>BSBM01001138.1:21427500-22627500 GCA_027924585.1 Larix kaempferi | reverse complement strand
ATTGTACCAGAGATGATTTACAACAACTCCCTGAGAAAAGCAGCTGATGCAAGCAATTGGTTAACACACCTCTACCATGATCTTAACTTAATCACGACAGAGGTCTCTTCACATCATCCAAGGCTAAAACTAGACCATCAATACTACTGTATTAACCAGATACGTTGCTTGAAAGCATGGCCACATCAAGATGCTAGTCTCTGGTTTCCAAGTGTAATACCCCATTTTGACCCTTAGGATATATTAGCATTTAATGTAAATAATGTGTACATGTGATGTATGTTTTCCTAGCGTGGAGCTCAAGGCCAAGGCCCCGCTAGTGAAAGTCCGAATTTGATTTAAAAGGGCAAGCATTGATAATTGATGCCCATGTGCTCTTAAGCCATGGAAATTGTAATAGGATGTAAATAAACATCATGCAATATAAAATTCCAAGACTGGCTATGGAGGCAACGAATGAGAAGTGGCCACGTGTATCCACTAGGGAGTGGTGAGGGGGCTATGGGATTGAACCATGGGCTGCCATATGTCACCTTGTGAACCCGTTTGACTTCCTTGCTGACATTTAATGCTATTGTAAGAAAATGGGTGAAGAAATCAGTCCATGGCTTTAATGGAGCATGGGCAGCCCAGAAATTCGTATGGCAGAGTATGGGCTCTGTTTTCTTATACCACAAGTCACTCTACCTCAGGGATGTTGCTTCTTCCTCATCCCCATTCCATTGTTGAACAGCCCAGCACCATTTTCCATCCAAAAAAACGAATTGCCAGCAGAGAGAAAAACTAGAAATCGCGACTTTGAAAGAACCCACGTTTTGGGAAGCCAAAAATGCCCAGATTTGGTATTGGACAGTGAAATCCAATGGGGAATCCATTGGTATGAACCTTGGGGCGAATTTGGGAGTATTAGATACCCTGAAATCCATGGGAATACCCAGTTTTTACAGCCCAGAAATGAAGTGACGGGATTCAGTTATTGGATAACAGAACTGTGAGAAATCCAAGTGTGAATGACTGAGCAGAGGTTTGGTTTGCTTGATAAACCCAGTGAAGGCTAGAATCTCAAGGAATTAACAGCTGGACCTTTCTATGCCCACCCTAAAGAGAACTGGAGAGAAGGGACGCCTGAGGGACTGTGCAGCAGAGAAGGGGACCTTCCTTGTGTTGGGTGGGGTAGGTATTGTGGGTGCCATGACTGTTGAGTTCATTTGAGATGCCTGTAGCTTTGTGGTTGAGCTCACTGGCTTAGCATCCTCCTCATTTGTCATTTGTATGCTTGATAAACCCAACGGTGTGTTGGCTTAGCATAGCTGATGACCGAAACCCTGACCGTGAGTGAGCCAGCTAGTTCTTCCTTAGTGGATACACAACCCAGCTCGGGGGTGATCTCTCAGCTGAAAGAATATAGGTTGGACAGAGATCTATGGTTGGGTGGAACGTTGCTCTCACATAGCCAGTTATTTGGACAGCTTCCTCTTCAAGATAAGTGTTCTATGTATTATAAATTACTTGCATTTTGTGTTCTGCAATATGTTAAATTGTCCATGTTTAACGAAATGAAGTAGTTATCTTAATCTGGAATCTATGCATGGCATTGGAACGAGATTGAGTCTTTATATGCTAAATCATCCTCTGCTGTCATATATATATATATGTTAGGCATTACTGTTTGTGTGCTTGCTTGTATGTTTATCCCGCTGTGTTTTATTGAGTTGAAGCTGCACACAGAAATGTTTAATTGTTCTAAATTTTTGAGAAAGCAAGGATTTGGGGCTAAGTCTGCCAAAAGCCCCGTATGATGGGTAATGTTCTCTCCCCTGCATTGTTGAAGGCGGGAGGGGACATTACAGAGTGGTATCAGAGCCCATGTTGCAACACTGGGGCTGCTTGGGCCAAATTCTGAGTTACAGGCAGGTAACAGAATGTTTTAACGAGGTATTGGTGAAGTTTGGGGCGTCATTTTGATATGGAAAAATGATAGGATCAGATTTCTCAGATGTAGTGGAGGATCACACCATTGCATAGATCTCTCCAAGAGCTTTCCAACGGTACCAAACTTGCCTTATTTGGTTAAGGGACGAGGGAGATATGACCCCCGTAAGCGCATAGGTTGCGCGTGGATTGTGCACAGATTGCGCGCGGATCGCGCACAGATTGCGCGCAGATTGCGTGCGGGTTGCGCGCGGATCGCGCACAGATTGCGCGTGGATCGCGCACGGATTGCGCGCAGATTGCGTGCAGGTTGCGTGCGGATCGCGCACAGATTGCGTGCGGGTTGCGCGTGGATTGCGCGCGGATCGCACACAAATTGTGCGCGGATTGCGCACAGATTACGCACGAATCACGCACAGTTGCATGCAGATTGCGCGCGGATTGTGTGCGGGTTGCACGTGGATTGCGCGCGGATCGCGCACAGTTGCGCGTAGATTGCGCGCGGATTGCGTGCGGGTCGCGCACAGATTGAGCACGGATTGCGCGCAGATGGCGTACAGATTGCGCGCGAATCGCGCACAGATTGCGCGTGGATCGCGCATAGATTGCGCGTGGATTGCGCGCAGATGGCGTACAGATTACGCGCGGATTGCGCACAGATTGCGCACAGATTGCGCGCAGTTGGCGTACAGGTTGCGCGCAGATGGCGTGTAGGTTGCGCGCGGATAGTGCACGGATTGCGCGCAGGTTGTGCGCAGGTGGCGCACAGGTGGAGAACAAGATGCAAAGGGAGTTAAAAATGTGAAAAGTAAGAAGTAGTTAAACCCAGAATTTTATAAAAGATGAATGGTGCATCGAAATTGAGATCCGCGAAGTGCCGAGTGTTCCTTGTTATATGGACTAACTTTGCCCGATATAAAACTTTTTGCAATTCTTCATAGATTTTCTTCCACAGGTGGCTGAAGTTGGCATTCTGGACCAAAATACAACTGTGTAAAATGTGTAGAATTATTGGTAAGAGTTGTCATTTTTGAAACAACGTCGTTTCCACACCCGATGTCGGAATGGAGCATGAAGATAGGCATTGGAAAGCTTGTCCAGCAGGGAACAATGATGCATGACCAGAGTTTGAATGAGGTCTACATATATCATAAATATTTAGTGCAGAAGAGTGCCAGTGGCTGTTTTGACAAACAAATTTTGTTGTCAATGTGGGTAATTTCTACAATTGCATGATATGGAAGAGGAATTCCATGTTACAGTGAGGGATCGAAAAGGGAAGAATTCCTTAAACCCTTGTTTGTTATCATACTTATAATTATGAAATTGTCATATGGCATAAAAATGTTAAAAATGTAAGGGATTACATAGATGTATATGCACTAGATGGCATCTTAACAAACATTGCATAGTGCATATGGAAATGCTTGTGCATAAATGAGATATTGCATATTGGTAGAATAATGAAGTCTGCATATGCAATGAACCACTAATGGAGAATATTGTGGTTGATAATCACTATTGATGTTGGTATTGGTTGTAGGACCAAAGATACAAAGAGCATGGCTAAATGTGCTGAGGATGTTGCTGCATGAAGCCAACAACCTTATGCAGAAAGGATGGTGCAACAAATCTATGATCATAAAGTTGGCAAAAGGACTGAGCAGCCTTGGTAAGAGGCCAACTGATCAGGTAACATCAAATGATGTTAATGGTAACCATGCAGGTAATGATTATTGGTGCCAAATTGCATGAATGTTGAAAGAGGATTTGGTAAGATCTCTTCAACTATGTTTGAGCTATGATGAGTTAGTTTGCATGTGATATTGAATACTGATTGGGACTGTTAACCTACCAAGCTTGGTGAGGTGTGGGTAAGTGAAGGAAATGATCCTTACACCCTATGACTGTTTAGAAATCTCAATGCATTCATATGAATTTATATCATGCCATGTGTATGTTGGTTATGTGCTTAATAACCAAAGCAAGTGAGGACTGGTGGTCCTGATTATGGTAATGCAAGTTATATGAGATAGCCATGTTTCGATCATAACATGCTTGAATGCATAGTACTCATGAAACAATGCAAGGTGGCATTGAGTGGATGTGCATTAAGAGATTTCATAAATCTTGTGATGCATTGTATGAATGCATAGAACTGATGCATATGTTATTGCAAAATAAATAATGAATGAAATGATGAATTGATGATAATTCTAGGATCATTTCATGGGCTGTTATGAATGCAGAATAGTAAGTGCATGAAGAGCCCAATCATGATCGATGGGCTGCTAGAATGCTCTGTGGAAGGACAGAGTTGTATGAATGATATGACTGTGAAATTTGATCTAGAACTTATGAGAAGGAATCTCATGGTTGAGAGCTCTAAGTTCTGTTAGTAAGAACAGTTGTAAATATCAGATTTGTAAGTGTTTCAGATTTGAAATTTTGCTAATAATTGCTAATAACTGTTTGGCTTATATGAAAATGTGTCAGGAGGACATGCTGTAAGTGGATGCTCATGTATGGCAGCGGGCATAAGACCATAACGGGCAGAGTGGTGTCACTTACAGGAGCCAAACAATATGAGGATAGCCTCATGGATAAGAAAACCAATTTCTGTAGTAGACAGAGTTGCAAATTCATACTGAATTTAATTATTAGTGCCATGCATTGGTTATGGAACAATCAAATTTGAATGGTATTGTTAAATGTTGCTGACTGTTTGGCTGTTTAATAAGTGTGCCAGGGAGACACATTGCAGTAAGACCATGAAAGTGGGCCTGCAGAAGCCAAACTTCATGGGAAGAGATTCCATGATTTGAAAATGGGTTTCATGTGAAACACCATAACACAGTACTAATATCTCATCTGCACTACATGATTGGTAAACAATATGAGTGGGATGGTGAAGATTATGTCAGTAAGACATATGAAGGTTATGTAACATCAAAAGGAATTGGGATGGCAAACCGAGGGACTGTCAACTCAGAGAAGGAGCCTCCATTCCTCATTAAAGAAGAGAAATAACATCTGCAAAATGGATAAGTGCTCCATAAACCCTGAATGATATATATATATATATACATACATGCATGTCTGTTTATTAGAGTTAATATGCAGAGCATGTTTTGATTTGATTTCCATTATGGCAGACTGCTTGAAGTATGATCAGGACCTTCATAGTTCACATCAGTAAGGAGTGCACGCCTTTCTGGTGTTGAGTTATGTTAGGGATGCCAATATTGACTACGCCTTAAGGGAATGGACGCATTCCTAGTGTTTCAAGGTTGGATAGTGAATGTTATGAAATATGTTTACAGTTTAGAGCAGCAATACTAATGAACTTGCTTATCCATCTTGTGTTGACAGCCTAAACAAATTGTAATTGATGTTACACACTAAAGAATCAAAATAAAAGGATGTTGTGAGGGGTTGTGGTGGAAGGGTTAATATAAATGAAAGGATGTTGTGGAGGTTGTGGGGATTTCGATGAAGGGTTGTGAAGTATTGATGAAAGGGCTATTATATGCCTATGGCTCCATAGTAGAGCCTTGACCTAGAAATGGTCGTAGTGAAGTTTCCTTCCAGTCGGCGTGAAGGTGTACTGGTAAGGTGTTAATTATTTGATGATTTGGAGCAGCCTGCGTGCTGGCCAAACATCCTAGTCCGCAGGAGGATCCCAAGGATTACAAAGTAAAAGCAGGACCCTGTGGACCAGAGAGGAAATGCACAATACAGATAAGTATTCAATTTCATTCATTTCTTATTTGAAATAATGAAGGTTTCAAGTATAAAGCTTGTAATAGTGAGCTGATGCATTATTGTTTCTTTGTTGGAAATCTTGGTCAATGCAGGAAGCAAGGACCCTGAAAGAACTAAAAGTTGCTTAGTAAATCCAGAGAGTGGCTGGTTGGGCAAGATTATTGATGATTTGGAGCAGCCTGCGTGCTGGCCAAACATGCAAGATGCTTGATGATTTGGAGCAGCCTGCGTGCTGGCCAAACATGCAAGATTATTGATGATTTGGAGCAGCCTGCGTGCTGGCCAAACATGGAAGATTGTTGATGATTTGGAGCAGCCTGCGTGCTGTCCAAACATGCAAGATTATTGATGATTTGGAACAGCCTGCGTGCTGGCCAAACATGCAAGATTGTTGATGTTGTGGGGCAGCCTGCGCACTGGCCAAACACCCAAATCCATAGGCGATTCCAAGGCTTGTAAAGCAAGAAGGACCCTATGGAATAAAGTGAAGACATCCAATGCAGGTATTGCTGGAAGCAATGACTATGAAAGCATCTCAAGGATGCGTGTGGACATGTAACCGTCCCAAAGAGCTCAGCATGAGCAGTAATGAAAGATGGGGCTAATGGAACTATGTGAGTCCTAGCAGCCAAGAGTTAGACCAATCGAGTGGAGGAACTCCATGGTTGAAAGGTCTGGAATAGACCATAGACACTACGTGTCATAGCCAAGAAGGGCAGATCAAGCATTCATGTTGAGGTGAAAGAGACTAGGAGCATGAAAACCACAGTGGTGGTGTGGGTTCCAGAATGGAACAAGACTAAGAGAAGAAACTCTTACTGCTCTCTCTTTCCTTTTTATTGATGCATTATAAACACAGAAAATTGTTGAATGCATGTATGGCTAAAAGTAGAGTGTGTTTATTTGATGAAAGTGAATTGTGAATGCTAATTAATGAATTTCCTGTGAATGGATGAACATGAAGGAATTCATGTGTATGTTGGCAAGCATGAAAAGTGTGGGAGTCTCATGAGTAAAGCATGGACTATCCATGTCAACTGGGGAAAAAAAAAACCATTGACTGATTTTTTTTTTATGTTTGGGTTATGCTTGGCCTAATGAGAATTGTAATGATGAATTTCATAGATGGAAATTAAATCAATTGGTTGCAGTTGTTATGAGCAAGTGTTGCTTGTGAGCCAAGTGAGAACCAGCTGTGCACAATGACCATGGCAGCAGACCATAGGCTATTAGAATTGGCTGGAAGTCTTCTTCAAAACAATTGCCAAGACCCAAGAAAATATTGGAGAGATGCTCAAGATGCAAAAGCAGCAGAACGAGATGAACCTCAAGAGGGTAGCAGCCATAAAGCTTTCAGACTTATGGATGAGCTGGAAGATCTGAATCAGCAGGAGCAGCTCGTGAAAATAAAAGGACTTGGTTCTGAAAGTTCAAAGTAAAGAACAGAATGCAGTGCAGATCTGCAAAGTTTTTGAAGTTTTGGACATGTGTAAATTGTATATGTATGCCTAAGTCTTGGAACACCGAGGACGGTGTTATTCTAAGGGGGAGGGGATTGTAATACCCCATTTTGACCCTTAGGATATATTAGCATTTAATGTAAATAATGTGTACATGTGATGTATGTTTTCCTAGCGTGGAGCTCAAGGCCAAGGCCCCGCTAGTGAAAGTCCGAATTTGATTTAAAAGGGCAAGCATTGATAATTGATGCCCATGTGCTCTTAAGCCATGGAAATTGTAATAGGATGTAAATAAACATCATGCAATATAAAATTCCAAGACTGGCTATGGAGGCAACGAATGAGAAGGGGCCACGTGTATCCACTAGGGAGTGGTGAGGGGGCTATGGGATTGAACCATGGGCTGCCATATGTCACCTTGTGAACCCGTTTGACTTTCTTGCTGACATTTAATGCTATTGTAAGAAAATGGGTGAACAAATCAGTCCATGGCTTTAATGGAGCATGGGCAGCCCAGAAATTCGTATGGCAGAGTATGGGCTCTATTTTCTTATACCACAAGTCACTCTACCTCAGGGATGTTGCGTCTTCCTCATCCCCATTCCATTGTTGAACAGCCCAGCACCATTTTCCATCCAAAAAAATGAATTGCCAGCAGAGAGAAAAACTAGAAATCGCGACTTTGAAAGAACCCACGTTTTGGGAAGCAAAAAATGCCCAGATTTGGTATTGGACAGTGAAATCCAATGGGGAATCCATTGGTATGAACCTTGGGGCGAATTTGGGAGTATTAGATACCCTGAAATCCATGGGAATACCCAGTTTTTACAGCCCAGAAATGAAGTGACGGGATTCAGTTATTGGATAACAGAACTGTGAGAAATCCAAGTGTGAATGACTGAGCAGAGGTTTGGTTTGCTTGATAAACCCAGTGAAGGATAGAATCTCAAGGAATTAACAGCTGGACCTTTCTATGCCCACCCTAAAGAGAACTGGAGAGAAGGGACGCCTGAGGGACTGTGCAGCAGAGAAGGGGACCTTCCTTGTGTTGGGTGGGGTAGGTATTGTGGGTGCCATGACTGTTGAGTTCATTTGAGATGCCTGTAGCTTTGTGGTTGAGCTCACTGGCTTAGCATCCTCCTCATTTGTCATTTGTATGCTTGATAAACCCAACGGTGTGTTGGCTTAGCATAGCTGATGACCGAAACCCTGACCGTGAGTGAGCCAGCTAGTTCTTCCTTAGTGGATACACAACCCAGCTCGGGGGTGATCTCTCAGCTGAAAGAATATAGGCTGGACAGAGATCTATGGTTGGGTGGAACGTTGCTCTCACATAGCCAGTTGTTTGGACAGCTTCATCTTCAAGATAAGTGTTCTATGTATTATAAATTACTTGCATTTTGTGTTCTGCAATATGTTAAATTGTCCATGTTTAACGAAATGAAGTAGTTATCTTAATCTGGAATCTATGCATGGCATTGGAACGAGATTGAGTCTTTATATGCTAAATCATCCTCTGCTGTCATATATATATATATGTTAGGCATTACTGTTTGTGTGCTTGCTTGTATGTTTATCCCGCTGTGTTTTATTGAGTTGAAGCTGCACACAGAAATGTTTAATTGTTCCGAATTTTTGAGAAAGCAAGGATTTGGGGCTAAGTCTGCCAAAAGCCCCGTATGATGGGTAATGTTCTCTCCCCTGCATTGTTGAAGGCGGGAGGGGACATTACACCAAGTACTACACACACTTATGAAAAATATAAAAAATTATGGTGGAAATTCTTGAGAAAAGATAATACAGATATAACATATTATACCATGCTAAAGTTTGGACTTCAAAGTACACATGATATCCATGAGGATCTAGCTACATTCTACGACGTCCCTGATTGGATGAGAGACTGGTGGTAGTCATTTGGCATAAACCTGATAGCATTAGAACCAACTGTTATTTATAACCTAAAATGGGAAGTTGGAGAATCTCTCGAACAGGTCAAAGATACTTTGCAGACAAAGATTACTGAGGATCAAATCCTTGAGTACTACATTAAATACAAAGAACAATGGCTTTTCAAAACCACCAAAGACGTCCACATGCATCAGAATAGATGCGTGGTTCGGAGGTCTATTTATTCAATGGCATGGCACACTGAATCCAATGTCTTTCGAGAAATATATGGTCCCCCATACTCCGATGATTTGTAAATATCTAAAAATTATTTGGCTATGAGTGGGGCCTGTCCATTCAGATTGTCATAAATATTGAATGGAAAGTCTATGCAACTATGTCATGATAATATAAAGAAAGCCCTACTTTTCTCTGTGTCAATATGATTGAAAATCTATGTTATGCAATAAATACCCTCAGTAAATATTACAAGTAATTGTCCAAAGGCAACATTAGTTGGGAGTAGGACTAAAAGCTACCATTTTTCAAAACAACTTACATGTTTACAGTTCAGTTGTTGCTTGATTCAATTACTTTTAGTCATCTAAGAAGACCATGCTTGATTACAAAACTACCCATGTCTTTCCAACATTCAATGAGGTCATCCTTTTCCTTAAGAATATTTCATTTCAGATTTTGAATAAGATTATACAAGTTCCACAACATTATATAAAATATTGTTTTTGAAGATTTGTGAACACTTAGTAACCACCTAAAAGATCTTAATTTTGAAAGTCATAAAAACTTTTAGAAGTTTTCCATAATGGTTAGTTATTTTTATTTTATATTATTATTGCTAAATATAAATATCTTACTAAATGTGAGTGTACTTCAATTACTGAGGTGATGAACCCAAACTGATGGTATGAGAGAGAATTTAGGGCCATGATGCAAAGTTGATAGTTAGATGGTGTGATATGGGACTCAAGACCCAAAGGAGCAATAAAAGACAACTCACAATTGCACGAATTTCTACTCCTAAGAAAGATAAAGTGATCCTCTTCCTCAACACTTGAATGCCTACATTTTGAGAAAGGGAATGCGGTACAAGTCACCTTATAAAAGGTGCTACATGTCACCATTTAAGAGGCATTATGCCTTGCGGTCCTATCTAAAAAAATTTCCCATGGTGCAGGTAGAACCAAACAAGTATTTGTCAGATCTATCTTCCTCGAGCGAGGGGAGTTTAGGAACGCTAGAGGAAAGTCAGACATCCAGTAGGTCTACAAGAATTTTATCGACTAGATGTCAGAAAACCAGAAGAAAATTCCATAAACCCAACAACCATTATTGTGCTCATGGGGGGTCATGTTCCTATGATGATGAGACAATAGGCGACGACGAGGTTCCCTTGAGGTGAAGACATTTAGTGAAACAATGGGTACCCAAGGATCTTCCTCAACCGAACACAGATTTTTTTTGTGGATGAGAGGATATATCGAATTGCACTGTCATCAATACATGGTTTCGGGTTGTTTTGCATGGATGACATAAAGGTCCCTTTACGGAAAAATGTATAGAATTGATGGAGTATGTTGGACCCTGTTACAACTACAACGATTGGATGCGCCTGATCTGATATACAAAAAGTATGTGTGGATATGGATTGTTAGAAAACTATTTACAGTTGAAAGACAAAGATCAAAATAAAGGAGCAACATTGTACATGGATGGAAGGCCAAAGGCCACATGTAATATTGCAGGGTTTATAAAAATTACACAACCAGGGTCTACAAATAAGCAACCAAACTGCAAATTTGAGGGGCGTGAAGGAAACCGTGTTTTTGTATATGCCATTAAATCAATATATGCGAGGGAAGAGTTGCTTATTAATTACAATTTGAATCAAGTAGATACAAACACGGTTACTATGGGAGTGGTACATATAACAATTTACCCAAACTTTTATTAATGAATTTAACATCTTAAGGATTTTTTGTTAGTTTATTTCATTTGAATTTTCCATATTTACTTCGTAGGATAGTGATTAGGAAAAATCCAATCCAACAGATGGTTGGAGGAGTACATATTCCTCGAGGGAGCAGGTATACATCTTTGTAATAATAAAAATATAATAAGAAAAACGAGTTTTTTTTGCTTTGTTTTTTCGTTACTAGTATATTGGTTTGGTTTAGATATTGTTATTTATTTTTCATTATTAGTATATTGGTTTGGTTTATATTAGTATATTGCTACGTAACATAATATTTATTTTGTTATGTATTTTTTGTCTGTATATTGGTTTCGTTATGATAATGTTTTCTACTTCTTTGTTGCAGGGGCCCGATGATCGGGGCATGTCCACAGCTGTGGATCAGACGACACCATCGTCCAGGCATCAGGTAAACCTAGTTGTAATTTTAGGAATCTATCATGATATATATGTTTTGTTAATATAATTTTAGGAATCTATAATGATAGAACTCAATAGTGTTTTATATATTTTTGTTTTAGCCCAGTGAATTGCTGTATGAAACAGGATCACAAGAATATTCAATAGATCCTAAAGTGGCTGAGGTTCTATCTAGCGATAACGACAAAATTGGTGAAGCCATAGATCCATTTAAGATGTTGAATTAATATAGTGTGGAAATCGTTTCTCTTCTAATCAAGGTTAAGCAGACAAGCGAGATTATAGCAAGAATTCAATTGTTGGCAAAGGGATCTGAAACCTTCCGAGTAAGTTGAGGAATCCTGAATCATAAAATAATTCATTTATAACTTTATAATTTTCTCTTTTATATGATAGTACTGAACGTATAAAATGTGGTCTGTATTTACAGAATTATCAGGGAGAAGACAATAGTTGTCAAGGCGGTGTTGGCCCTAGCGAGACTCATGGAGAGATGTCACATCATGGGAAAATGACTCCATGTGGATCGACTCCTTCGCCATTGTTGTCGACTGAATAGTCGAAAACACATTGCCAAACACCACAGACCCCAGTTGTGAGTGCACCGGCCGCTAGTGACCGACGCATGTCAGATCATCCAGAAGAAGGGGTCGATACTGAGACTCTTAGTGATTTTGATATCGCCCTAGCTACATATCCAGGATCTTCCCGTGTCACTAGCACGGGAACAATGGAGGAAACATTTTTGGTGGAAGAAAATCCCGTCCCAATAAAGATCCAGAAGATCCCAAGTAATTAATATATGTTGATCAAGTTAGTGTTTATAATTTCATTATAATATACCGATAAAACTTTTTTTTCAAATAATTATGATCATGGCATGATCATTTTGCAGTAAATGATGTTTTCTATAAACAAATGAATGACTCGTCCTTGGATATATTTGGGCCCACCATCTGAACAAGGTGGAATAAACAACCGAAATGTTTAAAAGATGACCTCACTAATCGATTGGATGACCTGTTCAGCGACAAGACCTTCAATCAAGCTGAGGTCCTAAAGAAGGCTGGACAACATATGAAGGTTGTCCGAGACCAATATAGGACCCACCTTGAAAGAAACCCTAGGTATGAGCTCCCTCCGATGATTCCAGCAATGGAGTGGAAAGCTCTAGTGGATGATGGAAAGGAGAGGGCTCATAGAAAAGAAGGAAAGATACCACCAGGCACAGCGAGGCATGCAATACTTTCCACAATGTAATTCTAAACCTTATTATTATTGATTTTTATATCAGATTTGGAACATCTAACGTATTTCAACACTTGTATAGGCTGTCAGACACTTCAAAGGCCACAAAGGAAAGACTGGAAAAAATAGGTCAGCACAAGCTTGGGCCTGGTGGTTATTTGAATTTCGCGGCATTATTTTTAAGTTTTGAAAAACTAATAATGCATACAAATGAAAAATTGCAAATTATTTTTCATTTTATTGCACCGCAAAATGTTAATTAACGACGTTATGCAAATATGCAGGACGACCGATTCAATGAAGTGCCCACTATGAAAGACATGAAGCTTGGCTTCCAGCATAGCTTTGGAGCTGTTGTTGAATGCCAAAAAAGCTTATCTGAGAAAACATATTCTTTTGGTACCAATCCATCTGGTGCACAGGTATATAAAATCTATATAATTTAATGAAGATTTATTGCTTGTGCAACCTATTCGTTATAAATACTTGACAATAAAATATTGACTCTGTTTTGAGAAGGAAAGTAATGATCCCCCTAATATCAATGAGGGACAACAAAAAATAGAAGATCATGCTTCGAATCTTGGTAAATAATTTATTAATATGCTACAATTTTATGTATAGCATTGCAAATTGTGAACATTAATTATAGTTCACCATATTTCAACTGCAGAGCATGTAGAGGGTGAAACTATATAGGTTGAGCCTGGACAAGAACATGAACAACATGATGTGGCCACAGCAGGTTAAAAAACACCTTTGTAATTTTTTTTAAATGAAATACTTGTCATTACAATAGCAAAATATAACAATGTAACATTTTCACATTGTTGTAGCAAATCCGAACCCCTTGCTCCAAAATCCACATCTGGATCAACACTCTAGGATGCATACATCACGACTAGCTCCTAATGAAGAACCAAGAACTGGAGGAGAAAGTCAAGATCAAGATGGTCCTATTATAGGATTATTGGAAAAACATGAGAGAATAAAAACTAAAAATAAGTGATTGGAAAAACGTTGTCGAATCATTTTTTATAATAATATATCATCCATGAATTTTGGCCTAATGAATGAATGGTTTAATTGTTTAATGTTTTAGTGTAGTATACTATTACCTTTATTGAATATCATCTTTTATTGAATGAATGTGTTGAATGAATGAATGAATGGTCTATTGAATGTTATCTTTTATTGAATGAATGTGTTGACTGAATGAAACAATGGTTTAATGAATGTTAGCCTTTATTGAATGAACAATAGATGAAAGTTCCTGATGAAGTATGCATGAATTTGCACGTAATTTTTTTTTCAAGTACATGCATTGGGTATGGGGAATTGAGAGTGATGTGAGGGGGTGCAGGGGCCATAAGAGCTTCCACCTTCACATGGTTGGTCCTATTCAGTAGAGAATATTAAATTATTCTTGAAACAAAGAGGAGCTCAATGAATGGCTATGATGTTGGATTTGTACAACCCACTTACGTGTCATCTAAATTTTGACAATTTCTTGGAGCTTGTTGTGATGTTTGGTTGCTCCTCATAACCAATTTTGAGTTTCCACAACTTCAAAGGCTGAGTAAATGATGCACTAGAATCAATATCCTTAACCTTCTCTTTAATTTCCTTGGAATCAATATCCTTAACCTCACATTAAACCCTTCCAAAATGGTATATTTACCATTGAAGCCTGGCTTCTGAAGCATGATATTTGCAACTAATCTAGCATACACCAACAACAATTAGAAACAGGATGCTTGTTGTCAATGTTCATCATTTTTTAGGGCTGCAACTTTCCCATAATGGCTCCTCTTATGCTAGGGAATTAAAGAAAAAAAGAAATTAAAGAAAACATATAATTTGTATCGAAAAAATAACAGGGTATGAACTAAACTGAGGAGATTCTAACCTGTGACGTATGTCTAGTCCCAAGGCTACCACCTTCAAGCTTGAAGTGCAGCTGACAATGGGAGACCACCTTCAAGCTTGAAGTGCAGCTGACAATGGGAGACCACCTTCAAGCAACTTGATTCATTTTGCATGCATTTCACAGTGGGAGACGGTGGGATACCACCTTCAAGCTTGATTCATTATGCATGCATTTCAGTATGCAATTGTCTCAAATTCTCACTGTGTTTTCCCTCAATTAGTTTCTCAATTCAGAATGACCCACGCCCGCCATCCGAGGAATGTTGCCAGCGGCCTTGCGTTTCAGCCTGGCGATAGTGACAATTCATGGTATTATGTTCCCCTTCGGTTGCAATATGGAAAACTCAAATTTCACTATGAAGGTTTGTTTGAAAAATGTGATGGTTTGGGTTCCATAACCCCAGTGTCATTCAGGGATACTTTGAGGAATTTCTTTGGGGTAACGGAACCCAAACCGTCACATTTGTCAGACAAACCTTCGCAGTGAACTATGAGTTTTCCATATTGCATCTAAAGGGAAACATAATACCATGAATCGTCACCGTTGCCAGGATGAAACTCAAGACCGCTGGTAACACTCCTTGGACGGTGGGCATGGGTCATATTCAATTGAGAAACTAATTGAGGGAAAACACAATGATAATCTGAGACGGTTGCATAGTGAAATGCATGCAGAATGAATGTAGAGTACTGGGTGTCAAGAGAAATGGTTGTGGGATGTCGTATGAGAGGAAATGGAGATGGAAATTGATTGATAAGGTCAGGCTTGAAGGTGGTAGCCTTGGGACTAGACATAGGTCGCAGGTTCGAATCTCCTCAGTTGAGATCCTACCCTGTTATTTTTTCGATGCAAATTATAGGTTTTCTTTATCTTCCTTTGTCAACTTTACATATCCCTTTATATGTTTCCTTTATTTTCCTTGGTTAACTTTATGTATCCCCTTGTCATAATGGGGATTGTAAATATCGAGTCACTCAAGAATGAACATAAAGAGGATTTCCACGGTAATATGTTCCATCCAAACCTATCAAGTGTACTTTTAGGTCAGTAATATTCTTGTAACAAAGCAATGAAATATCTTAGAAGCAAATATAACAAATTGTTGAAAGAAGTTCACCTAACATAGTGGTTTGTGTTTGCAGTAATCCTTCAATTTACATGGTGAAAATGGCAAAAGAGTTGGCACAGTTCGGAGACGAAAATATTGCTGACCTAAAAGTACACTTGATAGGTTTGGATGAAATATATTACCGTGGAAATCCTCTTTATGTTCATTCTAGAGTTTTGAGAAAACCAAAGATATATGAAACGATGCTTTATGACAATTTGTCTTCACAGCCACCTCTTGAAATCAAGGTAAGACTTGGATACAACAAGAGAAGTTCATATGATAGGGGGAGTAGTTGAAGCAAATGAAGTAAAAGTTCATTTGCTTCAACTACTTCGCCTATTGAATCAACTTGATATTGTGTCTTGTAAATTATCCTTGTACCTTGCCATCTTCATCAAAATTTTCCTGCTGGTTTTTTCATGCTAAAATGATCCCCCTTATGCTACTTCAAACTTCAACAATGTTTTGTCTAGTAAATTCATAAAAGGTAAGCAAGCATCATCATTCCATACCCCCCCTATCAATCATATCATTTCTCAGTCATACTTCTTGTCAAATCAAGCTGAAAGGATATTCTCTTCAACAATATCCCGTACATTGCTTCACTGAAGCTTCCTTTTGCCAAGAGTAACAAGCCCGAGCTTGTCCACTTTATCCTTACCGAAAACTGATTTGACCTTCTCCAATTCTATTATAGCATGCTAAGCACTGAGAGATGTGTAATATTCAATTTGACCATGTCTTCCTTGCATCGATAACTTCTAGCAATCCCGAGTTTGTACACTATCTCCTTCAACATTTTTCATTCTTTGAACAATTTTAAGGCTTCCATGTATATGCTTATTGATCCACACTTTTCACATTAGAGTTGAGAGGAATGCTACTATTTTTTCCATTAGGCATAGCTTACTACCATGGATACTACCAATCACTCAATACCAATTGATGAATATAATTTGTGCCATATTTCTTGAACTCATACTTGTCAATTATATCTAGTAAATTCATAAAAGAAAATCCTCCAATCATCAAGTTGCTTTTATTTCATTTGATTCAACTACTCCCCCTATCATATGAACTTCCTCAAGGGCATCACCTTCACATAGGATGAAGTGACTGAATTATAGGTAACCGCATCCAGACTCGTATAGATGTCAAATGACGAGGATGAAGAGTCAACTTTGAATCACCCACAAGGTATACCTCCTGCCCAGACTTTTATGAGACCTTCATGCAAACAACAATCTCTAATTAATTGTCCAGACAATCTCTAATTAATAAGACCCACCTTACAAATTTGATCACAACATAATACTATTTTTTTTTTAAATTCCATAATGACGTTGGTTATCCGACTTCCATTGCTAAGCCATCCGACATTCTTGCCATACCACCGACTGCTAAGAACGTCGAATGCTTTCAATTTTTACATTCTGCTGTCGTCAGTTATCCAACTTCAACGAGCTAAGGTATTCGATGTTCCTGCCATACCACCGACAGCTAAGAATGTTATATGGAAGACATTTTTGCATTCCGTTGTCATTAGATATCATACTTCAATCGCTATGGTATCCGACGTTCCTGTCATACCATCGACGGCTAGAAACGTCGAATGGCAGACATTTTTACATTCTCCTGTCGTCGGATATCTGACTTCATCGGCTATGGTATCCGACGTTTTTGCCATACCACCGATGGCTAAGAACATCATATGGTAGGCATTTTTACATTGAATGGTCATTGGGGATTCGACATCAACGGCTAAGCCATCCGACATTCTTTCCATACCACTGACAGCTACGAACGTCAGATGGGTTCCATTTTTACATTCTGTTGTTGTCGGAGATCCGATTTCAACGGATATGGTATCCGACGTTCCTGCCATACCACCGACGACTAAGAACGTCAGATGGCAGGAATTTTTGCATTGAATGGTCGTTGGGGATCCAACATCCACGAATAAGCCATTCGATGTTCTTTCCATACTACTGATGGCTACGAATGTTGAAAGGCTTCCATTTTTACATTATGATGTCGTTGGATATTCGACTTCAACGACTATTGTATCTGACATTCCTGCCATACCACCGACGGCTAAGAACGTCGGATGGCAGACATTTTTACATTCTACTGCGTCGGATATCCGTCTTCAACGACTATGGTATCCAACGTTCTTGCCATACCACCGATGGATAAGTACATCGGATGGCTTCCATTTTTACATTCTGCTGTCGTTGGATATCCGACTTCAATGGCTATGGTATCTGACATTCCTACCATACCACCGACGGCTAAGAACATCGAATGGCAGACATTTTTGCATTGAACGGTCGTCGGTGATCTGTCGTCCACATCTAAGATAACCGATGGCCTAGTTGTCGGTGGTGTGTGTCGGATATCCGATGGGAAGTCCTACCATTGAATTTCATCCTAAATTAGACCGACATTTAAAAAAGATGGAGATTGTCGGATGACCGACAACAAGACATCAAAAATATGACATATATTCCATCGGATTTTGGGTCCAAAAAACTTAGTGTTTCCACATCAACTGGATCAGTGATCCCCTCAAGCCTATCTTATATTCGAATGCACTCATTACACCTTGCAAAGGAGTTTGATTTAGAAATTTTAACATCTCGAAAATCTTCTCTCATCACCTTGCTAAAGGAGGATTGTGATACTGGAGGCAAACCAATTCTTTCAATTTCATCATTAGCCATTTTTCACAGCAAACCATGGGACATATTAGATGGCAATAATTTCAAGGTTTTCCTTGTTCCATCTCCACTGATTAATCGTGTAAGATGTGGAGATTTGTCTAAATTATCTTCTACAATTTTATTAATAGTAGCTACCAGTGCAGTAGTGTTTTCCCTAGATTTTTCCAAGCCACTGTTACCATGCACATCTCTCACATCACCATTCAAGAACATTCTTCTATAAGTGAAGAAAGTGCTCTTTTTTATCCCATGGAGTTTATACCATGCATTTTGGAAGACATCTATTGTGTCTAATCTCATTCTAAACAAGCTTCTTTTTCTGTCATCTCCTTCTTTGGCCACGGGAGCATTTGATCCCATAGAATTTATAACATACTTTCTTCTTGAATTTCCATCCATACTATGAAATTTATTCACAATTTCAAATAGCGATTGAAGTGAATATTTTGATATACAAAAATTTGAGAAACAATGTTCGGTGGCAATGTTTGAAAGGAATGCACCCTGATTTATTGCAGGCCTATAACGTACCAATCTTGAATTTCTTCTGGAAATTTTAGTTCCAGCTTACCGTTTTATGGAATTGTATGGCCTTGTTCCATTACCTTTAACATCTATATATTCACAATGGGGAGTACTTGGAAGGACCATATGTAAAGGACATTCTTAAAAAATATTCCAAAAGTTGACCATATCTTCGTCTTTTTTCCTTTTTAGTATAACATCCAAAGGAAAATCATCGATGTCAAGCAAATTGTTTGCACACCATCTTACAAGAGAGCCTTCAAATACATCACCATCCTCGCAATTGCAGAAGACTTTATGAACTAAAATACCAAACTCAGCAGCATCTAGTGCTTTGAATTGTACAATGTCTCCCTAAAAAATAGTTGACACTATTCCCCAAGCAACATACTGTGGCTTTAAAGAACATTGATGTATCAAATTAACTTTCTCTCCCACAAACTTGACATTGTGATTTTCTTTTAATACTTTCAAAGTAGATTCAGATTTATTATTGTTGAAATTGCTTGCAATAGAAAGCAATGTTTCTGTATTAAAATCTATGATTCTTTTAACTGACCATACAAGAAAACCTCCACCGCTCAACCCTGGCCAACATGCGATACAAGAAAACACTACTTCATCCACCAGAATACCAAAGGAGAAGTCACCCAAAAATGCTCCCCCAACAAAATCTGCCGCACTCACATTTGCTACAAAACCTATGGAAATGCAATCCTTTCTTTTTGAACACTTATGTAACAACTTTACTTTTCTCATAATGAACGAATATTTATTCTCAATTGTTATGATATGTGCTACACTTGGTGAAGTAGAAGGTGCAATATTATTCACCTCATTCTCGCAAAGAGCAGACCCAATGTGGTTAATGATCTCAGATATAAGCCATTGAATATAACCACCAACAACGTTTGACAACGTATCTATACCATCTAATGGATAGGGAAATGGAAGGCTTGCATTTAAAGTGTTGGTAACATTTACAATGATACATCCATCACGAATGCTGATATTATGCAAAAATTTTCTTTCTAGAAAAGAGATTCCTTCAGCAACTTTCAATCCATTCAAAAGAAGGTCCACAGATTGTTAAGTACCAAAATGCATTTCATAAATGATATCTGAAATATAAAATGACAACACACAATGTTCAAAACCAAAATATAGTTCATAAGCGATTTATGAAATATAAAATAAGAGGAGCACATTAAAAATCATATTTATTTTAAACAAAGATATAGCATAAGTTATAATATATAAAAAAATGTTTCTCCGGACATCCAATTTTCCGAATGGAAGGATCGGCCGCCCCTTCGTTTCGTGGATAATTGTGAACACCTATATCCAACATTTATATATATCCAGAAAGCCGAACACAAGAAGGATTGAACGACCCTTCTTGCAGTCTAGAAAGATTACGAAAATAATACTGGGTAGAAGAAGCGTCTCCCGCCCGTTCATTTATGAAGGAATATTAAAATTGTTCAACCTACGAATGTTAGGCCATCAATTCGTGTATTTCCAAAATTGTGAACAAGGGACGAATACTAAGCACAAGAAGGGTCGGCCAACCCTTCATTTACGATATAAATTTAAATATATTTAATTTACGAAGGCTATGTCAACAATTCCCGACTTCCGACTTCTGCTGTAAATAGTAGGGCCCCGAACATCATCTAAGTTCTAACATATAAAAATGTTTGTCCCAACTTCCATCTTACGACGAGAAGGATCACTTGCCCCTTTGTTTAGGATATAACTATGAACAACTATATTCAATAATTCACCTAAATCTAGAATGGCGAAAGAAAGAAGAAGGGTTGGCCACCCCTTCATTTATGAGGGAATTGTAAAAATATTCAACCTACATTGGCTAGGAATTCAATTCATCTATATCTAAAATGGTGAACACCGGAAGAAAACTGAGCACAAGAAGAGTCGGTCAACCCTTCATTCACGAGAGAAGATTAAAAACCGGACATCAGCTAAGTTATAACATATAAAATTGTTTGCACCGACTTATGTTTTCTGACAAGAAGGATCGACCGACCCTTCTTGTAGTCTCAGACTATAACAAAATAGATATTGGGAAGAAGGGTCATCCACCCCTTCTTTTATGAGGGAATTGTAAAAATAGAACTTGGAGAAAGAGCGGTCGATCTTTCTCTGTGGATATTTCGACTTTCCAGAAAAATGTGCGAAGCAATGTTCCTATGAAATATGTGTAGACTGCTGATATCTACTTTTGCCACTCCTAAAAACTCATCCCTGGAGGAAGGAGCGGATGCTCTTTCTCCTCGGCATCTACTTCCAACACCTCAAAATGGAACAACTTGATGAAAGAACGACCTCTCTTTCTCTGACAAAATTTCAACTTGAAAGAAAACTCTTTGTAGCAAAATGTATGTAAATTTTGTGGTTAAAATATCGAAATCTAGTCTCTAGGGTGACATGTGGAATGCTTAGATTGTGCCACATGGCTTTGATTATTCCAGAATTGATATGTGCTACACTCAATGAAGTAGAAGCTGCTATATCATTCACCTCATTCTCGGGAAGAGCAGACCCAAAAGTATATTATTCTATTTTAAAAAAAGAAACAATGTTTCTATCTGGTTAATCGCAGTCAGAACCATTCGAACTAATGGCATCACTATTTGCATTGTCGTTGTTAGCACTAGTTTGGGTTGATTGATTTTTGAAATCTATGGAAGATATGGATTTTGAGCCCGGAGGCTGAATAAGCATGCTCTGTTACAAATTTAGATTTATGGTTTGAATAATATAAATACCTGCCAATTGAAAAACTAGCAATTGATTCTTCAAACCAATCTTACTGCTCTAGCCGCCCAACACTCTTCTCGGTTCCACCTTAGCAAAAGCAAACCTCGGTCCTCAAGGAAAACCTGGCAAACAAAGTGTACCTCGATCCTCAGGGAAAACAAAGATCCAAATTGGAAAACACAGAGTTTGAAATTTTAGTTTCAATGTAGGCAGTGGGAAGCATGTATCCCGTATCAATGTAGAAACGTTTGCGACATTAATTATCACAATTTGGCAGGATATCATCTGTACGTCATGTAGATTTTGTTGGTGACAAGACATAAACATAATGTGGACTGAAGCATGATGAGATTATTCACACGAGTGATACAATCGATCATTTATGATGAATATTATTTAGCTTGCTATAGGCCATTTAATGTGCTGGCAACAGGCATGTTGGCCATTGTTTCAAGGAATCGATTGGAGTGATACGTGTACGATTACTCTAGCAAAATCTCTAGTCACTACAAATGATATCTATGACCACCATCCCGCCATACTGTGATAATTATTATTCCCCATCCATCCCAGACTCCCATCCCATTCAATCCATCAACACACTGGCCACTCACTATATATAGGCTAACCATGCCCCATATCACAGCAAACTGAAATCATTGGGAAAGCCATGGCATTTTTCTTTATTGCCTCTGTTCTCTGTCCTTTGTTGTTTTATGAGAAATGCTTTAGTCTTATTATCACTCCCAGTTTTCCTCATGATATATGAGCATTTTGATATCGGCTCGCTGGAAAATCCTCACCACAACATGGTATATGGGCATTTTGGGCACTCTGGAAGTCCTAATACATGGATTTGTCATTATGTTCCTTGGCACCAATCACATTTCCGTCAATCTTCTTTCTGTCACTATTCTTTCAATAACCGATTGGTATGAAAGCCGCTATCTTAGAAGCTTTCTTCTCTAAGACAACATGCGTTGCTGCTTTCGTCAAAGTTAGGCTTGCAGCAGTTGTCGAATGTTGTTTTAGTACCAGACCATGCTGACAGCTTCTTCTTCCTGCATGGACACCTTTCCAGACATGATGACCCATTTCCCACCAAGAGAGTATCGGGTACTAGGTCATAGTCATCATGTTTGTGCCTCCAGATCATGGTGTCAGCTTCTTCTTCCTACATGGACAAGTTTCTAGACCTGACAACCCATTTCCAGCCAAGGGAGTATCGGGTACCAGCTCATAGTCATCAACGTGTTGTTCATCCAACTCTAGCTATTTTTTTATTTCTTCGAGATGAAGAAAGGCATTGTTCATGAGGGAGATGTTGGAGGAGCTTAGGTTGGATACCCAACTAGGTCCTCTGTTCGACCACTTCAGAGAACATGTTGAATTGTCTTGTCCATCACCACATGTCGAGTCAGTTAGTCTCGTAAGTTAGTGAACCTACGAGTCGTTATGTAACCGTCTGTAAACTATATATATAGGCTAGAGAGCTGGATACAGGAAGCACTGAGACATTGTATTGTATTGTACTTGGTCATGAGTATTAGAATACTTCTTGACTCTGCTACCATTACTTATCTTGGGTTCCTATTACAGCAAACTGAAATCTTTGGGATAGCCATGGAAATTTTCTTTACTGCCTCGGTTCTTTGTCTTTTTGTTGTTTTATGAGAAATGCTTGGCTTTGCAATTAGTTGATGGGTAATTGTTGTTATAGGACTATGGATAATTGATATTATAGTTGATGGATAATTGTTGTTATAGTCCTATAATTGTTGTTATAGGACTATGTAATCAATGCTTGGATTTGCATTTTGAAATCAGCTCCGTTGAAAATCCTCAGTACACCATGATATATGGGCATTTCAAGCACTCTTGAAGTCCCAATACATGGATTTTTCATTATGTTCCTTAGAACCAAGGGTGGAAGGGTGGTGCCATGGCAGGTTGCAGCCTGCTAATGGTGTTGGTGCATCCAGTCAGTTGCAGCTGACAAAACAAGGTGTTGGCGCATCCTTCAATTTTAATTGTGATAAAATTTAAGAATAGTGAAAATACGGATTCATCCCCCTCTTAGTATTGCTTGATATTCCAATAGAATGATGGAACAATGCGATGCAAAGCTTAAATGTTTGAGGAATAATGACTGATTTTTTTTGTGGTTGCAGGAGATGAGTCTAGTGCTTCTATGTCTACAAGTCAAAGCTCCAATAAAATTTTAGTCTTTTATTACTCCTGCAAAGGATATGAACTGATTAAGGATAAATATAATCTAAAACTTTCAGCGACTTTAAATCACTGTGAACTTGAAATTGTCAATGCATTGATTTTTGACAACCATGGAAGATATGGATTTTGAGCTCGGGGGATGAATAAGCATGCTCTGTTACAGATTTAGATTTATGGTTTGAATAATATAAAGACCTACCACTTGAAAAACTAGCAGTTGATTCTTCAAACCAATATTACTGCTCTAGCCTCCCAACACTCTTCTCAGTTCCACCTCAGCAAAAGCAAACCTCGGTCCTTAGGGAAAATAGAGCTCCAAACTAGAAAATGCAGTGTACATCGGTCCTCAAGGAAAACAAAGCTCCAAACTAGAAAACATAGAGAGTTTGAACTTTAAGTTTCAATGTAGGCAGTGGGCGGCAGGTATCCCGTATCAATGTAGAAACATTTGTGACATTAATTATCACAGTGTGGCGGGATATAATATGTACGTCGTGATAAGACATAAACACAATGTGGACTGAATCCATCATAAACGTGATGATATTATTCACACGAGTGATACAATCCATCATTTACCATTAGCGTCGTTAGAATCACTACCATGCCAACGTACAAACCATTTTAAATGGATGAAATGATCAATGGTCATTGATCGGGCAACAAAGGATCAACGGTCCCACATCCATTTCACACCCCCAACATGTGCGCTAGGACAGAGGGATGGGTGGTTGTGGAATCTGAAACCGCTCTCCACGTGGCAGCACCACATGATTTTGCAAGTTGGAAGGATGGTAAGGAAAACCACCTTCCTCCATTTGGGAAACCACCTTGCCCCATCCTTCATGGTCATCGGGACGTGTGGATATGATGTGGCCAATCCACAACACACCTTCTTCCCACGCAAATTCTCCACGTTGTTAAGTTTAAACCAAATAGACTAGCAAGATCACTGAAAGAAACATAATCACAAGATAGACACAAAATTTACCCTGGGAAACCCTCATGGGGTAGAAAACCCAGCAAAGCTTTCCTCAATAAGATGATCAACCAGAATACAATATGTGCTCCCTCCTTCTCTACCTCCTTAGCAGATCTCCCAGACAAGTGTGCTACTTTTATGAGTTGTGCAAGTATATCTAATGAGGAGTTCACCTCCTCTATTTATATTAACTCCCGACTGACCAAAATACCTAATGGGGCTGACCTCTCCTGGAGAAGTCTAATAACCCCTAAAATATAAGATCAAGGCCAACCCCCACATGGTGGGTCTAATAACCCTAGTTATCACAAACCCCCGGAGGAATAATCATCTTCGGATACATGATAGGGTTACCTCGGAGGGATGAAACATCTCCGAAATTATAATATTCTTATAAGTTACAATATTCAACACTCCCCCTTAACGAGAAGGATATTATAACAACATCTGCAGGAGCAAGGAGTCATCGACTACATCATACATGATACATCTATAAATCATCAGAAGCTTTCTTCAATTCATCATTATCAGTAACTCAACCAGTTACTGGAACATCAATGTTATTAGCATCTTCATCGTACGATCATCATAATCATCATCACACGATCATCAGCATCATCATCGCATGATCATCAGCATCGTCATCGCATGATCATCAGCATCGTCATCACACAATCATCAGCATCGTCATCACACGATCATCAGCATCGTCATCACACAATCATCAGCATCGTCATCACACAATCATCAGCATCATCATCACACCATCATCAGCATCATCATCATGCCATCATCAACATCGTCATCATATGATCATCAGCATCGTCATTACACCATCATCAGCATCCAATCAATTTACAGGATGATCAATCCTGCTCTCTTTAGGACATAGGTCCATGGATGATACAATCCAGATCAAGTTCCAGGATGATCAGTCCTTATCACTTTAAGACAAGTCTCATGTCTAGGGATGATGCAATCCCGATCCAGTTCTAGGATGATCAGTCCTTATCAATTTAATACAAGTCTCATGTCTAGGGACAATGCAATCCCGATCCAGTTCCAAGATGATCAGTCCTTATCAATTTAAGACAAGTCTCATGTCTACGGATGATGCAATCCCAATCCAGTTCCAGGATGACCATTCCTTATCAATTTAAGACAAATATCATGTCTAGGGACGATGCAATCCCGATCCAATTCTAGGATGACCAGTCCTTATCAATTTAAGACAAGTCTCATGTCTAGGGACGATGCAATCCCGTCACATACATTTTGAACCGAGGTCCAGGGATGATGCAGTCCTATCTTCCATTCTCGGAGACACCTGTCCACCGATCACTTTAGGACTGAAGTCCAGGGATGATCCAATGCTTTGTCTTTCTCGGAGACACCTGTCTACGGGTCACTTTAGAACTTGAGTTCAAGGATGATGCAATCCTATCATGTCCACCAAGGACTTCATTATCAAAGACATCATGTCTACGGCTCTATTAAGGATGATGCAATCCTATCATGTCCACCAAGGACTTCATTTTCAGAGACATCATGTCTACGGCTCTCTTTAGAACTTGAGTTCAAGGATGATCCAATCCTTACATGTATTCTCATCAATACAGGTACAAGTATCCTCAACCATACAAGTACATTTAATCAATACATGTATCATCAAAAAGTATGTATTCTCACTAATACAAAAAGCATGTATTCTCACTAATACATCTATCATCAAAAGCATGTATTCTCACTAATACATCTAACATCAAAAGCATGTATTCTCACTAATACATCTAACATCAAAAGCATGTATAAGTAAAAACTAAGTATTCTAAGCATAAGAGTCCTAAATCTAAATATTTCTAAGTATCTAGGTGTGGTGAATAGGTAACCTTATCATCGACCTTGTGTACGACGATGCAATCTCATCATCAGTGACTATACTACTCCCCCTTTCGAGGAGGGTCCTTTTGAACCACACCAAGCTTGTCTCGGAAGTATTCAAATTTCACTCGAGATAGAGGTTTAGTCAAGATATCAGCAATTTGATCCTTAGTGCTTACATACTCGAGCTTGATAGCTCCTCTCTGCACCATATCTCGTATATAAAAGTATCGGATCTCTATGTGTTTTGACTTATCATGGAATACAAGATTTTCTGTCATCTTAATGCAGCTTTCATTGTCACACATAATCACAGTGGGATCCATTTCTAATTCAAACACTCCAGATAATAGCTTCCAAAGCCATACTGCTTCACAGCTGGCAGAGCAGGCAGCTATATATTATGCTTCAGTAGTACTGAGGGCCACACTAGATTGTTTCTTGCTGAACCATGAGATCATGGCAGATCCAAGACCATAACATCCACCTAATGTACTCTTTCTGTCTGAGACACTTCTTGCCCAATCAAAATTTGAGTAACCATGTAACCTGAGTTCATGACCTCCAAGATAATATAGACCAAAATCCAATGTACCTTTTAGGTATCTCATAACATGCTTTGCAGCTATTAAATGAACCTTTCTAGGTTCTAGTAGATACTGACTTAGAGTATTTACAGTAAAGCATATATCTGGCCTAGTATTTGTTAAATACATCAATGACCCAATGATTTGTCTATATAGAGTTAGGTCTACAAGTTCCGATGAGTCATCAACTAATAAATTCAGGTTGGAGTCCATGGGAGTGGCCATGGGTTTACATTCCAACATATCAAATCTTTTTAGAATCTCCGCAGCATACTTACCTTGATTCAGAAAGATTCCTTTTGGTTCTTGCCATACTTCTAGACCTAAGAAGTAGTGCATTAATCCGAGATCTTTCATCTCGAATTCTGAAGAAAGCTTCTTCTTGCTTTCAATAATTTGTTTCTCATTTCTGGTTAGAAATAGATCGTCTACATATAGCAACAATATAACTGGTTCATCATTCATCACTTTGAGATAAAGATTTGGGTCAGCTTTACTCTTGGTAAAACCCATGCTAGTTAAGAAATTGTCAATCCTTCCATACCAAGCCCTGGGAGCTTGCTTCAACCCATATAATGCCTTTTTCAGTTTTCATACATGAGTTCTTTCGTCTTTAACCTCAAACCCTTGTGGTTGTTCTATGTACACTTCTTCTTCAATTACACCATTCAGAAAATCTGTCTTAACATCCATTTGGTGTAATTTCCACTTCATCATAGATGCAAGTGCCATGATAGTTCTAATTGAAGTATACCTAGCAACAGGTGCAAATGTTTCTTCATAGTCAATTCCCTCCTTCTGAGAGAATCCTCCGGCTACAAATCTTGCCTTATATTTTTCAATGCTACCATCTACAACATGTTTTATCTTGAAAATCCATTTGGAAGAAACCACACTTTTATCCTTTGGTTTGGGGACTACATCCCAGACATCATTTTTCATTATTGACTGATATTCTTCTGTCATTGCTTCTATCCATTCTTTCTTCTGAGCTGCCTCTTCATAGCTAGTAGGTTGTTGATCCACAAGATCACACATCAGGGCCATATAGTTGGACACTAGCTTTGGTTTCTTTCTTTCTCTAGTGGAGCCTTCAGGAGCTCCATATTTTTCAGCTCCTTGAATAATATCTCTAGCCCATGTTGGACTTCTTTTCTTAGATAAATCTGTAATAGGAGGTTCTTGTGGTTCCAACATGTCATGATCCTCTGGTGAATCATCTTCAGGGATGTGTACAGCTTCTGTGATTCTAGGAGATGTATCTTCTTCATATATTTCTTCAAGTTGGCACTTCCTAGATTTCTTGAGAGCTGCTTCTTCATCAAATGTTACATCTCTACTTATTTCTATATGATGAAAACCTGGTATGTAAATTCTGAAGGCTTTGGATGATTCACAATAACCAACAAATATTCCCTTCTTACCAGAAGGATCTAACTTGGTTCTCTTTCTTTTGGAATGTGGATGTACACAGGACACCCAAATATTTTAAGATGACTTACCTCGGGCTTCTTTCCTATAAACACTTCTTCTGGAGTTTTGAAATCAAGAGCAATATGTGATAGTCTATTTTGCACATATACTGCTGTCTTAGCTGCTTTAGCCCATAGATACATGGGAAGATCTTGGTCATGTATCATAGTCTTTACAGCTTCCATGATTGTTCTATTTTTCCTCTTAGCAACCCCATTTTGTTGGGGATTGTAGGGAGTGATTAGTTCTCTCTTAATTCCGGCTTCTTTACAAAAGTCTTCAAAGTCTTTTGAAGTATATTCTCCACCATTATCTGTTTTGAGAATCTTGATTCTCTTTTCTGAGAGATTTTCTATTAGAGCCTTGAACTCTTTGAACTTTCCAAAGACTTCATTCTTACCTTTTAGAAAGTATATCCAAGTTTTCCTTGAATGGTCATCAATGAATGAAAGATAGTATTCAAACCCACTTAGAGAAGTGGTGGGCATTGGACCACATACATCTGAGTGTATTAGCTCCAAAATTCTCTTAGTCTTTGTTTCACTCTTTGGAAAGGGGTTCTTGACATTCTTCCCTTTATTACACCCTTTACATGAGCCATCATGATCAACCTTCAAGTCTGGTAATCCTATGAACACCTTGCTTACATAGGGTAAGGCTTTGTAGTTAATGTGAGATAATCTTTTATGCCAAAGCTCACTAGGGCTAGAGATTTCATGAGCAAGGGTAGTTTCTGGATGACCCTTGAGCTTATAGAGACCTCCTTCTTCTTCACCAATGACAACTGCATCTTTAATTGATTTTCCTTTGGACCACATGAGTACTTGTCCATCTATGAAAGCCACCCTAAAGCCTTTCTTATCTAGTGCTGAGATAGAGAGAAGGTTCTTCTTTAAACCTGGTACATATAAGACTTCTTTCATTTTCAAGGGTGTTCTAGAATCAAGCTTGTAGCTTGCTTCACCAATTCCCTTGATGGGATATTGATAATCATCTCCTAGATATACCTTTTGGGGTGAGGACTTTTCTTCAATTCTTGAGAAAGTTTTCTTTTGACCTGTCATGTGCTTTGAAGCACCACTGTCAATGAGCCATGTATCTTCACTAGGGGACACAGATCCAGAGAGTGCAGAAAATAGGACATATTCTTCTAGATCTTCTTTCTTTACTTTAGATCTTTTCCTTTGAGGCCTTTCCTCCTCCTCTTCTTCTTCTTCTTCTCCTGCTTCTTCTTCACTATCATCTTCTGCCATATGTGCATGATGTCTTTTGTGAACAAACTTCTTCTTCTTCTTTCCTGGAAAAGTACAGTCTTTAGCATAGTGTCCTACTTTAAAACAACTATAACATTGGACTATGGAGAAGTCTGTTTCTGAGTTTGTTCCTCCTTTCCTTTTGAATCTATGAGAGGGTTGAGACCTTTTGTAGTTCACTTTCTTGAAGTGGCCTCTCTTTCCTCTTTTGGTGTGGGTGGCCAAAGCTTGGTCATCCTCTTTGAGAAGAGCTTCTTTGTTGGCTACCCTAGCCTCTTCTTGAACACAATCCTCCCATACTACATCAAACTTCATGCTTTCTTTTCTGGCACACATGGTTTGTATGAAAGATTCCCAAGGTCTAGTGAGACCATTTAGGGCAGTTATCACAAGTTCATCTTCATCAAGAGTATCACCAATGGCATCTAGTTGCTCCTTGATTAGAGAGACTCTTGAGAAGTAGTCTTGAATGAATTCTCCTTTGTGCATCTTGGTACTCTTCAATTGAGTCCTCAAGTTCATCTTGCTATTGATGTTCTTTCCTTCATACATTCTTCCTAGGGCATCATACATTTCCTTTTGGAGTCTTCTTGGAAGCCACTTGGGGAATCAAGTGGTCTTTAATAGAATCAGCTATGATTCTCTTTGCCCTAATCAAATCCTTCCTATGATTCTCTTTGGCTTCATCTCCTTCAGGTTCTGCAACTTCATCTTTTACATAATGAGTAAGATCATTCTCTTCAAGAATGAGACCAATTCTGTATTTCCATGCTCGGAAATTCTCTATGCCTTCTAGCTTGTCTTCAAGCTTAGTGTTTGGAGCCATCTTCTCTTGGGGGAGTCCAATAGATAAGAGACAGAGCAGTACTTACCCAGAAATATTTACCTTTTTACCTTTCCGGATCTTGGGACAGAATTTCTGGATGATCGCACTTTTGGTAAAACTAGGGTTTGACTTTCCCGGAGTTCTACCCAACCAAAAAGTTCGATCTAGGGCTCAAAAGATTGGTATTGAGAAGGGCTATCCAGCCATGCAATCCGAATTAAAAAATTCCAACCTTTTTCTGAAACCAATTTCTGACTTATAGCACTTTTGGTAAAACTAGGGTTTGGATTTCCTGGAGTTCTACCCAACCAAAAATTTTGACCTAGGGCTTAAAAGATTGGTATTGAGAAGGGCTATCCAGCCATGTAACCAGAATTCAATAATACCAACTTTTTGCTGAAACCCTAACTTTCACCGGAGAGAGAGAGAGGTATTCTTACATTGTGAAAGATGTCCTATTCAGTCTAGCTCTGATACCATGTTAATTTTAAACCAAATAGACTAGCAAGATCACTGAAAGAAACATAATCACAAGATAGACACATAATTTACCCTGGGAAACCCTCATGGGATAGAAAACCCAGCAAAGCTTTCCTCAATAAGATGATCAACCAAAATACAAGATGTGCCCCCTCCTTCTCTACCTCCTTAGCAGATCTCCCAGACAAGTGCGCTACTTTTCTGAGTTGTGCAAGTATATCTAATGAGGAGTTCACCTCCTCTATTTATACTAACTCCCGACTGACCAAAATACCTAATGGGGCCGACCTCTCCTGGAGAAGTCTAATAACCCCTAAAATATAAGATCAAGTCCGACCCCCACATGGTGGGTCTAATAACCCTAGTTACCACAAACCCCCGGAGGAATAATCATCTCCGGATACTTGATAGGGTTACCTTGGAGGGATGAAACATCTCCGGAATTATAATATTCTTAGAAGTTACAATATTCAACACACATCGACCCTCCTTCCCAGATGTCTCTTCCACGCTAGACTTTCTTCCCATGTGGTTTCTCCACGTCAACCTACCACCTAGCACAGGTGGGGCCAACCAAAATGTTCTGCACCCACCTGGCTCAGGTGGGTGCAGAACATAAATAAACATGCATAGTGGAAAACACCTTTCAATTACACAATCACAACATAATTAAAAACCTTTCAATTACACAATCACAACATACAAGAATGAAATAAAAATGCAGAATATTACTTATAATTATCGAACACATATCCAAGCAACTGGCTATGTAAGAGCGCTTTTCCACTTAGCATCAATATAAATGTGTGGTTGTTTATCAGTTGCAGAAATAGATAAAATGAGTTAAACGAAGAAATTAATTTAACACATAATAACACATGAATCGTATATTAAGAGAAATCCAACCTACAGATCAATGCATTCATTAAATTGGCAACATAAAACATAGTTCATAGAAATTTGACAAATTATGCAAAAAAGATGGCCAAGAGAAACCAACTGAATTCATTAATTATGCAAAAAAGATGGCTAAGAGAAACCGACTGAATTTTATTAATTATGCAAAAAATTACAATAACTCAATACATAAACATTAGAATAAATTTACTTAATACATAATAACATCCAAATAGTGAGTTAAGAAAAATATGAACCAACGAATCAGATGCATTCATAAATTGCAAAGACAACACATAATTGTTTCAATACACGAAGTGAAGGAAATTAGAAATTTATCAAAGAAATTTGATAAATCAAACAAAAGAGATAGCTAGTCATAACAAGGGAGTGGCAATGCTTTGCAAATAATTCAGAACAGAGGAAGAGTAGCTACTCATTTACAGTCAAAGAGTTGTTTGTCTAATGATAAGGAAGAAAATAAGAACAGTCCATCAACACAGATCATTATTAAATGAATTATGCATTAAATTTAGTAGAAAATGGTTTGTGGATGCTTGGAATCAAGAAAAGAAGGTATAGACTGCAAATAAAATAACAGAAGAATCTCTACATCAAAATACTTGCTCAGCTCTGCCAATTTTATTAAAGGAACATCTCAAAATACACAAGACAAAAACCTCACGGGTTCCAATAGGTTTCAACCCTTTTTCCTCTCGATTACATATGAATATATAGATATCTTTTAGCCCTTAGGATCGAATCACCCTAACATAAAGCTATTACAAAATTCGTGACACCTATACAAGCAATTTCATCCTCTATGAGAATTAGTTACAACAAAAGGAAACAAATGTTGACAGATAGGCTTAACGGCCTTTACAAGTTCTCTTGAGCATTTACTATCTAGTAACAAACTCTAGTAGATAAGCAAAATTCTTGGTAACTAATTCTGCAGGCTGCCACTCGCCATGACCCTTGAATCTTCATGCATGCAAAGTCAGTTTGGATTTCCTAAACTTCTCAATGGTCTTCCACTGCTCTAGAGCTGGCAAGTCTGACCTGGATACCTCCTTCAGAAGCACTCGCATTTATGTGTGATCCCTATATGAACAGCTCTTGAAGTGTGCACAAGCTTCTTTGAAGACCCACACTAGCTCGAATTCCTTTGTTAACTTTTCCACCACTGTTTTTCCTGTCAGAGGTTGGCTCAGGTCAGAAAAGCCTTCCTGATCCAATCGACATCCCCGCAACTTTCCCTGATATTCTTCCTGTGTCCTCATGGTGCCATCCTCCTCCCAAAAGAGAGGAAGTCCTTTCTTGAATAATGGATCAAACATTTCTTTGAAGAGTTTTACTTGATGTGGTAAAATGTCTATCCTTGCCTGAATTGTGTCATCTAGTGATACTTATTCACCACCTTCTTTGACCAAATAATAGTAGACACTCTATCCTTTATCCTGGATACTTTCACCTCATCCTCTGTTATCCCATTCAAAAATTCTATGGCCTTTTCTGCACACTCCATGGGCTTCTTATTCAACTTTTCTTTGACTATTGTTATGCTTTTCCTGGCTAACTTTATTACAGCCTCTTTGTCTAGAATGAAATCGAGATATAGACTCAATTTCTCTGCCTCTGCAATAATGTCATCCCAAATGGCTTTCTTTGCCTCCTGCAGGGAGGTCTGACCTGTAACTTGCTTTATTAATTCATCATATTTCACCTATATCCCTAGGTACTTAGCCTCCCAAGTTTTTCCCTCCTGCTCTTATTTTGAGACTCTGCTCCTCAGCTTTGTGTACTGATTCTGCAACCTTTCCCCTTCTAAGTCTTTTAGGCTTTGGTGTGCCATAGCCTGCATAATGGATAAATCACCCAATTCTATGGAGCAGGGTGTGGCCATGTTCTCCAACTCTTTGCTCTTCTCCTACAGTTTCCTTTCAAGGTCTTCAGACTTATATTTCCAGTTCTTTTCACTTTCCACGATGAGAGCCATGTCACTTAGCCACAACTTCTCCTTCTCTTCAAACTTCAATAGCCTAGATTTGCAGTCTGTTAGTTCCTCTTGTTGCTTTTCTCTCTTCTCCTCCAGCTTTGCCAATTTAGAAGCTTCTACCAGCTAGGTGGAGGGGATCTTTAGATGTTTTTTTAATGATTGAATGGTTTTGTCTTTGTCATCCAACATCTTTTGTATACTAGCCTTCTTGTCTTTTTGGCTTTCAATAGCCAACAATGCATTTTGCAACTTTTTTATTTGTGTCTTGCGGGCTTTGTTCTCCACTCTCTCTAGTCTAAGTTGATTTTGAACCTTACCCTTATTGACTCGCAATTTTTATAGTTCTAGGGAATCCTTTAGCAGTTTGGCATAGATAACCTCCCCAATCTTCTTGTGCAAGTTGATCATATCAGGAACAGGAATATCTTCCAAGTTCACTTTCAGTTCAGTGGCTTTGCTTTTGGTAGCCAAGGCCAAGTTCAAGGTGTTCTGGGAATAGCTCCTGCTAGCTATTAAAGACACATATTTATTTGAAATCTGCCTCACCTCTTCATATAGATTAGAATCCTCTGAGGCTGCTTCTGTGCTCTCTTTGTACTCACCTAGTAGCTCTGGTCTACTCTTGCTAGGTGCAGCAAGTTTAGTGGATGTTTGGCTGAATACATATTCTTTGACCTCGAAAGCAGGAAGCTTAATCTTAACCTTCTTTTTGCATTGACCTGTTGACACCGGTACAATCTGTTGCTCAGGATTTTTCACTTTCTTCCTTTTGGGATCTCTTTCTATGTCATCATCTATATCCATGACATCAATCTTTTCCAACTTGCTAGTTTCCCCAGAGCCACTGGAAAGGGGTATAGTTTCTTGAACTGCTGGGACCAGGAAGGAGGAGCTAGGTAGTGGAGGATGGGATTTTGGTACCATGGAGGTGGAGTCATCCTGTACATCTACCTCCATCTACTCTTTTCTAGGATATTCTAACCAATTTGCAGCCTCAGTCATACCTGCAAGCTCAAAATGTTCAAAACCCTTTCTATTGATTTCTTTCCTTCTCTCTGAGATGATATGGTGGGGGTCATAGTTTATAGCAGCATTGGTTTGAGGCCCCATGTATCGCATCATACCTTCAATGGTTGGAAGGGAAGTCTTGTTTTTAACAAAGAATGGCCCTACATCCCATGGAAAGGTGATATCTGAGGCCTTCTTGTCCTCCAAGAAATGCTCAACTTCCACCTTCAACTTCTGCCTAATGAATTCCAGTGTAAATAGTCTTGGGGTTAGAAAAGATGGCAGCACATAAGGTGCATGGGAAAAACCATAAAATATGATTGTTGTGTTGTGTTCTGAGAGGAACCAATCGCCTATCTTCTTCTTTGGAGAAGGCTGCAACATCTCTTTCATTTCTAATAATACCATGGGAAGCTTCCTTTGAAGGATAACATTGTGGACTTTCGACATGATGTTGTTCATGAACTGAGCATAGTGTGTGAGTGTCTCTCGAGTGAGCATCAGCTTAGGAATCTGTAAGTTCTCTTCATTAAAGGACAAAAACATTCTCAGCAGGTATGACTGGAATCTGAAGCTTCTAGTTTTGGGGAACTCTGCTAGTTGAGAATTAATATTCTTAGCTAGGGCCACATCAAACCTAATACATGCACACTGGATGGATTGACTAGGCTCATCAAGCTCAAGAGGACATGCGCTCATGACAAAAAGCAATCTTATCAAAGGTTCAGTGATATATTGCTATATATCTAATCCTAGGAACTTGGCCAGCAAGGCTATAACACATTTGGACTCTTCTCTAAATAGACTGACTTCACCAGGGAAAGGTTGATCCTAGACGGAGACATTAGGCAGGAGGATAGCATGGAAGAAACTTTGCTTAAGCTCTGCTGGGGCCTGTCTGAAATACTGAATTAGGGATTCTTCCATGTACTCTTTGGATTTATGGTAGAACTCATCTGGGATAGACAGGGGTTTCCTAATAGTGAGGGGGTTGACTTGGCATAGGATTCTATAGCTGGATGTTCCCACAATCACCCTCTCAGAGGAAGAGTAATTGGTGGTGCACCAGTCGATGAACTCGAGGAAATTCTGGGTTTGGTTTATTGCAAACAAATGAAAAAACAACTAGTAAACTTTATGTACATCAGTATTCCCCTCCCTAATCAGCTTCAACCTGTCCTTAGCTGTCTCAATGGACATATTTATCAACACTGTGTCGTAAACCTAGGAATCCTTATCCTCAAACAAAAAACTTATTCTCACGTATTCAAAACCTGGGGATTCTATCTCACTCAATTCAGGAATTTAAATAGTTTAGTATGGAGACAGGAGGCCTACTTGGTTATCGATAGCTGGTCTGGGAATCTGGCTGAGTTGGTTGCTTCTGCACAGTCACCTCCTGTCATTTTCTAATGCACCAGATGAATAGTATCCAGATCCCCGTGCAGCATGTATTTTTATATTATTTATGTTCCCTTATCATCCTTGTATCTTCTGGAGTAAAGAGGTTTGTCAAGCTATCCATCTGTAAGATCTAATCTGGATCGTGGATATTTTTCCTTGTTTAACCTCGAGGTCCTTCCTCAGACATCATCCTTCAAGTGTTTCCTTCCATCTACCTTAGATCCATGAAGCCATTGTCCACCATCAATCTCGCTCTCTCCCACATCTTGACTATCAAAAGGTGCAACACCTACCATGTTCACAGATTTGGACAACGTCGATGCTCTATGCACATTCAATCTGCGAACAAATCTTCAACCGTAGATATTAACTCCGCCAAATATACACCATTGAAATCCGTGGGGCCTACCAAAAGTTCACAGATTTGGAAAGTTACTTTTTTCGTGCACTTCAAAATCACAAAAAAATTGATGACCATAGATCTACCTTTATGACCCTTGATCTGATTCCCAATTTGTGGTTGATTTTCATCGCCACAGATCTACATCCTTCATTTGTGCCCCTATATAACATTGAGCGGGCCTTTATAATTTCTCCCCCATTAGCAATGTTAAAGCTTGGGATCTTTGGTTATTTCATTCTCATGCTGCAAATTCATATCCATAGATCCCATTCAACATCCCTTGGGTCTTTTGATTCAATAACTGAGGCCTTATCCCTCCTTTCATGGACCTGAACCCCTCAAATCGTCTAGGGAAAAACGGGTGCCAACATTATGATTGTAGCTTAAGGATTGAAGCACATACAAGATTATCCTGTTATAAAATGCTCATTGAAAAATTGGCATTAATTTAATAACATCTATTCATCATGTGTAGAAATAGATAAATGATTTAAATAAACAAATTCATTTAAAACATGAAAACATAGATCATATGTCAAGACACATCTAAACTACAGATCAATGTATTAATTGTGATTGCAAACTAAAACAATGTATTTCAACATCCATCAAACAAATTTTCATAAATTAACAAAAGAGATATCAAGAAAAAACTAACTGTATTTCTTCAAGGCTGCAAAAAATTACAATCTTTTAAAGAATTAGAGTATCTCCAGTCCTCTTTCTGTGATTTTCTCCCCCCCTTAAATAATGATTACAAAATAGATAGAAAGGGTAAACTTCCCATAAAATAGGGATTTCAAAATCAAACTAATCCAAAATTCCAACAACTCGTCCACATCGGGATGACGAGTTGCGGAAAGAAAAAAATTTCAAATCCAAATAACCAAGCTTCCGCATTGCGGATTGCGGGTTACAGAAAGCACAAACTTTGGAAAAAATTTGTGCTTTCCGCAAATCACAAAAGCACAAAAAATCAATGAATTTTCTAAAGGGAAAATTATTAACTGGACTAAGTCATAACAAAGAGATAAAAAGCATGATTAACATCATGAAACCCCAAAATGAACAAGGAACTCAAACATTACCTTAACAAAATGAAAATTGAGGCTCCCATGTTTTAATAACAACATTGGATTTGTTGTGCCTACAACAAGGATTTAAAGTAACAACAGTGGTGGTGACTTCTGGGAAATGGACCTCTAGAGTGGCATCATCAATCACAATGCTATCAAGCAAATCAAAAATTTCCTGAGAGACTTCAGTGACCTCTTGTGTTATAGACATAGCAAGGAAAAGAGATATGATTGGGAGCTTCTCATCTTCTACATTACTGTCTTCAATGTTTCATATGGCTATCTGAGACACGGGGGTTTGAATTTTTTGTCTTTTTGCTGGAGTGCTTGCAGCAACCATGGGGGTTTGAATTTTATGTCTTTTTGCTGGAGTTCTTGTAGCAACCACCTGAGTATTAACCACCGAGGAAAAGTGTGCCAATTCCTTCTTTAGCTCTACAACTGATTGAATTAAAATCTTCATTTATGCAGCAAGACATCCTCCAGAAGGTTTTTTCATTTTCCTTCATCCTGCTAGGTTAACATCAAGGGAGTGTTTTCCTTTTGTGCATATTTTTCTTCCCTGTCCCTTTTATCCTGTTCTTCAAGCTGGAGTTCCAATTTCTTGTAATTTAAAACCTTGGACTATGTTCTTCTTTAGATTTAGCCCTAATCAAGACCTCGGAAAAAAAAATTGAGGGGCAGTTTCATGAGCATAAGTAGTCATCATATGTTCTTGGGAAAAGTGGTTAGCTAGGATTTAAAATGCAAAAGGCAGAAGAAGAGTTGCGGGATTGATTTTTTGCAACAATGTACATGATTTCCACAATCTAAAATCCGCAATGCGGATTGCGGGTTCTGAAAATGCAACTTTAAATATAAATGAACAAAAAGTTCCCGCAATGCGCAATTGCGAGATGCAGGTTGCAAAAAGAATGAATTTCAAATCCAAGTGACCAAGGAATCTGCAATCCTCATTGCGAGACGATTGCGGGGTTTGGAAAAGACAAAGTTTGGAGAAAATCTATGTTTTCCGCAACATACAAAAATCCATTAATTTTGAAAGGAAATTATTAATTGGGTTGCGGAATTGTGGAAGTGAGAATTTAAACTTGAGCAGTTTAATGTTTTCTCCATCCATAGTCGGGATAAAAGACAACTTGGAAAAAGAAGAAAAAGCCGCTCTTTCTCTAATAATATTTCCACTTACAAGCAAATTGTGCGAAGCAATGTAAATTTATTTAACCTATGAAGGCTAGACCGTCAATTCATTTATATCCAAAATGGTGAGCACTGGAACAATACTTACCACAAAAAGGGTCATCGAACCCTTCATTTATGAGTGAAGTGTAAACATATTTAATCTACGAAGGCCAGGCTGAGAACTCTAGACTTCCAGCTGTTAACTTTTCAGAATTTACTTCAATCTGATCTAGGATCTTAACTGAGAGAACAACATGTACAACAAATCTATAGCATATCAATCATGGACACAATAACGCAAGCACACAAGAGACACAGAGTTTACTTGGGGAAAACCATAAAGGTGAAAAACCCTAATAACTTCCTCAGAGATAGATAGAGCAATGATACAACCAGAATACAAGAGATAGTCTTCTCCTAGCAGCAGAGCCTCCTCCTCCACAAGTGCGCCAATCTCCAAAGTGTGAGTGAGAGAATAGAATGTGTAAAATGAGAGAGACACACTCTCTATTTATACAATAACTTGACTTGACCTTTACTCAACTAGGTCGGCCTTGTAGTGCCCCTAGACTACTGTAGACATTGAGGGCACCTACTGAGTCACCCTACTGTTTGAAACATTAATAAAATAACCCTATGACTTTATTTTGAGTATATTTATGATTACAATTGATTGATATATGTGCATTTGGGTAGTTATTGTGAATGGACGATTTCATGTTGTTTAACGATTAACTTTGATATGAAAATTGTACACATGAATAATGCTTAACGACTAGCTGTATGGTGATTATGTATTTGGCGACGAAATGTATATTTGATAAGATGAATGAGCAGTTTGAATAAATCATAAATGTTTAACAATGCTAGAGTTAGAAACCAGATGATGATTGTTGAGAACAGTGCTACTGATAATTTGTTGTGAGAAGTGTGGGTAGAAACAAGTGAGACGGTTCACCAATGGACACACAAAGGAACATGGAGGGTCGTAGAGTACGGGTAAATCACACACAGGGGAAGCGACGACGATGTTAACTTCCGACAAGAATACTACGCATGAGCAAATAAGCATTGATCCGCTTGCTCAAGAGGAATGCGTGAGGACGTACGAGGTGGGCCACGATGGAGCTGGTCACGTACGAGTTGAGGGGCGCGTAGTGAGAACGGACTCACTCCTCAGCGCCATTAGTCCCTAGATAGCATGTAGACGGAGGATGGATGGTAACGATTCCTAAAATCCCTACAAAAGTTCCCGCAAGTCAAAACGGAAAGATGGTGGCAGAAGGGCCCAACGATGCGGTACCCTGTCGAGAACGGAAAGAATGGATGCAAGGACCCAACGATGAGGTACCATGCCAAGGAATGGAAACCATGGATGACTGGACCCGACGGAGTGGTGCCATGTCAAGGAATTAAAATTAAGGAACTAGGAGCCCAACGGCGCGGCACCGTGATCCTAGTGAGTTTGATTGTTAGATTAAATTGCATAAAAACTTAGGAGAATAACTCTAGATTATTACTTAGCAAATGCATAACAATAGCTTAGACATTTGCACATGAATAGTTATTTTGTTAAGCATTTAAAATAATAGAAATTATTATTTAGGAGCAAAATAGATTAGACACCTAGTCAACTAAAAGCTAGGAGTTGATTAAAATATCTGGGGGACAAACTAGAGCAAACTTAGGGATGTAGGTGCACTTCCCAGAGAAACTGATACTTGGATGGGTGAGTGTTTTAATTAAATAAATAATTAAAAATATTTATTTATGCATGAAGCGACATGTGTCGCAGGAGATTTCCCTTTATAAGGAAGGCTTAAGGAATGGGTAAGGGGACCATGATTTGGACGATTGTCGTAATTTTTGAATGCCTCAAAGACTTGCTGCTATCTAAGGGTTTGGCTGAGAAATCCTGGTGGGAGGGGAAGCCCAAGCTGGATTTCTGAAAAACGTGTGTGAGCTCTACGACCCAAAGCTCGGGGGAGGCCATGCGACTGAAAGCATGAGCCTATGGTTGGGTGGCGGAGCTAACAGTTGCTTCGCCTATGGTTAAACGAGCTTTGCTGGTTATGGTTATGGTTTGTTTTAATTTGCTAGTTTATTCATTTATTTAGTTTATTTATCCAGTCATTATGCTTCTAATCTCTTTTGTAGCAAGTGGTTGAGTTTCAGGTTAAACAGCAAAGACCCTAGAGGAGGGGCTCTACATTTGGTATCATAGCTGGTCGAGCCTTGAGGACACCATACTCATATTATTTAGGGTTCTACGGTAAACCTTGAAGCTGGAGTGGATCGATGGCGATTTCTGAAGTATACAGGCAACTACAAGAACAACCATCGTAATAGGTTCTATTTCCTAAAGAATTGAAAGAAAGATTTAATTTCTATTTATAATTTCTGTTTATTTCAAGATATCATTTAGAAACCTTTATGAGATCGATCCGATTTCCGTTATGCGTGTATTTCAGATTCGAAAGAAAGATTTAATTTATAATTTCTGTTGATTTCAAGAATACTGTTTAGAAACCTTTCTGAGATCGATTTCTACCAACGGATTTATTTCTATTTCAAATCTGTTTTAAACCATGCGAAAGATACATCGATTTCTACCTGTAGATTTATGTCTATTTCAAATCTGTTTTATCCGTGTTGAGATTAAAGCGATCTCTGCCTACGATCATGATTCCATTCCAAATATGCCCAACAATCCTGTTCCTTGATTTGTTCTCTGCTAAAAATTTGATTTCAGATATAAAGTGGCACTGATCTTCTAAGCGTATTAACCTTGGTATTTATCCTCCTCAATACAATTTAATCGCCAAATATTTATGGTCAAATCGTAATCATTCTGCGTTTTCAGTTTATTATTATTTTTTTTTCTCTGTGTAAGATAATCACCAGAAGCTCGATTCATTCCGTCTTATATTTAAGCAAAATAAAAAAAAGAAATAAAAGAAGGGTTTTATTAATTGGTCACGAACTTGAAATGGTAGATCTCATTCATGTGTGTTATCAATAGGATGATAATTGCGTAGGTGCGAAACTGTCCTTGTTATTTGTAAATCTTGAATCTGTGGTTGTTATAATTCCTATTTCTTTTCTTCTTCTGGCGGTGGGATCTCCATTCAAACCCTATCTAGTCTCCTTGAGATCACGGATTCCTGTACACACTTAGCATAACCAGTATTCTGTGATCATTTTGTTTCAACATTTATTTGTAAGGTTTTACACTCCCGATCGTAAGGAGAGTGTGGGTCTGTATGTGTTCAACATAGATGGGATTCCTTTTTACTGTGTTTAAAACTCTTTACATTTCTGAAATATACCCTCGTCTTCATCCTCAGTGCACCTCAGTGCACGCATAGTCCTGCACATAAGTAGAAGAAACAAAATCATTATGAATTGAAATTTCAAATCTATAATGAGTCTTTGACTTTTCTCATCTTGTTTCCTTGCAAACTCATTACAAATCTCTTTTAAGAATGAGCCTAATGATCAATGATTTAAGCTTTACCAACGGAAGCTCCGACAGGCCATTGGAAAAAGAGATGAGAACTCCTTGAGCATATGAACTGCCCCGTTACATAATTCTTTGTTGATTGCGGTTAACTCGAATCCGGACTGCCGGTATAAAATTGCAGTGGTTGTTTTATTGGTAGTTTATTTAATTCATTCCTTTATGTTATATGCTGCGATATAAATTTATTTTCTGCGTAAGTTATAATACTCATGATCCGAATCTAGACTGTGATTTCTTCCTGTGTAGTGTATATATATATAAATTAAAAGAAGATCTGAATTTAGTAGAGTAAACAAATGCATTCCCAGTTATGTGTGCTTTTAAAATCGATTACATGTTTTAAAACGCCATCTGTACTCTCGTAATCTTGGTGTAACTAAAGGACTTGTCGATTTGTGGCCTTATGTATTAATTGGAATATTGAAGAAATCGCAGAGTGCACAAAGCGTCTAAACCTCTGCACTGTACACCTGGGTATCAGATCCACTATGTCCATCACTTAATTATCCAAAACCCTGTCTTCAAAGTGGGATGCAGGATTTACAGAGATCTGCGATAACGATTTTTATGAACCCCGCGTCCTACGATCCCAGAAACATTGATAGGGGATCTGTTGAGGATTGTAGTAATCATGGTGGTAGGCGTCATAAATAATGCATCCTGAGCCGGTTAACAGTCAGCAATAAGAATTGATGCTGTTGGTTGAGATCCCAATCGCTTTTGGACGGATATTGTTTATCGGTGTGTTTTCTCATGCCACGTATTTGTAAACTGTGCGTTATCTAGGATCTAGGCCCTGAGTGATAAAAAAGTACAGTGATGCACCATTCATAGCTCGGTGTTAAGGCGCAGGTATACCTTGAGCCCATCTGACACCTGCTCAAACCGACGCCGTAGGAGCAGAGATCTCGCATCTAATCACCGAAAACCGCTGGACATTATTAGTTACTGTGCAAATATGCTTGTATTCGCGGTAGAGTAGATGCATGCAATAGGTTCACCTCTTCTTAGGGTTTCTCTTTTACTACTCCCAGACCTCTAGAGAGAGAGATTCATTCCCATCGTGATTGTTATTGTTAACTTAGACGTCTCATTGTGTCTATTTTACTTTACCTGGTTAATGGAAATGCGAGATTACAGAAACGAATCCACTATATTTTTTTTATTCTCCTTAAATATCTCATTAAAATTTACGACCCACCCTGTTGCAGTTATCAATAACAAAATCCCAGCCTCTGTCATTGTCTTAATTCAGAACTTGAGCGATCTGCTATTTTTTATCTAAATCTGAAGCAATGCCTGTTGAAATGACCAAACACTTGACAGCTGCCGACATGGTGTCACTCCGATGGCCGAAATCTCCATACATAAACTCGAGTCTCGACCATCCTCTGATTTGAAACCCTGGATGCATGACGCCGCAGGTTTTATGAGGAGATCATGCTGGTGATGAGTTGAACTTTAATGTTACTGTCTGTCAATTTAAATGCCTTTACTTTTACAATCGTTATCTCAAGCATTAAAATCGTGGCACATACTGCTTAAGTTTTATTATACACTGCCGTGTGTCAACGTTGTTTTAAGAATTATCCTTCGACAGTTGTCGATCATAGAAACTTTGTATAATTCAGTTAGCAAACAGTTAGGATCTACCCCGAACACTACAGGTTTAAGCTTATGCTCTTTCGTGAATGGGATGACGGCTGGAAAAAGTATATTTTCATTGCTTATAGTTACATGCTTTTCGTCATTTAGATAAGGACAAGGTATATTTAAGAGGATAGCATCATGCTCTTGTAATTTAAAAACTTAAAACAATTATGCATGTGAGAATCTATATAGCAGCATGTGAAGCGAAAAAGTTCCATTGTTTATATTTTATATATATATATATATATATATATATATATATATATATATATATATATATATATATATGCTTTTGCCATATATATAAAAGTGAGAAATTACATGGTTGAATGTCATATAAATTATTATATTTACAAAAGAAAATAATACCATTTGTGTGTAATAACATGTCCTTACCATATAAATAAAAGTAAGAATTTTATGGATGAATGTCATAAAGTTTAGTATGGTTACAAGGTGTTTAGGAAAAGGGTAATAATATTTGTTTAGAATTTTAAATAACACTCCTTTGCAACACGAACCTAAGTGGGAATTATTTGGTCAATTAAATTTATTGTGTTTAGTAAATGATTTAGAAGAAGATGGCATCCTTATTTAAAAAAAAAAAAAAATGAATTATAGTTTTCGGTGGTATAAGTAAAGGTGGGAATATTATGGACTAGATACTATAAAGTTATTATTTCATAATTGAATTAAATTAGAGTCCTTGGAAAAGTAAGAATCAATGTGTGACTATACCTTTGATCATCTTAACATTTGATAGTTGTTCTTATATTTGAAAAGGCTTGTATAGTAAGTTGGGAGACGATTAGCATAATTAAATGAACTCAATGAGGCTAATTTCAAGACATGGTCAAATCTTGACGAAATTACGACTAGCTCGAGATAGAACTCTATGAGGTTGAGAAAAACATACATGGTACGACTTGATGAGTCTCTCGAAGTAGTCCTATGACAATGGAAGTAATAAAATGAGGTAGTGCATGTTTAAATTTTAAAATACAGTATATGGAGAATTGTATTTTAAACGTCGAATGGATTTCTAACATGAATAGATATTCATAGATGTTACAAACATAGAAATGTTGTCAATTTTAGGTGAATATATAGAAATGGTAAATTATCTCTCACTTAGGAGGAGACATAACAAAAGCAAATTTCCATTTGTTGGGAATCGTAAATAAATTAGATTGATATATATTACTTTTACCATATATAATTACGAATTGGGATGGGAGTTTTGTCATATGTGTGAATAAGAGAAGGAATAATTATGCTTGATTAAGGTATAGGCTGAGGCTATATTTTTATCATAGACACCTATAATTTTGGATTATTCTCTATTAGAAAAAGCATACATACATGGGAATGAATAGGTTACTACTTAGATTAGTTATTGGGATACTTTGTAAGTTGATGATTATTCTTCCAGGTGAAATGTTGGGATTATGAATACCATAAAAGATGAATATTTATGCATACTTGTAAGTTGACTACATCTTTCCATGTTGAAGGTTATATTGATTATTACCCTTAAATTGAAAAGTCAATTACATCATTTCATGTGGAAGGTTATATTGAAATTGAAAAGTTGATTATGCATACTTGTGAGTCGATTACATCATTCCATGTGAAAAGTTATGGTTAAGAATACCCTATATATTGGTTATTATATTGAAATTGAAAAGTCGATTATGAATACTTGCTTAGAGTTATCAAGAAGGAATAGATTATATTAGGGGCACATGATTGTAGTGTGGGATTCAATTATTTGAATCCTAGTATTATTTAAAATGAATATGTGTACAAGGTTAGTAAGAGGATGATATGTATTAAATGATTTGTTTAAAGTTATGGATTAAAGTAACTAAATCATGAGCTATGATTGTTATGCTAATTATGGTTCTATAAAAAGATTGGATACTAATGGTGATAATTGTCTTCCAAGCTAAGTTCATGACCTACACTTGATATGAAGGATGTTAGTACATTTTTTTTTTTTTTTTTTTTCTTGCTCATGAGAAGAGACCCTACATTTGGTTTCGTTGGTGATGCATAAAGATCGACGTAGAAAAGTCAAAGATGCGGTTGGTATCAGAATATTTCGAGCTTCTCAGACAGGTTAGAATTATTCTCCTCTAAATTTGCTAGTATGTAAGTTTGAATGGTATTCAAGGTTCATATACTTTGATGATGGGTTGTGCGTCAAGAATTTTATCAATTGGTTGTAAATGCTTATTTTATGAAATCAAGGCGATGGCTTCGCAGGTATGCACTACATACTCACATGCATATGTAATTTTGCTTTGAATTGTGAAAAGAGAGAAGTTAAACTTACTTGAATTATAGAATCTTAACTGTGCTTAAGTTAGGAAGAGAAGAAAACCTTGCATAACGTTGTTTATAAAAATCTGAGATTATACTAAGTAAATGGCACTCCAATATTTAATTATACTTTGGATTATGAGAAGAGAGAGGTGGCATGTAAGATAAGTTTAGTAATGGTTAAGGTATGTAGTGAAGAACTGAATTGGGAAGGGTAAATTCTTATTTTGAAATTCAGACATTGTTTTAAACATGATAGTTATACGTAACTATAGAGAAGGAAGAAAGTGACTAGGAAAGATTTATCTCTTAGCTAAAATGTAATCATGATGCTAACTAAGATCAACTAATGTTGGTTGGGTTACATGAAAGAAATATGGGTGATCTTGGCCATTGTTGTTGAATACATATACAACAAGTGAAATAGTAACAATTATAAAGAGCCTAAAATATGCCAACTAAGAAAGGAAATGGTCGATTAGAGATTGTATCGATAACTAGAGAAAGGAACAAAGACCGGAGATATTTAAAACTTTCCCACATAGCCATGATGAGTAGACAAGTAGATGGATATATATGTGGTGAATTTACTATATGATGAAAAAAAAAAATCGATAAATTTTGACTAACAAGATACCAAGATACTCAGATTGACGATACTTTAAGAGATTGTTGAGGGAGCGAAACAAACTTAAAAATTTGAAAATGAGATATCAATGTGATCGGTATGACGAGCTGACCTCAACGACAACTAGCCATCGAGATGAAACTCGATGGGGTTAAGAAAACACACATTGTACGAATTGATGAAACTAACGAAGTGGTCTTACGATGACATGAATGATGAAATGAGGTAAGGGTGTGACAATCTCATTAACCTCGAATGATGATACTAATGAAAGGACTAACAGATAGATTTTAATATGTTCGACTAAATCGTTAAGTTCCGGCCCTAGGAATCCTATCGAATTGAGAACCGACATTTTGGGATTCGGAAGTGGTCTTATGGAATTTGGATTGGGACAATTTGAGGGTCTCTCCTGATTTGTTAAAACCGTGATTGTATCTTATCGAATATTTTATGATGTTTACCTTCTCAGGAGGATAACCAAATAGATTTGAATCCTTGTTTGGATTTGTTATGTTTATAAATTATTGGGTGGCTTTTGATGCAATGGAGCTTGTTGAAAATTTGGACATCATGGACCTTCGTGAATGAATAAGAGATATAGAAAATCTAGTTGGAACTGACAATTATGGAATGTATTATTGGATTGATATGATACGAAGTTACGATTAAGTTCCTGAGGGTGTATTGTAACCATACTAGATGATATTGGAGCTAATGACTTTAAACCACTTGTGCTTATAGCCATGATTATTGGAGAAAACTAGAATACAATGACATGGGGATGAGAATATAAAAAAAAAAAAGATAACGCCTAGCGTCGAAAGTACATGAACAAAAAAAAAAATTAACTTCGAGACGAAGTTCTATTTAAGAGGGGGTGTATGTAATGCCCCTAGAATGACTGTGGACCTTAAGGGAACCTGTCGAGTGACCCGACTGAAAAATTTCGATATAATGGTCTCTTGAGCCTTGTTATGTCTTAACTGATTGAGGAAAACCTGAAGATGGGAATGACGACAATAATTGATAAATGAATTAAGGAATTAAATTATACATGTGGAGTGGGATAATTGATTGATTACATCTTGCTTAATGATTAGCCCTGTTTGATCAAGTCAAAGGGCAGTAAGACAGTTACAGTCCTAGCTCTACGATTTGGGAGGACGCAACTGAGATGTGTCATAACTTTCCATTTTTATTCTGAACTTCGGGACGAAGTTCTAAATAAGTAGGGGTGTATGTAGTGCCCCTAGACTACTGTAGACATTGAGGGCACCTACTGAGTCACCCTACTGTTTGAAACATTAATAAAATAACCCTATGACTTTATTTTGAGTATATTTATGATTACGATTGATTGATATATGTGCATTTGGGTAGTTATTGTGAATGGACGATTTCATGTTGTTTAACGGTTAACTTTGATATGAAAATTGTACACATGAATAATGCTTAACGACTAGCTGTATGGTGATTATGTATTTGGCGACGAAATGTATATTTGATAAGATGAATGAGCAGTTTGAATAAATCATAAATGTTTAACAATGCTAGAGTTCGAAACCAGATGATGATTGTTGAGAACAGTGCTACTGATAATTTGTTGTGAGAAGTGTGGGTAGAAACAAGTGAGACGGTTCACCAATGGACACCCAAAGGAACATGGAGGGTCGTAGAGTACGGGTAAATCACACACAGGGGAAGCGACAACGATGTCAACTTCCGACAAGAATACCACGCATGAGCAGATAAGCATTGATCTGCTTGCTCAAGAGGAATGCGTGAGGACGTACGAGGTGGGCCACGACGGAGCTGGTCACGTACGAGTTGAGGGGCGCGCAGTGAGAACGGACTCACTCCTCAGCGCCATTAGTCCCTAGATAGCATGTAGACGGAGGATGGATGGTAACGATTCCTAAAATCCCTACAAAAGTTCCCGCAAGTCAAAACGGAAAGATGGTGGCAGAAGGGCCTGACGATGCGGTACCCTGTCGAGAACGGAAAGAGTGGATGCAAGGACTCAACGATGAGGTACCATGCCAAGGAATGGAAACCATGGATGACTGGACCCGACGGAGTGGTGCCATGTCAAGGAATTAAAATTAAGGAACTAGGAGCCCAACGGCGCGGCACCGTGATCCTAGTGAGTTTGATTGTTAGATTAAATTGCATAAAAACTTAGGAAAATAACTCTAGATTATTACTTAGCAAATGCATAACAATAGCTTAGACATTTGCACATGAATAGTTATTTTGTTAAGCATTTAAAATAATAGAAATTATTATTTAGGAGCAAAATAGATTAGACACCTAGTCAACTAAAAGCTAGGAGTTGATTAAAATATCTGGGGGACAAACTAGAGCAAACTTAGGGATGTAGGTGCACTTCCCAGAGAAACTGACACTTGGATGGGTGAGTGTTTTAATTAAATAAATAATTAAAAATATTTATTTATGCATGAAGCGACATGTGTCGCAGGAGATTTCCCTTTATAAGGAAGGCTTAAGGAATGGGTAAGGGGCCCATGATTTGGACGATTGTCGTAATTTTTGAATGCCTCAAAGACTTGCTGCTATCTAAGGGTTTGGCTGAGAAATCCTGGTGGGAGGGGAAGCCCAAGCTGGATTTCTGAAAAACGTGTGTGAGCTCTACGACCCAAAGCTCGGGGGAGGCCATGCGACTGAAAGCATGAGCCTATGGTTGGGTGGCGGAGCTAACGGTTGCTTCGCCTATGGTTAAACGAGCTTTGCTGGTTATGGTTATGGTTTGTTTTAATTTGCTAGTTTTTTCATTTATTTAGTTTATTTATCCAGTCATTATGCTTCTAATCTCTTTTGTAGCAAGTGGTTGAGTTTCAGGTTAAACAGCAAAGACCCTAGAGGAGGGGCTCTATAGGCCTCAACTTAACCACTTAACATAATGCTGACTGGGCCGACCCCCACTAGGGTGCTCGAATAACCCTTTGAACCACATGACCGACCCCCAATAGGGTGGTCTAATAACCCTTTGACCCACATGACTTATACAGGGTCGACCCCAACAAGGTGGTCTAATAACCCATCAAGTATAAGTTACGACACTTACAATATAAATGATGACACTTCCGTATAGAGGAATAATAACATCTCTATAGGAATACAATATACATATATGTGAAATACATTCTGAAGTTACATATACATCAACACTCCCTCTTAACTAGGAAGGTATTTCTCGACACAGGTCTTCTAGCACAAGTCATATTCTCTGGATCATTGTGACTGGATAATCGTCATTGAGTCAACATCATCGTCACTGCTACTGCTATCTCAATCAATCTCTGAATCTACTCATCATAGGAAGTTCTACAGAACCAGTCCTTTTTCATACTGGATGTAGGCCCGCCACCTGTAGGTCTTCATCATCACTGGCCATATTGTGGAATCCTTAGGACTTATTACGTGCGTCACAAAACCTAGCTGCAGCATCCCAAGCTATTACGAGCACACAGCTCTACTTGTCGGATCTCCCAAGAGCACATTACATGTGACCCATCACAAAACTTGGCTGAAGCATCCCAGGCTGCTACAAGCACACAGCTCTACCTGTCGGATCTCCCAGGAGCACATTACACATGATCTCACCACAAAACCTGGCTGAAGTATCTGAGGCCTTTTTCATCCTATCCAGATCTCCCAGGAGCAAATTACATGTGGTCATGGCAAAACCTGCTTGAAGCATCTGAGGCCTTTTTCATCCTATCCAGATCTCCTAGGAGAAAATTACATGCCATAGGAAAAAACCTCGCAAGAGCATCTCAGGATGTTACGGGTACACAACTCCGACCTGAAATATCCCAGGGCACAAACTACATGTCCTTCCAGAGCAATGTCTCGAAAGAGCATCCCAGGCTATTACGGGTACACAACTCTGACCTATAGGATTTCCCGAACATGCTCATCTGCACAACCTGATCCACAGCCACAAAGTATCATCCTGATACTCATCATATATCATCCTGATGTACACATGATCATTCTGATCATCATCACTGCAACATCCTGTTGCATGTCATTTGGATAAACATCTTGAAGCTCGTCATCTATGATCATCCTAATCATACACTGCATCCACCTGATACATGTCATCATACATGATCTACCTGATCATACAATGTATCCACCTGATACATACACAGATACATGATCCACACAATGTATCCACCTGATACATATCAACATACATGATCTCACTATCCACCTAATAAATATACAGATACACGGTCCAAGCATCCAACATGATGCATATACAAAATACATACAAATGATCCAACTGATCATATCCAGCATCCAACATGATGCATACATACATAAATTATCCAACTGATCATAACAAGCATCCAACATGATGCATATACATATACAGAGTAGTAACTCGAGCATCATCGTGATGCTCATCATCCATGATCCTCCTAATCATCATAGCATCGTCTTCTTCATATCATCTGATTGTCCACGAAGCACAGCCCAGATGCACATCATCCATCACTTACACCACCGACATGGGAGAACACATCTACCACCATTCGGGGAAGGCTCCAGCCCTTACTTTTTCACCATGGGAGAACACATCTACCACCATTTGAAAAATGGCTCAGCAATTACATCATGACCAAGGGAGAACATGTCAACCATGTCAGAAAAACTCATGTGCATCTATATCTTCCAAACTCATCACTTCCCTTTGGAAGGAACCTCGATCTGAAGTGCACCAAGCCTCTCTCTGAAGTACTCAAACTGCACTCTGGCCAATGGCTTGGTCAATACATCTGCAACCTGCTCATCCGTCGTAACATACTCTGCTTTGGCTATACTCAGTGCTACGCAGGACTGCTTCCTGCTAAACCAAGAGATCACAATTGATCCCATACTGAAGCAACACCCATAAGTGCTCTTCCTATCTGTAGCACTGCATGCCCAATGTGAATCAACATAACCCTACAAGTTAAACTTTTGATTTGCATCATACTTGAGCCCATAATCAACCGGATCAGATGGAGCATCACACAGAAGCTTCAGGTTCAATTCCATAGGTGTGGCCATAGCCTTGCAGTCTAGCATCTTGAACCTCTTCAAGATCTCTACTGTTACTTCCCTTGTCCAAGGAAGATTCCATCTGCACTCTACCACACCTCCATGCCAAAAACAAATAGTGCATCATCCCCAAGTTCTTCCACTCAAACTCGGCAGCAAGCTTCCGCTACATGTCAGCAATCAATCTATCCTCACCTATTACAAACAGGTCATCCACATAGTAGTATCATTGGATTTCCTTCCTCAACCTTGTAGTAAAGGTTGGAATCCGCTTTATTCTTGGTAAGGCCCAAACTGGATAGAAAGCTGTCTATCCTACCATACCAAGTTCTGCACATATATGACTCCCTGTCATGTGTCTCAGAACCAAGTGGCTTCTCCACATATACTTCTTCTTCAACTACACCATTCAAGAGGATGTCTTGAAATCCATCTGGTGTATCTTCCACTTCATCACTGCAGCCAGAGCAAGTACGGATCTAATGGAAGTGTATCTGGCTACAGGAGCAAAAGTCTCTATGCTACCACCTGCAACATGCTTGATCTTGTAGATCCTCTTGGAAGTCACTACAGACTACCCTTTGGGACTGCATCCCAAACATATTCATGATCGACTGGTACTCCTCGATCATGGCATTCTTCCTATATCCTAGGAACTTCAATATCTTCAATATTTTCAATAGATAACTTTGTTGCTGAACAAATGTTGTAGTCCTTCTTTTTGTAGGTGATGGTATATGATCTTTCCTACACAACAAGTTAAATTGCATGATTAGAAAACATCTCATAGTTTTCAGAACAAATTCTTACACATAAGAAATATGTCATATAGTCATGCAATTATCTTAGCCAATGCTTCAATACAACATTTATCCATATTCCGTAACTTTCTAGATGTCTTCCAATCTATACCAAAACATTGTTAAGAGTGTGCACAACTCCTAACATGTCAGCAAAGAGGTTTCATTCTAGATAAGTATCAATGGAATGTTGTACAGTGCCATAGGCCACTTACCCATGTATATTAGTAGTATACTGTTCATCAATGCAACTATTCTAATAAGCATAATACACAACCTAATTCTAGGAACATAAGCATATAAATCATTGAATAACATTATTTAAACCAACAACTATGTAAGAAATGACAATTCAATTACTTATCTTTGTTTGATTGTTGGGTTGACTCCCTCTCAGTCTTTGCTTCTTTTCTGCAACTCCATTCTTATGTGGATTGTAAGAAGTGGTCAACTCCCTCTGAATATCTGCATCCTTGCAAAAACTACTGGAGTGTGCTACCTCTTGATCTTTGCTTCCTGGATTACCTGTCCTTGAACTTATATTCATTCTCGATCCCTATGCATGCTTGTTAGTATCATGATTGTGTTATCCTTGTAATCTCATACATTCATTAGTATATTCTTAATACTATCAAAACACAATAATCTTAAGCATGTATAGTCATGATCATTTCAAATAGAAATAATAAGCATTAGTATTCAAGGTTTCAGGGAAGTCTTCTTTTACTCATGCATATTCTTATTTGATCATAGGTCTCTTCTGATTAGTTCAATCATCAATGCATAAACCCGTGATTACTCAAACCTATACCTTCATGATTCTTCTGGTTAGTCATATCATCAATTATGGTAAGAAACATAATATGCATACAACCATGACTATTCAAACCTATGACTTCATGAATAATCATTATCAACAACACAACAGTATAAGATCCTAACACAAGGTATGATTCTAGCTTGATATAGGAGAAACATACCTGGATTAGCATGCTAGCTAGTTATGTCTAACATACCCACATAATGTCTTCTGGCTTTCTTCAGTGACTTGTTCTAGTAATCTGCATGTCTCATAGGTTAACCATTGTAGGACCAAGTTATACATACCTCGAAAGTAGATCTTCTATGTGATCCATGAAAATGGATGAAACTTTGTCTTCATGTTACCATGATCATATGTTCTTGAATTAAAACATGATTTGTCTTTCTTGGTGTACCTTTTGTGTTAGCAGACAACGTAAACCTCATACAACACCATAATGCATTAGTACAATCATAAGTGTCAAAACCTTAATCAATGAATATCTTCTATTAAGTTAATATGACAAGTCTTGTAATTAATCAAGATTGTACTGTAATGATATGAAGAGAAACATATCATAAACTTAACTATGAACAGAATTTGAAACATACCTGTAAGCCATACCGATCAAGATTGCTTGTAATCTTCTTATGGAAGGCCTTAGCATCATCTCCCTCTAAAACAAGAACTTCTTCACTTATGCAGGATACCAATCGATCCTCTTCTAGGATTAACCCAATCCACTTGATTTGCAGGAACTAGATTTGGAGCTGTAATAGGGTTTTTCAGAGAAACCCCAAAAATTCAAACTTTGAATTTCAAACTTCCGAAAGGATAGAAATATTCACCTTGATGAGCTAATCAAGTTGGTATATTCAGAATTTGAAAACTACAAAGTTTCACTCCTCAATTTTTCCTTTGAAACTTTCGGATTCACTAGACATGACCCCGAACTAGGGTTTCATGAAGCCCACTCTTCTACCCAATAAAAAGGTTTGATCCAAATCTCTAAGCTTCTACTTTTCTGAGGATCTTCCAGTCGTGGTCACAGATTTAAAAAATTCTTATTTTTACAGAAGCCCTAATTTTCCACTTTTCTGATCAAAGTCCCAAATTGGGGTCTAATCAAGCCTAGCCTTCTACCCAACCAAAAATTATGATCTTGGTCTCTAAATTTCGATTTTGATAAGTAGCATTCAGCCGTGGTCTCCGATTACAAAAATTCCAACTTTATCCAAAACCCTAAATTCCAGAAGCCATGAATGAAGGTGCTCAAAAATAATTATGTTATGACAGAAATATGTACCTAATTGTTTTGGTGTAACGCTGAAATTTTTTATCCATAGGGTCTGAAAATTTTTCCCAAGATAGCCCATCCTGTCATCTTTCCATCCAGACAGGTCTGACCTCAATTGGATTCTCTGATAGAGAGTTATTCCAAGTGTCGTAACGTGACCTGTTTATGGGATAAAACAGGAGAGCGAACTTGTCCAACATGCCACGTGTCACTGGTTCAACTTCGGCCTCTAAAAACATTTCTTGAGCTAGTACAGTCTGTGTACTACCTGTCACTTTTTATGAAATTTCATTTGGATCTTCCTACCCCAAGTTATGACCTTTTTTCCTAAGGTCACCTGATTTTGACTCAGATCTGGAAGAGGCAAAAACCCCATATTGTACATATCATAAATCAGAAAGTACAACGAATTAGAGGTTTTCCTTTGGAAACAAGGTACATGGGGATCGGATATTCAACCTATAAAAGTTTCAGATCCGAAAACTTCACCAAAATCGATTTATAGAAAAAGTGCTACGATGACTGGTTTTTTGCTATATCAAGCCCTAACATCGTAAGTGCAACAAGTGTCATACATGCCATATCATGCCTTCTTTCAGGCTAGCTCTGATATCATGTTAACTTTTCAGAATTTACTTCAATTTGATCTAGGATCTTAACTAAGAGAACAACATATACAGCAAATCTACATCATATCAATCATGGACACAATAATGCAAGCACACAAGAGACATAGAGTTTACTTGGGGAAAACCATAAAGGTGAAAAACCCCAATAACTTCCTCAGAGATAGATAGAGCAATGATACAACCAGAATACAAGAGATAGTCTTCTCCTAGTAGCAGAGCCTCCTCCTCCACAAGTTCGCCACTCTCCAAAGTGTGAGTGAGAGAATAGAATGTGTAAAATGAGAGAGACACACTCTCTATTTATACACTAACTTGACTTGACCTTTACTCAACTAGGTCGGCCTCAACTTAACCACTTAACATAATGCTGACTGGGCCGACCCCCACTAGGGTGGTCTAATAACCCTTTGACACACATGTCCGACCCCCAATAGGGTGGTCTAATAACCCTTTGACCCACATGACTTATACAGGGCCGACCCCAACAAGGTGGTCTAATAACCCATCAAGTATAAGTTACAACACTTACAATATAAATGATGACACTTCCGTATAGAGGAATAATAACATCTCTATAGGAATACAATATACATATATGTGAAATACATTCTGAAGTTACATATACATCAACACCAGCTTCCACTATAAATATTAGGGATCTGCCCATTCATTTAGTAGATAATTTTTAACACCCTTATCCAGCAATTCACCTATATCTAGATTGGTGAACACAAGAAGGATTTACCGAACCTTCTTGCATCCTAGAACTATTATGAATAAAGTTATGGGCAGAAGAAGGGTTGGTCGCCCCTTCCGTTATGAGGGATTTGTAAAATAGACAACTTGGAGAAAGAGCGCCTGCCCTTTCTCTGAGAATATTTCCACTTGTAAGCAAATTGTGTGAAACAATATAAAATTATTCAACCTACGAAGGCTACACCATTAATTCATTTATATCAAAAATGGTGAGCACTGGAAGAATACTTACCACAAAAATGGTCGGCGGACCCTTCATTTATGAGCAAAGTGTAACCATATTTAATCTATGAAGGCCAGGATGAGAATTATGGACTTCCAACTTCTGCTGTAAATAGTAGGGATCCATCCATTCGTTTAGTAGATAATTGTGAACACCCATATCTAACAATTGAGCTATATCCAGATTGGCGAACACAAGAAGGATCGACCGACCCTTCTTGCATCCTAGAACTTTTATGAATAGAATTATGGGAAGAAGAAGGGTCTGCTAAAGAAGGGTCGGCAACCCCTTCCTTTATGAGGGATTTGTAGAAATAAACAACTTGGAGAAAGAGCATCACTCTTTCTCTGAGAATATTTCCACTTCCAAGAAAATTGTGCGAAGCAATGTAAAATTCATTTATATCCATAATGGTGAACACTGGCAGAATACTTACCACAAAAAGGGGCGGCCTCCCCTTCCTTTATGAGGGATTTGTAAAAATAGACAACTTGGAGAAAGAGAGGTCGCTCTTTCTTTGAAAATATTCCCACTTGCACACAAAATGTGAGAAGCAATGTAAAATTATTCAACCTACGAAGTCTAGACTGTCAATTCATTTATATCCATAACAGTGAACACTGCCAGAATACTTACCACGACAAGGGTTGATCGACCCTTCATTTACGAGATTAGTTTAAAAATATTTAATCTACAAAGGCTAGTCTAAGAATTATAGACTTTCAACATCCACTGTAAATAGTAGGGATCCACCCCTTCGATTACTAGATAGTTGTGAACACCCATATCCAACAATTCACCTATATCTAGAATGGCAAACACAAGAAGGATCAACTGACCCTTCTTACATTCTTAAAACTATTATGAATAGTTATGGGTAGAAGAAGGGTCGGCTACGTCTTCATTTATGAGGGATTTATAAAAATAGCCAACTTGGATAAAGAGCGGCCGCTCTTTCTCTGAGAATATTTTCAATTGCAATCAAATTGTGTGAAGCAATGTTCCTATGAAATTTGTGTTTGAAATTTGTGTTTAGAGTGTTGATATCTACTGTCTCCACTGCTGCAAAACATCTCTGAAGGAAGGAGCGTACGCTCTTTCTCCTTAGCATATAATTCCAACACCCTTTCACTAAACACAATATTCAACTTGCCATCAAACTCTTTCAAGGAATCGTTCTATAAATTTTGTTGTTAAAATGTCGAGATCTAGCTTCCAAGGTGACATGTGGAACGCTCAGATTGTGACCCGTGGCATATTTGATTTTTCCATTAGTTTTTCTATTGTTTAAAAGAATATTAAAGATCTTAAACGTACCATTTCAATATAAACCTATGGATTTAAGTTATAGTAATTCCAATGCAAGAGCATAATCATCTTATGTTATAGTGATTCCAATGCAAGAGTAGAAACATCTAGGGAAAAACCAAGAAATACATGACCTTCGATAATACTCTTTTTATAATAATCCTATTGATAATGTTTTATTAAAAATTATTGTTTTCAAACTAGAAATTTAAGCCATATTTAGATAACCATGTATATTATGCAAAGTAATGTAAGGAAATTTACAAACATTAATACTTTGAAAATCAACACAACTCCATTTTCAAATCTTATACAAAATAGCGAAAATGCACTTCCAAGAAAAATATGCTTCCTCGCTCAATCTAAAAAATGAAATATAATATGGTTCGTTAATGTGTCTCATGGAGTTTTTCTACATTCAAAGAGTTTTTCTCCAATAAATAATCACCATGTCGAATTGATGTCCTCGAGTTTTTGTTTTCCGTTATTTAAACTATCATCCAAAAGAAATTCAAAACTTTATCTAAACTGAAAAATAATACATAAATCCAAACATAATCGATAAATAAGAGAGGTTAAGAATTTAGAGAAGAACAAAGAATTAAGAAAATTAATTAAAATTAATATTAAAAAAGCTACATATATATTATTCAAATAGTAGGGATCCAGACATCATCATAGAGTTTAAATTTTTCAAACTGTAGGGCATTGGACAAAATCCCTCCTCTAAACTAACAGAAAATTAAACCTAAAATAGCTGCCGATACAAACTTAACATAAGGGTCGACGACAAAATCCCTCCCCTAAACTAACAGAAAAGTAAACCTAAAATAAGAAGAGGCTGTGGTGGGTGGGCCGTGTGGTTCCCTTAGGGGTCGATATCCATTGGTTTGACCCCTCTTGATGATATTGTTGATCTTGCGTCTAAGGGAGCCTCTAAGGAAGTCTCTGAGGGAGTCGAGGGAGTTTCGGCAGTTAGATGGGATGGACGGGACTGTCCAGAACCTACCGAAGTAGTTGGGCTCCCCTCGGCATTTCGAATGGCTTCATCGTGTTCATGGAAGAGGGCTCGCATTTGCTCCATAATTTCGTCTTTGGTCCTTTCCATGGTTTTCTCCATCATTTTTATCATTTCAGTTCTGTTACATTCCATAGTTTGCTCCAATGAGTCTAGCTTCTGTCGAACCTCTTCCATCTCCTTTTCCAACTTCTCGACTTTGCTATGGGTGTGTGCATCGGTGATGCTGGTCCTTCCGCGACTGCTACCTTCCACCATTATAAAACAAGGATACATGCCTGAATAACTGCTGTAAGAAATATTCTCGTATAGGAGCTCGCGGCCGTTAAGCAGAGCAATGGTCGAAATCCAGAGACTTTCCTTTTCTCCAACTTTAACAACTAGACATTGAGGAGGGTCAGTGGATGGAGAAATAGTCGAACATAGAGCTAATTTAGAAAATATTTTCAGCAAGCTCGAATGAACAGGACCAAATCCTATTTAACTCCACATGGATCGGAAATGATAAAAAAAAAATAGAACACAAATCACAGTAAATCTCCATAGCCGTCGAAATTAAATTTCAAAGCAATTGAAAGACTGTTATAGCGCGTTATAGGACATTAAGGGTCAAAGATGTTACCCGAGAACTATAATACCTTACCCTTTGATTTAACTGATGGGACATATTGATGGCAAGGGTTCATAATTGGGCTCATAAAATTTTGAATTCCACCATCGATCTTGGATGGGGAAATCCAACGCTACAGGATAGTTACACTGGGTTAAGTTGTGTAGCGTTTAAAGCACATGATACGATGCAAATTCTTTATGAAATCTAGCTAAGCACATGTTGAAGTCCACCGTCGATGTGGATTGACGAAGATCCAACAGGTTTGAATCATTAAGCTATTGAGAGATGCTAGAGGGTTAATTAAAAGGATTGGATGCGAAATATTTGTAAATCTTAGTTGATCACCAGTTTGAAGTCCACTCTATTGAAGAGACGTTTGGCAATTGTCAACTTTGGAGAATTGCCAAAATTGGTTAACTCTGCAACCTAGTAATTCCTTACTAATTAAAAAAAGATTGAAAGACTTTGAAGATCAATGATGAATCGATGCCATTATAAGGATCCAATATTTTTTTTTATGAAGAGGCATGATTTTCCTTAATAAAGTTCTGAAATAATAAAGTTCTTTGAAAAGATATATAACCATACAAGTCAAATGTATGAAGAGGACCATAGGTGTCTCTGAAGTTTTGGTAATTGCATATTAGAAGCAAGAAAGAGGCCAGCGAGATAGATGAAGCATTACAAAAGTTCGAGCTGCCACTAAAGATCTTAAAAACCGAAGTTAAAACTATTATAAATTAGAGGGTTGTTGGGTGGTTCTTGGGGTAGGTTCAGGACTTCTAAGGGAATTGTTGCCTCCTTCCAGTCACGGTTAGAGATTTAGGGTGGTGGAGCATCCGTGTATGTTTAGCAGGTAGAAAACCAGGGGTGTAGGAGCATCCTTTCTGTAGTGGCAGAAGAATCCATGGGATTAAGTTCTCCATCAAGTTGGTCCTTGTAAAACAATTTTTTATACGATTACCTCATTAATAGGAAAGCTTTGTTGGTTTTACCTTTGAGGTTTCCATGATAAATCAATGTGTTCAAATTTTTAATTTTCTTATTCACATTAGGAATGATTATTTAACTTGTGCTTAATACTAATTTTATATAAAAGGGTTGAAAAAAGAAATACTAATTCCCCCCCCCCACCTCTTAGTATTGTTGGATGAACCAACACCTGCCACATAGCTCCTTCATCATCTCCTAAGGTCTTGTGTAGTTGATGCTCTAGCACCTCTACTTAATATTTTAAGCGCTTGGGCCTATTGGCATAAGTTTGTAGGCCCCCTAAGGTAAGCTTACTTCCCTTATACTTTTTAAGCCTTCTTTGGACTCCAAAGCTCATGAACTATTTACTCGATCTTTTTAGGTACTTGGGACAAAAATAATGCTAAGAATGGGGTCCCTTTGTGCAGAGATTTTGTACCTTGTCCCACCTAACGAAAACCTTCCGAATTTATCTTTCACATGATCATGTATTCCATGAAAGACTGTGAAGCACCTACAACAATTAATTAATAAGAATATGCGAAATAGCAGAAATGACAAAACTCCGAATCACTTTTATATTGATCATAGCCCACTTCGAGGGGGAAACCTCCTATGAGCAAGCTCAATACAAATAACTTCACGGTGCCTTCATAGGTCTCAACACACACTTATATACTAAGTCTAGGCGCCAATACTATGGGTAAAAACCATGGGCCACTACAAACTATGGATCAACAATACTATGGGCGACTTACAAAGCATATGCACAAACAACAATGACACAAACTATTGATCAACAAATACTACGGAACGACTTACAAAGCATATGCGTCCAACAAAAATATACTAACAAAGTAAAGACATGGGTTCCTAACATCCCCTCCCCCTTAAAAAAAGCTTTGTCCTCAAATCTTTAGATGTGGAAATTGTTGTTGAATCTGAAGGAGTGGTTCCCATGTAGCATCCTCTGGTTGCATGTTGTGCCATTGAATTAAGACCTCTGTGATAGAGCGAGAGTGAAGCTGATGAGTGCGCTGATTGAGGATGACCTCCAGCTCCAAAAGGATGGATCCTTCATTATCCAATTTAGGTAAAATCCTTTCTCCGCTGATGTTGGTGCCAAGAAATTTCTTCAGACAAGAAACATGAAAGAATGGATGAATGCAGGAAGAAGGAGAATGTTCCAATTTATAAGCAATGGACCCAATCTTCTGAAGAATCCGATATGGCCCATAGAACTTTGGAGTGAGCTTATGACGCCCTTTGAGTTTCAGGGAGGATTGCTTGTACAGCTGGAGACGAAGAAAAACCATATCGCCTACTTGAAAAGTGCGCTCATAATGTGCTGATTAGTTTGTTGCTTGATGCGATTTCTTGCCATGTGAAGATTGACCCGCAAAATGCGAAGAATCTGATCGCGGTTTCGAAGGACCGTGTCAACTTCCTGAACTAGTGAATTGTTGGGGGTGTATAGAAGAAGAACTGAAGGTGCCTGACCATAGACTGCTTCATATGGGGTCATTTTAGAGGCAGTGTGGTAAGAGGTATTGTACCACCATTCAGCGAGAGGGAGCCACTTTGCCCACTAATGTTGTTGTTCAGAGGTGAAGCAACGAAGATAAGTTTCCAAGCATTTATTGATAATTTCAGTTTGGCCATCTATTTGTGGGTGATACCCTGAACTCATCTTCAGTTTGGTGCCAGTGTGGCGAAATAGTTCTGTCCAAAAATGACTGGTGAAAGTCACATCATGATCCGAGACAATGGAAGAAGGAATTCCATGAAGACGAAAGATCTGGTCTAGGAAAATTTGAGCGACTGAGGAGGCTGTATATGGATGGCTGAGAGCACAAAAATGACTATATTTGGAGAGGCGATCAACCACAACGAGAATCACTGTCTTCCCGCCATATTTAGGGAGCCCTTCAATGAAATCCATAGAAATATCTGTCCAAATCCGTGTAGGTATGGGAAAGGGTTCGAGCAATCCTGGAAGGAGTGTTGTTTCACCCTTATTGCGCTAACAGGTATCACATTCAGCCACCATCTGTTGAATTGTCATTTTCATGCCCTGCCAAAAGAAGTTATGCCGTGCTTGTTCATACGTTTTGAGGAACCTAGAGTGCCCTACCGATGGAGAAGCATGGAGTTCATAGAAGATAGCCTGTTGAAGATTTGTGTTCTGGGGAAGCACCAGATGACCCTTGTATCTCAGAGAAGCACCATCCCAAGAGTAATGTGGTACAGCAAAAGGGTTGTTGGTCAAGCATTGGATGATTTGAGATAAGGAAGAGTCATTAACATAACCCTGTTGAACAGATTGCAACCAATTTGGAACAGGAATAGAAATAGCTGAAAGAGAACCTTGAGCATCAAATGTGTGAGAAAGAGCATTTGCCACAATATTGTCTTTACCCTTCTTGTTAGTGATCTCATATTCATAACCCATGAGTTCGCTAGCCCATTTCTGTTGTGCTGGGGAGGAGACATGCTGTTCCAAGAAATATTTCAGACTCTGGTGATCAGTCTTGATGCAGAAATGATTCCCTAATAGGTATGGTCGCCACTTATGTACTGCATGCAAAATAGCCATCATTTCTCTCTCATAGGTAGAGGTAGCTAAATTCTTACCTGAAAGGGCTTTGCTGGTGAACGCAATGGGGTGTTCATCTTGAAGGAAAACAGCACCAAGTCCATTGCCGCAAGCATCACTCTCAATAGTGAAGGGCTTGGAAAAATCGGGCATAGCTAGAACAGGTGTAGTACACATAGCTTGTTTTAGTTTGTCAAATGCACACTGAGAAGCATGTGTCCATGTAAAAGCATCCTTTTTCAATAGAGTAGTTAATGGAGCTGCAATATTCCCATAATCCTTGACAAACTTGCGGTAGTAGCCATTCAAACCCAAAAAACCACGAAGCCTCTTGAGTGTTTGAGGATGCGGCCAATTGTTCATGGCATCGATTTGGGCAGGATCCACGCGAACCCCTTGTGCTAAGATAATGTGCTCGAGACAGTCAACTTCCTTCTGTCCAAAAACACATTTAGACTACTTGGCGTGGAGATGATGGTCAGAGAAAAGTTGCATGACAAGATCCAGATGCTCGAGATGTCCATCCCATGTTTTACTATAGATGAGGATATCATCAAAGAATACCAGAATGAATTTCCACAAGTAGGGTCGAAATATTTTATTCATTAAGGCCTGGAATGTGGAAGGAGCATTAGTGAGGCCAAAGGGCATGACCAAAAACTCATAATGGCCATCATGTGTGCGGAAAGCTGTTTTAGGGATATCATCCTCATGAACCCGAATTTGATGATACCCAGAACGAAGATCCAACTTGGAGATAAAGTGAGCCCCATGAAGCTCATCAAGAAGCTCATCAACAATAGGAATTGGAAACTTATCCTTGATGGTGTGTGATTAAGTGCTCAGAAGTCAATGCAAAAGCGCCATGACCCATCTTTTTTGCGAACAAGAAGAACTGGAGAAGAAAAGGAACTAGTGCTTGGGCGAATAATACCTTGCTTCAATAAGTCCCAAACGAGCATTTCAATCTCTATTTTTTGGTGAAATGGGTAGCGATAAGGCCTGATGTTGGGAGGAACGTTGCCAGGAAGGAGCTGAATATGATGGTCTTCTGGCCTTGAAGGTGTCAATCCCACTGGTTTAGCAAAGACACCTATATATCGATCCAGAATTTGTTGTAGATCCAAAGGAATAGTGGAGACTGCTGATGATTGCATCTAAATGGAATGGATTTGAACGATGACACCATGTGAATTCTTCTTGACGAGTTTTTCCATGTGATGTGAACTGATGATGCTGAGAGAACCTGGTTGTAATCCTATCAATGTGTGTTTTTGTCCATTGAGGGAAAACTGCATCCAAAGTTCAACAAAATCCCATAAGATAGGGCCAAGTGTGCGTAGCCATTGAGTGCCCAAAACCACATCACATCTGCCTAAGGTCAAGGCAAACATGTCAGAGCGCAAGGTATAATCTCCAATATAGATAGGCACATTTTGACACTTCCCTTTGCAAGGTAAGGTGCCCCCGTTGGCAACCATGACTTCAAAGTTCGAGCAAGGATGGATAAAACAATCAGCTTGTTTGGTGATCTGAGGGTCAATGAAATTATGAGTGCTACCAAAATCAATGAGTATTGTAAGACGAAGCTTCTTGAAGTAACCCTTGACCCGCATTGTTTGGGGGGTGGTGATTCCAGCTAAAGCATGGAGAGATATCTCTGGCTGGACATCCTGAGATGGAGGGTCAATAGGCGGTTCCTGAATGTCGACCTGAGCATCCATTGGTTCTGGATCTTCGTCACCAATTTCAGAGGCAGGCGGAGAATCCACATCCAAGAGATAGAGCTTTTGCTGAACACATCTATTTCCCCGAGTGAATTTCTCATCACAATTATAGAAAAGCCCCTTTTCTCTGCGTGCTTGCATCTCTGTTTTAGACAAACGCTTGATAGGAGTTGGTCGAGGAGCCTGTGGTATAGGTGGTCGTTGAGAACCCATATTTCAGAAGGGAACAAAAGTGGGCTTGGAGCGTTGTTGGGATGCAATCTTGTCTTCTGCCAACTTAGCCAACCCTAGGGCTTCCATCATTGTGTTGGGACAGAACATTTTGACCTCAGAGCGGATGGCATCCTTTATACCATTGATAAAACAACTCCAGTAAAAGTCATTAGACAATCCTTCAGTGTGGTTGGCTAGTTTCTCAAATTCGGTTTGATACTCTCTCACAGTGCCAATTTGGTGAAGTTTAGTGAGGGCTCCTGTGAAGTCATCAAAAGCACTAGGACCAAATCGTTGCAAAAGGAGCTGGAAAAAGTCTAGCCATTTTGGCTCTTCATGAGCTTGATGTACCAACGGTACCATTGAAGAGCTTCCTGTTCCAAATGAAAGGATGCAAGCAAAACTTTGTTGACATCAAATGTATTATGCAGACTAAAATATTGTTCTGCACGATAGATCCATCCAGTTGGATCAGTACCATTGAAGTGAGGAAAATCAAGCTTCGGACCACGAAAATTGCTGGAAGAAGAGAACCCATTATCTGATGAAGACTCGGACTGCCATTTGTTGTTCATAGCTAAATGTTCAAGATGGAGGTTGATAAATTTTTCATCCAGATCTTGGAGTTTGGCTTGGATGGTTGCAAGTGCTTCTTCCATGGTTTTTGCTCCTGCATGGGTGACAACCATAACCAGGAGTTTTTTTTTTTTTTTGGTTGACTGGGTAGGAAAACAAAAATAGAAACTACTTCAGTAAAGGAAAATCTGGACTTGGGAAAAAATCTGAAGGGTAATTAGGGTTTGACTAGGTTTTGGACACTGTCAAATAGACAGGGAAGCAAAAAATGAGGATTTCAGAAGCGGGGTGAAAGAATGGGAAAGTTTGGTAGAGGGTGACAAAGAAGCAGAATTCAAAAAGGAACTCTGTGGTAAAATTTGAAGGTGATTGGGTGAAATCTGAGGAAGTTATGGCAAACCCTAAAAATAGACAAATGTGAGATTTCGGGCTTTGGGAAGGGGAATTGGGGATAGGATTCTCAGGTATGAAATATGCAGAATGGGATGACAGGGGTTCCCTGAAAATTTCAAGGGAAACAGAGTGAAAACAAGTGGGATATGGAGAAAAAACTAAAGGTTTTTTTTTTTTTTTTCTTTTTTTCCAGATTGGAGCGGCTATGGCTCGGAAGGGATCTGAAATAGATAAATCTGCAATGGTTCAGAAGTGAGCGGAAATAGAGGGATCTGAAACGGTGCTGAATGGATTGAAAATGGCTGGATCTAGAACGGCTTTCAGAATGGATCTGAACGGCTGGATCTGAAACGGCGCAGCAATGATCGACAACAATTCAGCTAAAAATAGATATGGACCCCAGGTATGTGCAGCTTCCTAACAGTTCAGGGGTTTCACTTGGCCACCAACGCTGTCTGACAGCTTGCGTATTGGGGTAGTACCCCTCACTCCACGGCGCAGGTAAAACTGATAACTGCTTTGCCACAAACGACAGCTCTTGGTTTACCTCACGAGTGGGAACTAGTCAATCAGGTAGGGGTCGTTGCCCTTTTAGCTGGCAGGTCCTCTCAATGGGCCAGCTACTTCGGGGTTCCTGTGGTACTCCTCACAATGAGTTTTAGGGCTTATTCCCAAGTACTTCCCATAGTTAAGCGGATAGTGATTATTCCCAAATTTGAACCTGCAACAGATGTGAAAAAAATTTGGTATAAATTTCACCCAGTGAGCCCAAGAAAGTGCTCTGATACCAGATGTGAAGCACCTGCAACAATTAATTAATAAGAAGATGCGAAATAGAAGAAATGACAGAACTCCGAATCACTTTTATATTGATCACAGGCCACTTCGAGGGGGCAACCTCCTATGAGTAAGCTCAATACAAATAACTTCAGGGTGCCTTCATAGGTCTCAACACACACTTATATACTAATTCTAGGTGCCAATACTATGGGTCAAAACCATGGGCCACTACAAACTATGGATCAACAATACTACGGGAGACTTACAAAGCATATGCGCCAACAACAATGACACAAACTATTGATCAACAAATACTACGGGATGACTTACAAAGCATACGTGTCCAACAAAAATATACTAACAAAGTAAGACATGGGTTCCTAACAAAGACGATATCCATTTCCATTGCATTATTATTTGTTAGCTCCTTCATGGATGCAGTTTTTTGTAGTCTTTTTAGAGCGATGTAAGCATTTAGAACAGATTTCCAAATATCAAAACCTTATGCATTTAAATGGAGTCTCATTCTTATAATCCAATCAGATCATAATTTGATCCATAGAACAGTCAAACCCCATCTGTAGAGTAGAGACCTTCATGTTCATCCATGTGCTCTAGAGATCTTCGGTCCAACTATCAGACTCTCTCGAAAGAATTGAATCCCTCATTTAACTGCACCAACTGGAAGCAGGCTCCAACACCCTAATTTATAGGATCCAAACTTAAGGAAGCTCCAACTCCTTGGTTTACTAGCTCCATCTAGAATGAGGCTACAACCCCTTGGTTTTCATAATTTCCAACCTATAGATAGGACTCCAGTCCTCAGTAAAGTCCAACTCAATAGTCTTACTAGCACCAACTAGATGGAATCCCCAACTCCCTGATATCACAAGCACCAACCGAAAGGAGACTTCAATCTCCTATCCCTGCTCAATCCTGCCATCCTGATATGAATAAGAAGAACAATATTCCACTACCATTATATCACGGTTTCCATCAACCTATACATGTATCTATGTCCTTGTACTTGTACCATTGTCCCCATATCATTGTATTAATGTCACTATGACAATCCATGTTCATCACAGGACACAATCATTGTCTCTATCACAAGCCCACAAAAATATCGATGTCACAATGTCAACTGGTACATGCCCCAAATATGTCCTCCAAGAATGGAAGAAAATTCTTCCAAGATATACTTCAGATGTATAACAAGACTATAAAGATGCCTCCAAAGAGTGTAATCAAATCCCAAAATAATCACCAATAGACTTCATCTATTTTCACCTTCAAACCCTTACATCATAGACCTCATAGTACATTCAAAAAGCTTAGAGGGATCTCATGCCAATATCACTACCATGGAATATTCCAATACAATCACCAATAATATATATGCCATTGGAGAGTGGTTTTTTATCATTTCTCATTCTGCATATTGGAGAGCATAGCTTGTCCATGCTTGTGCAGTGTTTACTCTACTTTCCTTAGTACCAATTTCGACGGTGAAATATTTCCATCCTAATTGGGAATTGGAGAGGCCATTGTGCATTGGACTATGAGGACACATATTAATAGGTTGTGGGACCCATTTGTGGCAAGATTCCCCACTACACTTGGCATGATTCTCTTACCAATTCGAGTTCAAGATGAAGGGTAACATACTTGGGGTAGTTTAGGAGGTATTATTCATGGCAGGAATCATGTAAGGTAAAATTGGAGTGGAATAATAAGTCCCATGGAAGATGAAGAGTCATCTTAGAAGAATTGTGACACTTGGGCTAGATTCCCTAGCCTCTAGTATGACTACAATGATGAAGATGCTATGACACCTATGAAACAAATCAGACCTGAACTCCAACATCTGAAATGTATGACATGTTAGGGATAAAAATAGCCTTCAAGAAGGTGCACAAGGGAGTTAGGGAATCCAAATATACACCCATTCGAAATGAGGGAAGATGGAGATTAGGATTTGTTGGACAAGTGGCACACATTGGAATCTCTTCCCAAATTGAGTTGGAATGAATCCTTTGGAAGGAATTCGACCCATGGAGGACTTGAGAAGTTTATAAAAGACAAGAACAAAGAAGGAGAGTATCTTTTGATCATTTTTATTTGCATCTTTGCAATTTGGAGAGCTTGTACCTTGTCCATGCTAGTGGAGTGTTTACTCTACTTTCCTTAGTACCAATTTCGAGGGTGAAAAAGTCACATCCTAATTGGAAATTGAAGAGTCCATTCAAAACTTTCATTTGGAGCTACAATGTAGTTATTAGTTGCAGGTTGAATCTACAGGGAAAATCGTGGATCTTTCTTCTACAACTTGCTTTCATCCCTCTCTCACATTTGCTTCCATATTTTGGCTCTTGGAGGAATTGCTCCTTTGGTGAGATGCTAATACCTTTGTGATAGTACAATAATATCCATTTATTTGTATTATGATATATATACTTTCTATTTAATGCTCAGAAGACTCTCAGGTCAAAATACCAAGTGAAACTATGTAAAAATACCAAACAATGCATAAATGGTGCCATTTTCACTATATCTTGTTGTCGGAGCTTGAAGAGACATTATTTCGAATTGTATCAGTTAATATTTGTGATTTTATTGATGTATGGAGTTTCATTAATGTTATGAATAAGTTTCATTAAAATTTCACAAGTCCTTGGAACCTAAATCTCGAATTTCATAACCAGTGGTGAAGTTTACTAGCATTTCCCCCTATGTGAAGACATGTATACAAACATCTGATTTATGGTGGTTCCATAAGCCTATAGAAACTAATTGATGATGCATTGGGGAGATAATTGAAGTCCTTTTTCAGTACCATGTCTCTTTTCTGAAATATGGGAAGGTCTTACAACATTTGGGAAGCCATCTGTGTCCCCTACCCTTGGGAGTTTTGAACCTCGATTTGATTAGTAAAATTCCCCAACTTCTCATGAAGTTAAATGGATGTTGCAGAATTATTCTAATATTAGTCTATAATCATGGATGAGGTTCATTTTTATGTCTTAATACCCTTCATATACCTTCATACCCAATTTTAAATCCTTTAAAGAGTCTTTTGGAGCCATATAACCTTGGGCGCTTCAACATAGATTTTCCTAGTAATTCTGCCTTTCATTCTCTAATTGTAAATGCAAGTGGCTGAAGTATTTTGGAATTTTCCAAGTCTATAATAGCTGCATAAATGTGTCATAATACACCTCAATCCACTCTAGAAATAATTCGAAACTATTTGGGATCATTTGGGACATTTTGGGGCTTCACTAGTCCAAGTTTCGAAAATTGACCGAATTGGGAAAAGTTCCAAGTTGGGGACATTACACATCTCAAGAGAGAAAATAGAATGCCTTAAAGGAAAGTTGAAAAACACAAGAAATTAAGGTTTACTAAAAGCATAAAACCCCGTAGGTGTCAAAAGCACTTGTCTAAAGGCTCACGAATTGGCTATAGCTTTAGCTTTGGTTAATGTTACCTTTGCACTTTATCGTCCACTTTCAAGTTTCCAAAGGGATTCAAAGGAGTGGAGTTTGTTAATGAAGTGATACAAGATAATAGTTTTTGTATTCATGAACATATTTTTTAGATTCACTCCCTCTTTTGTGTTTATCGATCTCTGTATTCATTGGGCATTGCATAGATTGTATTTCATTTTCATCCAACCTTGGTTTTTCTATTAGAAGTTTGATTACTTATCAATTCAATCTCAATGGTTATGAATATTTTTCAAACTGTGAGGTATTTTTTATGTTTCTAATTTATCTCAGTTATACATTGCTTATTAAAAGTTGTAGAGAGGAACAATGCAAATTTTGTCGCTTTTTGTGTCCTAATACCTTTCAAACACCTTCAGACCCAAATCGAAAGCATTTGGATCCATTTGGAAGCATTCGAGTCATTAATAGTCTAAGGGTCGAATTGGCCAAAAATTGCAATTTTCCAATTTTAACAAATTTATTAAAAAGGGACACTACATGAACAATAGAATTATGCAGCTAATATGAAATGGGTTGTGTAAAAAATAGCACCAAGCTTAGATGTTATTGCTACGACATGTGATCTCTCATTCTTTTCCTAATTTAATGTTTCATCTCAATGCCATCTTGGAAGATTGATCTTGTTTTTTAGACTTCTCTTATCTCTTATGGTCATCTCTTCCTCTTCTTCATCGACTTCTTCCCATGTTACACTAGATGTTCTACAAACCCATCTACAAACAATGTCTAGAGTTGATATAATTCATCAAACAAGTGATTTCTTCATATTGTTAGCATTTTTGTCTTTATGTTTTTAAAATTTATTTTATATGGATTCTTGGGTTATTTAACATTAATATAACATTGCTTATTAATGTTTATAGAGAGGAACAATGAAAATACCGTCACTATATTAAGGTCTCTACATAAGGTCTCTCACTTGTAATGTCACCATATCGGGGCGTTTTGGTTGTCTTCTACGTGTGAACTTCGTGCATGTTAAACCAGCGAAATGTGTGTGATCCGTTGGACTTGATTCCTTCGAGATCGATGGTGTTCTTTGCAAGTCAACTTCATGGCCTTCATGATTGCGTGCAAGCTCTTCTAATGCATGGAAGAGCTTCAAATGACCAAGGGAGGAGATGGAAAAGGTGCTAAAAAATTGGAAGACCCGCACCAAAATTTGCAAACATGTAAAAACACGGCGGAATAATGATGCAGACCCACCCAGAAGCAAATCGACGGTGGAAATGGGTTTCCACGCTAGAAAGTGCACAGTGGTTAAACTTGGAAAACGTGGAGCAGAAATTAAACCGCTTACCACATGGCAAGAATTGGTGGAGTCTGCTATGAAAAGCGGTTAAATTTAAACCGCTCATCGCAAGTTCCGAAACCACCTAAGCATATGTTATATAAAGTTTGTTCAAATTTTAAAAAAATGTTTTTGTCGCTTATTGCCTAGAGGAAAAGAACCCGTGGGAAACACGTCGTTGTCTTCATCAACTGGAACAACACCCAACAAGCTCACTTCATAGGTAGCTCAAAACCCTCAGTGTTTAGATTTTGTTTCCCAAATGGAGAAAACCCAAGACCTTCTTCCCTTCAATGAAAGTTCATATGAAAATGAGAAGCTTGTAGTTGACAATGAAAGGGATATTTTTGACAATGTTTTGTCTGTGTGTATTACTTCGCAGTCCAAGGAGAAATTAATGGAGTTTAAGTCGCAAGGAAAGGATGTATTTAATGTTTTTGTTTCTTTTTTGTACTATTTTGTGTCAAACAAACCCTACACTTCCCCGAATTTGTTTGTTGGTGTGCGGTGAATTATTTGCAGGGCGAAAGGGTAATCATTAATGTAAATACGACCAAAATTCTATGTCGAGCAAATGAGCAGACTCTCCGTGAGGTTATACGTTTACCTGAAACATTTCCCAAAATCCCTAAGTCATTTAACGAAGAAAAATTGGCAAAGTTTTATAGAAACTGCAGTCCTGCAGAAAAAGTCAAGTTTTTATTACAAGTCTTGAAAGATGGTCAGTCGCATGAAAACCTATCATTCCCTTTGAGTATTGATGTCTTTCAGCGAGATACCCTGTTAGTTTTGTCCTTGTTGAGTTAAATTTTAGGTCTATATAGTGATAAGTCAATCATGGAATTTATATTAGGTTTCATTCTCCAAGTAATTTCACAAGAGTCACAGTCGATTCCGGTGTGTTGTTTTAATTTTGATGAATTCCTAGCTAAAGAGATTCATGTCCAATTGGTGAATTTCAATGAGTTGAAGCATTTCACATATCAGTCATATCTCCTGAACCTGTTCTTGTGTTCAAACATTTCAGAATCCAAGTTCTTGGTACCATCTTTTCTCATGACCTTCCTAAATAGGTCAATATGTTTGAGTTCACCCATAAAATCATGGCAGAAGGTTACAGAATTATTTTTAATGTTGAAATGCCCCGAGTGTTAGAAGAAATGAAAGAAACTTTGTGGCCTACATGAGAAGGCCAAACAGGTGATTGGTTCTTGTATAAAGAACATACTATAATTAGGGTGTATGGTTTTACTGGAGCACCATATTTGTTTCCAGCTTTTTTAACACCGAGGGATTTTGCCTTGGAATTTATGAGACAAAGGTTGCATTCGAAAGAATAACATTTCACTGCTTTCAAAAAAGCATCAGATGTGAAATTCCCTCTTAAAGTTGGTCCATTCATCATTAAGACTAATGTAGCCCTATCTATAGTAGAAAAATTACTCAAGATTATGGATTTCCAAGAGGCTGAAAGGATTAATTATGATGCTCATCAAATTATATCGCAAAGGAGACATCAAAATGGAAACAAGGATTTTGATCATTAAAAGTAGAAGGATAAAAAGAAATGCCAAATTTATTCAAATTTGAACAAGATAATAAAGAGGTGAATATGGAACAAACAGGCAATTTGGCAATGCTGGTTCAGACACCAGCTAAATCTGACATCACCAGTAAGAGAAGTATTTCAGAAGTTGATAGTATAGAAATCGTTGAAGAAGTTTCAAGGAAGAAATCAAAAGTGGAACGACAAAAGGAAATTATTAGTATGGACGAATGAGATTTATTTGTTCCAGAAAAAGCTAGTTTGATTTCGCAACCACCTGCAAATATTATGCAGCAATATTATTTTTCAAAAATAAAAGAATTTGGAAATAACACTCAGTATAAGTCCAGATTTGATGTCCTTTCACAATATGCATCAAAGAAGAACCAGTGTTCTGAAGAAACTCAAAAATTGTACCCTCAAGTAAGAATGATGGAAGAACAAAAAGTTTCCCTTCTTACAGCTACAGATCCAGGAAGAAATACTATAAGGTTTGCAAAGCTGAACAATGAGAAAGTTTTTGAAATGGAAGTTAAGCTTGATGCGATTAATATACCAAATAAGATTCAATTGCATAAACAAACAGGAGATGTCCTGTATTCTAATTTATTGCAATTCACTTTAAAAATTTCTAAATTGCAGTCTATGATAGCAAAGCTGGAGAGTCAATTCAGGAAAGAGAAGGAAGAAAACAAAGCAAATTTGATCCATATTAAAAGACAACAAATGGACCTTGTGACCGTGGGAACCGAGCCAGGGGACATCTAGTGTACCAAAAGGTTCATTGATGAAAAAGACAATACCATTCAAATGCTCAAGAAAAAATTGAAGGTGCCAAATAATCAACATGTGCAATCTCCAGAGTTGACAGCATTACAACAAGAAAACGAATCCATATATCAAGAAATGATGGATCACAAAGGTAAAATGTTAAAGTTACAAGATGAAAATCATGCTTGGGAAAAACAAAGAAATGAATTGTTGTCACAAATTTCATTGTTAAATACCAATCAGATTGAAACTGTGCATGCACCAAAGAAGCGAGGGAATCAATCTCTATGTATGGATGAAGGACAAATGGAAAAGTCACCCAATGAGGAACTGACTAGTGCTATGTCACAAATTAGTCTAAAATATTTAGAGATATAAGAGTTGAAAGTGGAAAATGAGAAGTTGAAAGAGGAACTAATTCAAAAATTTGGAGCAAAGATAAAGGCTTTGAGTGATAAAAATCAACTACAAAAGAAAGTTAATGAATTAAAATATAGATTGATAGGTTGACTTCCATTACAAGGATCTAAACACCTTATATGGGATGCAATATCAATGGAATTCACCAAATTTTGGTCTTATTTGAATTTTATGGTAGATAAAAATGCTATAGAAAACACAGCTCTCCAGAGGTGTAAAGTGGCAAACGAGACATTACACAAAAGGCCTTCAGAAACAACTCAAAATACAGTCAGTTTGATAAAAAATATAACCCAATTAGATATGCAAAGTTTTGGAATCAAAGATAGACCAGCAATCATCATTTGGGAAAGAAGAGTTATTGGCAAGCATGATCATGTTAAAGAAGTAGAAGACATGGCGCAACAGATGGTCCTTGAAGTTCAAAATTTTAAGGAATTATTTCTAGGGCCTTTTGAATGTGGTCTACCTTATTTTTGGAGTGTCGATGGAAAATTAATGACTCAAGAAAATTATCATAGTTTGATAGTACAGGCTCGTATGGATCACTCGAAATTTGAAGGTTTGGTCAAAGGATTAACTGGAAAGACAATAATTGATAAATAGGCCATTGATTTTAAAATACTTGAACAATTTTTAATGATTAAGAAGGGTCTACCAGATGCATGTTACACAGAATGCATAGAATTGGAGGTGATGGTGAAATAAATTATGTATTATGAAATCCTGACTCAAGAGCAATGGAAAATTGTTGAAAGATTTGGGAAAACAAAACACACGTTATGTCAGGAATAAATATTTAGGTGTCTTAATTTTAAACGATGTTGCGGTTCCTTTATTCACTTCCCGAGTGTTACATCATGTGAAAATCATATCACATCCAAGAACTATTCAAGAAATTACACTCTCTCATATGAAAAATCTCACACAACTAGTCAATGACACAAACCTTATGCACAAGAGTAGATTTTTGTATTAACTTCTCATGATAAAAATAAATTAGCCATCCTTATGAAAGTAATAGGATACTATTAAATAAATTTATAGCATAAAATCGAATGGCTAAAGATGCCAAAAGAATCTCCTAATCATCAGACTTGCTAAATATGCCCATCCCCCCTAGGTGGCAAGTTGACTTTCCAAATCACTCCAAAAGCTCACGAATTCTCTAATTAGTGAGACGAAGGTGAAAAATGGACAAAAAAAATTCCAAATATGAAATTTGGGTGTAAAATACATCAAGGAAAGTTTTTGGTGTAAAAAACAGTTTCCTAGGTAGACTAGCTTTTCCCTATGGGAGAAAAAGCAGTAAAAATCCAGAAGGGCACCTTTTCTCCTCAAATATTATCCAGAATATTTAAGGAAGGTGCACAAGTGGCCTAGGTGGCTTGTGGTCCACACCTTGGATGTATTTGAGCCTCCCATTTTGCCTTGTGGTCCACACAATGGCAATTTCCTAATTTATTACATAGAATTAACCAAAAAATGATTAATTAATGCATCTTATGTAAATAAATAAATGGTAGGAAGACTTAATTATTCCAACAACCTCTCTTAAGTCTGACTTAAATGATCTAAAAATCAGAAAATGAAATACTAAGGGCCCAGTAACAAGACTTGGTCACCCTATACAATACTGCAGGTCCACAAAAACAAGGATAGAAAGAACACCTCATGGGAAAAACCTCCCCTCAAAACTTGGACATATAAAAATTGAAAGGTTGCTGATCAACCCTTCATTCCACCACATGTTCAGCCATCCCAAGCAGTGATCTAAGATAGTTGAATATCTTCTCTCTGAAATCCTTGGTGAAGATATCTGCAATTTGCTCACCTGTGGGGCAATACTGCAAATCTATGATCTGGTCATGCACTAGGCCTCTGATGTAGTGCATATGAATCTCTATGTGCTTGGTCCTATACCTCTATACTGGATCACATGAAACTCTAATGGCACTCTGGATGTCACAATAAATGACAGTAGGAGTACTGAAAGAAATCTCAAACTTAGACAAAATCCCCTGCAACCAAACACACTGTGTTGCAGCATTCACCACTCCTCTGTACTCTGCCTTCGCTGAAGATAGTGCTATGGCATTATGTTTCTTGCTGTACCAGCAAACAGCCCCCCCCCCAAGCATGATTACAAATCTTGATGTGGATTTCCTGTCAAGGCTTTCACTAGCCCAATCTGAATCTATGAAGCCCAAGAGATCTAGGCTCGAATCTGTAGCGTAGTGAATCCCATCACTCTTTATGCCCTGCACATAATGAAGGATTATTTTTGCATCCCTACAATGTATCTCATGTGGCTTCTCCATGTATCTTGATGCCACACTCACAGCATAAGCAAGATCTGGTCGAGTGTGTGTCAAGTAGAGCAAGCTACCAATCAATTGTTTATATAGGGTGCTGCCAAACAATGGTGTAGATTCTGCATCTTCTAGTCTAACTCTAGAAAGGAATGGAATCTTAGAAGGCTTGAAATAAGCCACCTTAAACTTATTTCACATATCAGAAGCATACTTTGACAGACATACCTTGGTTCCTTCTTTTGTTTGAGAAATCTCAAGCCCCAAAAATTGCTTAAGAATTCCCAAGTCAGTCATGGAGAATGCTTGGTGCATTGCGGTCTTCAGTGATGCTATTTGTTCAGTGCTATCACCTATGATAAACAAATAATCAACATACAACACTATTAACATTATAAAACCATCAGCAAGCTTCATATAGACATTTGGGTCAGATTTACACTAAACATAAGATTGTGACAGCAGGAAACTGCCCATCTTTGCATACCAAACCTTGGGGGCTTGCTGAAGTCCATACAAAGACTTTTTAAACTTGCAAACAAGGTTTGGATCTGATGTGTACCCTTGTGGCTTCTGCATATATATTTCTTCTTCAAGCTCCCCATGGAGAAAAGCACATTTCACATCCATGTGATATACTTCCCATCGCTTGGAAGCTGCCACTGCAAAAACTAGTCTTTTGGAGTCTTTCTGAGCCACCGGTGCAAATGTCTCATTATAATCAAGTCCTTGGACCTGAGAATACCCCTTCACTACTAGCCTTGATTTGTATTTAATGGATGTACCATCCAGTGCACATTTGGTCTTATAAATCCACTTGCATCTCAACAACTTTTTGCCTGCAGGGAACTTGACTAGTTCCCAAGTTTCATTCTTCTGCAATGACTGAAACTCCTCATCCATAGAAATATTCCATCTTGGGTCATGTGAGGCTTCTTTACACATTCTTGGATCAGATTGTATCATCATATAGCATTTCGCAGAAAGGTAAGAATCACTCACATTGAGAGCAGTCTCAAACTGTGATCTAGTCCTTCTTTGGTCCTAAGGATTGCCTGCTAGTTCACCTGCTACTTGCGAAGTTTTTGCAGCCCACTTAGGCCTTATAGGTGAGTTAGAATCTGAAATGAAATGATCCTCATCATCAGAAATATCAGAATCAAAAACATCAATAAAATCACTTACTTCTTCTTCAGGTGGTGGTGAAGATGCTTCTCCAATTTCAGTGCTCTGAGAGGGCTCTTCCTCAAATTGCACACTTCATTCGATGAATGCTTTGTGAGTGGTCATTTTCAGCAACTTATAACCTTTTGAGTCCTTTGAATATCCAACAAATAAACATGGTTTGCTTTGGGTCTGCAATACCCTCCTCTTCTCAAGTGGAATCCTAGCCCAATCCTTTGAGCCAAAAATCCTGAAATGATAGATGTCAGGTTTATGACCTGTCCAAGCCTCGAAAAGAGTGATACCTTTGAGAGATTTGTGTGGCACTCTATTCAGAATGTAAGTGGCACAATTTATTGCCTCATCCCATAGCTTGGGAGACAAATATTTTTGCTCAAGCATGCATGTTGCCATCTCCTTAAGAGATCTGTTTTTCCTCTCAGCAACCCCATTTTGCTAAGGTGTATATGGAACTGTATGTTGCATCTGTATGCCTGAAGAAGCACAAAATTGATGAAACTCTGATTTCACATATTCACCACCATTATCAGACCTTATAACGTTTATATGCCTACCATACTTATTCTCAACTGAGGCCTTGAATAACTTGAATAACCCAAAAACTTCTAATTTTAACTTGATGAAATAAATCCAACAATACTTGATGAAATCATCTATGAATGTGAGAATCTATTTTGCATGATTCAATGACTCATGAGGGAATGGAACTGATATATTAGTGTGTATAAGTTCCAATGGTGCAGTGGTTCTCTCAGTGGTGGATCTCCCATACTTATGCTCAGGGTGTTTTCCTAGGATGCAAGATTGATAGACGCCTTTGGAAAATTTGATATTGGGAAGCCCTATAACCATCTCTTTCTCATGAAGTTGGGAAAGGTATTTGTAGTTTAGGTGTCCAAATATATCATTCCATAGCTTTCTAGAATCATTGGCATGGGTTAAAAAAGAAAAAGGTGAGAGGTTTGGCACAAAATGAGAAAACTTGTAAATTCTAGCACAATGATCAGCAGTACCATATGCAATAATTTTTCCTGTTGAAATTTATGCTATCTCAACATCATTGGGCGTAAGGGTTACTCTCTTGGGAATCCCTGTATGGGTCATCCGATATACTGACAGTAGGTTTGCAGCAAGTCCAGGGATATATAAAACATTATTACATGACCCAAACTCGAGATCTATGCTACCTTTTCCTTTGCTAGAAGTTTAAGAATTGTCTCCCAATACAATATTCGGATCACTGGAAGAGTCAAGTGAAGTAAAATACTTACTTGCAGACACCATGTGTCTTGCAGCTCCGAAATCAATGATGAATGATGAATATTTTGATGTGCTAGCCATCAATGCATGAACTCTCTCTTTATCATCGTAATTTTGTCCTCCATCCTTCCTCCTTGCGCTCTATGGAAGAGGAATGTTGGCTTTCTCCAAGAGTGAAGTCAATTGGTAATTGGTTTTCTCCATGCAAGATATTTCAGGATGAAATCCTTTGCTACAATAATTTCACTTTGTCCTCTCATTCTTCTTGTTCGGATTCTTCTTGAAGTTGGATGTCTCTCCATTTGAAATCTGCTTGTCTTTCCTCTCACCGGTGGGCTTCCTGAAATTGCCCTTCTTCTCGCCTTTCGAACACCTTGAATCTCCAACATTCAGATAGTGGTCTTTGGATTGATTTGTAATGGATTCCATCAATACCAATTTGTCTTGTTCTTTTGTTAAAGACTCCATGAATTCTGAAAGTGTCAGGCTCTTCCAAATTTTAATTGCTTTCCGGGTGGAATGGAAGGTCGAGACAAAGATTGAATAGTCAAGGACAAGCTTGGAGAAAATGGCCAAAACTAATTGCTCATATTTCTTCTCTATACCACATTGTTTCAGCTGCAATAAAAGAGACTTAAATTTGGAGAAAAAATACTGTAGTTTATCAAAATTCTGTGGGCTCAAAGAGACTAGCTCGTTATCCAATTGGTGGCCTCTCAATTCATCGGTTTTCCAGAACAATTCTTGAAGTTTCATCCATACTTCATTGGGTGAAGTGAGGCCATCAAGATGAAATAAGGGTTCTCTAGATGTAGTGAGACATAACATCTCATAGGATTCATCCCTTCGATTATTCCATTTCGATTTCTCTACTGCTGAGGTTGGCTCAACTTCAGTTGCCATGGTCACCCTGTAGAGCCCTTTGCTCCTCAGTAGAATCTCCATTTGTGCTTTCCAATCAAAGTAATTGAAAGGAGTGAGGATAATCTATTCTGTGTGATCCATTTCTGCTATGAAATAAACTTATTGACTTATTTTATAACACTTTTGGATTCCAAAATGTGCTTTGCAGTGAATAGAATTCACCCGGTGAATTGATCAATGCGCCCTTCCTGAGACTAGTTGGATTGTGCAAGAAAATCACAGATGAAAGGAATAGCTTGATGGCTATGATACCATGTTAAAATTAGATCACATCCAAGAACTATTCAAGAAATTACCCTCTCTCATATGAAAAATCTCACACAACTAGTCAAAGACACAAAACTTATGCACACGAGTAGATTTATGTATTAACCTCTCATGATAAAAATACATCAGCCAACCTTATGAAAGTAATAGGATACTATTAAATTACTTTACAGAAGAAAATCGAATGCCTAAAGATGCCAAAAGAATCTCCTAATCATCAGACTTGCTAAATATGCCCATCCCCCCTAGGTGGCAAGTTGACTTTCCAAATCACTCCAAAAGCTCACGAATTCTATAAATTGTGAGCAGAAGGTGAAATATGGACAAAGAAAATGCCAAATAAGAAATTTGGGTGTAAAATACATTAAGGATAGTTTTTTGGTGTAAAAAACAGTTTCCTATGTAGACTACCTTTTCCCTATGGGGGAAAAAGGAGTAAAAAGTAATAAAATCCAGAAGGGCGCCTTTTCTCCTCAAATATTATACAGAATCTTTAATGAAGGTGCACAAGTGGCCTAGGTGTCTTGTGGTCCACACCTTGGATGTATTTGAGCCTCCCATGTTTCCTTGTGGTGCACACAATGGCAATTTCCTAATTTATTAAATAGAATTAACCAATAAATGACTAATTAATGCATCTTATGTAAATATATAAATGGTAGCAAGACATAATTATTCCAACACCCCCTCTAAGATAGCTGAATGTCTTCTCTGTGAAAGCCTTGGTGAAGATATCTGCAGTTTGCTCACCTGTGGGGCAATACTGCAAATCTATGATCTGGTCATGCACTAGGCCTTTGATGTAGCGCATATGAATCTCTATGTGCTTGGTCCTTTGCCTCTGTACTGGATCACATGAAATTATAATGGCACTCTGGTTGTCACAATAAATGACAGTAGGAGTACTGAAAAAAATCTCAAACTCAGACAAAATCCCCTGCAACCAAACACACTGTGTAGCAACATTCACTGCTCCTCTGTACTCTGCCTCCACTGAAGATAGTGCTATGGCATTTTGTTTCTTTCTGGACCAGAAAATAGGGCCACCTCCAAGCATGAATACAAATCCTGATTTGGATTTCCTGTCAAGGCTATCACCATCCCAATCTAAATCTATGAAGCCCAAGAGATCTAGGCTCGAATCTGCAGCATAATGAATCCCATCCCTCTTTGTGCCCTACACATAATGAAGGATTCTTTTTGCAGCCCTGCAATGTAGCTCATGTTGCAGCTCCATGTATATTGATGCCACACTCACTGCATAAGCAAGATCTGGTCGAGTGTGTGTCAAGTAGAGCAAGTTGTCAATCAACTATTTATATAAGGTGTTGTCAAACAATGGTGTAGATTCTGCATCTTCTAGTCTAACTCCAGAAAGGAATGGAGTCTTAGAAGGCTTGCAATCAGCCACCTTAAACTTCTTTAACAGACCAGAAGCATAGTTTGACTGACATACCTTAGTTCCTTATTTTGTTTGATAAATCTCAAGCCCCAAAAATTGCTTAAGAATTCCCAAGTCATTCATGGAGAATGCTTGGTGCATTGCGGATTTCAGTGATACTATTTGTTTAGTGCTATCACCTGTGATCATAAAATAATCAACATACAACAATATTAACATTATGAAACCATCATCAAGCTTCATATAGACATTTGGGTCATATTTACACTGAACATAAGATTGTGACAGCAGGAAACTGCCCATCTTTGCATACCAAGCCCTCGGGACTTGCTTAAGTCCATACAAAAACTTTTTCAACCCGCAAAAAATGTTTGGATCTGATGTGTACCCCTATGGCTGCTGCATATATATTTCTTCTTCAATCTCCCCATGGAGGAAAGCACTTTTCACATCCATGTGATGTACTTCCCATTGCTAGGAAGCTGCCACTGCAAAAACTAGTATAATGGAGTCTTTCTGAGCCACCGGTGCAAATGTTTCATTATAATCATGTCCTTGGACATGAGAATACCCCTTTTCTACCAGCCTTTCATTTTATTTAACGGCTGTAGCATCTGCTGCACATTTGGTCTTATAAATCCACTTGCATCTCACCAACTTTTTGCCTGTGGGGAGCTCGACTAGCTCCCAAGTTTCATTCTTCTACAATGACTAAAATTTCTCATCCATAGAAATATGCCATCTTGGTTCATGTGAGGATTCTTCATACATTTGTGGATCAGAATCTATCATCATATAGCATTTCTCATAAAGGTAAGGATCATTCACATTGAGAGCAGTCTCAAACTGTGATCTGGTCCTTCTTTTGTCCTGAGGATTGCCTGCTAGTTCACCGGCTACTTGCGAAGTTTTTGCAGCCCACTTAGGCCTTCTAGGTTAGTTAGAATCTGCAATGAAATGATCCTCATCATCATAAATATCAAAATCAAAAACATCAAGAAAATCACTTACTTCTTCTTCAGGTGGTGGTGAAGATACTTCTCCAATTTCAGTGCTCTGAGAGGGCTCTTCCTCAAATTGCACACTTCTTTCGATGAATGCTTTGTGAGTGGTCATGTTCAGCAACTTATAACCTTTGGAGTCCTCTGAATATCAAAAAAAAAACATGGGTGACATTGGGTCTGGAATTCCCTCCTCTTCTCAAGTGGAATCCTAGCCCAATCCTTTGAGCCAAAAATCCTGAAATGAGAGATGTTAGGTTTGTGACCTGTCCAAACCTGTAAAGGAGTGATACCTTTGAGAGATTTGTGTGGCAATCTATTCTAAAATTAAGTGGCACAATTTATTTCCTCATCCCATAGCTTGGGAGACAAATCTTTTGCCTTAAGCATGCATGTGGCTATCTCCTTAAGAGATCTGTTTTTCCTCTCAGCAACCCCATTTTGCTGAGGTGTATATGGAACTGTATGTTCCATTTGTATGCCCAAAGAAGCACAAAATTTTTGAAACTCTAATTTCACATATTCACCACCATTATCAGACTTTATAACTTTTATATTCCTACTAGAATGATTCTCAACTGAGGCCTTGAATATCTTGAATAACCCAAAAACTTCTGATTTTAGCTTGATGAAATAAATCCAACAATACCTGATGAAATCATCTATGAATGTGAGAGTATATTTTGCATGATTCAATGAATCATGAGGGAATGGACCTAATATATTAGTGTGTATAAGTTCCAATGGCGCAGTGGTTCTCTCAGTGGTGGATCTCCCATACTTATGCTTAGGGTGTTTTCCTAGGATGCAAGATTGATAGACACCTTTGGAAAATTTGATATTGGGAAGCCCTATAACCATCTCTTTCTCATGAAGTTGGGAAAGGTATTTGTAGTTTAGGTGGCCAAATATTTCATGCCATAGCTTGCTGGACTCATTGGCATGGGTTAACAGAGCAGAAGGTGAGGGGTTTGGTACAAAATGAGAAAACTTGTAAATTCTGCTATCTCAACATCATTGGGGATAAAGGTTACTCTCTTGGGAAGCCCTATATGGGTCATCTGATATACTGACAGTAGGTTTGCAAAAAGTCCAGGGATATATAAAACATTATTAAATGACCCAAACTCGAGATCTATGCTACCTTTTCCTTTGCTAGAAGTTTCATAATTGTCTCCCAATACAATATTCAGACCACTGGAACAGTCAAGTGAAGTAAAATACTTACTTGCAGACACCATGTGCCTTGAAGCCCCGGAATCAATGATGACTGATGAAGATTTTGATGTGTTGGCCATCAATGCATGAACTCTCTCTTTATCATCAGAATTTTGTCCTCCATCCTTCGTCCTTGCGCTCTCTGGAAGAGGAATGTTGGCTTTCTCCAAGAGTGAATTCAATTGGTCAATGGTTTTCTTCATGCACGAGATTTCAGGATGAAAGAATTTGCTGCAATAATTGCACTTTTTCCTCTCATTCTTCTTATTTGGATTCTTCTTGAAGCTGGATGTCTCTCCATTTGAAATCTGCTTGTCTTTCCTCTCACCGGTGGGCTTCTTGAAATTTCACTTCTTCTTTCCTTTCGAACCCCTTGAATCTCCAACATTCAGACAATGGCCTTTGGATGAATTTTTAATGGTTCCCATCAAGACCAATTTGTCTTGTTGTTGTGTTAAAGACTCCATGAATTCTGAAAGTGTCGGGCTCTTCCAATTTTTAATTGCTTTCTGGGTGGAATGGAAGGTCAAGACAAAGATTGAATAGTCGGTGCCAAGCTTGGAGAGAATGGCCAAAAATAATTGCTCATATTTCTTGTCTATACCACATTGCTTCAGCTGCAATACAAGAGACTTAAATTTGGAGAAAAAATCATGTATATTATCAAAATTGTGTAGGCTCAAAGAGACTAGCTCGTTATCCAATTGGTGGCCTCTCAATTCATCGGTTTTCCCAAACAATTCTTGAAGTTTCAGCCATAATTCATTGGGTGAAGTGAGGCCATCAAGATGAAATAAGAGTTCTCTGGATGTAGTGATACATAACATCCCATAGGCTTCATCCCTTCGATTATGCCATTTCGATTTCTCTACTGCTGAGGTTGGCTCAGCTTCAATTGCCATGGTCACCCTGTAGAGCCCTTTGCTCCTCAGTAGAATCTCCATCTGTGCTTTCCAATCAAAGTAATTGAAAGGAGTGAGGATGATCTATTGTGTGTGATCCATTGCTGCTCTGAAATAAAGTTATTGACTGATTTTAGAACACTTATGGATTCCAAAATGCGCCCTGCAGAGAATAGAATTCACCCGTTGAATTGATCAATGCACCCTTCCTGAGACTGGTTGGATCCTGCAAGACGATCAAAGATGAAAGGAATAGCTTGATGGATCTGATACCAGGTGAAAATCAGATAACATCCTAGAACTATTCAATAAATTACACTCTCTCAAATGAAAAATCTCACACAACTAGTCAAAGACGCAAAACTTATGCACAAGAGTAGATTTTTGTATTAACTTCTCATGATAAAAATACATCAGCTAACCTTATGAAAGTAATAGGATTCTATTAAATAAATTTACAATAGAAAATCGAATGGCTAAAGATGCCAAAAGAATCTCCTAATCATTAGACTTGCCAAATATGCCCATCCCCCCTAGGTGGCAAGTTGACTTTCCAAATCACTCCAAAAGCTCACGAATTCTCTAATTAGTGAGCTGAAGGAGAAATATGGACAATAAAAATTCCGAATACGAAATTTGGGTGTAAAATACATTAAGGAAATTTTGTGGTGTAAAAAGCAGTTTCCTTGGTAGATTAGCTTTTCCCTGTGGGGCAAAAAGCAGTAAAAAGAAGTAAAAATCCAGAAGGGCGCCTTTTCTCCTCAAATATTATCCAGAATCTTTAAGGAAAGCACACAAGTGGCCTAGGTGGCTTTTGGTCCACACCTTGGATGTATTTGAGCCTCCCATGTTGTTTTGTGGTCTGCACAATGGCAATTTCCTAGTTTATTACATAGAATTAACCAATAAATGATTAATTAATGCATCTTATGTAAATAAATAAATGGTAGGAAGACTTAATTATTCCAACACCCCCTCTTAAGTCTGACCTAAATTATCTGAATATCAGAAAATGAAATACTAAGGGCCCAGTAACAAGACTTTGTCACCCTGTACAATACTGCAGGTCCACAAAAACAAGGATAGAAGGAAAACCTCATGGGAAAAACCTCCCCTCAAAACATGGACATGTAAAAATTGAAAGGTTGCTGATCAACCCTTCACTCCACCACATGTTCAACCATCCCAAGCAGTGATATAAGATAGCTGAATGTCTTCTCTGTGAAAGTATTGGTGAAGATATCTGCAGTTCTCTCACCTGTGGGGCAATACTACAATTCTATGATCTGGTCATGCACTAAGCCTCTAATGTAGTGCATATGAATCTCTATGTGCTTGGTCCTCTTCCTCTATACTGGATCACATGAAACTCTAATGGCACTCTGGTTGTCACAATAAATGAGAGTAGGAGTACTGAAAGAAATCTCAAACTCAGACAAAGTCCCCTGCAACCAAACACACTATGTAGCAGCATTCATTGCTCCTCTGTACTCTGCCTACACTGAAGATAGTGCTATGGCATTCTGTTTCTTGCTCGACCAGCAAACAAGGCCACCTCCAAGCATGAATACAAATCCTGATGTGGATTTCCTGTCAAGGTTATCACCAGCCCAATCTGAATCTGTGAAGCCCAAGAGATCTAGGCTCGAATCTATAGCATAGTGAATCCCATCACTCTTTATGCCCTGCACATAATGAAGGATTATTTTTGCATCCCTCCAATGTATCTCATGTGGCTGCTCCATGTATCTTGATGCCACACTCACAGCATAAGCAAGATCTGGTCGAGTGTGTGTCAAGTAGAGCAAGCTGCCAATCAACTGTTTATATAAGGTGCTATCAAACAATGGTGTAGATTCTGCATCTTCTAGTCTAACTCCAGAAAGGAATGGAGTCTTAGAAGGATTGCAATAAGCCACCTTAAAATTATTTAACATATCATAAGCATACTTTGACTAACATACCTTGGTTCCTTCTTTTGTTTGAGAAATCTCAAACCCCAAAAATTGCTTAAGAATTCCCAAGTCACTCATGGAGAATGCTTGGTGCATTGAGGTCTTCAGCGATGCTATTTGTTCAGTGCTGTCACCTGTGATCAGCAAATAATAAACATACAACACTATTAACATTATAAAACCATCATCAAGCTTCATATAGACATTTGGGTCATATTTACACTGGACATAAGATTGTGACAACAGGAAACTGCCCATCTTTGCATACCAAGCCCTAGGGGCTTGCTTAAGTCCATACAAAGACTTTTTCAACCTACAAACAAGGTTTGGATCTGATGTGTACCCCTGTGGATTCTGCATATATATTTCTTCTTCAAGTTCCCAATGGAGGAAAGCACTTTTCACATCCATGTGATGTACTTCCCATCGCTTCGAAGCCGCCACTGCCAAAACTAGTCTAATGGAGTCTTTCTGAGCCATCGATGCAAATTTTTCATTATAATCATGTCCTTGGACCTGAGAATAACCCTTTTCTACCAGACTTGGTTTGTATTTAATGGATGTATTATCTGCTTCACATTTGGTCTTATAAATCCACTTGCATATCACCAACTTTCTACCTATGGGGAGCTTGACTAGCTCCCAAGTTTCACTCTCCTGCAATGACTAAACCTCCTTATCCATAGCAATATTCCATCTTGGGTCATGTTAGGATTCTTCATATGTTTTTGGATCAGAATCTATCATCATATAGCATTTCTCAGAAAGTTAAGGATCATTCACATTGAGAGCAGTCTCAAACTATGATCTGGTCCTTCTTTTGTCCCAAGGATTGCCTGCTAGTTCACCTGCTGCTTGCAAAGTTTTTGCAGCCCACTTAGGCATTATAGGTGAGTTAGAATCTGCAATGAAATGATCCTCATCATCAGAAATATCAAAATAAAAAATATCAATAATATCATTTACTTCTTCTTGAGGTCATGGTGAAGATGCTTCTCCAATTTCAGCGCTCTGAGAGGGCTCTTCCTCAAACTGCACACTTCTTTCGATGAATGCTTTGTGAGTGGTCATGTTCAGCAACTTATAACCTTTGGAGTCCTCTAAATATCAAAGAAATAAACATGGTTGACTTTGGGTTTGCAATTCCCTCCTCTTCTCAAGTGGAATCCTAGCCCAAGCCTTTGAGCCAAAAATCCTGAAATGAGAGATGTCAGGTTTGTGACCTGTCCAAGCCTCGAAAGGAGTGATACCTTTGAGAGATTTGTGTGGCGCTATATTTTAAATGTAAGTGGCACAATTTATTGACTCATCCCATAGCCTGGGAGACAAATATTTTGCCTCAAGCATGCATGTGGCCATCTCCTTAAGAGATCGGTTTTTCCTCTCAACAACCCCATTTTGCTGAGGTGTATATGGAACTGTATGTTGCATCTGTATGGATGAAGAAGCACAAAATTGATGAAACTCTAATTTCACATATTCACCACCATTATCAAACCTTATAACATTTATATTCCTACCAGACTGATTCTCAACTGAGGCCTTGAATATCTTGAATAACCCATAAACTTTTGATTTTAGCTTGATGAAATAAATCCAACAATACCTACTGAAATCATCTATGAATGTGAGAATATATTTTTCATGATTCAATGACTCATGAGGGAATGGACCTGATATATTAGTGCGTATAAGTTCCAATGGTGGTGAAGTGGTTCTCTCAGTGGTGGATCTCCCTTACTTATGCTCAGGGTGTTTTCCTAGGATGCAAGATTGGCAAACACCTTTGGAAAATTTGATATTGGGCAGCCCTATAACCATCTCTTTCTAATGAAGTTGGGAAAGGTATTTGTAGTTTAGGTGGCCAAATATTTCATGCCATAGCTTGTTGGAATCATTGGCATGGGTTAACATAGCAAAAGGTGAGGGGTTTGGCACAAAATGAGAAAACTTGTAAATTCTAGAACAATGATCAGCAGTACCAAATGCAATCATTTTTTCTGTTGAAATTTCTGCAATCTCAACATCATTGGGGGTAAAGGTTACTCTCTAGGGAATCCCTATATGGGTCATCTGATATACTGACAGTAGGTTTGAATCAAGTCCAGGGATATATAAAACATTATTAAATGACCCAAAATCGAGATCTATGCTACCTTTTCCTTTGCTAGAAGTTTCAGAATTATCTCCCAATACAATATTTGGACCACTGGAAGAGTCAAGTGAAGTAAAATGCTTACTTGCAGACACCATGTGTCTTGAAGCTCCGGAATCAATGATGAATGATGAAGATTTTGATGTACTGTACATTAATGCATGAACTCTCTCTTTATCATCGGAATTTTGTCCTCCATCCTTCCTCCTTGTGCTCTCTAGAAGAGGAATGTTGGCTTTCTCCAAGATTGAAGTCAATTCGTCAATGGTTGTCTTCATGCAAGAGATTTCAGGATGAAAGCCTTTGCTGCAATAATAGCACTTTGTCCTCTCATTCTTCTTGTTTGGATTCTTCTTGAAGTTGGATGTCTCTCCATTTTGAATCTGCTTGTCTTTCCTCGCACAGGTGGGCTTCTTGAAAATGCCCTTCTTCTTGCCTTTCGAACCCCTTGAATCTCCAACATTCAGACAGTGGTCTTTGGATGGATTTTTAATGGCTCCTATCAAGACCAATTTTTCTTGTTGTTGTGTTAAAGGCTCCATGAATTCTGAAAGTGTTCGGCTCTTCCAATTTTTAATTGCTTTCCGGGTGGAATGGAAGGTCAAGACAAAGATTGAATAGTCGAGGCCAAGCTTGGAGAAAATGGCCAAAACTAATTGCTCATCTTTCTTGTCTATACCACATTGCTTCAGCTGCAATACAAGGGACTTAAATTAGGAGAAAAAATCCTGTAGATTATCAAAATTTTGTGGGCTCAAAAAGACTAGCTCGTTATCCAATTGGTGGCCTCTCAATTCATCGGTTTTCCCAAACAATTCTTGAAGTTTCAGCCATACTTCATTGGGTGAAGTGAGGCCATCAAGATTAAATAAGAGTTCTCTGGATGTAGTGAGACATAACATCCCATAGAATTCATCCCTTCGATTATTCTATTTCGATTTCTCTACTGCTGAGGTTGCCTCAGCTTCAATTGCCATGGTCACCCTATAGAGCCCTTTGCTCCTCAGTAGAATATCCATCTGTGCTTTCCAATAAAAGTAATTGAAAGGAGTGAGGATGATCTATTGTGTGTGATCCATTGATGCTCTGAAATAAAATTATTGACTGATTTTAGAACACTTCTGGATTCCAAAATGCACCCTGCAGAGAATAGAATTGACCCAGTGAATTGATCAATGCGCCATTCCTGAGACTGGTTGGATCCTGAAAGACTATCAAAGATGAAAGGAATAATTTGATGGCTCTGATACCATTCGAAAATCAGATCACATCCAAGAACTATTCAAGAAATTACACTCTCTCATATGAAAAATCTCATGCAACTAGTCAAAGACACAAAACTTATGCACAAGAGTAGATTTCTGTATTAACCTCTCATGATAAAAATACATTATCCAACCTTATGAAAGTAATAGGATACTATTAAATAAATTTACAGCATAAAATCGAATGGCTAAAGATGCCAAAAGAATCTCCTAATCATCAGACTTTCTAAATATGCCCATCCCCCCTAGGTGGCAAGTTGACTTTCCAAATCACTCCAAAACCTCACAAATTCTCTAATTAGTGAGATGAAGGTGAAATATGGACAAAAAAAATTCCAAATACGAAATTTGGGTGTAAATTACATTAAGGAATGCTTTTGGTGTAAAAAACAGTTTCCTAGGTAGACTAGTTTTTTCCTATTGGGGAAAAATCAGTAAAAATCTAGAAGGGCACCTTTTCTTTTCAAATATTATCTAGAATATTTAAGGAAGGCGTACAAATGGCCTAGGTGTCTTGTGGTCTACACCTTGGATGTATTTGAGCCTCCCATGTTGCCTTGTGGTCCACACAATGGCAATTTCCTAATTTAATACATAGAATTAACCAATAAATGATTAATTAATGCATCTTATGTAAATAAATATATGGTAGGAAGACTTAATTATTCCAACACATCAGACAGATTTCTTTGAAATTTATTTTTTTACCAAAGAATTCAAAGAACGTTTTGTATAAATTTTTATTTTACAAAGTAATATGGGTTGGTTCCGAGAGCAAAAAATACAGCGACGTAATAGTTTTTGAAGACTTTAATGAATAGTAGAAGTACAAATATATCCGAAATAGAGGTTCATATGTTGTTACTTTCTTTAGTCTTTTAATTTCTCTTTTTTGAATGTATTTCGTGTTACACCATCTTATCGCTTTGCCTCATATTTGACTGTAATATGTGAGTTAGAATTCATTTTATATGCTCTGATCCACACATTTAAATATTATCAATGTTTTTCTTCCAAATTAATGCAGAATTCATCCTAGAATGGATATTGGCTAAGTTATAAAATATAAACAATATTTATCCCAACTTTTGACCTCCGACAAGAAGGATGGGTCGCCCCTTCGTTTATTATAAAATTGTGAACACCTATATCCAACCATTCACCTATTTCCAGAATGGTGAACACAAAAAGGATCGACCGAGCCTTCTTGCATTCTAGAACTATTTTGAACATAATATTGGGCACAAGAATGGTCAGCCGACCCTTCATTTATGAGTGAATTGTAAAAATATTCAACCCGCCGAGGCTGGGACGATAATTCCAGACTTCCGACTTTCACAATGAATAGTTGGGATTGATACATTGGCTAAGTTATAACATATCAACAATATTTATCCTAACTTGTGCCAAGAAGAATCAACTGCCCCTTCATTTAGAAGAGAACTGTAGACACCTATATCTTACAATTCACCTGTATCCAGAATGGTGAACACGAGAAGGATCGACCGACCCTTCTTGTAGTCTAGAAGTATTTTAAACAAAATACTCGGCACAAGAAAGGTTGAACAACCCTTCTTGCACCCCGCATGAGGATTACGGAATCCAGAAAGCATTTGATCAATCAAAAACAAATATTTTTGATTTTGCATTCCGCAATGCAGATTGCGGCAAGCGAAAAGCAAACTTAAAAATAAATATATTTCATCGCCTTTTCCGAACACGCAAAAATATTGCGGATTACGGATACCTATATTTCTTAAAATGTTCCATCAATTCCGCTATCCCGCAACCCGCAATGCAGATTGTGGGATGGGACAACAATTCCCAACTCCTAACTTCTGCAGTAAATAGTGGGGAACGAATATTGGATAAGTTATAACATATAAACAATATTTATCTCGACTTCCAACCTCCGACAAGAAGGATCGACCGCCCCTTTGTTTAGTATAAAATTGGGAACACCTATATCCAGGAGTTCACCTGTATTTAGAATGTTGAACACAAGAAATATTGGAGGACCCTTGTTGCAGTCTAGAACTATTATGAAAAGAATACTTGGTAGAAGAAGGGTTGGCCTCCCATTCATTGCATGCTAATTTTTAACAAAGGCAAGGTATCCATTCAGTCAGAGTCAAAATGATTTGGTCTAGTGGAAACAAAGACATGAGAAACAATCCATTAACATGAGCATCTAATACTTGGTATAAGAAGGGTCGGTTGCCCCTTCATTGCATGGAATTTTTTAACAAAGGCAAGGTATCCATTCAATCACAGTCAAAATGCTTCGGTCTACTGGAAAGGAAGAGATAAGAAACAATCCATTAACATGAGCATCTAACATGGATGAATTCAATGTTAATTTTAGTAGAAAGGTTTAGTGAATATCTGAAATTTATAGACAAAGCATATATATATGAATTATGTACTATCAAACACTTATTTCAGACATGCAAGAAAACACCATGGAATTATTAAACAAAATACATGCAAGAAAACACAAGACATCAAGTTTTAAACAAATATTGAAAAAATCTTGTCTCCTTTCAACTGCAGACTCTCTAAAGTATTGGATTGTGGATTCTTCATTATAATCTTTGGACTCTCGACTGAACTCGTCAGGAAGTGAGAGGGATTTTCTAACGATGACAGGGCTAACTAGACACCATATTTTTGTATTAGATGCGTCCATAATTACCCAATCAGAGGAGGAATAATTAGTGGCACACCTGTCGACAAACTCCAGGCAATTTAGGGTTTGGTATGTTGAAAAATACTATAAATATGACTTATAAAAATTGTGAATGTTTGTACCCTGGTCCCCAAGAAGTTTAAGCTTGTTCTTCACTTCTTTAATAGGTCTAGTTAGCAAAATAGTATCAAATATTTCAGAGTCGTTTTCCTGTAATAGGTCTTCTATCTTCTGAAACTCTAAGTTCTGGGCTTCTACATCTGCAACTTTATCCATTTAAATACTTTTCGATGAGGACAAAAGCCTACCTAGTCTGTTGAAAAGTGGTCCAAAGTTTCTTTCTGAGTTTGCCGCTTTCCACACAGTCTTTAGCTTTCATTTTCCAATGCACAAGATAAACAATTAACTCGATCTTCCGTTCAAAGAATTTTTATATCATTTTTCTCCTTATATCACCCTTGCACGTTTAATCTACGAAAATCCTACCGACCGTAGATTTGAGTTCTATTATCCTCTCAACCGTCCAAAGGTGTGGTCCCCACGATACTTCACTGATTTGGAAACTTTATTTGTCCGCTCATGTTGAATTGAAGAAATAAACCACCATCATAGATTCATTTCGCACCCAGATCTTAACCGTTGAAAGATGTGGAGCCTAGCCACTTTTCGTTGATTTGGAAAATTATTTTATCCGCGCATGTTTAATCAGCAAAACATTTAATAGTCATTGATCTGTTTCCACCTTTTGATCTAAGGGCAACTAGCCTACAGGTTAACAGCATTGCGCCGATATAAAAAACTATTTATCTCAAGCATCTCTCCTTTGTGAAATTTGTTCTCCACCATTGATCTCGATTGATACAATTATGATCTCTTCATTTCCATGGGCTTAAGCTCTTCCATCTACTTAGCCCAAAAATAGTGCCAACAATCTTCATGCATTAACTCATCAAAACTTGCGGTGTATCCTTTGCAAAAACAGTAAAAAAATATTATCGTGGATCCATACAAAACTTATGATAAACCAAACTTAAAAAAAAAAAAAATTCATCGCCTTTTCCAAAACTGCAAAAATATTGGGAATTGTGGATACCTAAATTTCTTAAAAATTTCAAGCAATTTCGCTATCCCACAACCCACAATGCGGATTTCCAGAAGATCGAATTTACAAGAGAAATCTTTCATTGGCCCATCCGGCATCTCCCAGTAAACAGGTTGAAGTCTCACCAGAAGCGAATATGGGTTAGAGAATCAAGCTTCTGTAACCATGGTGATCGGTACATTAGCTAAGTTACAACATATAAAACAAATTATCCCAACTCCCGACATCTAGGAAGAAGGATCGGTCGCCCCTTCCTTTAGTAGAGAATTGTGAATTCACTCGTATCAAGAATGGGAAACAAAAGAAGGATCGGCTAACCCTTCTTGATGTATAGAACTATTATGAAAAGAATCCTGGGCACAAGAAGTGTCGGCCTACCCGTCATTTATGAGGGGATTGTAAAAATATTCAACCTCTGAATGCGAGAGTGTCATTTCATGTATATGAAGAATGGTGAACACTGAAAGAAGACTGAGCACAATAAGGGTCGGCTGACCCTTCATTCACGAGATAAATGTATACACAACAAAACCCCTTTCATTGGCCCCTTCGGCATCACCTTGTAAACAGGTTGAAGTCTCACCCGAAGCGAATATGGGGGTTGCATAATCAAGATTCTCTTAACCATGGTGATGCATAGATGTGGTTACGATCTTCGCTTAACATTCTATTTAAAATCTAATGGGATAGAACACCAGATGAATTCGCACTTGGAAGCTATTGTAGTATACAGAACTACGCTGAGTCTCTATTATATTCACCAGTTAACTACGAATTCGTCAAACTATGTGTTTCTTCTTCACAATCACGCACTTGTATTCCAATTAATCATTGTGCGATTACCATTCACATACATATAAAGTAAGTACAAAAACTCACATAAAATCGAATACAAAACATGTCATAAACTCATACACATAAACAAGAAGGATCGACCGCCCCTTCTATGATGATCGCTCATTCTATGATCAATCCTTATCTCAAATGACTCTATAAAATGTGCATTTGATCTCTCATGGATAATGCTAGCAGATTTGTTCTTAATCAATCAATTGATTTTGAAAATGAGGGGTCATTCCTTAACAATCGATCATTAGCATGAACATTTGCAATTATACATCTAATATTAAAACACTAATTTATAATTATAAACATTGTATGAATTCTTATATTGACTACTTAATATTTACTGTTTTGCAGATAAAGCATGTCTGCATTGTTGAGCCCTAGTAAACACTAGGAAATCTTGTTCTTCAAATTCACAAAAGATCACAACGTTCAATTATTCAGGAATGGATGGTAAGTTGAGATGGATGAACCGGATAATTTGTACTCGGATGTATATATATTCTGTTTGGATTAGGATGGAGCTCAAACTAGAGCTCGAATATTGACATATGTGGATCCCATTTCTGATGAAGTGTTGCGAGTTCAAGTTGAAGTGGTCGATAGAGAAATGTGTTACCTTCTATAGCTTGATCTTATGGTTTGTAATTATTGACCAGATCTAATGAAAAGTGGTCCCGATCCAAATCAAGTTTCCTCTACGAAGCAATGGTGGGTTTTCCCCTCGTATGATGTTTCTAATCGTTCTAGAATTGATACTGCGTCATCCTTGAAGAAAGGAACTTTTTGGGTATGGAAGAAAAGAATGTTAGTTGCAAAAACTTAATCTGCATTGCATTACATGAGAATTGAAAAGAAGTTGATAAAGGTAACCCATGAAAGGATTCTTATCTACCTTCGAAGAACATTTCTCCAATTTCTTGTAAAAGATGTGGACAAATATTCCTTCAAAAAAATCAAATCAAGTCCTTCTAAAGCGATGATGCAGAAAGTGACTAAGAGCTTCGAAAGTTAAAAAGAAGTTCAACAAGAGCAAATCAAATTCTTTTTGTTCAATGAGAATGTTTTTTCTATTGACGTAACAATATGTGTTGTTGCACCTCCGCACTTACAGTATCGAAAGGTTGATGAGGAGGTCGTGCAAAATATGGTTGTATCTCTTCTCCATACATTTAAAATAGTATTGAGAGATGCTATTCTATTTCCTTTCGATAAGGAGACCACATTGGCCTTTCTTCCTGGAAATGAAGAATAAATTAATTTTCCATCAGTAAATTTTTATATATTGGATGGGTAGCATACTATTTTTGCGTAGAAAAGAATCATTGCAGATGATCGATATAAACAACTCCATTAAAGGTATCGTCATTGAACAAATCGTCTTCTACATAGAGATGTTCCTCAGCACATCATCAGCAAATTATGCAAACAACAAAATTTATCAAACAAGGAATTTGCAGACACTCCATTCATATCTCAAGTTGTAAAAGCAAGGGAGAAATGGATATCCTGCGGTGCTCCATCCTGCCCGGGAAAGGGAAACGTTTCCAGTGATGCTTGGCAGGTATATAATTTTTCTTCTTATCAATCAAAGTCTTTAGACTGCTTCCTATGTTATGAAATTAGCAAATTAACTGGAATATTCAATTTTATATGTTTGCAGTCTTTCCAAGCTGAATGTATGGATATCTTTGTTGTTCAAACAAAGGACAACCTTAAAGATAAGCTAACTCTTATTTTGACATCGTATCGGCGGTGGAGCAAATGGATGTCTGTATTCAAGCTTTACAAAAGTGGTTCCTTGCCATGATCGCCCAAGAGCATCACATAGGATGATTTTGTTCAAAATAAAATAAGGAATCATGGCTCTAATTTTTTTAGACCATTGCATGATCTTGATGAAGATGAATTGTCCCCTGCGGTGGACAATATAATCAACGAATCAGTTTTTATGAGCACATCAGTCGAGAAAAAGGTTTGCGCAGAAACTTTATATCAATATTGCAAACGAATCAAGGACGAGAGGTCAACCAGGAATTCGATAGTTGAATATTTCAAAGTTCATGATGATCAAATTGATCGATCACAGATTTTCACTGACCATAACGTCATTGAAATCTATAAAATTGCACCAAACCATCTCCAACAACTATGCAGTATTTTATGCTCTGGAAAGCAAGCAAAATCTACGAGTAAAAAGAGAAACAATGAACCTGAAGTGGATAATGGTACCAAAATACCAAATGATGCTCAAAAAATATTGAATCTATATATCAATAAAGAGAGGATGGGTATGTCCATTGACAATGTCGAAAATAGTTCACAGTTTGCTTGTCAATGTTGTTATCCTGCATCTTTGGTCAACACACTCAGGTCCATTGCATTTTTTGGTGCAGCAACCAGCTGTGAATTTGTTTATGTGGATATGTGTAATTGTGATAGTCCATGGACAGAACAAGACATGCTTGCATTTTTGTACTACTTAGAAACAAATGAAGAGGCATGTACTTGTATTTTTTTAGCTGATATGGAAAACTCTTGTATAATTTCTAAAGCTTTCACAATTTTTAGCAAGTAAACAAAAAAACATGTTACCCGGAATGCTACAAAGGGAGTTTATAGAGAATTATCCAAGGACTTGTTTATAGGATTCTCTATTATACAGTGTTGGAGCATTGGAAGGGATAAGGATATTTTGTCTACTTATCAAATTGATATGGATTGGAAGGACAAGGTCCTACCAATGATTGATTTACCTTGGCCCAAGGTTAACAATGATAGTGCAAGAAGCCATGTGTTTGCAAAAGAAAGGACACAGGAATTCTGGGATCACATAGTTTCCAGACTGGTCTCTTCTCCAAGGCACAGTTCTTTAGTTGGATGCAGTAGGTAGGATTCTTCGTTCGTTGATCAGGTCTCCAGAAAGAATAGTTATTTCTATTGTGGAGACAGTACAACAAGATTTGTTTATGAACAGTTTCTATCATGAATTGGGTATAAAACAAGGTATTTCTATTAACATTTTTAGATGTCTTTGATTTTATTTTACTTTTCTTGGTTGGTTACATTCAATAAATTCTTCAAATTCCTATTCTACTATAGCTTCAAATAAAGAGAACACCCAGGTATCGTCCAATCAAATTATACTATCCGATGATGAAAGTGAATGTGATAGAGAATCCACAAAGAACTACCAAACAGGAGCACAAAAAGGACAAGAAGGTAAAAAATTATTTTTCAAAGATCGTGGTTAAATTAACTAAATTATGAAAGGGGATAGTGACATTTAATACTTGCAAAAAATTATATAAAATGTATACCTGCAAATTTTCAGGTCAACATGTGGATCATCCACAACCAGAGTTGGCATCGATGATGTCCCTAGATATTGGCCAGCAAATAATGGACCAGGCGGGAGCTTGGACAATAATGAACAAGGAGAGAGCTTGAAAAATAAAGAACTAGAAGAGGGCTTGGACAATATTGAACCTGGAGAGGGCTTGGTGTCAAAACGCGGCGTCTCTAGCGATGTTACTCACCAGTCAAATGTTGGCATGCCATTGACAGGTAAAAGACAGAATATTTTCTACTTAAACTGATAAAACAAATCTATTCCGAAATATATAATGACAAGCAATATTTATGTGCAGTGTTAAATTTTGAGCATTAATTCATTATACTCTAGGATCTTTGCTGAGAGAATAACATATACAGTATATCAATGCATGACAATCACAATATGACAAGCATCACAAGAATCAAAAGCATAAGAGACAAGAGACACAGAGTTTCCGTGGGGAAAAACCTAAGGTGAAAAACCCCACAACTTCCTCAGAGATAGAGAGAGCAATGGCTCAACCAAAATACAAACAAATAACACTGAGATAGTCTCCTAGCAGATGATCCTCCTCCTCCTCACTAGTACGCCACTTTTGAGAGTTAGAGTGAGTTACTTTTTTGAGTGAGTAAAATAGAGATTTCCTATCTCTATTTATACTCACCTTTTTTCCCAGTGACCTAATGGGGCCGACTTGTCTAGTTAGATACATCCACATTATATTATATATAATTTTGGGCCGACCCCACATGGTGGTCTAATAACCCATCGGCAAGTACACACACTTGCGACACTTGTCAATCCACATGATGACACTTCCTTATAGAGGAATAACACATCTCTTATAAGGGTACAATAAATATATAAAAAATACACAGATGAAATACATTCCGAAGTTACATATACATCAACACTCCCTCTTAACTAGGAAGGTATTTCTCGACACAGATCTGCTAGACAAGTCTTCTTCTCTGGATCATCGTCATCATCATCATCACTGCTGCTACTATCTGAACCAATCTCTGACTCTACTCATCATAGGAAGTTCTACAGAGCCAGTCTTTTTTCATACTGGATGTAGGCCCACCACCTGCAGGTCTTCATCATCACTGGCCATACTGTGGAATCCTCAGGACTTATTACGTGCGTCACAAAACCTGGCTGCAACATCCCAGGCTATTACGAGCACATAGCTCTACCTGTAGGATCTCCCAGGAGCACATTACATGTGACCCATCACAAAACCTGGCTGAAGCATCCCAGGCTGTTACGAGCATGCGGCTCTACCTGTTGGATCTCCCAGGAGCACATTACATGTGATCTCACCACAAAACCTGGCTGAAGCATTTGAGGCCTTTTTCATCCTGTCTAGATCTCCCAGGAGCAAATTACATGTGGTCATGGCAAAACCTAGCTGAAGCATCTGAGGCCTTTTTCATCCTGTCCAGATCTCCCAAGAGAAAATTACATGCCATAGGACAAAACCTTGAAAGAGCATCTGCCAGATATCCCAGGGCACCGGATTACATGCCATAGGAAAAACCTCTAAAGACTATCTACAGATCTCCCAGGGCACAAATTATATGTCCTCCCAAAGCAAAACCTCAAAAGAGCATTTGCCAGATGTCCCAGGGCACCGAATTACATGCCATAGGAAAAACCGCGCAAGACCATTTGCAAATCTCCCAGGGCACAAATTACATGCTTACCTGCACAACCTGATTCACGGCCACACAGTATCATCTGATACTCATCATACATCATCCTGATGTACACATGATCATCCTAATCATCATCACTACAGCATCCTGCTGCATGTCATCTGGAGAAGCTCGTCATCCACAATCATCCTGATCATACAATGCATCCATCTGATGCATACCAAGTATCTACCTCATTCATATCATCATACACAGTGTATCCACCTGATACATAGATACATGATCCACACAATGTATCCATCAACATACATGATCTACCTGATCATACCTGATACATATCAATATACATGATCTACCTGATCATGCAATGTATCCACCTGATACATATACAGATACATGGTCCAAGCATCCAACATGATGCATATACACAATACATACAAATGATCCATCCGATCATATCCAGCATCCAACATGATGCATACATACATACATAAAAATGATCCATCCGATCATATCCAACATCCAACATGATGCATACATTCATACATAAAAATGATCCAACCGATCATATCCAGCATCAAACATGATGCATACATACATATTAAAAAATGATCCAACTGATCATATACAGCAGAAACCAGAACATCATCCTGATGCTCATCATCCAGCCGTTACATCCACAGCCATGAGAAGGATCCTCCTTGCAACATGCTTGGAATGGGTTCAGAAAATGTGTCCATCACTTCTTCCTCAAAGTGTCCTCGATCTGAAGAACGCCAAGCCTCTATCTGAAGTACTCGAACTTCACCCTGGCTAGTGGCTTCGTCAGCACATCTGCAATCTGCTCGTCCGTCGCAACATACAGTAGCTTCACAGCTCCTCTCTCCAACATATCCCTGATATAGTGATATTTGATCTCTATGTGTTTTGACCTGTCATGAAACACTGGGTTCTCGGACAACTTCACACAACTCTGGTTATCACAAAAGATACCAATAGCCTCCAACGGGAGATCAAATAACTCAGACAGTAGTTTCTGTAGCTATACTGCCTCACAACTAGCTGAACAGGTTGCAACATACTCAGCCTCAGCTGTACTCAGTGCTACGTAGGACTGCTTCCTGCTAAACCAAGAGATCACACCTGATCCCATACTGAAGCAGCACCCAAATGTGCTCTTCCTATCTGCAGCACTGCCAGCCCAATCTGAATCAACGTAACCCTGCAGGTTAAACTTTTGATTTGCTTCATACTTGAGCCCATAATCCACTGTACCCTTCAGGTACCTCAGAACATGCTTTAGAGCAACCAGGTGAACACTCCTCGGATTCGTCAGGAACTGGCTCAATGTGTTCACAGCAAAGTAAATGTCTGGTCTCATGTTCATTAGGTACATCAAGGACCCAATCATCTGACGATACATAGAGACATCAACTGGCTCAGATGAAGCATCACATAGAAGCTTCAGATTCGATGCCATAGGTGTGGCCATGGCCTTGCAATCCATCATCCCAAATCTCTTCAGGATATCTACTGTGTACTTCACTTGACCAAGGAAGATCCCACCTACACTCTGCCACACCTCCATCCCTAGGAAATAATGCATCATTCCGAAATCTTTCATATCGAATTCAGCAGCAAGCTTCCTCTTATAGTATCTGCAATCGGTTTGTCATCTCCTATTACAAATAAGTCATCCACATACAGGAGTAGAATCATAGGATTCCCTTCCTCAACCTTGTAGTAAAGGTTGGAATCCGCTTTACTCTTGGTAAAGCCCATACTAGATAGGAAACTGTCCATCCTACCATACCAAGTTCTGGGAGCTTGCTTCAAGCCATACAAGGCTTTCTTCAATCTACACACATATGACTCCCTATCATGTATTTCAAAACCGAGTGGTTGTTCCACATATACTTCCTCTTCTACTACACCATTCAAGAAAGTAGTCTTGACATCCATCTGGTGTATTTTCCATTTCATAGCTGCAGCCAGGGTAAGTACTGTTCTGATGGAAGTATACCTGGCTACATGTGCAAAAGTTTCTTCATAATCTATTCCCTCTTTCTGATAGAATCCACGAGCTACGAATCTTGCTTTGTATTTCTCCACACTGCCATCTGCAACATGCTTGATTTTGAAGATCCATTTAGAGGTCACAATAGACTTATCTTTAGGTCTTGGGACAACATCCCAAATATCATTCTTCATTATTTATTGGTATTCCTCAACCATGGCATCCTTCCATTCTTTCTTTTCCACTGCTTCTTCATAACTAGAAGGCTCTTTGTTCATAATGTCACAGAGTAAAGCAGCATAACTGGTATGTGATCTGGTTCTCTTCTTTGCTCTGCGTTCTTCTTCTGGAATGCCAAATATTTCTACATCTTGAATGAGCCCTCTAGCCCATGCAGGTTTCCTCTTGTGAGAGTTATCCTCACAAGGTGGATCTACAGGTTCTTGCAGATCTTCAAATTCACGAACAACTTCTCGAACTGCTTTAGTCATGGTAGTGTCTTGAAATCAAGTTTCCTTAGGTTCTTCATCAACTTCGATAGGTGCCTTCCTTGATTTGATGAATGCTGAGTTTTCATCAAATGTTACATCCCTGCTAACATCAATCTTCTTGAACCCTGGAAAGTATATTCTGTAAGCCTTTGAGCTTTCACTGTAACCCACAAAGATACCCTTCTTTCTTGAAGGATCTAGTTTAGTCCTCTTTTCCTTTGGGACATGAGTATATACTGGACAACCAAATATTCTTCGATGACTGACTCCAGGTTTCTTACCAGAAAAGACCTCTTCTGGTGTCTTGTTGTCCAATATCTTGTGGGGTGTTCTGTTCTGCACATACACAGCTATTCTAGCTGCTTCTGCCCATAGATGCATAGAAAGATCCTGGTCATGCAACATTGCCCTTGCTGCTTCCATGATAGTTTTGTTCTTCCTTTCTGCAACACCATTCTATTGAGGATTATAAGGAGCAGTCAACTCCCTTTTAATCCCTGAATCACTACAAAGATTCTTGAAGTCACTTGAGGTGAATTCTCCACCATTGTCGGATCTGAATGTCTTGATCTTCTTGTCAGTTTGATTCTCCATCAAGGTTTTCAATTCCTTGAATTTATCAAGCACCTCATCTTTGCCCTTCAAGAAGTATACCCAAGTCTTCCTGGAGAAGTCATCAATAAATGAGACATAGTAAACATACCCACTTAGAGAACTTGATGACATAGGACCACATACATCTGAGTGGATGATTTCCAGGATGTCTTTTGCCTTGCTTTCACTGCTTGGGAAAGCCTTCTTAGTGTTCTTACCTTTTGCACATCCTTTGCAAACACCTTCATGTTTGGTCTTGATTTCAGGAAGACCCTCTACTGCCTTGCTTGCAATTGGAAGTGCTCTATCGTGCATATGAGCAAGTCTTCTATGCAAAAGTTCACTTGGCTCCATGGATTCATGCACCATGGCATGTTCAGGTTGTCCCTTCAATTTATACAAACCTCCCTCTTGCTCTCCAATCACTACTGCATCATCTATGTTCTTTCCCTTTGGCCACATTAGGACTTGGCCATCCACGAATGCAACCCTCATACCTTTTGCATCCAATGCAGAGATGGAGAGTAAGTTATTCTTGAGCCCAGGTAGATAAAGAACTTCTTTCATCTTCAAATATTTTCCAGAATCCAGGTTGTAGGAGGATTCACCACTTCCTTTGATTGGGTATTGATAATCATCCCCAAGTTTCACCTTATGGGGTGATTCATGTTCTGATAGGTTCACAAAAGATTCCTTAAACCCAGTCATCTATTTGGAAGCCCCACTATCAATCAACCAATCATTACAACCATGGGAGATGGTACCTGTGAGAGCAGAGATTGGAACATACTCTTCTTCACTTGATGAGTCATTATCACTATCACTCTCTGCCCTAGCTTTCTTCTTTGGGGGTTCATCATCTTCGGCAACATGAGCATGAAACCTTCTTTTGCTACCCTTCTTGTTCTTATTGGAGATATTGTTTTCCTTCTTGTTCTTGGGACAATTTATGGAAATATGTCCTTTCTCATTACAGGTGAAGCATATTCTTCTTTCTTTGAAGTGATGTGAAGATTTCTTGGAGTGAGATGGCTCTCTCTTGAACATTCCTTTCTTGGTCTGAGCTGTGAGAGCTTGATCTTCATTCCCCATCTTCTCTTCTCGTGCCACAATCCTTGCTTCTTCTTGTGAGCATTCTTCCCGTAGTCTACTAAAAGATATCAACTTCTTCCTTGCACAAATTCCTTGGATAAAGGAATCCCATGACCTGGGTAGGCCATTTAGAGTGGTCGTCACCACTTCACCATTCTCCACCATTTCTTCCACTGCTTCTAGTTGTTCCTTGATCTGGGAGACCCTTGAAAAATAGGATTGAATGGTTTCTCCATTCTGAAACTTTACTCCTTTCAATTGGTTCTGCAGGGTCATCTTCCGATTTATGTTCTTCCCTTCAAATAGCTTGGTCAAAGAGTCAAACATCTCTTTGGGTGTCTTAAGAGAAGACACATGGGGTATGAGATGGTGTTTGATAGAATTAGCAATGATTCTCTTTGCCTTGGCCTCTTCATCCTCTGGGGTAGGGATGTCTTCTTTCACATATGAGTCCAACTCATTCTCTTCCAGGATTAACCGAATCCTATACTTCTAGGCTCGGAAGTTATCAGCCCCCTCAAGCTTATCCTCAAGCTTGGTGTGGCGAGACATCTTAAAGAGTACCTCAAATGGAAATAGAAAAGATTTAGGTCTTACCACCTGAAATGCTGAAAACTGGATCTGGTCCCGGATTAGGGTTTGTCAGAGAAACCCTAAAAATTCAAAATATGAATTTCAAATTTCTGAAAGGATAGAAACATGCACTTTGATGAGCTGATCCGCCTGGTGTATTCAGAATTTGAGATCAGCAAAGTCTTGCCCTTCAGAATTTCCTTTTTGTCCTCCCGGGTTCACTAGGGAGAGCCCTGAATTAGGGTTTGAGTTTCCCGGAGATCTATCCAGCAAAAATCTCGATCCAAAGCTCTAACCTTCGATTTTTGCAAGGAGCTTCCAGCTGTGTCTTTAGATTCCAGAAATTCCTATTTTTGTGGAAACCCTAATTTTTAGGGCAAAATCTGAAAATGCTCAGAATTGAATTCTGATTGGACAGATAGATGCGCCTTGATGAGTAGAGTCAATCTACTATACTAATTTTCAAAAATCTATGGAGAGAAACCCAATAAACAAGGAACTCAAGCTTCCGTCACTGCAAAATGTCTTCTTCTCAGGTTAGCACTGATACCGTGTTAAATTTTGAGCATTAATTCATTATACTCTAGGATCTTTGCTGAGAGAATAACATATATAGTATATCAATGCATGACAATCACAATATGACAAGCATCACAAGAATCAAAAGCATAAGAGACAAGAGACACAAAGCTTCCGTGGGGAAAACCCTAAGGTGAAAAACCCCACAACTTCCTCAGAGATAGAGAGAGCAATGGCTCAACCAAAATACAACCAAATAACACTGAGATAGTCTCCTAGTAGATGATCCTCCTCCTCCTCACTAGTGCGCCACTTTTGAGAGTGAGAGTGAGTTACTTTTTCGAGTGAGTAAAATAGAGATTTCCTATCTCTATTTATACTCACCTTTTTGCCCAGTGACCTAATGGGGCCGACTTGTCTAGTTAGATACATCCACATTATATTATATATAACTCCGGGCCGACCCCACATGGTGGTCTAATAACCCATCGGCAAGTACACACACTTGCGACACTTGTCAATCCACATGACGACACTTCCTTATAGAGGAATAACACATCTCTTATAAGGGTACAATAAATATATATAAAATACATAGATGAAATACATTCTGAAGTTACATATACATCAACACTCCCTCTTAACTAGGAAGGTATTTCTTGACACAGATCTGCTAGACAAGTCTTCTTCTCTAGATCATCGTCATCATCATCGTCACTACTGCTGCTATCTCAACCAATCTATGACTCTACTCATCATAGGAAGTTATATAGAGCTAGTCCTTTTTCATACTGGATGTAGGCCCACCACCTGCAGGTCTTCATCATTACTGGCCATACTGTGGAATCCTCAGGACTTATTACGTGTGTCACAAAACCTAGCTGCAACATCCCAGGCTATTATGAGCACATAGCTCTACCTGTAGGATCTCCCAGGAGCACATTACATGTGACCCATCACAAAACCTGTCTGAAGCATCCCAGGCTGTTACGAGCACGCGGCTCTACCTGTTGGATCTCCCAGGAGCACATTACATGTGATCTCACCACAAAACCTGGATGAAGCATCTGAGGCCTTTTTCATCCTGTCTAGATCTCCCAGGAGCAAATTACATGTGGTCATGGCAAAACCTGGCTGAAGCATTTGAGGCCTTTTTCATCCTCTCGAGATCTCCCAAGAGCAAATTACATGCCATAGGACAAAACCTTGAAAGAGCATCTGCCAGATATCCCAGGGCACCAGATTACATGCCATAGGAAAAACCTCGAAAGACTATCTATAGATCTCCCAGGGCACAAATTATATGTCCTCCCAAAGCAAAACCTCGAAAGAGCATTTGCCAGATGTCCCAGGGCACCGAATTACATGCCATAAGAAAAACCTCGCAAGACCATCTGCAAATCTCCCAGGGCACAAATTACATGCTTACCTGCACAACCTAATTCATGGCCACACAGTATCATCTGATACTCATCATACATCATCCTGATGTACACATGATCATCCTGATCATCATCACTGCAGAATCCTGCTGCATGTCATCTGGAGAAGCTCGTCATCCACGATCATCCTGATCATACAATGCATCCATCTGATGCATACCAAGTATCTACCTCATTCATATCATCATACACAGTGTATCCACCTGATACATAGATACATGATCCACACAATGTATCCATCAACATCCATGATCTACCTGATCATACCTGATACATATCAATATACATGATCTACCTGATCATACAATGTATCCACCTGATACATATACAGATACATGGTCCAAGCATCCAACATGATGCATATACACAATACATACAAATGATCCATCCGATCATATCCAGCATCCAACATGATGCATACATACATACATAAAAATGATCCAACTGATCATATCTAGCATCCAACATGATGCATACATACATACATAAAAATTATCCAACCGATCATATCCAGCATCCAACATGATGCATACATGCATATACAAAAATGATCCAACTGATCATATACAGCAGAAACAATAACATCATCCTGATGCTCATCATCCAGCGCTTACATCCACAGCCATGAGAAGGATCCTCCTTCCAACATGCTTGGAATGGCTTCAGAAAATGTGTCCATCACTTCTTCCTCAAAGTGTCCTCGATCTGAAGAATGCCAAGCCTCTCTCTGAAGTACTCGAACTTCACCCTGGCTAGTGGCTTCATCAACACATCTGCAATCTGCTCGTTCATCGCAACATACAGGAGCTTCACAACTCCTCTCTGTACCATATCCCTGATATAGTGATATTTGATCTCTATGTGTTTCGACCTGTCATGAAACACTGGGTTCTCGAACAGCTTCACACAACTCTGGTTATCATAGAAGATACCCGTAGCCTCCAATGGGAGATCAAATAACTCAGACAGTAGCTTCCGTAGCCATACTGCCTCACAACTAGCTGAACAGGCTGCAACATACTCAGCCTCAGCTATCCTCAGTGCTACGGAGGACTGCTTCCTGCTAAACCATGAGATCACACCTGATCCCATACTGAAACAGCACCCAGATGTGCTCTTCCTATCTGTAGCACTTCCAGCCCAATCTGAATCAACGTAACCCTGCAGGTTAAACTTTTGATTTGCTTCATACTTGAGCCCATAATCCACTGTACCCTTCAGGTACCTCAGAACATGCTTTACAGCAACCAGGTGAACACTCCTCGGATCTGTCAGGAACTGGCTCAATGTGTTCATAGCAAAGCAAATGTCTGGTCTCGTGTTCGTTAGGTACATCAAGGACCCAATCATCTGACGATACATAGAGACGTCAACTGGCTCAGATGAAACATCACATAGAAGCTTCAGATTCGATGCCATAGGTGTGGCCATGGCCTTGCAATCCATCATCCCAAATCTCTTCAAGATATCTACTGTGTACTTCCCTTGACCAAGGAAGATCCCACCTATACTCTGCCACACCTCCATCCCTAGGAAATAATGCATCATTCTGAAATCTTTCATATCGAATTCAGTAGCGAGGTTCCTCTTAGTATCTGCAATCAGTCTGTCATCTCCTATTACAAATAAGTCATCCACATACAGGAGTAGAATCACAGGATTCCCTTCCTCAACCTTGTAGTAAAGGTTGGAATCCGCTTTACTCTTGGTAAAGCCCATACTAGATAGGAAACTATCCATCCTACCATACCAAGTTCTGGGAGCTTGCTTCAAGCCATATAAGGATTTCTTCAATCTGCACACATATGACTCCCTGTCATGTATTTCAAAACCGAGTGGTTGTTCCACATATACTTCCTCTTCTACTACACCATTCAAGAAAGCAGTCTTGACATCCATCTAGTGTATTTTCCATTTCATAGTTGTAGCCAGGGCAAGTACTGTTCTGATGGAAGTATACCTGGCTACAAGTGCAAAAGTTTCTTCATAATCTATTCCCTCTTTCTGAGAGAATCCACGAGCTACGAATCTTGCTTTGTATTTCTCCACACTGCCATCTACGGCATGCTTGATTTTGAAGATCCATTTAGAGGTCACAATAGACTTCTCTTTAGGTCTTGGGACAACATCCCAAACATCATTCTTCATTATTGATTGGTATTCCTCAACCATGGCATCCTTCCATTCTTTCTTTTCCGCTGCTTCTTCATAACTGGAAGGCTCTTTGTTGATAATGTCACAGAGTAAAGCAACATAACTGGTGTGTGATCTGGTTCTCTTCTTTGCTCTATGTTCTTCTTCTGGAATGCCAAATCTTTCTGCATCTTGAATGAGCCCTCTAGCCCATGCAGGTTTCCTCTTGTGAGATTTATCCACACGGGGTGGATCTACAGGTTCTTGCGGATCTTCAAATTCACGAACAACTTCTGGAACTGCTTCAGTCATGGTAGTGTCTTGAAATCTAGTTTCCTTAGGTTCTTCATCAACTTTGATAGGTGCCTTCCTTGATTTGATGAATGCTGAGTTTTCATCAAATGTTACATCCCTGCTGACATCAATCTTCTTGAACCCTGGAAAGTATATTCTGTAAGCCTTCGAGCTTTCATTGTAACCCACAAAGATACCCTTCTTTCCTGAAGGATCTAGTTTAGTCCTCCTTTCCTTTGGGACATGAGTATATATTGGACAACCAAATATTCTTAGATGACTGACTTCAGGTTTCTTACCAGAAAAGACCTCTTCTGGTGTCTTCTTGTCCAATATCTTGTGGGGTGTTCTGTTCTGTACATACATAGCTGCTCTAGCTGCTTCTGCCCATAGATGCATATGAAGATCCTGGTCATGCAACATTGCCCTTGCTGCTTCCATGATAGTTCTATTCTTCCTTTCTGCAACACCATTCTATTGAGGATTATAAGGAGCAGTCAACTCCCTCTTAATCCCTGAATCACTACAAAGATTCTTGAAGTCACTTGAGGTGAATTCTCCACCATTGTCGGATCTGAATGTTTTGATCTTTTTGTCAGTTCAATTCTCCATCAAGGTTTTGAATTCCTTGAATTTATCAAGCACCTCATCTTTGCCCTTCAAGAAGTATACCCGAGTCTTCCTGGAGAAGTCATCAATAAATGAGACATAGTAAACATACCCACTTAGAGAACTTGATGACATATGACCACATACATCTGAGTGGATGATTTCCAGGATGTCTTTTGCCTTGCTTTCACTGCTTGGGAAAGCCTTCTTAATGTTCTTACCTTTTGCACATCCTATGCAAACACCTTCAAGTTTGGTCTTGATTTCAGGAAGACCCTCTACTGCCTCGCTTGCAATTGGAAGTGCTCTATAGTGCATATGAGCAATTCTTCTATGCCAAAGTTCACTTGGCTCCATGGATTCATGCACCATGGCATGTTCAGGTTGTCCCTTCAATTTATACAAACCTGCCTCTTAGTCTCCAATCACTACTGCATCATCTATGTTCTTTCCCTTTGGACACATTAGGACTTGGCCATCCACGAATGCAACCCTCATACCTTTTGCATCCAATTCAGAGATGGAGAGTAAGTTCTTCTTGAGCCCAGGTACATAAAGAACTTCTTTCATCTTCAAAGATTTTCCAGAATCCAGGTTGTAGGAGGATTCACCACTTCCTTCGATTGGGTATTGATAATCATCCCCAAGTTTCACCTTATGGGGTGATTCATGTTCTGATAGGTTCACAAAAGATTCCTTAAACCCAGTCATGTGTTTGGAAGCCCCACTATCAATCAACCAATCATTACAACCATGGGAGATGGTACTTGTGAGAGCAGAGATCAGAACATACTCTTCTTCACTTGATGAGTCATTATCACTATCACTTTCTGCCCTAGCTTTCTTCTTTGGGGTTTCATCATCTTCGGCAGCATGAGCATGAAACCTTCTTTTGCTACCCTTCTTATTCTTATTGGAGATATTTTTGTCCTTCTTGTTCTTGGGACAATTTATGGCAATATGTCCTTTCTCATTACAGGTGAAGCATATTCTTCTTTCTTTGAAGTGATGTGAAGATTTCTTGGAGTGAGATGGCTCTCTCTTGAACTTTCCTTTCTTGGTGTGATCTATGAGAGCTTGATCTTCATTCCCCATCTTCTCTTCTTGTGCCACAAGCCTTGCTTCTTCTTGTGAGCATTCTTCTCGTAGTCTACGTAAAGATATCAACTTCTTCCTTGCACAAATTCCTTGGATAAAGGAATCCCATGACCTAGGTAGGCCATTTAGAGTGGTCATCATGACTTCACCATTCTCCACCATTTCTTACACTGCTTCTAGTTGTTCCTTGATCTGGGAGACCCTTGAAAAATAGGATTGAATGGTTTCTCCATTCTGAAACTTTACTCCTTTCAACCGATTCCGCAGGGTCATCTTCCGATTTATGTTCTTCCCTTCAAATAGCTTGGTCAAAGAGTCAAACATCTCTTTCGGTGTCTTAAGAGAAGACACATGGGGTATGAGATGGTATTTTATAGAATCAGTAATGATTCTCTTTGCCTTAACAAAGTTCTTTTTATGCAATGCCTTGGCCTCTTCATCCTCTGGGGTAGGGATGTCTTCTTTCACATATGAGTCCAACTCATTCTCTTCCAGGATTAACCGAATCCTATACTTCTAGGCTCGGAAGTTATCAGCCCCCTCAAGCTTATCGTCAAGCTTGGTGTGGAGAGACATCTTAAAGAGTACTTCAAATGGAAATATAAAAGATTTAGGTCTTACCACCTGAAATGTTGAAAACTGGATCTGGTCTCGGATTAGGGTTTGTCAGAGAAACCCTAAAAATTAAAAATGTGAATTTTAAATTTCTGAAAGGATAGAAAGATGCGCTTTGATGCGCTGATCCGCTTGGTGCATTCAGAATTTGAGATCAGCAAAGTCTTGCCCTTCAGAATTTCCTTTTTGTCCTCCCGGATTCACTAGGGAGAGCCCTGAATTAGGGTTTGAGTTTCCCGGAGATCTATCCAGCAAAAAATCTTGATCCAAAGCTCTAACCTTCGATTTTTGCAAGGAGCTTCCAGCTGTGTCTTCAGATTCCAAAAATTCCTATTTTTGTGGAAACCCTAATTTTTAGGGCAAAATCTGAAAATGCTCGGAATTGAATTCTGATTGGACAGATAGATGGGCCTTGATGAGTAGAGTCAATCTACTATACTGATTTTCAAAAATCTGTGGAGAGAAACCCAATAAACAAGGAACTCAGGCTTCCGTCACTGCAAAATGTCTTCTTCTCAGGTTAGCTCTGATACCATGTTAAATTTTGAGCATTAATTCATTATACTCTAGGATCTTTGCTGAGAGAATAACATATATAGTATATCAATGCATGACAATCACAATATGACAAGCATCACAAGAATCAAAAGCATAAGAGACGAAAGACACAGAGTTTCCGTGGGGAAAACCCTAAGGTGAAAAACCCCACAACTTCCTCAGAGATAGAGAGAGCAATGGCTCAACCAAAATACAACAAAATAACACTGAGATAGTCTCCTAGCATATGATCCTCCTCCTCCTCACTAGTGCGCCACTTTTGAGAGTGAGAGTGAGTTACTTTTCCGAGTGAGTAAAATAGAGATTTCCTATCTCTATTTATACTCACCTTTTTGCCCAGTGACCTAATGGGGCCGACTTGTCTAGTTAGATACATCCACATTATATTATATATAACTCTGGGCCGACCCCACATGGTGGTATAATAACCCATCAGCAAGTACACACACTTGCGACACTTGTCAATCCACATGACGACACTTCCTTATAGATGAATAACACATCTCTTATAAGGGTACAATAAATATATATAAAATACACAGATGAAATACATTCCAAAGTTACATATACGTCAACATGCAGCTCCCCATAAAAAAATATTATTTATATTAGAAATGGAAGGTTTTCTATTTCGCAAGAAAGTCACCGAAAATGACTCCAAAAGAGAAAAAAAAAAGGAAATCAAAAAAATATTGCTGGAGGGGAAAGAGTAAAAGAGGGGGAAGAGAATTCAAATTGTGAATTTGAATTTAAATATAGAATAACTTCATATGAGTTACAAGCACATGCCATTCAATTTTTGGAATTACCTCTTTCCAAATTCAATGTTGGGATTTGGTCATCTAAATGTTACGTTAATGAGGGGAAGTCACTGTTTACAAATTTTGTGATGGCAGGCGGTAAAGATAAATCATATGAGCAAATCTTTTATTTATTTGGTTTTGAGAGAGATGTACCAACGATCAAGAAGGAAATACACAAAAAAATATGGAGAGTGTGTGGAAGGAGTTCTCAATGAAAACTTTGAAAAGTAATACATCAATGATTGTTTTGGAGGGTGATGGTGAGAAAGCACTTCCATGTGAAAACTCTATTTTGAGTAAGCCCTTTATTGAATTGTCTGCTAGGATAGATACTAAATTGGTACATCGACTTTGGCAGGATTTTAGTAAAATGCATGAATCAGCTGATATCATAACCTTCAATTCCTTCTCCTAGTTGAATCCTGGTTGAGGGACAGCCATCAAATGTAACCTATCATTTCCTATTTCTAGATGTAATCTATTATTGCCTATTTTAAATCATTCAATGTGTTATTTGTTTTTTCTGGAGATGTTTCTATTTTCGTGTGAATGTAACATATTATTAGTTCAGTGTGATGCTTTTATTAAATCATTTGAATCTGCGAAATTTTGGGTGATTTTTGTATTAATCTTTGGAAATCAACATCTTCATGTACAGTTGCATGGTTGTGATCATTAACTTCATGAACAAAGTGTTGTTGTTGTTGTTATATATATAGTCATTGTTCTTGTATGCAGTTAGGATATCACCGCAAAATAAACTATTGGTCCTGGGAGTAGAGGGATTGCTCTTTGGAGTTCGGATGTTATCCAACATTGAAGATTCTTCCAAACAACCTCATTTTGTCCATAATTTCTATCGTTATTATACACGCATGTTCAGCCCCGAAATTATCAGTGTTACCAGAGAGCATTTCGACGTTGCTCTGTGGTTTTCCTTGCTCGACAACATGGAAATTAAAATTTTCCTTGGTATATTTGAATGGTTGAAAAATGAAGAATTTGTATTTATTTGGGGTCGAGAACAATGTAAACTTAGTATTATTTATAATTACTCAATGTTTGCATGCTATAATGTTGGTGAAGTACAGAACATATACAAAAAGTTGTTCAAGGATGTACTCATCCAATATGGAGATATATATAAAAAAATGGACATGTTTATAGATGAAGGGCAATATCAATCAGCTGATAATAGCAAGGAAAACTGATTGAAAATTCCAACTAGTTGGAGATTTGACAGTTCACAAGAGAAAGAAATAACTATAAAAACAATGTTGTGTTCTCTGTTGAATTATCTCGGGCCTCGTTAAAAAATGGGGTGTTGGTTAAAGACATTCAATTTCAAATGACCATCATATTATACAAAAAAAATTCATTTAGTGATTTGTATATTTTTTACAACTTCTACATTTAATTGATGTAAGTTTTATTGCACAGTTCTCATATTATTTATGGACATCGTACCATGTATCTGGTAATGTGTTTCAAAAATTGTTGAACATGAAAGCAATATACTTAGAAACATTGAACCATAATATTTTATTGACTGGGTTGCGTGTGTGTGTTTTTTGTTTGCAGATAGTACTAGAAGATTTGTTTCTAGTAAACCATTGATCATTTTTTACTTCAATGGCGTTTTCTTACACGTATTACATAGAAAACAGAAATCCGGATTGTGATGAACACCGGACATCGAAACATCAACAAAGTATTAGTTTATACGTCTAGGATTAAGGGAATTTTTTGAAAAATGCTTTACTATTTTTTAGGTTGGGGTATGGACATCTGCTCAACGAAAAAACGTTGACGACTTTTTGCCTAGATTATTGCAAAGAATAGGATTGAAAAGAGAACAATTTAGGTTAATTTTAACACAAGAAGATTGTTCTTTCGCAGCCAAAGAGGGTTTTCAGGGTGATGGAAATACTTATGTATTTCGCAATCATTTAAGTATAGTTTGGGACACTTTGATCCATGGTTGGGATCGGATAAATACAATGATTGTAGATGACTCGAAAGAAAAAACATGTTTCTAACGAGCAAGGGAACTGTATTATAACAAAAACTTATACTTGTGAAGATGTCAATGACACATTCTTGTTAGATCGATTATGGCCTTGCTTGCTGCACCTGAATGGCATGAGCGATGTGAGTCCAATTGTGAATAAAATGAAAATGAAAGTATTTTGTTAAATAATACACTTGAAGTTTGTTTGTACTAGTATGTTCAATTTCACTGTGATTATAATTCTTGTAAAGTGTCGAGTTCAGTTTCTGAAAATGCAAAATCAAAGTTTGAAATTGCTAAAATCTATTTTAAAATATCAAGATTAAGTATTGGAAGTGTAAAAAGTAGCCTTCCAAAAGGGCAAGTGGCAATCTGCTCTTTCCAAATTGCATGAATGGGGGGGAACCATCGAAGGAGAGAACTGGAGAAACTCTGTACTTGGAGAATTGTAATGTTTTACAATCTTAAAATAATTTTAGTTAGTTTCTCTTTACCTTTCTTTTGTTATGTGTATAAAGTTTCCTTGATTCATTTTGTTTTTTCATATATACATCTAGTGACTCTGTTTAAATTGTATTGCTAAATCATAAAACATATAAATATGTGTGCTTGATTTATCATTCATATGATTTATATGCAAGTTATGCATCAGTAAATTTATTTACTTGATTCATATTGTTTCACATTCTGCAATTACATAACAGTATTTATCATCATATTAAGTTAATTTGCTAAGTTAAGTTATTCAGCATCTAATTAACAGCTTCATAACTAGGCTTATGCCTATCATTCTAAGAACATACAGGAGGCATCCATCCATCAATGAGGTTGTGACAGCATAAACATACATGTGTTACATAAATAGAGTTTATCCATTCATCATTCACATACAAAATTAATACAGTAGAGAGCTTATGCAATTGAAAGAAACCTCATTCATGAATATAACCTTCTAACAGGCTTAACATAGCATATTCATGGCTTACATTTATTTACACATTCATTCCACAGATTGAACATATCAAGCATAATTGAATACATGAACATTATAATTCATACACAGATACACTTATCTGAATTTCACATGAATGTGGCAACTGGCTGCATGTGAGCCACACTCCAGCCTATACTATTTCATCCTCCAAGTTCACCCCCGACTTGAGATACAGACATTAAACAGAGATATCTCACTTAATTTTTCCTGGATTCTCGCACTTCTTCTCACTCAAAAGTCACACCCCCCGCGCTCTATGTGAATCCCCCTGGAATGAAATCCAACCACCCCAGTCGTGCATACAGTAGCCTTCCCTACTTCCACTTGGATCACCAAGGAAACCCTGTGTCCTCCTTTGGGATCCCACATGGCTATCCCAAAGGAACACATTTCTCCATCCATAATCGTGATTAGCCACTAAATATTTATATTAATTAAAATTAATAATAATTAATTAATAATTAATCCCCCACTAAGAATATGGATTACAAGTGTTTGCACCTATTTTGGTTTGAAACATTGGAAGGGTTTCGATCCCTGCAAATAATAAGTAAGGTATGAAACTCCTGAGTTGTATGACCCTGTAGAATGCAAATGAGATCTCTGAATGTTTTTCCGCAGACTAGGAATGAAAATGGTTTAACATTGCAAATGAGGGTAAATTTAAAAATACGCTCAAGGTTATATGAAGGCATCAATGAACGGAGCAGATCTATGATGGTGGAGATCGACGGCTACAAGCAAGTCTACAAGGGTAAGGTGCATGGTAGACTATGGGAGGATCTTTTTTAACCCACGGGAAAATTGGCGATCGGATCGACGGATGGAAAAAGGATCCACAGTCATCAAGTATTTTGTCGATTAGACATGCACGGGGAAATGAACTTTTCAGATTTGCGAAGTGGCAGTAGGCTCCATGTCCTTCAACGGTGCAGATCTAGTGGGGAAAGGCATCGACGGTGGTTGTTTAGTTCATAGATTGAATATGCATGGAATATCAACACTCTCCAAGTCTGTGAACCTTGGTAGAGGCTGCACCTTTGGACGATCAAGATGCGAAGGAGTTTCAGATCTGAGGTTAGCATTGGATTCACAGTTTAAAGGTGCAAGGGAAGCATCATTTCGGAGAATGAAGACAATAGATTCAAACAAAGGGAATGATCAATGACGTAAGATGGATCATGCAAGATCGATGCTTCAGAATTGAAGAAGAAACAAGTACAGGAAGAGACTACTGAAGACCCAAAATTAAAGGAAAGGTTCTGGAAACTATGAAGAAGATAGACAAGGGTGGAAGGGCGGAGCTAGGGAAGGTTGTAGCCTGCTAAAAGGGTGTTGGTGCAAAAATACTAATTGAAAAATTAACATTAATTTACTAATGTCTATTAATCATTTGCAGAAATAGATAAATGTTTTAATTAAATAGATTCACTTAAAACATTAAAAAACACACAGATCATCAATTAAGGCAAATCCAGATTGTAGATCAGTGTATTTAATTATTGATTGCAAAATAAAAACAGTATAGTTTCATAAGATGAAGTGAAAATCATAACTCATCAAACAAATTTGATAAATTGAAAAAAGAGATATCAGAAGAACACTAACTGCATTTCTTCAAGGCTGCAAAAAAATACAATCTCTTACAAATTAGAGTCTCTCCGGTCCTCTTTTGATGATTTTTCTCCCCCTTATAAATCCCTTTCCCTATGAGATATCTACCCTTTAATAATCATCACAAATAAGACACAAGGGATCAATTATCCCATAAAATAGGGATTACAAAATCAAAATATCTAAGAATGGCCAAGGGCATCTTGCCACTTGGCCCAAACATCTAACAACTCATCTACATCAAAATATTGAGCCAACTCGAGTCCCAATTGGGCATCACACATAAAAGATTCGATCTCATTTTTGCTCAATTTGTGCCAAGTGCACAAAAAGATGTGAATCTTGTGCTCCAGACTGACAGGTTTCTTGATGAATTTGTCAACTTCAGGAATCTAGATGCGATCAAGCTGCTGAATTTGTTCTTTCACCTATGTACACCTATCATCTACCTGCTCAATCATTAGCTTCGGTGGACAAGCTTGCTCAATTAGGTCCATAGTGGGAAGTTGTAACAAGACCATGATGTTATCTGTAGCATACCATCTTCTTCCACATATCGCTTGTGCCTTCTTAATTGTGTCCTCAACCATTTCATAAGCTTCCTTCCAAGCCTGCAGAGATTTTGTAATTTTCTTGAACTTGAAGCTATTGAGAACAGGGATGTCTTTAGGCTTGTCTTTGATATACCTTTGCAACTCAGAAACATAATCCAAATCCTTGGAAGCTTGCTGCCTTCTTTCTATTTGCTACCCAAGATTGACAGAAAGTTTCTCAAACTTCTAGTAAGTCTCTTGAATATCATTCAGGGAATTAAATAACTTAGTCAAGAGTTTATGATGCTTCTCACTAACTTGAAAGGAAAAATCCTTGAACTCTTGCTTAGAGAATCTTGGGAATGAAGTAGATGCATTAGCAACTGTATCTTTCATCTTTTGTTCTAGTATTTCTATTTTCTCCATATGTCCAGTGTTTTTGACTTGTGAATCCTGCAATTCATCTTGGAGAGAATTATTTTGCTCATGCAGATCTTTGAGTTGACTTTCATATCCATTTCTCAATTCATGAATGTGAGATTCATGTTCTTATTTAAGTTTTACTAGCTGCTCCTGAAGATTCTACACTTCTTCTTTCTTGATATCAATTTCTTTATTCAGTGAAATGACTGAATCAAAATTGGCTCCAACAAGTGCCCCCATAGTTGCAGCCATGTCTATTGCTTCCTGCTAGACATTAGCAGACTGTTTAGCCCAGATTATTTGATTGGGAACATGTGCTTGTAGCATAGATGACCCCCTGCTCCTCTTGGTACCTCTTCTTACCACTTCCTTTGTTGATATGCTATAAAAGTATTCCCTAAGGGGAACCGCAGCATCATCATCACGAACTGTTAGCTCATTTGAGGATGTGGAAGTGTTACCTGTTGCAACCAATGGAGCTGTCTGGGTGACAGTGGAGTTAGGGATAGACATGGTGATCTCGGAGGTAGATGGAGGAGAAGAGGTGATAACAGAAATTGAGGGTACAGAAGTTGGAGAAGTGATTGAAGTGTGAACTCTAGAAAGAGGAGTAGGAGCTATGGTTGATGATGGTTGTAGAGAGACAGTTGGAAGCTAGATCTCAACACCTATAGTTGATACAGTGGAAGGTGGGACTGACAAGGTTGGGTGTGAAGTAGTGATGGAAGTGGGTGCAACAAACAATTGAGACAAAGTGGATGGTGGTAGTGTAGCCTCAGAAGATAAGATGGAAGGAATCTCGATAGAAAAGAGTGGGGATATTGAAGTTGATACACCAATAGCGGTGGTCACTTCAAGGAAGTGATCATCTGCAATGTGATCATCCACCACTATACTGTAATGTAAGTCAGCAACTGCCTCAGAACCTTTAGTTACCTCTTGTATTATAGGCACAGGAGGAGTTCTTTCATCTTATCCATCACTGTCCTCAATGTTAAATGTAGGTATTTGAGCTACAGAGATTTGAATCTTATGCCTCTTAGCTGGAATGCCTACAACAATTTCCTGAGTGCCAAGTATTGAAGTCATCTATGACATCTCTTTCTTCATTTCATCAGATGTTTGAAACAAAATATTTTTTACTTGTTGGACATCTTCCACAAGGCTTTTGCCTTTGTCTCCATCTGGATATGTTAACATCAATGGAGTAGCTACCTTTTGTGCTTCTTTTTCTTCCATGCCTTTCTTGACCTGTTCCTCAAGTTGCAGATCCATTTTCCTGTAACGCAAGACCTTAGTCTTGAGTTCTTGTTGATATTGAAGAATGAAACTCTGTTCTTCACTGGTTTTGGCTCTAGCCAAGACTTTGGAAAACAGATTTTCCCCCAGGTAGATGGAATCATCAGGGACAATTTCATGCACATAGGTGGTCTTCATGTGTTCTTGGGAAAAATGAGCAGCCAGGAATGCTTTGGGATCATGGATCCTTTTGGGGTCTTGTCCCAAATTTAATTAAACAATCTTCTTTCCCAATGTTGCAGCATTTGTAGAATTCTGGATAACCACAGGCCCAAGGTTCAAAGGAAACTTTGTCCATCCTTTTTTTGTAGGCCCAGTTAACTTGAGGAAAACCCCATCGGTGACAATTTGAAAAGCTATTTCTTCAAGCAGGAGTCTGTCTGGGACTATCCTTGGCAGGAAATGTACTATGCTACCTCCACAAACTCTGACATAGGAGAACAATTCTCACACATACCAATCACCAATTGTGAGTATGATAGTTTTGGCATTATGAGAAAAGGAAGGTGCATCTTCCCTGAATATCTGATGATAAATAGTTCCAAAGAAATAATCATAGGTATCATATAGTTGAGGGACATAGTTGTTTTCCCACAACGTTGAACAATATATGTGAATTGGAGGGTCTGATGGAGTCTAGTTCCATCCCATGAAAGGGTACTGAAATTCTGAGTAGAACACATCAATAACATAGATTGAGTGAAAGAAAGGAGGCTTCTTTGAAGGTGATGTTTTCTGATAACGCTCAATGGTTGTCTTTAACTCATATGACAAAATTGAATCCCAATTGAACGACTCCCCGATCATGAGGACTGTTACAATGTAATCTTCCACCTTGTGAGCATAAGCATTCTTTGGCCTGTAGGATCCATTTCACTGACTTAGATCCACTTTATATCCTTCAGTCATACTATTTCCTCATTTTTCCTCTTACCCGCTTATTGCATCACTATAGCCCATGGGTACCATGTAAAATGGTAAAATCACTAGTTAATTACTTTTTACTGCCAAAAAGTGGTTATTGGGTGACCTTTGACCCTCCATCTTCCCAAGTAATGCCTCAATGTGTCCTTTCACCTACCTTTGGGAGGATTATATATTGAGCACATATGGCTTATGGATGGGAGGAGAAAGAAGAGCAAGAGAACTCTAGTGTATTTTTTCCCTATCTTGAGTCTACACTCATTGATCCTTGTAGTTGTGAACCCCTTTATGTTCACCTTCCAAACTCCTACCATAGTTTGATTTTTCCATTCATGGAGGATTGAAGTAGTGGAGGCACAAGTGGATTGATCACGATCTTGGTTTAGATTGGTTTCTAGTAAGAGGTTGTATCACGTTGTACTTCTTCTTGTTTATTAATAGAAATACTCATATTCTCATCCATTAATGTTGTAAATGTTGTTTATCTTACATTGGGTTGCATTTACTTGTTATATCATGGGCCATTGCTATTGATGATGTTAATGTTGTTTATATATATTATGTACTTGTTGTATATTGGTTGTCAAGACTAATTTGCAGATTCAAGTGCACGGATTGGAAAAGCTCCAACGGGGATCTACAACAAACGTTTGTATCGAGGTTGGTTACATTCTCCATTATCCTAGCATTGTCATTTATAATAGCATAGTTCTGATAATTGAGTTAATTTCTGGTAGTCAGCTGTCTGTAGTGGTCTCCCAAGCCATAGTGAGTTTTCTCCAACATAGAAATGGCGACTCCGTTGGGGAAAACATCCATGTTTGGGAATTTTTTTGAGCATTAGTTCATAGTTAGAGTTGTTGTTTGTCGAAGCTCTATGTCACTAATTGGCCATTAAGATACACTATAGAAAACTTGCTTTTTCTCAGCCATTGGACTCTTTGTTTGCCCATTTTCCTTTCCTCACCCGCGAGCTAGCTTAGCTCTGCCAGCATATACCTGCCTATGTTTACACTGCTGCTCGTGGGTACCCACAGTTATTCCTTCGACAGTAGCATACAACTCTGACTTTTTTTGGTTTATGACTATTAGTTCTTGTTGGGTTGGCTTTGGATGATCCTGAGTCTTTGTTGGCCTGTTTCTTGACTGTTTCATGCCTTGGTTGTGACCAGAACTCTTCGTTTCTCTTGGTTGAGATTTGTTGGTTTTTTACCCATCTTTGGATTTAGCCTTGTTGGTTTTTTCCTTTTGAGCTCATTCCTTTGGATGAGTCTTACTGTTTGGGATCTGCTAGGTTGTCTTAGTGATCTTCTCGGCACTTCAGTGACTAAATAGTAGGATTTTGCTTGCATTTTTCATTTCTTTATATTGAAAAATACAAAAAAAAAATACATATAGTTTTGCATTTTACTTTTGTTTATAAGAGAAAATACAAAAAAAAAATTACTTTCATGTACTGCATCCTACATTGAGTGCTTGCTGCTTTCATTTAGGTTCTGACTATGCATTGAAAATATAAAAGGATTGCATTTTTATGTCAAAATCGTTGGGTTGATTGTGCATGTTAGTGACATTGTTTTATTGGATAAATGAGTCTAGGATTGGACAATTTTGCATACTATTGAGTCATACACATCACTAGTTTCACGACCATATCCTTTGAGTAACCACAACCATTAAAATTAATGCTTAATCTTAAAAAAGATTAGACCGATTTTATTTATAGGGTACACCAACTAGCATAGGTTTAGAGTCTTGGAATAGATCATTGTGAGTTAAATCCAAGACTACTAGACGAAACATTAGGTGTCTGACCAAGGAGTGGAGGAATACATGGTATATATCGGTGTTCTCAGGAATCTTTACTCAAACCAGAATTAAGCACGAGGTCACGGGAGGTTGGTTGAAGGGATATCCCTCTGATACCGGCTGAACTTGGGAGATATTTCCATTGTTTGTTCGTATCTGGGGGTACCGGAGGTTTGTCCTCTTGTGTTTCGGGCTTAGCTACCCTGCCCATACGACAGATCCCACCTGCGAATGTCCCCTTGAGAATTGGTTATATTGCGGTGACCATAGTTGACTTACCTAGGTATCGCATAGGGTACTTGCAATGGTTATGTTGTTTGTGTCCTGAGTCAGATAGGGATTGGATATCACAGTTGTGTTTGTACAGTGGACTTGACCCTGTGTACACAATGAAGCCTGGGTGTCTCTATAACTGATTCTGTTACCTCCAGCTATAGGTTGGGAGTTTCAAGCCTCTCCTAGGCGAGACATACCAGCTCTAGTGTCGGGAGCTCATTTAGACACTCAGTTTGTCTACTTTTGGTTGTAGTTTCTCTAGGTGTGCTTTTAATTTACTATTTTTTTATCGATATTTGGCCGTAGGAGATGTTGTGATTTGATATTCTCTTTGGAGATATCATGGAACGGAGTCCTACTCTCCATCGTTCCCATTGGTTAGCTGGCTTAAAACCGGCCGAGTTTTCACGCCGTGCTACTCGGGGACGCCGGTGGGCTCCCTCAGAGTCTTCGAATTCTTACAAGACATACATAGCTGACATTAGGATGGCTGCACATTCCAACACAGACAAAATCCCCACGATTCAATCAGGTGGAGTCGAACATACTTCTGACACCCCCACACCTCGTGAGGCCTGGGGGGGTGATCCACCTGAGACTCAACTTGGTTCTATTTGTCCAAATCCACTTGAGAATGATTCGTTCGATCCTTCAAATCCGGATAATTATCTTTATGGGATGCCAACCTTACCTGAAGACAAAGATGAAGATCCTACGATCAATGTTAACCCGTTCTCATATAGTATGCCCGGTTTCAGCATAGTTGATCCTCCCACTGCTTTTGGTAGTCATGATGTTAGCAACACTGCACCCATTGGGGATAATACCCTTGCCGGGGGCACCACGTTGTCTACTCACGCACATAATATGAGGACTGGTAATAATACTCCTAACAATACTAATGTTGGAAGAAGACCACCTCCTAGGAAATCCCAACCCAATAGGAACACTGTTCGAAACATGACTCACCATCCACCACCTAACACACATATCGCTACCTGTCAACCCAGGACCACTTTTGCAAATGTTAATGCTTCTCCTAACTATGGGGGTGGACAAGTACCACACACTTTTTCATCCTCCACTGCTACTAGTAATGATAATGTAGGAGGTGGGAATATATCTTATCCTCATGATTATAATGCCACCATTCCTGCTACTAGTAACACCAACATTGGCGTTGGGAATAATTCTCATGTTTTGGGTCACCACACGACTGCTCACGCTAATCCTAATGCTAGGGGTGGGAACATACCTCACCATCATGGTCGTTACAACTCGGTTGCCACTATGAATAGTACGTATATGCCCCATACTTATGGTGGCAACCCTTACTACAACACAGTCGGTGTTGGCCACTAGTTCAACCCACCTCAATATGGTGCCCAAAACAGTCATATACCTGCTTACTCTCATACTGTTCAAGTCGGAGGAGGATATCAACCTTATGGCCATGGTCAAGCTTATGGTCCTCCAGGTCCTCATTATCAGTTGTTTAATGCTCATGGTCAAGCTTTGGGTCTGCCTTATAATCCGGTTTCGTTCAACCAACCTTTTATGGGAGCTTATAATCAAGCTTTCCAGCTGCAGCTCCTATTCCTTGCACGTTTGAATCTTCTGGATCTTTCGAAGTTCATGAATTATCTAGTGTGTCACGACCCTAGTTGGCCCCCGGTCCCTATGAAGCTCCCTTCGGACATTCCCAAGTTTGAGGGGAAAGGTGGTGAGGATCCGGGTGATCATGTCACAACGTTTCACCTTTGGTGCTCCTCCAACTCATTGAATCATGATTCCATTAGATTACGACTATTTCAATGCACCCTCACAAGGGAAGCTGTGAAGTGGTATGTGGAGTTGCTTGGGAACACCTATAGGGGATTCAATGAGATTGATTTGGTTTTCTTGGACCATTTCCAGTTACCGGTTCATTATGATACTAGTATTGAACTTTTGTCTACCTTCCGTCAGAATAAGGCCACACATATTTCTGACCACGTTCAAGAGTGGCGTCGGTGGAAGAGATTAGTGAAAGCCAACATTCCTCCAGAGTTTCTGTTGGAATGGTTCCTCAATTCTCTACTCCCATACATTGCTAAGGATGTTTCAATGTCCGGCATTGTGACTGAGGAACATGCTATCTTGAAAGTCTAGCAGTTAGACCTACTATACTCTTAGTCTGGCATTTTATATGACATTATTCCTGATGCACCGAGAACATGACATGAGCCCACGTCAATTCCTAGACCACATGCCAATGGTATCATGGGATCCACAAGCGCTCGCCCTATAGACTTGGTAGCTAATCAAATGTAAAATTTGTCTCTAAACCAGTCTACTACCAGACAGGTTCACACCTTGTCCACTTCCACTCCATTGTCTGATGTACACAATGTGCAATCAACGAAGCCGTCAGGTAACCAGCAACCTGGTGGTAAGAAAAAGGGGAGAAACAACCATAGGGGTGGAAACAATGGAAGTAACAATAATAGCAATCGTAATACCCCTTGTAAAGAGAATTCCAACCCTCCTTGGGAAGGCGGAAATGCTAGCGAGGATCGTAAACCTAGGCGTAAGGTGAAATTCCCTTGCAAGCTATGTGGGAAAGATCATCTTTCTCACTTATGTCCTCGAATTGAAGAAGCATCGAAGCATTTGGTGTTAGGATATTCCTATACTCCATCCTAGTCCCACTAGTATTTTGATCATTTACATTTTCAGTCATGCATGCACCTTTTAGGGTTTGCATGCATTCTAGGGTTTGCATGCACTTTGCATGCATCCCAGTCATCAGTCCAGCACCTAGCCCTCAGTTAGCCAGCCCCCAGGAGCTTCTCACTATTCATTTTTATCCCTCCAGTTGCTTAATGTGCCCTTCTTCCTTGATTTTAGGGAGCAACTCGCCCTTCTTCACCTACCAGTCCAGTTACAGTCAGTTACACTCAGTTACACTCAGTTACTCTTAGTTACATTGAGTTACACTCAGTTACTCTTAGTTACATTGAGTTACACTCAGTTACACTTAGTTACACTGAGTTACACCTACCAGAGTTAGTTTGACTGATGGTTGACAGTTACTTGAGCATTGATGACTCCACTGATGATGATGAAGACTTCCAGTTGCGCTCCGATGATCATGAGGACACCTAGTTGTGCTCCGATGACACTCCAGTGATCCTTTGATCACTCCATGAAGGCTAATTCGAATTGCCACCTTAGGCATTCGAATTCCTCATGCATTGTATTATTTATATGTCCATTTGTGATTAATAATCTAGTATGACAGAAGTATTATTGCTTCTATCTGAGTTCTACTGTACCATATTATTCTGTTGCTCATTATACTGCATGTATCACTCTTCTTCTATTTTCTTGCTTAATCATAATTATTCTCTTGTGAGATACATCATCTCTTAGATCTGCTATGAGGATTTTCACATGGTATCAGAGCATGTTGAGAGTATTGTTTATCTCCATTCTTGAGAGTTTTTTGCAGGTTATTACCAAGATTTCGAGTGCAGCAGTTGTAGCAGAATCTGCATTTTTGCAGTAGTAGTAGTTGCAGTGATTCTATATTGTTTTTGCAGGTCCTCTACATATTCAATGAATTTAGAAGAAATCCCTCCTCTTTCTCTATTCAACTATGATGAATGGAAACCAAAAATAATAGCATATTTAAAGAGCCATGATCTCTTTGATTGTTATTTTGAAAGAGAGTTTGAATCCTCTACAAAGAAGATTAAATGGTTGAATAAAGGTGACATGCACATTGGAAGAATGATGCTTGCTATGATTTATTACATATTGTACCCGACCATCATTGATATTGAAACTCCAAAAGAGTTATGGGCTCATCTAGATGAAAGATTCGGCAAAAAGAATGATGGATTTGGTCCAAATCCCTTCAAAAGAAAGCAAGGTGATGCATTCGCTCCACTTGATGGTCTCTCAGATCATGATGCATTCGCTCCTCCTGATGGTTTCTCAGATCATGTTGCATTCACTCCCCTTGATGATCTCTCAGATCATGAACCAATATCATCTCATATTGAAGTTGTTGACAAAGAACTTGCAGATTCTTCGCTCATGCTCAAACTTTCTTCTCTTTCTGTGCCATCTCACACTCTAGATATTGCAGAAGGTCCTAAATCCTCTCTTGCACCAGAGTTTGTTGGTTTGCATCATGATCACATGATTATTTCGGAGGTAACATCAGCTATTGGAGGTAATGCATTCGCTCCTCTTCAACAAACATCTCTTATTTACTACTATATGATCATTAGCACATGCTTTCAGAAGGTTATTGAAGAATATGGCCATTGCCACCCGCTTGAGATAATTTCTCATGCATATGATAGTTTTGATCTCACCCTTGCTGGTTCAAAGGAGATCTCAAGAAACTGTTTTGAAAGTCTTAAATCTGATTTTGATTTCAAGCAAACATGTAATAGTTATTTTTGGCATAATCTCACCCATGGTGGTTCAAAGGAGAAGACAAAAGACTATATGCACATTCAAAAATTTGATCCTACCTCAGTTGATTCGAATCACAGGCTCAAGGATCATTCTAATACTATTGGATTTGTTCTCATCACATTCGATCTGAAGAGCAAGTACAAGCACATGCTTTTTGAGCATGATCCACTTCTTCCCAAGAAGAAGATACCTCCAGACATATGACCAAGCATCACACATGCTTGAGTTTGGAGCTTTTATTTTTTATGTGTGCCTTACAGTCTATTTTTGAGGAGGGGGTATGTTTCCCATGAAATTTTCCCACTTCCTTGGTTTATTGATTGTTATTATTCATTGTATTGGGTGACCTTTGGTCTTAGTTACCAGGGCCCAGGATGGATTAAGGGGGGGTGTTAGGATATTCCTATACTCCATCCTAGTCCCACCAGTATTTTGATCATTTACATTTTCATTCATGCATGCACCTTTTAGGGTTTGCATGCATTCTAGGGATTGCATGCACTTTTACATGCATCCCAGTCATCAGTCCAGCACCTAGCCCTCAGTTGGCCAGCCCCCAGGAGCTTCTCACTATTCAGTTTTAGCCCTCCAGTTGCTTAATGCACCCTTCTTCCTTGATTTTAGGGAGCAACTCGCCCTTCTTCACCTACCAGTCCAGTTACACTCAGTTACTCTTAGTTACATTGAGTTACACTCAGTTACTCTTAGTTACATTGAGTTACACTCAGTTACACTCAGTTACACTTAGCTACACTGAGTTACACCTACTAGAGTTAGTTTGACTGATGGTTGACAGTTACTTGAGCATTGATGACTCCACTGATGATGATGAAGACTTCCAGTTGCGCTCCGATGATCATGAGGACACCTAGTTGTGCTCCGATGACACTCCAGTGATCCTTTGATCACTCCATGAAGGCTAATTCGAATTGCCACCTTAGGAATTCGAATTCCTCATGCATTGTATTATTTATATGTCCATTTGTGATTAATAATCTAGTATGATAGATGTATTATTGCTTCTATTTGAGTTCTACTGTACCATATTATTTTGTTGCTCATTATACTGTATGTATCACTCTTCTTCTATTTTCTTGCTTAATCATAATTATTCTCTTGTGAGATACATCATCTCTTAGATCTGATGTGAGGATTTTCACATTTGGCATAGAGCCCAGCTATTTTAAAGGATCCCCTTCCTCATCATCAAAACATGGCTTCGCATGCTCCCACCACTAGTTATGGACCTATTGAAACGACAACGGCTTCTTCCAATACTAGTGGTTATGGATGTGTGAAAATGGTTCATTCGGTGGTTTGTGTTGCTACTCGTCAATGCAATTATGGTGCACCACAACCTAATATGGGGAGTGAGCCTCCCCCTCTTCCTGACAATTCCTTTCCTATCGAGAAGCCCTCTAATATGACGCAGATACTGAAAGGTGTTCTCAAGCACTCTACACATAATCCTAATGCTCGAGTCGCCCATAACTACTCCATTGTAGAAGATTTGGGCCAAACTCCATGTTCCATGTCGGCTCTTGAAGTTTTGCAGGCCTGTCCTTCTCAGAAGCATGCACTTTTGAGTGCGTTAGGAGTTCAGAATGGGGGAAATCCTAGTGATATCAAGTTTGATACTACTGATGTACAACCTCGTTTACCTTACCACGTGGCTTTTCAAATCTAGGTGGTGTGCCTTCAAAGTTTTGTCAAACGTACTATGGTTAATGAAGGTGCTTTCGCGTCATTAATGTCGTTAACTTGTTGGAAAGTTCTTAGCTCTCCTCCTCTACTTGCATCTAGAACCACGCTCACTGCATTCGATGGTCGGTCTTTTAAGCTGCATGGAATTATCCCTTCCCTTGTTGTCTTCTTGGGAGGTAAGTCTGTGCCTATTGAAGTCGAGGTGGTTGATGCGCCCATCGACTACAACCTTTGACTGGGTTGAAATTGGATGTACGCTATGAAGGTTGTCGTGTCCACTATATTCAGAGTTATCTGCTTTCCCCATGAACATAATATTGTGACCATCAATCAGCTGGATTTCATTAACACTCCTTCCATAGCATCCACGGGATCCATAGTCCCGCAAGTTACTGATTCTCATCCGATAACTGGGAACATAGGTGTTGGTATGTATCGTTCATTGATGGGAACTTATACTCTTTTTGCACCTGTGAACTTTATCGGAACCATTTCCAATGATGTGTCTCCTCCTTTGCATAATATTGCATTCCAGACTTCCTATTGTACTGATCCATGCAATTTACCATCCACGAGTCCTACGTCTGGAGACATTGTGCACGTCAGGATGTCTGTGCCCTTGTCTATAGCTGAGCTTGCTTACGAGCATATTCAACAAGCCACTACAGAACTGGATCTCTCTTCTTCCCAGATAGTCGAAGAAGATCCTGTTACACTGCCAGTCTGGGCAGCCAACTCATCTTGTTCACATGATTTCCTTGACGATACTTTGCCATCTGATGAAGCTATTATGGAAGCCATGTGTGGTAGTGAGAGGCCTTGGGAGGATATGCATCATCACTCTCATTTCCTTCCCAACCTTGAGCTCGTTGAGCAAGAAGATTTTAGGATGACTCTAGCAAAGATGGTTGGTCACCCTATGGCTCTTTTGGAGTCGCATGATGTTTTTGCAGAGGGGAATATGGCCAATATTTCCCCAACCATGTCAATCAACATCTCTCGTACTCCCGGAAAGGTGGAGAATGTCTACATCGGTGCCAATTGCGCTCCTAAGGAGATTTCTATTTACACTGAATTGTTTACAGAACTTCAGGAAGCTTTCTCCTAGTCATATGACGAGATGCCAGGAATAGACCCCCGCATTGTTGAACAAGAGATTAGAACGTACCCTAATGCTAAACCGGTTCGAAAACACTTTCGTGCTGTGAAGCCTAGGAAGGCAGCTGCTATCAAGCCAGAGGTGGAGAAACTGCTCAAAGCTGGTTTCATCTACCCCATTCCCCTTACTGAATGGGTGTCAAACCCCGTTCATGTGGATAAGAAGCAAGGAATGATCCGTGTATGCACCAATTTTAGAGATTTGAACCATGCATGTCCGAAAGACAACTTCCCCAAGCCATTCATTGATAAGATCTTGGATGCTTGTGCAGGAAGTGAGATTTTTTCATTCATGGATGGCTTCTCAGGCTATAATCAGATTCAGATCAAACCCATGGACCAACATAAGACAACATTCATTTGTCCATGGGGAATGTTTGAATATCAGAAAATGCCCTTCGGCCTTAAAAATGTTGGAGATACGTTTCAACGAGCCATGACCTAAACCTTTCATGATCTTAAGAAGATTATGGAGGTTTTCTTGGATGACCTTGCCATCCATTCTCGTAAGAGAGTGGACCAACCCAAGCACCTTCATATGATTCTTGAATGATGTATATACTACAAAATTCGATTGAATCCCAATAAATGCATCTTTGCTATAAGAACTAGTCGCCTTCTGGGCTTCATAGTTTCGAAAGAGGGTATTAGAGTTGATCCTCTAAAAGTTGAGGCAATACTTCAGTTGCGTCGTCCGTGTAATTTGTTACAACTTCAGAGCCTCCAAGGGAGAGCTACTTTTCTGCATCGATTTGTAGTCAATTATGCTAATCTTACCAAAGGTTTCGCGCGCTTATTTAAGAAAGACACACCTTTTATCTGGGATGAGCGAGCCTAGCATTCTTTCGACACCCTTAAGAAAGCTTTGGTATCAGCCCCGATGCTTAGTCCACCAGACTTCGCACGATATTTTATCCTTTATGTGGCCACGTCTCAAGAGACGATTAGCATGGTCTTGGTTCAGGTTGATGATGCGCTCATCGAGCATGTTATCTATTACCTCAGTTGAAATCTAGTAGACACTGAACTAATATATACTCACGTAGAAAAGATGGCACTTGTGACTGTCCATGTAGTCCAGCGGTTATGACATTAAATTTTGCTTAGAACAACCACAATTGTAGCTCACATCAATCCATTTTAGTTTGTGCTATCATGACGCCTTATAGGGGGGAAGTATAATAAATGGATTGTAATCCTTCAGGAGTTTGATCTCGATTTTGCCTCGGCAAAATTGGTGAAATCGTTTGTGTTTGTTGAGCTTATGTCGGACCTTCTGAGACTTGATGAGGATGTTATTCATGAAGATTCCTTTCTGGATGAGCACTTATTTCTTATCTCGTCTGAGGACCCTTGGTATGGGGATGTCATTGTATATCTCAAAACTTTGAAGTTTCCTCCGCATTATTCACAAGATGAGCAACGATGTGTGAAACATCACACTAACGATTATACTATCGTCGGTGACATTTTGTATTGCCGAGGAAAGGATTTGATTCTCGGTCGTTTATTAACTCACGAAGAAGCGGAGTAGGTGCTTAATGATTACCATGCTGGGGCATGTGGCGGTCACTTATCCGAGCTTGCTACATCCCAACGTATTATGCGAGCTAGTTATTTTTTGCCTTCCATATTTAAGGACTATGTTAATGCTGTGAAGAGATGTCACCCTTGCTAGGTGTTTTCTCGGAACATACGCTTGCATCCAGTGCTCCTTCACCTGGTCATCACCATCGGTCCCTTCACTAAGTGGGGGGTGGATTTCATTGATTGCAAACCAGCTTTGTCTGGGGGGAATCACCATATTATAGTGTCCATGGACTACTTTTCCAAATGGGCTGAGGCCATGCCTATCGTAAAAGCCGACGGTACTACTATAGCCCATTTCGTGTTCAATCAGATTATCACTCGGTTCGGTATCCCGAAAGAGATTGTCACTAAGCATGGCAGTCACTTTCAAATAAGGTGATGGAGGATTTGTCTCTCAAGCTTGGGTTTCGTCAAGAACACTCGTCTTCCTACTATCCCCAAGCGAATGGTCAAGTTGAAGTAGTTAATAAGTCTTTGAAGACCATTCTCCAACGTACCATCCAACAAAACAAGAACAATTGGCACATCATGTTATATCCTGCTTTGTGGGCATATCAAACCGTAATCAAGACTGCCACTGAATTCTCACCATTCCAGCTAGTTCATGGTGTGGAATCACTTTTACCAATTGAATGTGAAATCCCTTCACTTAAACTGGCCATAGAGCTCCTCCCTGATACGACAGATATTGAGCAACGTTTAATCCACCTTTAGCAACTTTACGAGCAACGTTGAGATGTCGCTGTGGCCATAGATGCTAACAAACATTGTGTCAAGATTCAGTATGATAGGTCTATCTATCCCCAGTAGTATGCTGAAGGTGACTTGGTCCTCTTATATGACCAAGCTAAAGAACCCCTGGGGGAGGAAAGTTCAACCCCATGTGGCATGGTCCTTACATCGTGAGGTGCATCCTGGAAAAAGGAGCCTATGAATTAGAAGACGATGAGGGGACTGTCTTGAAGGAGCCTAGAAATGGGCTCTACCTCAAGCGGTATTACGCTTGAACCTTTGGTTTAGGCTGATACTTTTGTATACTATTGTATAGTTGCTTCTATACATAGTTTAGCTTTCTTTTGGTTTTTTGAGTCTGCTGATCCGCTTCCGTTTGATTGACAGATGTTAGCGGAATCTCCTACGTTCTTAGGGTGTAGGGGCTAGCCGGCATACGCAACAGCTTGCTTCTGCTGCCTGGGTTATTTTCTCACCTGACCACCTAGTTGTGTCTTCAGTAGGTGCTTTTCTTGATCCTACATGTAACAATGTGGCCGAGTATAGTGTCGTGATCGAGCTACTTCGGGATGCTATTTCACATGGTATCTAGTATTTAGAAGTCTGCCTAGATTCACAACTAGTTGTGTCTTAGTTGAATGGGTAGTACTATGTGCGAGATCTTACGTTACTTCAGAAATTCCTAAGGGTGACACTCTTGGAATGACATTTTGTTTCAATTACATACATACATGTTCCAAGAAGTGTTAATCATATATCTGATGCATACACTAACTATGTATTAGATTGGCATTTGTCACATTCACCATGAAGCACACAAATGAAAGAGACATTCATACATTTGTACATACACACATATAGTAGAACCGGAGAACCAAAGTTTTTTTATATAAATATGTCAAAAAATGGTAGTTTCATACAAAACTGGAGCTCGTAGCCCCCAAAAATATACATATCGATACAAAAATGAGATCCTGGGATATCTACGTCCTCTAAGGAGGCCTAGCTTCCACCCCGACATGATGTGTCTCATAGAAATAGTGAACTGCATTGGCTACCTGCTGCAGTAACCGCACCTAGTCACCAGGAACCCCCACTACTTGGCGCTGCATGGCCTTAGGTAGTTGCGCCACCTCTATCTGTGGAACCCTGGAAACCATCCGTGATAGGTTGCGCTGCAAGGTCTGTAGAGTGCACCCTGCTGCAGCATCACCTACCTCATCGCCCCTACCCCGACGACCATGTCTCGGGAAGCCATTGGGTCTCACTAGGCCTTTGTCTATGAGCAAACAGTCAACCATTAGCATATGATACTACCACAAAAAATATTTTTGCATTTCATCTATAATCAAAAATCCATAAAAATTTAATAACACAAATCCTAAAAAGAGCACTCACCAATGTCTCCGAACGTTGCGTCTGATGCGAGTGGCATGTCCTGATCCTAGTGGAAATCTATCGCTACATAGGGGTAGTCCTCTATGGCAATGACCTGTCGGTCCCACCAGCGGAAGAACTCCTCAGTATATGGTGACGCCAGATGGCCACCACCCTATTGTGTCAGGATATCATCCCACGAGGTCAGGGCTGGATCGCGGAGACTATGAGGAGGGACATCCACCCTCGGACTAAGCCCCGAGACTCTCTCAAAGAAGAAGCTGCATATGATACTTCCATACCCAAAGTTTTTTTCCTTCCCTTCTTTGCATTCTGTCAGTTGTGTCTTCATAGACACCAGTAGTGTGGTACACCGATCGAATACTATAAGCCGCATGCATTGTGATGCATAGAACATCACCGACCTAGATGCCTAGTGTAGAGCTTTGGATCCAGTGATCCACACTAAGGTAGCCACAATGATCTTCATGCTCAGATCTACTATGGCATTGATGGGAACTTGACTTCCCACCGCTCATGTGTTTACGAGACAATACCATGCTATGTAATCATGGATGGTGATCCCACCACCCACGGTACAAGACTGAAGACTGGCCACCTCACCTCGACGAGACAAACCGGTAATTAAATAGATGTCTTCCACTTCTAGTGTGAGTATTTTCCCATTGAGACTGAAGTTCTGTGCATCAACATCCCAATAGTCGATCAAGAGGCAGAGTAGTAGGTTTTGGGCCCTCAAACCCCCTATACTCCATAACTTATATAACCCACATGCTTGCAATGCCTGTTGTGCTTGCACATCGTTGCGCACGGCCTCATCTACTAGGTCATGCTCCCTCTCCCTCCACTCTAGAACCATCCTGGAGTGAGAAACAACAAAGATTTTGGTCAAATTATTTTGCAAAATCATCTTCATGGCCATACCCACGGGCTCCTTGGTATACAGGGGCAGGTACCCATGGTCAACCTTTGTGTTGACTACGAATATCATGCCCTACCCACGACCCGCATAGTGATAGCCCATGGGTAGCGCCGAAGCCATTTAGGGCTTGGTCAAACTAAAAATCCAACCACTTAAAACTAAAATGAAAGCATTGAAATGAAAGGTATGGATGAGACTACCAACCTGCTCGGGACGGTTCGATGAACGGTCACTTGTAGCTCCCAGAATCGACAACTGAACTTTCAGGTGAAAACTAACCACAAAGCTCCAAATGGGTGAATAGTAAAAATGAATTGTAAATTGTAATTTTTTATTACTATTTATAATTTTCTAGACCCACTTATCTATAGTTTTTATTGTTTGATGTCATTATGGACTAATATAATGTCTTGGAGTAGTATTTTTTAATCGGATTTCTTTGGCGAAAGTTGTTTTGGACCATTTCACACCTACGACAGGTACATTTCACACCTGGAATATAGGTTAGATGCCATTTCCATGTGCATTATGCATTTGACCTTTTGACCACTTTCATAAACCCTAGGTGCGAACCCACTTCGTAACCGACACGAAACCTTCACACTACTATAGAAGTGTTTTTATGTGGCGGTAGGGCTTTTCTGAACATGGGTACCCTAGTTAGAACCCCTTGGTGCATTCTGGTGCCCATGTCATTGTTTGTACTTAGAATTGGGAGTCCTTTGTAGTTACGCCATGACGTTGCGATAAAGACTCATACTCTACTTTGTCTTATGTTGGCCATCTCCCTTAAGGACTCTCCTAAGCTATATCATATTGTGATTGCATTACATCATCCTGCTTGCTGCTTGAGCCTTGTGCCGGCTCCCGCTTACTCAGTTGTTAGCCTGGTGCCTGAGCACTTTTCCCTGTCGAGCCTTGCAGAGCTTCCATTTGTCCTTCACAATTTGATCACCCTTTTGACCTTGAGGGAACACACCCGCGAGTGTCCACATCCTGCATGCACTTCCTTGCATTGATCATAGGTATGTTCCACTGCTTGGGACTAGTCTACTCGCTATTTGACACTCGTTCCCTCACTTGTTGTACTATAAGCAATTTTATTCTTTTTCAAGCTTTCCCCAAATATGAAAAAGACCAAAAAAATCAAATATTCCAAAAAGCTGGATGAGATTATGGTTACTACTTCTTGTTGGCAGTTGTTGTGTCTCCTTTGAACAGAGCATTCATTCCACTCCATACACTATGATTCGGGACTATAGTTGGACCTTAGGAGCTGTACGTGTATCTCAATTTATCCACTGATTGGTTAAGCTTCCAATCATTATGGATCCCTTTGTGATGCCTCCTACATCGCACAATTTATATTGAGTCTATGCTGCCGGAGTCTATCTATCTGATCATGCTCTTGTTCAAAGAAAGTCTTGAAACCAGTGTCGACCACTCCTAAGATCTCTTGACTATTTCATGTCGACCATCCTTATTGAGTCAATCCGTTTCACCTGAGATCTTCCAAATCTTTCAGCGTAGCTAGTAGCTCATGCTGGTTGACGGGGGATGCATTAATGCCCTCCTTCCAGCAAGTCTCGTTCCGTCGACTTCAACTCGTTTATTCTGGGGCTTGAGGCTTAGATTTTGGTTGAATACCTTGAGGCTTGCATTCATTAGTGGCAGGTTCTCTCGCCATCGACAGTTTTGGGAATACATCAATGTCCCCTGATCAATGGATTCATCCTAGTGTTCGACTTCAACTCATTTATTCACACTCCGATGATTGTGCTCTATGCCTTGATGTCCATTTTCATTATTGGTGGGTCATCTCGCGTCTTTTAACAGTATACATCATTGACCGGTAATTAGATGATGTCTCATCAGGTTCGACCCCAACTCCTTTATTCACTTGATGGGACTTGCACCGTCGAAGACTTGAGTAGAATACCGCAGGAGATGGTGGCATTTAGTATGCTACCTATGACTTTGACTTTCATCTGAGATATCACCTCTCAGATATCAGCAGTTTGTACCTCCAGTTTGCACCAGTTGTTTCCTTTTTAACAAGAGACCATATCTTACTGTAGAGGGATCATGGCTATGATCGCTTATGACATATATCCATTATGTACTGCCTATTCATGGCCTTTGTATCAGATTTTTGTACTATACCGACATGTATTCAGAGATACTATTGTACTATGATGAGTGAGCTGCTCTTTCCACTTGTGTTTCCATCACTCCACCTCTGAGTTTTATAATGTATTTTGGCCATCGTAGCATCAGTCTCTAACCTCACACATTAGGGGGCATCTCTTACAACGTAATCTTCCACCTTGTGAGCATCAACATTCTTTGGCCTGTAGGATCCATTTCACTGACTCAGATCCACTTTATATCCTTCAAACATACTATTTCCTCATTTTTCCTCTTACCCGCTTGTTGCATCACTATAGCAAGCGTACCCATGAGCTACATCACTATAGACCGTGGGTAGCATGTAAAATGGTAAAATCACTAGTTAATTACTTTTTACTCCCAAAAAGCAGTTATTGGGTGACCTTTGACCCTCCATCTACCCAAGTAACGCTTCGATGTGTCCTTTCACCTACCTTTGGGAGGACGATATATTGAGCACATATGGCTTATGGACGGGAGGACAAAGAAGAGAAAGAGAACTCTAGTGGATTTTTTCCCTATCTTGAGTCTACACTCGTTGATCCTTGTAGTTGTGAACCCCTTTATGTTCACCTTCCAAACTCCTACCATAGTTTGAGTTTTCCATTCATGGAGGATTGAAGTGGTGGAGGCACAAGTGGATTGATCCAGATCTTGGTTCAGATTGGTTGCCGGCAAGAGGTCGTATCACATTGTACTTCTTCTTGTTTATTAATAGAAGTACTCATATTCTCATCCATTAATGTTGTAAATGTTGTTTATGTTACATTGGGTTGCATTTACTTGTTATATCATGGGCCATTGCTATTGATGATGTTAATGTCATTTGTATATATTATGTACTTGTTGTATATTGGTTGTCAAGACTAATTTGCAGATTCAAGTGCATAGATTAGAAAAGCTCCAACGGGGATCTACAGCAAATGTTTGGATCGAGGTTGGTTAAATTCTCCATTATCTTAGCATTGTCATTTATAATAGTATAGCTCTGAGAATTGAGTTAATTTCTGGTAGTCAGGTGTCTGTAGTGGTCTCCCAGGCCATAGTGAGTTTTCTCCAACATAAGGACGTGATGAGAAACAGGTGCCCATTTGGATTTGAACACAGAACAGTTGGGTAGACCATATAGCCTACAAAACATGGCTGCTAAAATGAAAAAGGGTTCCTTAAACCAAAAGATAGGGTAAGCATTGTCGGATCTGGGTATGAAGTTGGATGGGTTATTCATCCATGATTTTATCATTTTGTCAAAACTAAAACGGGTTTGGGAAGAACCCAAGAAAGTGGCATTAAGGAGTTGGTTAACCGGCTTAAGAGCATAAGCTCTAATGAAAACCTTGGGGTGAAAAGAGGACAATTGGGAACCCAAACTGTTGTTAAAGGAGTGGTCTTTAGGGTTCGTGTGGTTGATTATGCATTTGACTACATCTGTGTAAGGGAGAAGGGAAGGCCTAGCTACTATGGCATGTAACTGGGAGATTCTAATTTTCTCATAGACATGCCTATTACCTTGGATGTCGGACAGGTCATCGTTATAAAAAAATGGCATAAATTTTAGAGCAGTCAATATGATAGGTTTCGAAAACTCGGTCGCTGGTATCAGTAAGGATTCCAAAGTTGGGTTCTTTGTTCAACGGGTCTTTCTGTGTTGTCTTGACATTGTGAAGACAGACCAATTCTGGTAAAAAATAAATTAAAACCAATTAAAAACAGTTCGTAAATGATGAAAGAAATCATAGACAAATAAGAAAATGACAACAAACCAACCTATGCTGTCAAAAAATGGCAGAAAACACCCCTGATAAAAGCTTGCAGTAAAATTCCTTAACGCAAGTAATTTTTGAAATTGAAAAGTGACAAAGAAAATAGAAAATTTGACATATTTAACAATTTCGTCGGGTGAAATCTGGACCGTAGGATTAAGACCGATCGACGGCTAAGATCTAATATGCGGGATGTGGAAAATGATTTGTGGAAGTTTATTTTGGCAACTTATGTATAATATATCCGCAATCCGTACAATTGCGGATTGTGGGTTGCAGAAGGAATGAATTTTAAAGAAAACACATGCTTTCCGCAACTCTAAAAAAAACACAAAAATTAATGAATTTTTTGAAGGAAAATTATGGATCTGATTGATTCATGACAAATGAGATAAAATACATGATCAAGATCATGAAACTCTACATGAATTAGGATTTTACCTTCAAAATTTGAGTTGGGGATCCCATTATTCAATGAAGTAATGGGATCTGTTGTGCCTACAAGAGGCCATCAATTCATGTATAACCAGAATGATCAAGACTGGAAAAATACTAAGCACAAGAAGGGTCAATCGACCCTTCATTTAGTACATAATTGTGAATACCAATATCCAGCAATTCACCTGTATCCAGAATGGTGAACACAAGAAGGATCGAATGATCCTTCTTGCATTCTAGAACTAGTATGAAAATAATGCTCGGCAAAAGAAGGGTTGGTCGCCCCTTCATTTATGAGGGAATTCTGAAAATATTCAACCTACAAAGGATAGGCCGTCAATTCATTTATAACCAGAATGGTCAATAATGGAAAACTACTAAGCACAAGAAGGGTTGGCTGACCCTTCGTTTAGTAGATAATTGTGAACACCGATATCAAGCAATTCACATGTATCTAGAATGGTGAGCACAAGAAGGATCAGACAACCCTTCTTGCAGTCTAGAAGTAGTATGGAAATAATATTGGGCAGAAGAAGGGTCGGTCGTCCCTTCATTTATGAGGGAATTGTGCAAATATTCAACCTACAAAGGATAGGATGTCAATTCATGTATATCCTGAATGGCGAAGACTACATAAATACTAAGCACAAAAAGGGTCGGCCAACCCTTCATTTAAAAGAGAAATGAAAAAAAATGTAATCTGCGAAGGCTGGGATGACAAATTTTCGACTACCGACTTGCGTAGTAAATATCAGCAATCGAGACATTAGCTAAGTTATAACATGCAAACAATATTTATCCCCACTTCCTACTTCCTACAAGAAGGATCAACCACTCCTTCGTTTAGGCTTCTTTGTTACGGATTACAGATTGCGGAACGGTAAGTTTTCCATTGTGGAGTTTTTCACTTCGGCACCCGTAGTTGCAGATTGCGGATTGAAGAACGGTAATTTTTCCATTGTGGAGTTTTGCACTTCTGCACCCTCAATTGTGGATTTCCGATTGCGGATTGCGGATTCACAGTTCTGGATTGTGGATCCAAGCTATTTCGACAATGTGCGCATATTCAGTCAGATTTGGAAAAAAAGAAGAAGAAGAGTATCAGGGTTTCCCATCGCCTCTTAAGGACACTGAGGTGATCTGGGGACATTACAAAAATTATTTATTGGACAAATCTCATATTATTTATGGACATCTTATCATGTATCTGGTGATGTGTTTCAAACATTGTTTCAAAAATTGCAGAACATGAAAGCAATATACTTAGAAACATTGAAACATAATATTTTCTTGATTGTGTTGTGTGTGTGTGTTGAAACATAATTTTAAAGTGGCAATATCAAAAGCAAAAGTATGCTTTTGGAACCTATATTTGGCACTTTTGGAAACGGATTTGGCAGTTTCAGAACCGGTTTGGGCACTTTTGGAGACGACAGACTTTCGCAGTAAATAGAAGGGATCGGGACATTAGCTAACTTATAACATGCAAACAATATTTATCCTGACTTCCGACTTCCTACAAGAAGGATCGGTCACTCCTTTGTTTAGGATTGTGGATTGCGGATTGCGGAACGAGAATTTTTCCGTTGTAGAGTTTTGCACTTCCACACCCATAGTTGCGGATTACAGATCACAGATTTCGGATTCAAGGTTGTGGATTGTGGATTGCAGAATGACAAGTTTTCCATTGTGGAGTTTTGTACTTATGCACCCACAATTGTTGATTGTGGATTGCGTGTATTCAGTCAGATTTGGGAAAAAAAAGAGAGTATCGAGGTCTCCCATCGCATATGAAGGACACCGAAGTGATTTGGGGATGTTACAAACATTATTTTTTGGACAAATCTCATATTATTTATGGACATTGTATCATGTATATGGTGATGTGTTTCAAACATTGTTTAAAAAATTGCAGAACATGAAAGCAATATACTTAGAAACATTGAAACATAATATTTTCTTGGCTGTGTTGTGTGTGTGTGTGTTGAAACATTGAATCATAATTTTAAAACTGGCAATATCAAAAGAAAAAGTATGCTTTTGGAACCTGGATTTGGCACTTTTGGAAATAGATTTGGCAGTTTCAGAACCGGTTTGGGCACTTTTGGAACCGGATTTGGCACTTTTGGAACCGGTTTTGGCACTTTTGGAATTGGTTTTGTCACTTTTGGAACCTGGACGTGGCACTTTCAGAACCAGATTTGGCACTTTTGGAACCAGTTTTAGCACTTTCGGAACTGGATTTGGCACATGTGGAACCGGTTTTGGCACTTTTGGAACCTGGATTTGGCACTTTTGGAACCAGATTTTGCTTGATTTTGGGGTTGAGAAAGGTTGTTTTTGACCCGTTTTTAAATTGACTTGGACTAGAATATGTCCAAGTTTAATGAAATTGGCGTTTTAAGAAGGAAACTTGAGTAGTTGTATATGTTAAGAACCCTTGTAGAAACATGTGGTGTAAATAAGTAACTGGTAATTGTTTCATGAATTAATAAGATTTACTTAGTAAATAATCAAACGTTGCAATTGATGTTTAAGTAGGCGTCAACAAACAATAACTTGTGTGATTATGAATACCGTGTGGTTAAGTACTATTAGTGTACCTACGCGATCTATGTAAGCATTAGCTACACTTACATAACTCATCTAAATATGTGTATGAGAATTATCAATTATACTAATGAAGGATTTTTTGGATGCAATGTGGTCGTGGATGATCACTTCATGCTTACTATTATTTATTGAATCATGAATTGAGACAATTATGTTAAATTATTAAGGAATGATTAATCACTAATCATGGTCAATACAAGCTAATTAAGGTTAACAATGTTAGTTAGAGGTTAACAAGATTGATAATAACTCGATTAATAAATACTAAGTGTTAAAGATATGTATTAGTTGCATAGCGTGATTATAAATGAGAACGGTGTTAATGATATTCATTAGCTTATTTTAACTTGATTCATTAATAGTAAACTACATGTTAATATTGTTAACTGATGTTGATATTAGTTTTAGTAATAACTAAAGTATGTAATAGGGTAATAGTCATTTAATTTAAGTAATATTTATTTAAATTAATTTAAACAGAAATTGATATTAAAAGAAAACTTAGGAATTAAATTCTTACATGTAACTTAAGGTCAGAGCATACAATGAATTATATTATTAACATGATAGGTCGATTGAAGCCATATTAATATCCCTTAAATTATGACAGGGTTATTATTAAATAATAACTTGACTTGGTAAGAATAGTCATAACACGGTGAATACAAAATGGATTATGATTATTGAATTCGCTTGTGGATAACAACTGTTAAGTGATCATTCGGTTAAAAGTAAGCATAGTTATTATAATCAAATTATCAATCAATAAATAAAAATATGTCTTAAATAATTGATAAATTCCTATGAATTAAATTATAATTTATGTATTAGTGATATTAGAAGTAAGAATAAATGTAATTTATTAAGGGATAAGGTTTATTAAATGGGAAATGATGGTTGGAAGGAGATCCCAACCCAAGGTATTAAAATAATCTTTTAAAACATTAAATGAGGAGACTAAGTGGTTGGCTCGAGAAATGGGGCATAGAAAAACATTAATTAACAGGATAAGAAAATTTACGGAAGCGGGGGGGAGATTCGGTAGGAAAAAGGATAAGGGGGAGAATAGAATTTGGGGGGAGGATCATTTTGGATCTGTAAAAATGAATAAATTGAGTAGAGTAGGGTAATCGGGAAATTGGGAGAAGTTACAGGGAATTATAGCAGAGGAGGCCTGTTTTTCGGATCCAAAGAAATAGGTTCATACTAGTTGGACTGAGTGCTAAGGTTTTTGGCTTGGGGGTCCAAGGAGATATTCTTGGAGCTGAGTGGTCTACAAGACTATCCTAGTTGGCAGGGAGGAAGATCAAGTTTGGGAGGTTGAGTATTCTAAGGGTTTGGGACTTTCATTTACAGGTATTTCATTAACATTATTTGAGTTATTATGATGTCTAAGTTAGAAATTGAAGAAAGTTGCTCTACTATGTTGTTAGAATATGTTGTAAATAAATTTTTTGATTATAGATGTTTACTAAAAATTTATCACCACCTACCCATAAACATAATTATCTGCTTATATTACTAGTGGCACAAAAAACATAAATGGAAACCGATTGAGACATATTGACTTGGAAGCAAACGAAATAAACAAAAATGAGAAATAGATTAGAAGTTATATTATTTAATCGGGGACCATGGAAGGTCCCTACACATGGTATCATAGCCATGGTTCCAAATATGGAACCAGAGGGCTCACTACAATTGAAACAAAACAATAGAAAGATGGAAAATTAATAGAAAAGGAAAAGAGGGAAACTATAGTTGGAGCACTAAATCAAGATGCCCAAAGTGGAGGCTGTTGTCCACAACTTGTTGCAAAAGCCTTACACTTGCCAAATAGGATGAGACACAATTTTTTTTTTAGTAAAACTCATGTGTATAGAAAAGACAAATATCACAACTTAATTATATTAATAGTATTATTATTATAATTATTACTATTTTTTTTAGAATAGTAAAACATATATATATATATATGTATGTTGGTGTCATTAACAAGTAATATTTTTATGACACATCGAAAATACATAATATTTCTCCCAAATTCATATAGAAATGTTGACACGGTTCTTTCGATAGGGGTTCACTTCGCAATGTCGTCAACAAACACCAAACAAACACCCTTAAGCACCGACCCATAAAGGTTTTACCCTTTCCAGCAACACCCGCGAAGCAAGTGAGGTATCACCCAAGATTACTAAGGGGGATGCAGGAACTAGGTTTCTGTAGTAGGGAAAGAACATGCAACTAATTCACTTCTATCGCAACAAAAACCAGAGATTCAAATTCGTAACATGCTTTAAAATTCATACATACATTCATCATTCGCATTATCAGATTAACATTAGTGATCGCATCAGTCAGAACTTACATAAAACAACATAAAGCAGTCATCATTCAACATAAACAAAGACAAAAGAACAAATCCAAAAATCCTCATGCATTAACTCATGAAAAACTTGTGGTATAACCTTCGCATAAACAGTTCAGAACTTCTTATCACGGATTCATACAAAACTCTTGAAAACAGAGAAAAACATTACCTGATCGGATAGGATCAGATCAAATAATGATGCTATGATGATATGATTCCCTTAGTCTTACATTCATATTCTTATTTTGTAGACAACTATGGCGGTTATAAAATGGTACAAATGACCCTTTCTAACAAACCAAACTAGTCTTGCACTTCCTTGTTCTCTATGAATGGTCCTTGTTCCGTGGATGGTCCTTCTTCACAGTTGTCGGCTTCCGCACTTCATGCGGACTAATCTTGTGCCAACAGGACCCCAACAAAAACTTGTGGCTCTCCCTCGAGCCACGTCAGGTGGACACCGCTGGTACTGCTCTCATCCTTTGTTGTGCTAAACTTTTGAGGTTGTTCTTTCCATTTGGAGTTCTCTGTCATGTAATTCTTGAACTCATCCTCCAGTCTCTTGGTCGCTGTCATGTACTTCTCTAACTCATCCTCTAGTCTCTTAGTCATTGTCATGTACTTCTTAAACTCATCCTCCAGTCTCTTGGAACGTTCATCATCGATTCCTTCGTAGGTGTCTGTTACTTTTGACCCTGGCCTGCAACGGGATGAAAATTGATTGACAGCACCAACTTGTGGAGTGGGTATAGCGGTCCGGCACATCTATTTCACACATTTGATCATCCTTTGCTGGTATCAGCATACCTTGGCTCTTGGTACTTCTGCGGTCGGAGGGATAGATGTTCTTCGAACACTTGAAAATTGCTTAACCATCTTGGGTAAGACCTCATCGTTGTTTCTCCTAATAGCAGGTGCCTCTGCATCAGCTGGTTTCTTATGAACACTTGTCGCTCTTTCCCTTAGCACACCTTGGGTGGTTCCACTAGAAACAAAATGCACCATGGAAACCATCTCACTTCCCTTTTCCACAGCTTCCTTGGGCTTTCTCACTCAACTTACTAACTCTCTACATCCGACTCGCATCATTCGACTTGCTGAGTCTCTTCTTCTGACTTACTGACTTGCTTTACTCAACTTATGCTTTCTTCTTCAGTATTTATGCTTTCTCCTCGTGTCCTTGATGCCCGATTATTGAATCATTCATGAAATATTTCCCATATCCATTCAATTTTGTCCTCAAGTGTGTCATCATACCCCTTCGTCATCTTTCAGTGTTTCTTATCCACGATAAGCATGCGCTGATTGGTGTCCCGTGTGCTAAACATGCTGAGCACTGACCAGCAACTCGTCTGGCCATGTTCCCCACTTTTTGTCATAAGTGCTTTTTTTGTGTATGTCTCAACTACTATGCTCCTGATCATGACAATAGGTTTCAACCGATTCCCATTTACGAGCTTGGGAAACAATATCCCATCTAAACTTTGTAGCCGCATCGCACCCCCATTAGTGACAAAATGTATTATGTAGGGACCTAACCAATGCATATGTAACTTACCTGGGTGCTTTGCAAACTTATTATCGTATAACATAACTATATTTGTGCGCTGAAAATGCTTTGGTTTGATGTGGCGATCATGCCAAGCCTTCTGTCGATCCTTTTCTAGCTTCTTATGAAATCCCGTAATGAACCAATCTTCATCAAGTTGTACCAACTGTGCTAATCATTCGTCCAATGCTCCATCGTCACTCATTCCTATGGCTGCTGCGATGCATAGACTTTGGATGATATAATCCATTGGCATTACGGATTCCTTCCCGTAAATAAGCTTGAACATGGTCTGGCCAGTCAATCGTTTGCAAGTTGTGCGATATGCCCAGAGTATCGCTGGAATATTCAAATCCCAATCATCGCGATTTGTGTTGCATACCTTCGTGAGTGCATGCTCCAATATTTTGTTGAAATCCTCAACTGCCCTGTTTGCTTGTGGATTATATGTGGTGCTCTTCCTGTGTTAAATTTGAAACTCCTTCGTCATCGCTGCGATCATCTGATTAACAAAATGAGTTCCCTGGTCACTCATTAGTATCTTTGGGCACCCAAACCTGGTGACCATGTTGTCGAAAAGGAATCTTGCTATAGTCACAGCTGAGCAATCCTTTATCGACGTAGCTTCCGCCCATCGTGTCAAATAATCTGTCACAATGATTATGTAGCACAACCCTATTCTTTTTCCTGGTAGGTTTATAGGTCCCGCAAAGTCAACTTCCCACTTGTCGAAATCCTACAATGTCAATTGAGGTACTAATGGAATTTCATCCCTTCGTGACAGCTTCCCTGTCCGCTGACATATGGCACAACTTTTGGCATAGTCCACAGCATCTCCATGCATCGTCGGCCGCCATAGTCCTACTCGAAGGATCTTCCAAGCAGTGGAACGTTCTCCGTAGTGTCCTTCTGCGATTCCATCATGAGAATACGCTAAAATAATTTATTTTTCATGCAGAAGGACGTATTGTCAAAATATATCATCCGGTCCCATCTTATATCGTTTCCTGGAAATCAGTTGGAAATATGCAGCTCTGACGACTAACTGCTTCTTCTGGTTGGTGGTGAATTATTCCAACGCCTTCCCTGTCACCAAAAATTGAATAATTTGTTCGTAATGGTCATCGACCATCCCGATCTTGAACAAATGAGCATCAGGCAATCCTTCGTCAATGTTTCTCAGCTCTTCTCCGAACTCTATCCAAGACAGATGGTCTGGTCCTGCATTCAATTTCCCAAGCTTTACAATTATCTCGAATTCAAACTCTTGAAAGAGTAACAACCATTGACATATCTGCCCCCAACACAGGCTTGTTCACCAGGTATTTCAGTGCTGAATGATAGGTGAACATTCTACAATGGCCACCTAAGAGATAGTGTTGAAACTTCTATAAGGCATATACCATCACCAAACCTTCCCTTTCTATGGTCGTGTAATTCTTCTCCGCAGTAGACAACATTCTACTTGCGAATGGTATCGAGTGGTCTATGGCGCCTTCTCCTGGCTGGGCCAAGATGACTCCTAGTGCGACTGAGGATGCATCGACATGAACATGGAACTCCTTTGTCTAATCTGGAAATGCTACTATGGGTGTTGCAACCATATTTTCTTTCAAGATATCCAAACTCCTCTGGCACTCTTCATTCCATTCGAACTTGGTGTCTTTCTTCAACAACTTTTCCATCGGTGTCGTGATTGCTGCATACCCTCTAATAAAATTCCTGTAGTATCTCATGTGTCCCAACATCGCTCTCAATTGCTTGACTATTGTTGGCAGTGGGATGTCAACAATAATTGTGATCTCTGCAAGGTCGACCAGCATTCCTTCCCTACAAACAACGTGCCCCAACAAAATCCCAAATGGAGCGCAGAAAATGCATTTCTTTAGGTTCAAAGAAATCTGGTGCTACCGACATCGTTCCAGCATCAACCTCAGATTCGCGATGCGATCTTTGACCAACCCATACAATGTCCAATCATCCATGTATAGCGTGATAAATTTATCAATGTAATCCTTGAACGTCGCAACTACTACTCTGGAAAAAATTGTTGGTGCATTCTTCAGGCCAAATGGCATCACTGTGTACTAAAAACATCCCCACTCAGTGATGAATTTTGTTTTGTTCTGGTCCTCTTTTGCAATTTTTATCTGGTGGTAGCATGGAGTATATTTCCTGACCTCCCACTCCTTCTAGTACTTCATCTGTAAATGGTGTAGGGAATGGATCGTGTGGGCATGCGTCATTTAGTTTTCTTAAATCGATGCAAATCTTGACTTGGCCGGTTTTCTTATCTTGGACCACCATTGGGCTGATCCACTCTAATTCCTCTACTGGTTCTATAATATCGGCTTCCAGCATTCTCTCAATCTCAGCCTTCACCCTTTCCTTATACATCGGATTCAACCTATAAGTTCGTTGCTTCATTGGTTTCGCATCAAGTTTCAGTGGGATTTTCATCTCCCCTAGGTCCCCTAAAATCCCTTTCATCTCCAAGAACTTTTTTGGAAAAAAATACTGAAACTCGTGTAATAGATCAGTTATCTTCGCAATAGTCGAGTCATCCCAGTAGTCTCTAATGCTCGTGAACTTGGGATTTTCTTCCAACCCAATGTTCACTTTCTTGATTCGCAATGGTTGTTGAAACTTGTCAGAAGGCATATCTAGTGCCTCGACACTACGAATTCCTTCTGACTCTGGGATATACGTAGCCCTCATATCATCCTCCTCATCTAGTTCTCCTATGCTTTTGTAACATTCCATCAACATTTGGGGTGTCACAGTCCACTGGAGTCCAATAGGTTTCTCAGTCATTACTGTGTCGAATACTTTCTCCCGAACCTCCTGTAATGTGCTATGGATGAAGGGGATTTTGTCAAAGAAATTGAACATTTGGCTAAAGCCAATTGTTCGTTGTTTCCATGAGGTTGTTCTGTGTCGTAGTTCTACTATGACATACCAATTTCATGGTACTTCATCCAATGTGTGAATAAATGCATGGACCCATTCCTGTTTTGCTCGTGGTCCCCATTTGCGTACACATTCATTCAAATGCTCCATCGGATATCTTCTTCCATCATACTTCCTTCCGCAGTATCCGCCAGTGTTGCCGAACCTAACCATCATTAGGTGTCGACATAGTGGCCAGTTAGTTAGAGTGGACTTGTGCGCTGCCCACCATCGCACTGGTGTAGCCTTCAGAGCTTCCTCTAAGGCCAATAGATGTTGTGGTTCTACCACTTTTTCTTCAAATTCAGTAATAAATGTAGCTAAGTTGGGAAATCTCTCATACATTGGTAGCTTGCACTCTTCTGTATCTACCCATCGCAGCAACTGGGTGATCCATGCACACCTCCTGAACGATACTTCGTGTAGCCGATTCTGCCAATTTTTGAGTGCTTCGTCTGAATCTGACGATGTTGAACTGCTACTACGCCACCCTAACTCTCCATCGAAAATAGGGTTGATATAGTCTTCGGAGATGTTGTAGAGATTGTCCCATCCCTCAGTGAATTCATCCCATTTTGGATCACCATATCTTGGTTCTTCCAAGGGTTCAAGAGGTGCGACTACCCTTATTTCTCGGTTCTCAAATGACATAGTTATTTTTTAGAAGTTGATAATAGCCTTATTCTCCATTTCCAAGTCTATCCCTAGCAGCACTGGATAGGGCCTTGTATTATCCATAATTTCGATCACATCAAAATCTGCATATGTTTTGAGTCCCTCAATCTCAACGGGGACCTGGCACAGTCAACCGATTGGGTTGACTTTACTTTGGTTTGCTAGTCGCAATTGTAGCATGGACCAAGCCAACTGTGGTTTCCCGATTTTTTCCCATGTCTGTTTTGTTAGGATGTTTACATCTGACCCCAAATCCAAGATAATTGAGTCAATATCGAATGCTCTAACTTGCCCAGACATCCACATTTTGCTTCCTGTCTTTCTCTTATGTATTTGATTGATTGTTCTCTCCTGCCGTGAACCCTCATGTTGATGTAGTAGGTTTGATATCTCTGCCAATGTGTCCTGATATTTTTCTAGCTCCAGGAAACTCTCTAGAAAGGCTCTTAAGGTCTTGGCCTTTTTCTATGATTTCGTCGTGTCGAATATCAGCAGCATGTCGTAAGTAACTTCCTTTTGGTGAAGAGGTGGTTGTCTTAGCTGCCTCATTGCCTCCTTTTTTTTCAAGAAAATATCCCTTTCTGCTTCCGCATCAAATGTGACTTGTTTTCTTGTTGCTAGTCGGATGCTAGCCTGTGACTTGTCGACCCCTGTCGCAGCTCCTCCCTGAGTCACTATTCCGACAATCGCATTTTGTCTTCTGACCTCTGCTGATATCATTTGTACCATTGGTGGATTATGGTTTTGTTCTAATTTGTGGAGGTGGGGGCAGGTTCTTAGTTTTCCACTTTGAACTGAGTCGAGGACAGTCTTTGACACCATGGTCCAAAACGCTACAGTAAGTGCACTCTGGTGTTGGATTCAGGAAATCCCTCTGATAGTTCACCTACTGACAACAATTGTAACATATGATAGGTCCTCGACCTCGTCCAGCATCTCCTCCTCGATCGACACCAGTACCTCGGCCGTCGTGGAACCCCCCTCTAAATCCTCCTCGCAGTGACCCGTATGGTGTGTACTACAGTTGACCATACTACGGTTGCGGATATTGCGGTTGAGTGTATTGCGGTGGTTGAAATTGTGGTTGTGGATATTGTGGTTGGACATACTCTGACTGACCATACTGTGACTGATCATATAGCGGTTGCATATTATATTGAGGCTACGGTTGATTATACTGTTGTTGCTATTGTACTGGTGGTTTCTCCTCCCCTTCCATGAAGAATGTGTCCATAGTCCTTTCTTGGAGTAGGACATAAGCTCTGCAATCTTTCTCGTCACGGCCAACCGATCCACAGAACTTGAAATATGAGTTTACTGGTTTTGACACCATCTTCTGTAGGTACACACATTATCTTGATCGATGTTTTCTCGTCTAATAGACGCGACACCAAGGCATCGATCCCTTACTGAGGGTTTTCGGTGCACTTGATTGCAAATATTCTCAAAATTCTGGGCACTGATCCTTATGATGTCCTTCTGTCCTACATCTAGTGCACCATATGTCTTCGCAGGCCTTTTTTCCTTTCTTCACGTCTTGTAGTTGGATCATCAAGTTTTCCAGTTGTGCTTGTATTCGATCCATGCCTAAGCCTATTATTCTATCGGTGAAGCCTCTAGCTTCATTACGATCTCCAGCGCTTCTTCCTGAGTCACTACCTTTTGTTGCATCAGCGGCCAAGGAATGTCCGGAACCAACCCTGCGATAAACCATTCTTTATGTTGCATATTTCTCATCCCAAAACTCACCTTCACCATTAGTGTTTTGTACCGCTGGTCAAATTCCCATATTGATTCATTTGGAAACTGCTTGATCTCCTTGAGCTCAGTAATGTACTATGACTCGGATTTTGGTTTCCTGAATTCATCGATCATCCCTGCCTTGATCTATGGCAATTTTTCTCCTATATTTCCCGTTGGTACCTTAGTAAACTTCATATACCATTCTAGCGCACGGCCCTTGAGGGTCATCGCTAACTATCCCTTTTTTATATCTTCATCCTGGACTTGCTTCACGGTCCATACTGCCTTGCACAAAAACCAGTACTATTTGGTATCCTCGGTATCGTTACCTTGGAAAGTCGACATCTCTGCGTCGTCACCTACCATTCTCACGCTTCTACTATTATTATTTACTGATCCGCCGCTACTCTTACTACTATTATGGCATGTAGGACAGCTCTACGAATAACTTGTATTTCCTCTTATCAAGTTCTGAGTAGTGCGCAGAGTTGAAGGTACATTGTATCTAAGAGTCCATCCTTCTTCGGCTTCTTGGGTAGCCTGTTCACTTTCTTTTTCGTCGTATTAAGGTCGCTTCATCCCTTGTGGTCCTGTTTTGCAATATTCTGTTCTAGTCCCCTCAAGAGACTCTCTCTCAGTTCTCCTCTTCTTCTCTGGTCACTGGAATATCACCCCACTCCTCAAGGTACCACAATCTTCTTCAACCTCCCTTAAAAATTCATCATCGCTCATGTCCATCTACCTTGCATCTTTCTATCGGACCCGCATTCACACGGTACCCTCAAATTCCACACACCGATCTTCTACTCATCAGAATTCATCCTCAATATACCTTTTTCGCAGATGATCATCTTAATCCACAGCTTCAATGATAGCAGGAATCTCCGTCTAGGTCCCTTGAAAATTTTCCTTTCTACGTTGTTGTAGGATTTGATTGTATCAATGGAAAAATTAGTGATGTATCCTTCTAGAATACTATCTACCAAGAAGTCAATGACCCGTGATACCTTATTGTCGACCTGTTTGAGCTGTTGAACCAGTTATGGAGTCTAGTGATCAAGCTCACTCTTTTGGAAATGGTTCTTCTGAAACGCCAACTGCTCCAACCACTCGTGCAACAATACTGAGAATTCCAAGATGAATATCTCGTGGGTATCGGAGTAAATATGCTTTTCCAACCAACTGCTTGTAGTCTTCTCGGGGTTCTGATTTTCTCCTTCCATAAATTCTTTTGCTTTCTTGTCAAACCAGTATTGAATCTTCAGTTTGGTCGGGTGCCAGAGCATGTCCTCTTCTTTATTCATCAGGGTCCCGACAACAGAACCATTTCTTGACATAGTTCTGTCGACAGGGGTTCACTTCGCATTGTCTTCAACAAACAGCAACCAAACACCTTTAAGCACTGGCCTAGAAAGGTTTTACCCTTTCCAGCAACACCCATGAAGCGAGTGAAGTCTCACTCGAGATGATTAAGGGGGTTGTAGGAACCAGGTTTCCGCAGTAGGGTAAGGACATGCAACTACTTCACTTCTATCGCAACAGAAACCAGAGATTCACATTCGCATCATGCTTTAAAATTCAGACATACATTCAACATTCACATTATTCGCTAGGTAATAAACATTCGCATTATTAGATTAACATTAGTGATTGCATCAATCAGAACTTATAGAAAATAACATAAAGCAGTCAGCATTCGACATAAACAAAGACAAAAGAACATATTCGAACATCCTCATGCATTAACTCATCAAAAACCTGCAGTATAACCTTCGCAGAAACAGTTCAGAACATCTTATCACGGATTTATACAAAACTGCTGAAAACAAAGAAAAACATTACCCGAGCGGATAGGATCAGATCAGATAATGATACTATGATGCTATGATTCCCTTAGTCTTACATTCATATTCTTATTTTATAGCCAACTATGGCGGTTACAAAATGGTCCAAATGACTCTTTATAACAAACTAAAATAGTCTTGCACTTCCTTGTTCTCCATGAATGGTCCTTCTTCCGTGGATGGTCCTTCTTCAAAGCTGTCGGCTTCTGCACTTCATGCAGACTAATCCTGTTCCAACAAGGAAAAAAAACAAAAGCAAAAGAGATATGTATATAACTCTGAAATTTAAAAAAAAAAAACGTAGAAAAATTATTGGGTTTTTGTAAACTCTAAGTCATCGAGGGCTCTACGTGAGCCATGGCATCTTGTACCTGGTTAAATTTGATTTGAGCGCTTAAGCTTCATTCTGTAGAACTCATATTCTTACCTAATATCCTCTTGCTTCATTTTGTTTTCATTAAGTGCTTTGAAATTATATGAATATGTACGGAGCAAAAATTTGTTTTTACAAAAAAAAACCAGGTGGATAGCAATTATAGCCACATTTTCACTGCTGGATGTCTATTTTTTTATTATTATTGCAATATTCTAATATATGGCCTATTGTTTAAATTATCTCTCTCATAAAAACCAGATATAATTGCTTCCAAACCGTCAAATAGTAAAAAAAAATGCAAACACACATGCTTATTTATTTATTTATTCCAAGATGGATTGCTAAGACAATCCTTCTATCCTAAACGTGTGTTAAATGTCAGGAAACACCTCAAAACTGAATCCTTGTAAATCAAGCCTTCACTTCTCGAATCCAATATTTTCAATCAATAAAACAGATGGTGCCATTAATTTGCAAATATTGAATAAATGAAAGCTAAATGGATCCACGACACGCAGAAAAATATTATTTTAAAAGATTATGCACAAAGTGAAAGCAAGGTGCCTTAAATGCACGAGTTATAATGCAAATCTGGATGGTCTAATGCAAATCGTGGGTGTTCTCTAGTGGATTCTAGGCACAGTCCAGACCTTAAACGTTCACCTATAGGAACATTGGGCGTGAAACTGTATCAAGAAACAACTCTTGGAAAATATGGGCATTTTCTAACCACAATGTAGGTTTTAAACCTGTGTAGAGAAGCAAAGCATAGAGATTCTTTTCAGCAAAATAGAGATTACGCCATAGCATTCACACATAGTACATAGAGATTTACCCTAGAAACCCTTAACCGAGAAAACCAGCAAACCTTGGAGCCACCACTCCTATTTTTCTCATCATCTCATTATGAATCACTCACAATACAATATCGGTATTTTGCAGCATCCAAAACCCTAATCCGTTAACTTGAATTAGTCAATAGAACCCAATCCCTTAACCAGGATTAAATTACATATTTTTAGAATAATCCCCAAAAATTGCATGCAATCCCCAAAGGTGCCAGAGGGAACGTCACCTGCACCGCTGATAGGCTCACTCTCTCATTCACATACATGTAGAGAATATAACACATACCCAACACACAAATGGACAAGTACCTTGGATTCTTGAGTAGGATCCCTGCTTAAAACAACCCTTAATTATTTGTTGTCATACAGAAGTAAAAATTACTCAATGAATGCCAATACCGACGCTTTGTCTAATAACAAAGGTTTAGGGAGGAGCTGACAATAGGTACATCTTGCCCGACCGCTGCAAGCCTCAATCCCAACACGCAAGTTCCAAAATTCACACATGGAGGTCCAAGGAAAGAGAACTATGTAAGGTGTTCTCAAGCACACAGCCTTGGCACGACCAGCTGTGCAGGAATCCATGGCTGCCAAGTCCCCAAATTCCATGGGCTACATTGATGTTAGGAACCCATGTCTTTACTTTGTTAGTATATTGTTGTTGGACGCATATGCTTTGTAAATTGTCTCGTAGTATTTGTTGATCCATAGTATATATTAGCCCATAGTATTGACCCATAGTATTGGACGCATATGCTTTGTAAGTCGTCCCATAGTATTATATGTCCCATGGTTTTGACTCATAGTATTGGTGCCTAGACTTAGCCCATGGTATGTATTGACACATAGTATTGACCCATGGTATTGGTGCCTAGACTTAGTATATAAGTGTGTGTTGAAGCCTATGAAGACACCGTGAAGTTAATTGTATTGAGATTGCTCAAAGGAGGTTGCCCCCTCGAAGTGGCCCATGATCAATATAAAAGTGATTCTGAGTTCTATTATTTCTGAGATCTCATGTATTTGCATTAATTAATTATTGCAGGTTCTTCACATCTGGTATCAGAGCACTTTCTTGGGCTCGTTGGGTGGAATTTCTGCCAAATTTTTTTTTTCGCATCTGTTGCAGCTTCGGATTTGGGAATAATCCCTATCCGCTTAACTATGGGAAGTACTTGGGCATAATCCCTAAAACTCATTGTGAGGAGTACAATAGGAACCCCAAAGTAGCTGGCCCATTGAGAGGACCTGCCAGCAAAAAGGGAAACGACCCCTACCTGATTGACTAGTTCCCACCCGTGAGGTAAACCAAGAGCTGTCGTTTGTGGCAAAGCGGTTATCAGTTTTACCTGAGCCGTGGAGTGAGGGGTACTGCCCCAACATGCAAGCCGTCAGACAGCATTGGTGGCCAAGTGAAACACCTGAACTGTTAGGAAGCCGTACGTACCTGGGGTCCATATCTATTTTCAGTTGAACTGTTGCCGATCACTTCCGCTCTAGATCCAACCATTTTAGATCTATTCTGAAAGTCGTTCCAGATCCAGTCGCCATTTCAGATCCAACCATTTTCAATCCCTTCCACACCGTTGCAGATCCATCTATTGCGGATCCCTTCTGCGCCGTTGTTGCCGATCCATTTCTGAAAATAAAATAAAAAAATATTACTGGTTATGGTTCTCACTCGCACAGGAGAAAACACCATAGAGGAAGCACTTGCAGCCATCCAAACCAAACTCCAAGATCTGGATGAAAAATTTCTCAGCCTCCATCTTCAGCATTCAGCCATGAACAATAACCGATAGCCATAATCTTTTGCAGCCACCGGGTTCTCTTCTTCTAGCAATATTTGTGGGTCGAAGCTTGATTTTCCTTACTTCAATGGTATTTATCCGACTGGATGGATATACCAAGTAGAACAATATTTCAGTCTGCATAATACTTTTGATGTCCAAAAAGTTCCACTTGCATCCTTTCATTTGGAACAGGAAGCCCTTCAATGGTACCATCGGTACATGAAAGCTCATCCCGAGCCAAACTGGACAGATTTTTGCCAACTCCTTTTGCCACGATTTGGTCCTAGTGCTTTTGACGAATTCACAGGATCACTCACTAAACTTCACCGAACTGGCATAGTGAGAGAGTATCAGACGAAATTTGAGAAACTAGCCAATCACACAGAAGGATTGTCTGATGAATTCTACAGGAGTTGTTTAATCAGTGGTCTCAAGGATGAAATCCGCTCAGAGGTCAAAATGTTTTGTCCCAACACAATGATGGAAGTCCTAGGGTTGGCTAAGCTGGCCGAGGATAAGATTGCAGCTCAACAACGCTCCAAACCCACCTTTGTTCCTTTCAGAAATATGGGTTCCCAACGACCTCCCATCACGCCTACTCCTCAACCAACTCCTATCAAGCAATTGTCTGAAACAGAGATGCAGGCACGTCGAGAAAAATGGCTTTGTTATAATTGTGATGAGAAATTCACTCGGGGACATAGATGTGTTCAACAAAAGCTCTATCTCTTGGATGTGGATTCTTCGCCTACCTCAGAACTTGATGAAGAAGCTCCAGATACAGTAGATGATCAGGTCGACATTCAACACCCGCCTGTTAACACCCCATCTCAGGACGACCCACCCGAGATCTCTCTCCATGCTGTAACCGGCGTCACCACCCCACAAACAATGCGAGTCAGGGGATACTTCAAGAAGCTCCCTCTTACCATACTCATTGATTATGGTAGCAATCATAACTTCATTGATCCTCGGATTTCCAAACAGGCTGATTGTTTTGTCCATCCTTGCTCCAACTTTGAAGTCATGGTTTCCAATGGGGGCACCTTACCTTACAAGGGGAAGTGTCACAATGTGCGTATCTCTATGGAAGATTATAACCTGTGCTCTCACATGTTTTCCTTGTCCTTAGGCGGATGTGATGTGGTTTTGGACGTTCAATGGTTACACACACTTGGCCCCATCTTATGGGATTTTGATGAACTTTGGATGCAGTTTTCAGTCAGTGGAGCACAACACAAATTTATGGGTTTACAACCAGGGTCTCTCTGCATCATCAGTTCACATCACCTGGAAAAAATACTTAAGAAGAATTCACATGGTGTCATCGCTCAGCTCCATTACATTCAAATGCACCCATCAATAGTCTCCACTACTTCTTTGGATATATATGCAGGTGTCTTTGCTGAACCAATGAGCTTGTTGCTTTCAAGAGACCTTTTCAATAAGAATTTAGCCGCATCTACCTCTCAGTAGGAAATGATGACTATTTTGCGTACAGTACAGAAGTGGCAGCCATCCCTATTGGGGAATTATTCTTGCATCAAGACTGCTCTCCAGAGTTTGGAAACTTTCCTAGAACAACGGGTCTCCTCCCCAACACACCTGAAATGGGTTATCCAACTCATGGGTTATGACTATGTGACCACTTACCAGAAGGGTAAGGACAATATGGTGGAAGATGCTCCTCCTCGCACATTTGATGACCCAGTTTCTATTATAGCTATTTCTCTGCTTGTTCCAAATTGGTTGCAATCTGTTCAACAGGGCTATCTCTTCTATGAACTCCATGCTTCTTCATCGATAGGGCACTTTGGGTTCCTCAAAACGTATGACCAGGAACAATGTAACTTCTTTTGGCAGGCACTCAAAAGGACAATTCAACGGATGGTGGTTGACTGTGATACTTTCCAGGTCAACAAGGGTGAACCGACCCTCCTTTCAGGACTGCTCGAACCCTTTCCCATCCCTCCACAGATTTGGACAACTATTTCTATGGATTTCCTAGAAGCGCTCCAGTGGTATAGTACCACATCTCAAAGGACACCATATGAAGCAGTCTCTAGATAGGCACCACCAGTTCTTCTTCCATACACCTTCAGCAGCTCCCCAGTTCAGGTAATTGACTCAATTCTTCGAAACCATGATCAACTTCTTCTCATTCTGCAGGACAATTTTCACATGGCAAGAATTCGACTGAAACAACAAGTCGATCAACACCGTTCTGAGCGCAATTTTCACATCGCTGATATGGTTCTTCTTCATCTACAACCTTCCATGCAATCCTCCATGAAACTCCAAAGGCGCCAGTGGCTCGGAATGCAACCCGAGGATGCTATAGGGGACCCACTCCTTTAGATTCTGCATCAATTTCCACATCTAAAGCTTTGAGGACAAAGCTTTTTCTAAGGGAGAGGGGATGTTAGAAACCCATGTCTTTACTTTGTTAGTATATTGTTGTTGGACGCATATGCTTTGTAAGTTGTCTTGTAGTATTTGTTGATCCATAGTTTATATTAGCCCATAGTATTGACCCATAGTATTGGACGCATATGCTTTGTAAGTCGTCCCATAGTATTATATGTCCCATGGTTTTGACTCATAGTATTGGCGCCTAGAATTAGCCCATGGTATGTATTGACACATAGTATTGACCCATGGTATTGGCGCCTAGACTTAGTATATAAATGTGTGTTGAGGCCTATGAAGGCACTGTGAAGTTAATTGTATTGAGCTTGCTCAAAGGAGGTTGCCCCCTCGAAGTGGCCCGTGATCAATATAAAAGTGATTCTGAGTTCTATTATTTCTGATATCTCGTGTATTTGCATTAATTAATTATTGCAGGTTCTTCACAATTGAACCAAAATCCCACATCACAAGCAAACGCAACAACACACCACAAAACCGTGAGCCAAGCACTTATTACCAAGCCAAACCACAAGGTAGGATCCCACCATGGGCATAGGGTGATCTACACATTTACTGTGCAAGAGGAGAATACCAGCACCAAGGAAGAGCCACAGGACCACACCATGCTCTAGGTGTTGGTCCATGGTATGCATAGAGGGAGCACAAAAGCTCCTACACAGAAATTCCATGGCCCACGTCCTATGCGAGAGAGAGAGAGGAACCTGTGGGTTGTGCAGAGAGGAGGAGGCGTGGGTTTTGGAGTGAGAGAGAGGCCGAATATGCACTATGCACCCTGTGAGGAAGGGCCTACAGGAAAGTAGAGGAAGGGTTACACCATTGGGTGACCCTAACCTACGACTCCCTATAGTTGGGGAGAGGGGGAGTTGGTAGTTGATCCTCTATTTAAAACCCAGGTAGAACAACATTATATATATATATATATAAACAAGAAAAATAGATACCCTGTTTCCATACTTCACAGCTCTTCTTGGAGAGTAAGGCTACGCAGAGAAGGAATGGGGGGCTGTGTAGCTGCCACTCCAAGGGTTCACGCAAAGGTGCGGAGGTGGAAAGGGGGGCGCCCAATGGCCGCCACTCCAAAATCGTGAAAGAAAAAAAGGACAACCAGTGCACTAAAACTAACAAAAATCGCAGTTGCAGAGGAATTAGGTTATACCTGAGCTAGTGGTGATTGCAGAGCTTACTCGTCATGGCAGAGTTGCAATTGTAGAACTCGCTCATCATGGTTGAGTTTCACAGCCGAGTCTGCCAGAAACTGAGCGAAGAAATGGAAGGAAGCCTTTGGATTTGACCCTTTTAGGGTTTACATTATTACATGGTTGTGGATGACATAGGGAGGCTACGTGGCCTCCATGGATGCCATGAATTCCGAGACTAGGGTACATGTTAAATTTGAAGTTTAGACGTAATGTTTAGGGTTAGGTTTCAACATTGGATTTAAAAATTTACTAATTTTTAATTTATTTAAATAATTCAAAATTAGTAATTTTATTTTATTTTGTCATGATAATCTAATTTTACAATTATTTAGAAGTTTATTATTTTAATTGAAATTGTTAAATTATTTAGATTTTTTTTTATTTAATTAATTTTTTTATTAATTATTAAGAAATTTAACATAGTAATAATTAAATTTTTATATTGCTACTTAATTATGAATCATGGTGAGGATAAATGATGGTTTAAATCTTAAGTTAATATTAATGTAATTAAAGTATAGGTTAAATTGAATTAGGTTACATGTAGGACTGAATTCGAAACAAGGTCAAATTAAGTGAAGCTCAATGTTTCACGCAGGGGGATCGCATCGAGGGTGGCCCTGGAGGAGGGTGTGGTCGTCAATGACTACTGAAGGAGTGACGACGATGCAAAACCACATGTAACTAAGACATAGTGTCATATTCCCGACTCGCGATGGTGACATCGACGTAGGGATGTAGTAGTTCCTTCGCACCCTCACCCTTTCAGGCATTTGCCTCAGTATCAGGTAAAACCCGTTTATGGGTGAAGAAAGAAAGAAACTTTCACTCACTCTAGTAGGTTTGGGTATGTGTTTAATAATGACCTAGGTAAGATTTAAAACGTGTGCTAATTGTCGAATTATGCCATGATGCAAGATAAGCATGGAAAGGACATGAGCAGGTCGGGGGCGAGGTCAAGCGACACCAATACCTGAAAAAAATGTGTCGGCACCATCGTCGGAGACCGTTCTCATATTGCACTCTCTAGAGGCAATAAATGACACACTCAAGGGACTTCAAAGGGGGAGTACATTACACCACAGATAGAAGTGGGGGGGCCGCCACTAGGGAACTGAGGAAATCTTTATTTATCTTCTCATCTAATCAATTCACTCTAGATAAATCTCATGTTTTAGTTAGCATAGACACACAGGACATTTTTTTATATATAATTAAGAACTAATAACATAAAAAAAATCTTTAATTTTGTTTCCATTAAAGACATTTTCATGGATGTTAAGGGCTTTTCTAATGACAATTTTGTAGAAGTTACTATGGACATTAATATAAATTTATAGGTGGATGTTCCTATAGATGTAATATTCACCATGGACACCCTTAAAACTATAGCTATTGGACTCAATTTAAATGTAAAGATATCCATAATTGAGACTATTGGTTTCATAAATGGTCATTTTAAAGGGATGTCACAACATCAAGATTTATGGGACATTTTTAGGTGGTAAATCAACTAAAATAGTGTAGTTTATTATGTGTGTTCTAAACTAGGAATTTATCCCTTAAAACATACTTTCAAGGCTCATAGGCTATGAATGGGCCTTGAACTATGGTATATGTTCTATAAAAAGAATATTTTCCACCACGTGGAATATAAGCCTAATTTCAAGGATTGGGCACAAATTATATGGGTCCAAAATCCGTCCGGTGTTCCCTAATCTAAGATTATTCAACTCATAGTTGATTGGTGAGGAAGTAGAACATGATATTGACTTTGCAAAATGAATAATTTCCTTAATATATGAATTGTGTGGGTGCAATTTCAAATATTAGACTTATCATGGATTGGTATCTAACCCAATACATGATATAGGGTTGAAAACTATTGATTTTGCATTTAACCAATTTTATTTAGTCATGTAAGCCATGCAGGTCTTAACCATGGGTCATGTCCTAAGAATTGAATATTTTCCATACGAGAAGAATATGAACCCAATTTGAAAGATGTGGCATAACATGGATGGATTTGGTGACTTGATTCGTGATAGTTTAGGAATAAAAACTCGGAACTTATCTTCTAATTAACAATTTCTTTCTAGCTCATAGGTCATGCAGGATGTTATATACTTCTTTTCTTGTTAGAAATTCATGTCACTCGAGGCCAATGCATTTCAGCAATTGGCTAAGAAACTGCAACCCAGGGGCATCTATGCCATCAAAATCACCTAGGGATTGAACCTGGCCTTGGCCACATGAACATTTAACATGGTTGGATTTTTCGGTGTCACCTCCGAGCTAAGTCACCCCTAAGGGTATTGAACAGAGGTCACCTTGTAAATGAAACCTACACCTTAACCATGTGAGCTAGTGGGAATTGACTCCAATGATTTCATACTAGGAATTGACTCCAAGGATGTCATATGCTAATATAAGCCCCATGAAATAAATATTTTCATCACAAATCAATCATTTCTTTAATCATATATTGATATTTGTGCTATAAGGAGGCACCTATTAAGAGGGATCAAATTTCTTGCTGTGTAAATTTTATTTTATCTTAATTCTTTCACATCTAGAAGACAAAATTACTTTATGAGGAGACATGGATTTTTTAATTACTTTTCATTTAGTTTTAATGTTTTTTATAAGCTCACGTGAATTTGTAATTATTTTTTTATTTTTAAAATGCCCTCCCAAATAAATATCTACCCCATAAGTAGATGATATTTATAATTTCATGATAACCTCTCATATTTAAGATACCCTAACATTATCCTTGAACAAATTAAACCCAAGTGCCCTAAAAGATATTAGCCCATGAACTTTTTCCCTCCCCAAAAGTGCCCTAAAATGAATAACCCACTTTTATAGCCCTTTAGCCTCTCAAAAATAAATATCTTAAAAAGATATTGCCCACATGCCCTTAAAGGTATTGGCCACATGTATGGGATTTTGCCCTCTCCAAAAAGAGATACCTACAAGCTATTAGCCATGTGTATAAGAGTTTGCCCTCCCTAAAATAAATGCCTTAAACGAAATTGGACACGTGTAAAAGAAATTGCGTAGATGTATGTTGATGTGTCGATTGAGTGCTTTTATCATTTCCTCTCAAAAATCCATTTCATATAAGTACAGCACAATCATCTGTATAATTGCATTTTGAGTATTCATGTAAGTAGAGCACACCTGTATCTGTAATTGTATTTCGAGAAAAACTAATTCTCTACCATTGCGAAATTTACCGCCAGTCTCAGCGCGACCAATTCTCAGCCGTTCTTGCCATTCTAAGCGCGACTAATTCTCTGCCATTCTGAGCGCGAAATTAATTGCGAGAGAGAAGGTAAGTAGATATCTTCCGTTCATAGCCAAAATTTTGCAAGTAATTTGACTTTCTGGTCAAACAGGCGGCCTTAATATTTCACTTCTTTTGATTTATCAAAATCTTTATATTTCACGTCTTTTGATTTATCAAAATTATTATTGCGAGTAAGTTTCTGGTGAATGATGACCTGAAATTCTTTGTTTAGTTTGACTTACAACATTTATTGTTTTTCTTATTTCAAACCCAAGTTTCAAGTTTCTTTGTGGCATGTACGGTCTTCTGTAACACTGTCAATCCTTCTCACAATGGTTTTCTTCGTAGGATTTAATAGAATAAGCCTATTTGCCATATGAAATTTTGAGAATACTTTCCGCTCAGATTGTGATGAAGGTAACATGGGTGCAGGAAGATGTTAGTCATAAATATAAACAGGAAAATATGGATGAACACTCTGCTTTCACTCTACCATCCTTACCTACCATCTTACCATCACTGCATCACTGCATGTATGGAATGGTAAAAAATTGTAGAACATAGCAGTACTTTCGATGCTCCTTACTTTCGATACAAGATGTCCCGATGTTTTCCTTTTTTGCTTTTGTTGTTCACGGGGTAGGTGAAGTGTTTCATGTTCTCGTGTGATGTTTCACGTTCGTCTGAAGAGGGTGGACCACAAGTAACAAATGTCCACGCTTGGGCACATAGAGTTCATAATTTTTGTTTGGGCTTAGTCGTGATTTTAATAGTTATGTTCGATAATGTTCCTCAATGTTCATCTTGGGAATCGAAAACCAGCTGTCTACCATGCTTAAAAATCAAATCATGAAAGCCTCTTGTAGTAAATTTCTGTACTTTGGGATTAATAGTCAATGGAAAAAAAATTCTAGCCTTATTGCAAATACACGAGCCTTTCATTTCATATTGAACTGCTGCCATTACCCCATTATGTCTGACTGGAAAGTTCGCTTGCTTAATGCACAATTTTATTGGCTTTATGTGTTTTACTTCGGCAACTTGAGGGCTTCTCTTCAAGTTGTAGCCATGAAAACAATGAGCTCTGTGAATGGTCCTACTTCAGGGATTAGTTTTGGGTGTCACGACAACTCGTGTGTCCCAAAGTTTGCAACCAGAGCTCCGCATATGAGTCTGCATACTAGAGGTGGTTTGCAACAACTTCATCAAGCCGCTCTAGCAAATGAGAAATCATGGTGCTCACATAACGGTTTGTGTCTGTGGATTGTTCTTCGGCATATGTTGGTGGATCCCTGCTTGGAATTTTTTATAAAATGAGACTTCTCACCGATGACCCCTTGCATCATCTACCTCTTGTGTGTGTGGATCGCTTCCTATGCTATTGAATTGTCTTGTTTGACTGGTGTGAATTGCTGACCTACACATTGAAGGGGATACTCTTTGTTTATTATTATTTTGACAGGATATCGCACACAAAGTTTGTTTGGCCTTGTTTAGTGTTATTTGGTGTGGACATTTTTTTTTGTTTGCAATGCTACTTGCACCTGCGTATCCTTACGCAGCATAGCTGCATGTCACTGTTTTTCCATGAGCATCTCTACCTTTGCGTGCATGCCTATGCTCTTAGGCATGCGCGATGATGTTGGATATATCGTTTCACGTCTCTTTCTTCGCGTGGATAATTATTGTTTGCAACCCCATATTATTATTTTACAGGACCAGAAGCTATAATAAGGCTATTTGCGATATGAAATTTCCAGAAAAAAATGGTGGGGAGTTTAGGCTACTTATCGGACATCATAGTTTAGGTTAAATCTTATTAGATTATAGGTTTAGGACTTCATAATCCATAGTTGAAATTATTTGTTTAATTTGACTATACAGCTGTAGTATTAGCTGAAATTATTTGTTTAATTTGACCGGACTTCATAATACAGAGCAGAGTGTTTGCTTGCGTCCAACATTCAGAAATTGCGTCCAAATTTGAGAAATTCCAACGGCAACGGCAACGATGGGAAATTGGAATTTGAAGTGCTTATTGATTTTATAAGAAACATTTTCACAGCGAAAAAAATTCTACTTGATATTCCTTGGGAATCAAAGTATACATAAGCTAGTTCTTCAACATCTTACTGACCTATTGTTTCAGATATTCTGTGCCACTCCACATAAATCAAATCATACCCAGGTCTTTAACATCAGTCAGATGACTGCCCTATTCTGTAATGTAGCTTCATGTTTTACGGTTCTGCATTATCAGCAAACTGTTGATCAATACGCTATTTGATCTACAGAACTCAGAAAAACGGCATGTTGTATCATTGTTGTTTTTTTTGTTTGCTAGTTGAGTGGCAGAAAGACCAGCTATGTTAAGGGATTATTTGGATGATTGGATGTACAGATATCACGTCTTAACTTTTATGTTGGATTTTTTTTTTTTATTATTCAAGAAAAAGACAACTTAGAATTTTCCTTAAAGTTTAGTACAACATTGATTAAGTTAATTAGAATGTAGGTTTAGCTTTGTAAAATTTGGAATATTAAGTTTAAGGAAATTTTTGAATAGTTTGTTTGGGTTTATTTTTATTAAGTTTTATGTTTATTGTTTCCACAGGTGAAATTGGAAATCAAAGAAGTGAATTTCGAAGAAGTGAATTAATAATGGAAAATGATAACTTCAAGAAAATGCAACCTTTAGGTATATTCTAATTCTAGTTCATTTTTTCTTATGTCAATGAGAAATCACTAATTCTAATATTAGGAATGTCTGTGTTATGAAATGAATCTAAGAATATCTATTTGAATACATATTTACTTAAATGTTGAAACATAATAGTAATAAGAAGATGATATAACCAAAATTAAACCAAAGTAAACTACTATCTATTTTCAATCCATGGTGGAGACCACAAAAGTCCAAAGAGAAAAATTAATGGTTTTAGAAAAAATATCTCTCATTCCATCAAACACCAATAAAAACTTTTTTTTTTTATCTTATATTTCTATCTTTTTAACATTTTTTCTCATATGCATGTTAGCATGCTTCCATTCCTTCAACAAGATCCCAATATCATAAATCTTTGTAATCCTATTAGAATCACCCCTCTCATACTCTCATATTTTCCTTGAGAAGGATGTTCTCACCACCCCAAAAAACCACATGATTGTCCCAACAAACTCACATTACATGCCCAAAAACAAGAACCACATGATAATTATCCCAGCAAACTCATGGAGCATAATTCCACCATAAATAAATCAATAGAAAAATGGATAATCATATTCATAAATGTATTTCCAACATAAATGGGCTTGAAATTTTCTAGAAGATATAGGATAAGAATATTAATTTGAGATTGATTAGCTATGCAAATTTTTTGGTACCTCTACCTAGTCTCAACAACAAAAATTATTACATCTCCATCCCTCAAATATAACCCTCGGCTCGTGTCTTCCATGAAAATTTGTCTTCGAGGTTTTTCATTTCTCGTCTACGTTGTATAACTAGCAATACAAAAAAAACTAGCAATACAAATACTTCATCCAATAATAATTAGAAAAGCTTTATAACATTTTAGATTTAGGTTCTCATATAATTTTCCAATGAATCCCCACACAAACATCTTTCGACCCAATTACAATCTCAACTTCTTTTAGTACTTAAACATATCATGAAAGGGGTATAATTAAACACTATGGTGAATATTCTCTTCATCTTCCTTGCACATCTGAGAACTATATCTAAGAACTATGAAGGAAATATCTCCCATAAAATTAATTACTTTCCAATAAATATAAATTGAATTAGCTATCAAATATGTAATTAAATTTTTTATTTAATTTTTATTTATATAAGGGCATTTTAATTTTCTTTCTAAAAATTCAATATTTTTAGAGATGTTCATTTTTTATTTGTTTTAAAAAAAGTAACTAACATTCGTGGGATCATTTGCAGAGAAAAGAAAAGCTGAGGCTAAAAAAATGCACAAGAAGTATCCACATAGCATACCTGTAAGACCCACATGTTGTTAATTTGGTTTGCAAAAGAAACTTTCATTGCAAATAGAAGTTAAAAGTAATAATATGATAAAAATAATTGTGTTACCTTTCTAGGTTTCTTTTATAGAATGAATTTTCTTAATGATTTCCCATTGGATCTTTGCAGATTATTCTTGAGAAGGCAGAGAAGAGTGACATACCAGATATTGACAAGAAAAAGTAAGAACTTATCTTCAAATTAACTTGTTAAACTATTACATCGAGCTTTGTGGTCACATTTGTTTTTTCTCACCATATAAGAAATATGCAAGGTTAGAGGTGGAAGATATTAGCCAATAACCTATAGATAATGGTGTTGGGTCTATTGCTGGGTCTATCTTTATAATTTCTATGTCATCCTTACTAATACTTGAATTCAATGAAAGAAAGCATGAAAAAGTATAACTATTATTGACCTCAATTGGTTTAGTGCCATTTCATTTTATCTAATACTTCACCTTTTGCATAGTTATTAACATTGTAAAATAGTAAATCCTAAATTTTCTTAGTTGATAGGTATTCAAATGGATTGTTTTTCAAAGTCAATGTTGAAGAAAATATTTTTAGCTTTCTCCCTCCCTCTCTTATGTGAGAGAATAAGGGTATTTGTAGAGAAATCCAAATATATATATGAGTGATATGTAAGAGAATAAATCAATTTTGAAAGAAAGCAATTTTTTCCAAAATTTTTTAAACGTAATGTTAAATGGCTTATCATTTTCGATTTGCAGATATATGAGTCCAGCAGATTTGACCGTGGGACAGTTTGTATATAGGATACGCAAGAAAATAAAGCTAAGTCCAGAGAAAGCAATATTTATTTTTGTGAACAATGTGCTTCCACCTACTAGTAAGTTTAATCAAATGGATTTCATCTTATGCAAAACTTTGTAATTGTTATTCTGTGGTATTTGCTTGTTCAAAACTTTGCATCTATTGTTCTGTGGCATTTTTTGGTTCAAACTAAATTTTTTGGATAAACTCCTCCTTATATAGAAAGAAAAAAAACATTTTAAAGTGAATACTAGGTTCAGTTATTGATGAGGTATTCATTTATGTGCAGCGGCTCTAATGTGTACTGTGTATAAGGAGCACAAGGATGAAGATGGGTTTCTTTATTTTACATACAGTGGAGAAAACACTTTTGGCTAGAACAATGAGGCTTATCTACAGTCTTGAGAAACTCATGTGATTTATCGACATTATATTCAACTGTGGATGTGATCTAAAGGGAAATTCAATTTCTATGTTATAGAGTGTTTTATATGGGTATGGGTAACATTGAAATTCTTTGGAAATTGATGAAACTTGCTTGATGTTAAAACTTTTGGTCTTTGTTGCATCGACACGAATTTGCATATCTCTACTATATTTCAGTAATAGTTTCTTGGAATGAGAGGAGGAAACATATTTGACATGGTGATTGAGTATTGAGATTAAAATGATTAGTCTAGATCTTTATTTGTTGGTAATTACTAGTGATTTTTTATCTTCATAGATCTTTAAAATGAATAACTAGCCAAATAGATATCAATCCATGTAATGCTCAAATCATAGTTAATGTGATTCTTTATCCATTCAATTGCTCTAAAGAATTTGGGTAGAGTTAAAGTGGTTGTTAACATAATCTAGAGTTGACCACTTACAAAATTCAAGTTTCCTTGGAGTTGATATTCTCATAAGAGTAATGATTTCTCTTTGATTTTTAGAGTCCCTCAATTGATTCTACAACTTTCTCTTATTTTGCCTCTTAGCAAGGTCTTTTTATTATTGCCTAGTATATTTTAAATTTAAAATGCCATTTTATTATGAAAAATGTACTTTTCAATTAAATCTTGCACTTTTCTTAGTAAAGTCGTATTATTATTATTACTGTTATTATTATTATTCATTGGAACATGTTATGGGGAAACCCTCAGGCACTTCCCCTCATTTTGAGGATGGTACCCAAGGTAAACCATCGGCCCTGATTAGGGGCCCTAACTCGGAGGGGACATCAAGTGAGGCCCTTGCATAGCCACTCGGGGATTTGCTCCCGAGACCTTCTGCTTGTGATTACAACACTCAACCACTTGAGCTAACCCACCGAGATATTATTATTATTTATTATTATAATTAAGATTTTAATTGTGGGCGCATTATGTATAAATGTACTTTTCAACTAAATCTTTATGGATATTTCACATCCTGATTTTTCTACTTTGTAGTGAATAAGGTAAAGCTAGTTGAATTGGAAACTCTCTCCACTTGACCAATTCGACCTCCACCACTTTATTCTCTCCTAAAGTCATAATTACATTCCATTTACATCACTCATGAGATTCCATACCATATTTAGCTAATTCGTGAGCCTTTAGAGTGTTTTGGAGAGTGCTTTTGACACCTAGGGGGTTTTTATGCTTTTAGTAAACCTTACTTTTTTGTGCTTTACAACTTGCCTTTAAGGAATTCTATTTTCTCTCTTGAGATGTATTATATATTCTATTCATATTGATGAATAATACATGAGATGATATTCCATCAATTGAGTTCGTTCTCTTATGTTTATGTCTCAATATTTCTTTTTCTTATTCTTGCATATTTTTGAATAATTCTTGTGAGGAATTATTTGCTTCAAGATTTTTGGCTATTAGAATTATTTCATGGTATTAAACCTATATATAATTCTCACATGGTATCAGAGCCTTGGGAGATCTTGATTAAATTAGTCTTCCAATATAAGATTTCAGAGAGTTTGTTTTGCAGGTACTGAAGATGAAATGGTGGAAATTTATTCAATACATAGTACAGTTGTTGAAGATGAATAATTCCATCTCTCTCTCTCTTGTTCTCCCATAGGTATTCTATTCTAAATTCTGAGAAATATAAACCAATTTATGCTCTAGATTCTGAAGAGGTTCTTGAATCCTCTCTTTCACATGAGTTTGTCTTCCAGTATAAGATTTAATATCATTAAAGGAGATCACTTTCAGATTTATGTACGGAGATTTATTGCAGGTTATATATTTATATACAATAGTGGGGTTGAATTCCTATCATTTGGAGTTTCTTTCCATTGATTTAGAGCTTAGAACGGTGTTGGTGGGACGAAATGGATGTTCTGGTTTGAATACTTATGCACATTTTTTGGTTGTGAGACCTATTCCGTTGCATTCAGAGCATCATTTTTAGTGGGAAACACTTTTTTTTTCACTGAAAAAGGTTTTCGTATGCCTGAGATATCATCATTTTAATAAATCTAGTTTATTCGACATATCTTCTATTGGAGGGCACACCACTTCTTTTATATCTCTATATTTCTTGGATTTCGAGCTTCTATAAGAGCCATATATTGTTGTAATCAGTATATTTATTGTCTCCATACATTCATAATAAATATTTACAGAGATTTTCATCATATGGTGTTCAATGTTCAAGTTTATGGATGATTTATGTGCAAATTTGCTAGTATGGTTAAGCAATCTTAAGACAATGTGTACTAAATTTTCATATTAGCTCCCTAAAGTTTGTTATTAAGTTATTTTTGTTTATTTGGGAGTTTCATGGTCGAATTGGATCTATTTTGGGAATACTTGGGCTGATTGGGAAGTGTTTGGGTCAAGTTGAAAAACTAGTATTCCAATGTGGGGGACTTCGAGCTAGTTTATCAGTAGTCTTGAGAGGGTGTCTTTAATACTTCTTTGGAATTTCTATGGAGTCTATCAGTGGGTCAGATAGTTTCATTTGAGTCTAATTGATTCCATTAAATTTACTAATATTTGGAGAATTTGAGTTACTCTGGTAGTGTTTGGGAAGAGTTTGAAACCTCGTGTTCAGTGTGGCCAAAATTGAACTAGTGTTCCTAGTTTCTTTACCAGCTTCCAATTTTATATTAGATTTTATTTGGGACACACTAGTGGTCTCTAAACACTTTGATGAGATGCACACCTTTAATGGACATCAGAAATATACATACACTCCACTATTATTGAGTGAGAGAATCTCATAAGCCTTCGTAAGCCATTGTTTGGGCAAAAGTTGAAAATCAACATAATTAAAGTTGGAACCTTGGATATAATATTTGTAATTTCTGATTGGGAACATTATACGTAACAAGGTTTTTTTATTGTTATCTAGTATAATAAATGTGCTTTTTAGTTAAATTTTTCTCTTTTTTTCTTAGTAAGGTCTTTACTATTATTATTTATTATAATTAATATTTTAAATGTCATTGTATTATGGATAAATGTGATTTTTCAAATAAATATTTATGGACCTTTGACATATAATGTTCCTTAATTAAATTTATTTTCGATGATTTTTTTCTCCTACAATCTCAATCTCAATAGAATTAAGTGATATTAATTCTATATCTATGCAATTTAGTGAGAGTAGCGATACATGTACAGGTCAAACATTGGGAAACTTAATTACAACTTTTAGAAACACCCAACATCCCACCAGTGTTTTCCTAGTTGAATCCCTTGAGATGATAATATCATTTAATGAAATTTTGGAGGGAAATTATCTTATATTTATAAATACAAGGCTAGGATATTTGAGGAAGAGATGAAATAGAAACCAAGTGAAATAATTAGGGATTTGAAAACAAGACATCTTTATCTTGTTTATTTACTCTAGAACACCCTCCCATGAATCATATCATATCCCTCCATGGATCACTCATTTTTGATGATAATATTCTCTTGGTACTTTGTGATTTAGTTTGGAGCTTGGCTGCTTGTGAGAACCATTGTCACGAGCCTATAATTTTCTATCCATCTCAAGTGTCCCATACCATTCGAAAGTCTAGACATTGCGTTGTACCAACGTGATATTGCTAGTTGGGCATGGCCATCAATTGCAAGTATCACCCAAAGTAGACTTTATCGTAACCAACCTAATCGAACCAAGTTAGACACCATAGAGTTCTGTGGAATTCGAAGTTCTTGTTTCACCATAGGTGATTCACCCACATGCATCGCCACCCAATATTAGACAATGTTTTCCTTCATAAAGCCACCCCCGAGCAAACACTTGAATGACCAATTTCCCAATGCATGATGATGCGCTCACCATGGTCCCTGAAGGTCCTATCGCGGCTCTTCGACCACATACCAATCATTCAACCATCAATGTTATTTCCCTAGCATGGAAGACACGCCACATATTGCATTTCCAATCGTTCCATAGTTCATCGAGCCAGCTATGGAGAACCTCACATGTTTGTATCAATTTACGTGAATTGACATCATCCTTGATCTTCCTACTGAGCTTACTCATTAGTACACCATCCTGTCCAACTCAAGGCCACCAACCAAGAGACGGACACCAAGGCTACCAAAATGTCTTGGACTCACCGTGCACCCTCAAGTGATGCATCCCGATGTGTCCTTCGTCATGGAGTTGATGTGCATCCTTAAGTAATGCATCTCGGCAAGCCCTCGATCAGACAACTGCCAATGGCGTTCAATGCAGGGTCATTATAACTATGGCTACAAAGGAAACCTACAACACTTTTTATGAGTCATTATATGCACGAGTATACTCTTGAGCAAAGATTTAGCTTTGGTCTCAATTTTTCTGCTTGTGGAAGTCACGTTGTTTCTCCTCACTACTTGGTATCGATTCCTCTTTTGCATTGACTTTCATTAGTTTATGCTTATGCTTTGTTGATACTATATCATGAGTATATTTACTTGCGTTAGAACTTGGGTGTGTGCAAATAGAGGTGATGGCTAATGCAACATGGAAGGAGCCATCGATTTAGGAGGAATGTGGATTGGAGTTCCAATCCACATGGAGAGCTAAGAGTTTCTCAGATTCTCACCATCGCAGGAGTCTCTGCATAAACAAAGTTTCTCATCTATGCCTTACCTATTTATGCATACTATTAGTACTTAAAGTTGCATCTGATTGCAAAAGAAGCATGTTTAAGACATCTTGAATCTGAAAGGTTGTTTATTTTAGGTTTTGATATTAGTATGTTGTACAAGGGGATGAAGGGACTATACAAACCGTGAAAGTGTGAGACAATTGAAAACATCATGCTTCTGCTAATAACATGGAAAGATGGGCTAAAGCAAGAATGATATCAATTGATAATTAAGGTTGAGAGCTTACTGGCGATATGTTCCATTCACATATAACATTCGAGATCACCATATTCAGAAACACATTCTAAACAAAGATTGCATGAATATTCAGTCACAGTATGAGCATTCACAAATGAAAACATCAGCATGAAGGAATTCATAACAATGATGATTTAAATAAAACCACGGAACATTCAGGATCAAGATAGATAAAACCTGCTTCAAAATAGATATACACTTTCAGATAATAAGCCTCCAAATGAAATTACAGAGTGTATGTCTCAAACTTTCAATATACAACTCTTAATCCCATACAAGTTATCAGCCTCTTGATTGGAACCTGAACCCTTTACATTGAAAAATCATGAAATTTATAGGGGAATACAATTGGTGAGATGTTGTGAGATTTAGGGAAATTAAATATATCCATAAGCTAAAAATAAAAAATTAATTTCTATATGAAATCTAAGACAATTAAAGCTGCTCCCTTTTAATATTTGTCAGGTGCCTTCAGATATGGACTTGAACTTTTGATTTTCATCCATTACGACCAAGTGCTCTATTCCCCAAATAATTATGCACCTTAATGTGCTGGAAATGACTCGATTTGTTGCTAATATGTTTCCTTTAATATCGAACCAATTGAGTTGTTGGAAGCTTTGGTAGAATATTTGTGCCGTCAAATCTGCACTACTGCATAGAGGGGAGTTTTAAGGAAATATTTGAGACAATATGTTTGTAAATTGTCTTAAATATTGTCTTTAACTGAGTGTCTTAAATTATTGTCTTAAAATATTGTCTTTATAGAGACAATATAGAATGCATCAATTATAGAACATACTATCTCAAGTTGAGACAATAAAAAAATTGTTCTATCTCTCTAGAAACAATATCACTTTTATAGACAATATATAATACATCAATTATAGAGCATATTTTCTCAATAAATGACCATATCGTCTCAAGTTGAGACAATAAAAAAATTGTATTGTCTCAAAGTATTCTCTCTCTAGAGGAAATATCACTCATCTATGCATTAACTATTTATGCATACTATTAGTACTTAAAGATTCATCTGATTGCAAAAGAAGCATGTTTAAGACATCTTGAATCTGAAAGGTTGTTTATTTTAGGTTTTGATATTAGTACGTTGTGCAAGGGCATGAAGGGACTATATAGATAGTGAAAGTGTGAGACAACTGAAAACATCATGCTTTTTCTAATAACATGGAAAGCTGGGCTAAAGCAAGAATGATATCAATTGATAATCAAGGTTGAGAGCTTACTGGCGATATGTTCCATTCACATATAACATTTGAGACCACCATATTCAGAAACACATTCTAAGCAGAGATTGCATGAACATCCAGTCACAGTATGAGCATTCACAATGAAAACATCAACATGAAGGAATTCATAACAATGACGATTTAAATAAAACCACGGAACATTCAGGATCAAGATAGATAAAACCTGGTTCAAAATAGATATACACCTTTAGATAATAAGCCTCCAAATGAAATTACAAAGTGTATGTCTCAAAATTTCAATATACAACTCTCAATCCCATACAAATTCTTAGCCTCTCAGGAACCTGAACCCTTTACGTTGAAAAATCATGAAATTTATAGGGGAATACAATTGTTGAGCTGTTCCGAGATTTAGGGAAATTAAATATATCCATAAGCTAAAAATAAAAATTAATTTCTATATGAAATCTAAGACAATTGAAGCTGCTTCCTTTTAAAATTTGTCAGGTGCCTTCAGATATGGACTTGAACTTTTGATTGTCATCCATTACTATGAAGTGCTCTATTCCCGAAATAATTATGCGTCTTAATGTGCTGGAAATGACTCGATTTGTTGCTAATATTTTTCCTTTAATATCGAACCAATTGAGTTGTTGGAAGCTTTGATAGAATATTTGTGTCGTCAAATCTGCACTACTGCGTAGAGGGGAGTTTTAAGGCAATACTTGAGACAATATGTTTGTAAATTGTCTTAACTTGAGACAAAAAAAAAGTTGTGTATTGTCTTAAATATTGTCTTTAACCGAGTGTCTTAAATTATTGTCTTAAAATATTGTCTTTATAGAGACAATATAGAATGCATCAATTATAGAACATATTGTCTCAAGTTGAGATAGTAAAAAAATTGTTCTGCCTCTCTAGAAACATATCACTTTTATAGACAATATATAATACATCAATTATAGAGCATATTTTCTCAATAAATCACCATATTGTCTCAAGTTGAGACAATAAAAAAATTGTATTGTCTCAAAGTATTCTCTCTCTAGAGGAAATATCACTTTTATCTGTATAGAGAGAATATATAAAACAATATATTACAAACATTTATGCTAGAGAACAGTGGAATCAAACCACCAACCTTCTGATTCATAATGCAGATGCTCTACCACTGAGCTAGTACCCTTTAAAGAATTACAGGAGAAATGTAGGTTGTTGCGCAACAACTAATAATTCCTAGTGTTATCAAATATTGAATAATTATTTTATTTCTTAAATATTAATTTTATTACTTAATCTCTCTAGAAAGTTGTTACAAGACTTCAACACATTATGACCATATATCCACTTCAACAATATGCTATGATATGCTACAACACTTCAACACGTATATCTTATTGTTTTTCTCTCTCTGTCACATGTTTAGACACAACATCAGCAGATTGCAATGTATGCTATTTTCACATACCTAATAACAATGCAATCTGTGATGTTAAATTTCTCTAATAACAAAGTTATCTATTTTGACATTCCTACCAAACATATTTCACAACCAAGGGACATCACTACTAGAACAAGGTTTAGAGAATCAAGGACAATGTCCTAATAAATGGGTTTAATATGATGCTATGTTAAATTTGTAAGTGCAAATCAAAACACAAGTTCCAATCAATAAATACATGTCTATGAATATCCCATAAACAAGCCTAACATTTTGTTCATATCAAAGATCAAAATCAATCATTAACAACAAACTCAATGATACAACATCGTCTCTCGAAGGACAATAAGAATTATTTTTTAAAGGAGAGTTTACAAATATTATGATTTGCACCTAGCACAAAAAAATTCAAATTTGTCCAACAAGTGTTGCTTCCTATTTACCATATCCTTCTTTTTGTATATCTTCCCTACCTCTTGCAGTGAGTGATTCATCCTCGTGACTACAACACCAAATTTACCGTCATGGTTTTGCTTAAACTGATATTCCTCGAATTGTTTTTGGGAAACTATGGTACTAGAGTGGCGTGAATTCCCACATGAATTTATTTAATAATTATTTCCTTGTACAATTACAGATCTGACCTCCCTTCTTTAGGTCGATGGCCCCATCAACTAGCTCCATACCTTCCACAGGCTTAATCTCGGACTTGTGGGTTTCATATCTTGTGGATCTTGTTCTATTTCTCGATGTGACTCAAAATTTGGCTCTTGCTCAGGTCTTTGTTCTAGCTCTTCTCAAACTCCTGGTCTTTAGCTCTAACTAGGTATTGGTTTTAACTTCACAAACTAAATATGAGAATGTGGGTTTCATACATTATGGCTTTCTCTCTAGCTTCGGTTCTGACTCAAACTTTGGATCTTACTTAGACCTCTACTCTAGCTCTTCTCAAACTCTCTACCTTTATTTCTTAGTCGGTTTTGGTTTTAGATTCATGAGATAAATCTGAGACCTATAGTACCAGTGGTTGGGGACTATCCCTCCAATGGTCTTCAAAATTGTAGGAGCCACAGCCAAATCCAAAGTCCAAGAGAAACTCGATCCCTAGGATTTTACTTTCTTATCCCTAGAACTAACCATTTTTTCTATGAAGATCCCAACTATTGTGAACAACTATAACATTCTATTAAGTCTTCCATCAGATTTTGGAGGTGCTAGCTCTTAGAGGTACAAAGGAATAACCTTGAAACACCTTGAAACAAACAATTTTGTAAACCATACATTCAAATTCAAAGTGAAGACTCTCTAACATCAGCTTACTAGATTCCAAATTGGTTATTGGTGTGGGGATTATGAGACATGTCAGTGTTAGCAATGTGAGGAATACTTACAAGATTAGGAGCGATCACCTTAGTCAACTCAGTTTGGATCAAGGAAATGGTGAAAAGATTTTGGCAATTGATATTATTTGGGAATACTACCTAAGCTATTTCCCTGAATTTCAAGGTTGTATACAAAATTGTAATGTCCCAAGGAGAGAATCTTTCTTGATAAATTTAAGAAAGTGGATGAAAATATTTGTAGGCTTGGAGAAGACTAGATATTTGGAGGAACTGGGAATCCATGTACATATATGTATAATCACTGATTTTGGGCTGTCGAAAATGGATTTCAATGCAAAGTGATGAATTAGTTGTGTCCATGAATCCATAACTCACATGTAAAGTTGAATCCTCAATAGATGTAAGTGTACCCTACAAAAACCTAGTAATCAAATGAAATCAAAAAGTTGAGCAAAGTACACCTTTCATAATCAAATGATTACAAGGCTTTCTGAAGTGGCTCCATGCATGGAGGAATCTCTAAAATTCCAAATTTAGTGATTCTAAAATTGTGGGTAATAAGAATTCCTTCATCAATTATTCCTTGACTTTCTATTACTGCTATTCTACAATAGGACAGAGGGCCTAATAACAATCTTATCTTCTCCAATTTACGAAATGACTCTGTATAAAATGTGGGTGAATTTATCTGAGCATTGAATTGGTGTCCTAAAGGAAATAACAGTGTAGGAAGTTGAGTTAGTTGTGAGTACCTAGCAGTTGGATCACATTCACCAATCCATTCATATAAAAAACTTGGTTTACATGTCGATGGGATTTGTGGCTTACTTGAAGGGAAATTAAAAGAAGTAAAGATTGCTTTATGAAACATCACATATGACATTGCTAATTTATACCTCTGTCAACATACCTCCATAATTTGAATATACAATTGGACATAATACAAGTGTATAGCAAGGAAATTATCTTCCCCATTTGAGATCAGAAAACAAATATTATTTTGTGAAGAGATCAAACAGTAATTCTAGAGACAAGAGGGATATTCTTCTGGGTAGTCATGAAGATTTCAAATATGACATAGAACTGGTTATGATGAAGGTGATCATGAATGCTATAATGAGAGGCATTACACATCGAAATCATACTAAAAGTATGGAGGAAATCAAATACCATGCAATACACATCCCATATGAGAGGGATCATAGGATTGTTGACCAAAAGCATTAAACAATAGAAGAGATTGGTCAGCACTCTGATATTGAAACAAGGAACCGAAAGCTTCCTAGTATTTTGGGTCTCTGACCAACAAAAATGAGGTTTTAACAACTCATTTTTTGACAACCCATTGATAATCAACAAGACTTAAATGATTCTAGACAAAATGAGAGAATCTAGGATTGATTTTTCTAATAGTTTCAAAGTATTTTAATTCAACGAGAGATTATATCTAGCTGGAAATCTTTATGGTGTTGCAAATGGGTAGTAAGTTGTAGAATGTAAAAGTCAATAAAAGAAAACTACATGTAGTTGAAACATTTTGGCGACCTGGGATTGTGGGAACAGTTCATATTTCATGTGGTGTCACCCCGGGAGACTTTTGAACCTACTAGGTATCGAATCAGAGACTACATGGAAAGATTCGTTGTAATTTATGAATATACTGGGAAGGATTGGAAGCCTTACATCATAGATGATGTTCCACTTTGGTTTTATCATGATGTGTCCTTGATTGTTTATAATATAAAATTTGAAGCATGTTTCTCACTTACCATGGCGACATATGACATACAAATTTGAGATACTGCCACGATACCTAGAGCTATTCAATGATGTGCATCAAACCCTATAGAGCAAAATGGAGAGATATGTCCTGTGTTTCGAGGAATAAGTCAACTAGAATATTTTTATAAAGGAAAGGTAATTCAGAGATAAACAACAACAGCTAAATCCAATTTTTTATCTAACATGGGACACCTCGTTATCAAGGTGTTGATCCTCTCAATATCATCCAATTTTTAGAAATTAGTTCCATAATTCTAGGCAAGAGATCAGTATTCAAATTCAAATTATTAATTTTGTGACAACCACAATATCTAGGCAATGGGACACCTTTCTGGACAAGGTGAAATAGTCTATCTTCTTTCTGATTGGAAATCAAAAGTTATGAAAATGTTTCACAAGATGTCAATGGAAAAAACACTAAGAATGATCAAACATCAAGATACATATTCGACAAAATTTACCTCGGATGTAAGCTCATCTAAAGATGGATATGAAATTGTTTCCAGTTATGGGGTGCATGATTCCATAAAACTACAGGTAGCATATAAAGCCACCTCGAGAGCCAAAAAATCAAAGGAGGAATCTACACTGTAGCATGAGAGGTATCTGATATTTTGAAATAAAAATTTAAATATACAGTGATGCAACATCAAGTAGTTCTAACCTCATTTCTCAAAAGACTGAAGCAAAATAAAACATGGTAAAACAGAGTTGTACAGTCCCCAACATCCAAGAAATTCCCATGATGCCTAAATGCATGGGATAGCTCTAAGGAATTGAAAATAAACAATGACCACGTAATTGAACTTCCTTTGCTGGAAAGAGTAAAATGCAAAGAAACAAAAAAAGTAACCAATAACCTCATCCCCAACATCCACATGATGGTTTTCAAGTATATCACCTTGTTCAAAGAGGTGTCGCTTCAAATGGAAATTGTTGTTGTCACAAAATTAAGAATCTAAGGAAAATGTGGTTGTAACATAATTAGAAATTTGAGACTTATTTCAACCTTAATAAACTTATAAAATAGTAGTTGTTTACTGGCAAGAATTTTTTTTTAGCAAAAGTTGGATACACGATACATATGCAAGTTTCTATGGTATATGAAGTTTCTTCTTTTAGAACTATTGCCTTCAATTTAGAGGTTTCCTACTGTCTACCTTTGGATCGAGTTTAGATTCAAGAAAAAAGGAAAGAAACATATTAGTTGCTTCATAAGAGTGAAAAAATGTCGATAGGATTGGGATTTAGTTCAAGTAAATAATTCAAGGGAATTGACAAAAACCAATGACCACCAAATTGAACACTTTTCTAGAAAGAGAAAAAGACGAATAAACAAACATTTAACCCATTATCTTCATCCCTGGCATCCACATCATGAGGGATCTGTTTGAAGTGACTAATTGTTGGTTATGTAACTCTAAAACTCTCAATGGCTCTTACTCTATCCTTGTAGACTCCAAGACCCTTGAATGTTGCATAGAGAAAATGTAGAAGGGAAAATGATATATGCTCAAATTGAGAGCTCAAAGTCCTTTGCTTCTGCAACTAGAAAAGTAAATAACTCTATAGTACTTCTGCACACATATACATTATGTAGAACATAAAATCAAAAGCTTCTATAGAGATAGATCATGATTCATAATGGATGTTAGCATTTAGTTCAATGCCTAAACATTCTTCCTAATTGTTTTGCATTAAATATGTCAGCTTTGCAGAGATTTTCCTATTATATGATATGGACGCGATGATTGAATTCCACATTTGAATACAATAATTCCTTACATACCTACAACGAAGGTAAAAAAATTATTAATCAAGCATTGTACAATCACATATACACATGTCAAGCAGCTTGACAAAAGCTGCAAGTCAAAGACAAAATTATTGGATCTGCCATTATTGGACTGAATGAGAATCCAACATACCATTATTTAGTATTTAAGAAAATTACAAAGTAAATGGCATTTTATATCTTCATAAAACAAGCAACATACATATAGAGTTTACTACATTGAAAAAAAAAAGTATCAGTCATGGATATCCACTGACATGGAGAATTTTTTTGATGTCCTCTAAGAAAGATAATACAAGGATATGTATCAACCATGGATATCCACTGATATGGACAATTTTTTTGATGTCCTCTAAGAAAGATAATACAAGGATATCCATGCTTAGGGCTCAAATGTATCTCAATGCTTAACAGGTTTGGATGTTATCATCTAATAGAGTACATTGTATGATGACATGAGAAGAACACGGTCTTTAAAATACACTTTCTGAATATAGAATCATAATCACTCCTTGCAAGTGATAACTGCGAATGGTACAGACTCATTCCTGTAAAAACTTACACACAAGTAACCATGAATTTATCCACTATTTTACCAATTATAAACCAAGTGCAAAACTTATGCCTAAAGAGTAAATATGCTTATAATACTTGCTTATCAAGAAATATAAAATTCATTTACACTTCTCCACCCTTATCTACCTATACACAAGTAAAGTATTGAGTGGTGAGGTATGTATGCATGGGTGTTGGAGTAAGGACATTGTAGGAAGGGGCATGTATGAATGAGTGGTGGATTCTATCTATAGGTGATGCAGGGGCAGATTCTCTCCTCAATGATTTTATTATGGATCAAACCTTAAGGTCTTGATATTTTCCCAAGAGTTTATTTGTAAATTGTTGTAAATATTCTATAGTTTACAAGTATAAGTCTAGAAGAATCTAGAAATGATGAATCAGGGTTAGGTGTCAATCAAAGGAATACGTGTCAATTAGATGATGATTCATGTAATCAAATATACACTTAGTGGTAGAACTCGACGAGGTTTCAATTAGTGATTCGTCACATAGATAAAATCGAATTCTATTTTGAGAATCAATTACAGGTTTGTAGGAGGTTCGTGAGTGAGATGCAATTATTTGCATGCAACTATTTATATGTAAGCCTACGAGCATTAGGAGGATTTTTCCAAGTAAATTAAAATCAGGCTAAGGAGAGACAAAGAAAAGTCTCTGGACCAAGCTAAGGAGGAGAGGTTGAGGAAGAACTCTGTTGGACAAAGCCTTCAGATTCGATATGATTCGGACCAAGAGATTTAATAATATATGTGGAATTGTATGAATTTATGAATTTGTGTGAAGTTTCTGGTAATTATGATGGGACTGGTTGTTTATTAAATATAATATGATTGCAAGTTGTTTTAAGTGCTTCTACTCTTAGTAATCTTCCAGATTGCATTTAATTACTCTGTGAATGATTTTATATCACGATTGGGATATTTGCTAATTGAAAAAACTTCCAGGACTGAAGTTAATAGGAATGGAGTATGAATTCCATCCTAAATATCGCTCCAAGTGGTTAAATAAGTTGAATATCATGTTATTTGATCCCCAATTCCTGCTATCGCATATCTGCAGTAGCCAAGTGCAAGTGGAATTTAATGAACTCAGCGATAGACTAGATGTAAATCAGTGGTATTTTGTTTCTAAAAGGATTCACACCAAGTGTTTCCATCAAGGTTCTTTACACCCAGTTCGTTAGTGCATTTGGTACATGAATTAATTAACCAAGGGCACAATCCGATCTTGAATTCAGGGAGGCAATTGCATGTCATTTTAGTTTGGTATGGAATAATCAATACTCTGATTATGATATTCATTAAGCCATAATAAGTCATGTTCTGATCATAATCACTGTGAAGTTGAGTGATCTACCTGAGAGGGAATGAGAGAATTATGTTACTGAACATATTATACCAAGTGTTCTGTCAATTTGATAAATTATCTCGCTCCTTTCATTATGGTGACAGTCTGATCAAGATTGCAGGAGAGATCGGTCGCACTCTTCTTTTAATGAGCCACTGGGTGAATGAATTCCAGGTTTTTAGATGCAGGTAAGCCTCCATAGTCATGTATTTACAATTGGATGCTTATACATTTGCTCAGAGCAGGGGTTGTGAGGATATGAAGGTTTAGCACCACAAGAAGGTAAAGTCAAGACTGGTTTGATTTCAATAACTAACTTGAAATATATAAAAAAGGATCAATCACTTGACCTTGAGAACAAGAGGTGAAAGAACTTGGCACGAGAATTTGGTTTTGGTTGCATGGGGATAAATCCCCACGCTAAGATAACTCAGAAATATGAGTTTTAACACCATCAACATGAGTTGAATAGCCCATAGTTACGGTGGAGAAAATAATGAGTGTCTAAATTAGACTCTTCAAACCTGGGAGCTGTCCCATTGGGTCATTATTTTTTGTATCAGAGCAGGTATGCTATTTGGGATGAGAAATTCAAAGCACAGTTATGCTATGAAATTGGAAAATGAGAGTCTGAAAATTTGCAATTGTGGAAGAAAGATGAGGATGGATATTTGGACAATGATAGACGGTAGAGAAACAAAGTTCACCATAGGAACTTTGGTGTTGCATAATTAACGCCATTCAAACCAAGGAGCAAAGATGGATGTTGAGAAGACAAGATCTTGGAGTAGATCTTACATGTATGACATATACTTTGTGGAAGGTTGCGGAAGAAAGAAAATGTAACCAGAAATGAGATATCTAAAGAGAGAAGCATACAACCTTCCACAAAGAAACAAGAAGATTGGAAAAGAAAACTGTTTTCCTTTGAGATTTGTGAACAAGTTTTTGCAAAGGAATGGGGGATAATTTTCATAACTCCGGACACAAAATATTGGCGAGGGAATAGAAATCCGGTGCAAAGTATCTAGAAGCGGACTGAATGCAAAGGAACTTCAAGGGAGGAAAGTAAAAAAGTAATGCATCTAGAAAACTCTGGAGTTGAGACAATGTGAAGATGTAGTGAAGAATGTAAGAAGGCTTGGAGATACTTCAGATGATGAAGTACATGAACCCCTAAAATGGGCTATGCAAGAATACAGTGACACAAGTATGGAACTTGTCAAAGAAGAGATAACAATAAAAGAGGATGACAATGTTGAAGTGTATGATCATAGAGAAATCATTACAAAAATATATAAAGTGTTAACTGTTTATTAGTCATTTCAACAAAATCCAAGAACAAAGTTTGTTTGAGGAATCATGTAGACTAAGCATGCAACTCCGATATATGCACTATTGGTTGCACAAATTTTTATTCAATCAACAATTTTTTAGCAGTCGAGGATAGGAAGAAGGATGGAGACAAAGAGACCACATCATCCATACAAAATTTATGAGAAAATTGGCAGCAGAAAAATTGCGAATCAACAAAGGACAAGAATAGATATTGAACTTGATGAATTATGGAGGAATTTGATGAAAATATCCAAGTGGAATTATCAAAGGCAGAAGAAGGAGATCAACATACAAGTACATCTTACTGAAGGAAGCAAGGAGTTTTCCCAGCAACAAAGTAAATTATGGGATCCTAGAAGGACACAAACAGTAACAATGGAGCAGCAAGACAACAAGGCAAATCAACAATAGTATTAGATTTGGGATCCAAGAAAAGACTCATGATCAGGAGATCATGAAATTTTTTTAAGCCTGGGAGTCTGATCTAGGAGCACATTCTCTCCTCAATAATTGTATTATCGATAAGACCTTAGGGTCTTGATATTTTCCCAAGAGAGTGGGTTTATTTGTAAATTGTTGTAAATATGAAATATCCTATAGTTTACAAGTATAAGTGTAGAAGAATCTAGAAATGATGAATCCTAGGGTTAGGTGTCAATCAAACGAATGAGTGTCAATTAGATGATGAATCATGTCATCAAATATGCACTTAGTGGTAGAATTCAACGAGGTTTCAATTGGTAAGTCATCAGATAGATAAAGTCGAATTCTATCATGGGAATCCGTTGAAGAAATAGTAGGAGTTTGTTTTAGTGTGATGGAAGCATTTATATTTTCCTTTATTACGTAATCGCGTGGGAATTTTTTAAAAGGGAATTGCCCATGGAAATTTAGATTAGGCCATAGGTGTGTAAATCAAGATTTCTATTATACATGTACATTTATTTTGTTTATGAATGAGAAGAGGAATTCACCAATGGTTGAGTATTGATTCTGTGTGTTTTTGCATGAATACATAAATACCTGGTGGATGTTTAGTTAATGTGAATGATTACATAACATTGTGCATGAATTCTGATAGGTAAGATAGTCCCATTTGTGTGAGTGGACGTGGAAAAGATAAAACAAGATAGACAGAACTCATTGGAGCGTTGAACTGGGTAGAATCTCTGCAAGAGGTTCTAGTTCAGATATGAAATTGGGTAGAACCTCACAGGTTCCAACTTATGTGGAATTAATTAAGACTTAGAGGAATCCTGTGAAGGATTGAGAAATTTGTGTGATTATGTGTGAAATATCAGGGTTTTTGTGTGCAATAATCTTGTAGATTGAGGACGAGATAGGGAAGATGAAGTTCCTATAAACTTAATAAGATAAGGTTAAATCTCTGTTCATGAAGGAACTGCAGAAGGGTTTGAAAACACCTTGGACAATCAAAACCAATGTGCTTTAAGGCGAATTGGGTTTCATTGTGTTGCATTGCGGAGTTCAAGCTATTGAAGTTGTATTGAATATGCAAGTATATCCATGAGATCTGGAGGAAAGACAATGAAAAATTTTCATTGTATGCAACCAGGAAATACCCATGAAGTAAGTTTCCTTCAAGAGAATAAGACGAAGGTAAAGGGTTTTAATATTGGCATTTATCTTATCAATTTCATGCAAATTCAATTGTAACATCGATTTGTGAAGTGCTACAAATGATATTGATTCCTTTGATCGAGATTTATGTCTAACCAAATGAAGTGTTGTAGAAAAACGCCCTCTGATGGAAAATAAATTGCCGAGTTTTGGATGGAAAATCAGCCCTATTGTAAAGGAATAACGTGCTTTTTTTATTCAAGAATTGAGAAAACTCTGTTTTCAGGTAGAAAAGGAAGGTATTGTAAAGAAATGAGCCCATCCTATGAACCAGTTAATGAAGGTACCACTTCACAAAGGAATGTGACCAGCTATTTAGCTTCTGGAAGAAGAGCCCAAATGGAATTTGGGTTTTGAACTTAATGTTCCATAGTTGAACCTGTAGAATGTGAAGAATTGTAGGTGGAGCCTGCGTCAATACCTATAAACAGCTAGGACCTTCCTCAAATAGAATGGATGGATGGTTTGCTAGCACTCACATTCCACGGTGGTCCTCACCTCGGAGTAGTGAAGGAAATAGGTTTGGGGATGGACTTGAAAATGCTTACGGTCTAAGAGATAAATCAATATATGGCCTGAATGCATAATTTAAAAATGACCCAGATATTTAACAACTAGCAATACCCCTGTTGAGAACAATCAAACAATGAAAAAAATTGAAAGAATGGAGTAAATATTTCATAGTTAGATATGTATTGAGTTGTCTCACAATGCTAAAGAAATTGTTGCTTGAAGTCCTTGGGAATAAGTCTCGTGCGAATTCTGGGGATTGCAGAAGATTTGTATTCCAGAGCCTTCATGTAGTCATAATCGAGTCCATCGAGCTATCGTCCACCATGTCATACATCTTGGAGGGAAACATAGGCACCGCATTTCCACCGCTATTATCCATCCATACCCTGAAACCCCAAAAATAAAAAAACTCAAATCAATACATGGACTACGCCTTGATGTGTTCCCAGATATTTCTAATGTTATGTGGGGAATTTAAGAGATGTCAATATTGACCATATGATTCATTTCCAAACTCACTGCGATGTAATGTTCAAATATGGAGTAATGCTCTTGTAGATAGTACCAACGACTTGTGTTATTTTAGGTCAGATCTCATTTGGTGCTGCAACCTTCAACCAATTCATTTCAATCCAAGCCCTCGAATCAAAATCCTAGCATGATGTATACTGTAAACCCCAAAGGGTTGCATCAATTCACATCTTGAAAATGGACCCCATCTAATGCAGGAATCAATATTAGCAATTGCAAAACCCTGAAAACTCTCTTAAATTTGAGAAAATAAATATGGTCAAGGGCGGAGGAAAGTAAGGGCGGAAGCATAGAGAGAGCAACATCACGTAGCTTAGGGCAGTGCTTTACCCGTGGGAAATAAAGGGGTTTTACTCAAGCTCACACCCTAGCTAACACTTTCCTTGGTTGGCCCAACTATGCCTTGCCCCTACGCCAATTTAGGCGAGGGAGGAGAACCGACTCATTGTTCTTCTGCAATATTAGGTGCCAGGAGAACCAGTTAATTGTTCTTTTGCAATATTACGCGCAATGGATACATGGCCACGGTACCCAACCCACGCTTGGGACACTGTGCTAAATGAGAAAATTAGTGAACAATCTTGGCGCGAGGCGGAAAATGTGAAGTATGTGAAGTAAGCAAGTGTAAAGTGTTTTCACCTTATTGTGGTCACATGGTTAAGGTTTTAGTTGATGCCGGTCAACATACATAAATAAAGGTGAGAAGTTTAAGACATATGAGACTATTGCCTTAAATTAAAGTCTCAAAAGACCCCTATATGTAGTAGTGCTGGAAATGCTTGATTTTCTTGACCAAAAATATGACACATGCTCAATCGTCTTTAAATTTAGGAATGTAGAATTATTTGATATTGATTTGATCGCATTCTTGAAATCCTGATTATTTGCCACTCAAAGCTCTGCCACTTGTAAAGTTGTTAGTCTAAGAATCTGGAAGATAACCTTCAACCAACATCACCTGTCGATCTTTTACCCCATCAAATGCTAAAATGTCTATCTCCAAGCTTGGAAGATAACTCTCCTTTGATTATGTTTCAATATTCAGAGATTTGGAAATGATTTCAATATACAAAGTTTTAAAGAGTTTTTTTTTTTTTTTTTTAATATATGCAGGTGTCCTTGACATTCATTTGCCAACGCATTATGCAATATTAATCTCCATCGTAGAATTCCTCTCTTGGGTGCACTTGGATGATGTGGTAGGAACTGAGTTCTGTGTTGTGTATTATCATCTCCTTGAAAAAATCAACCAATGATATGTTCACAGTGTACTCATAATTTGAATACAAGCTCAAAAATGTTTTCACTGAATACAGATTCCACTACAAACCATGGGCTTGATGAGCTTACATTCCTTTCACTCTGCTAATGCGAACTGACCCTTACGCATGCTGGTGATCTTCGGAGTGCTTTGGACAGACACTTTAACTGTGTTCGGATATTTTTTATTTTTAGTACACTTGCATTATCAGCCCAGTGTACACTTAATCACATGCCATAACATTTTTCAACACCTGTGAACCTTCTTTCAACCTTCATCGGCGCTTGGATCAGGCTTGAACGTCTTCAATTCTTTCTTGGCTTCTTCGGTACTAACTTCTTGATGTTCAAAACTTGAACGCATGCTTGGACTTTTAATTTGCTAACTATAATATTTCGATGCTCTTGAATGCATATTTGACAAAAAAATTCACTTGAACGCTTCCTCATGACCTGGCATATGATTTGTATCCATAATCGATCCTTGGTTCATATGGTGAATGCTTGAAACTCCACACCCGACGTGTAGTGCACAATCTTAATCTGGCTCTTGTTCTTGGCGTTTGCTTTTATCTGCTGTTAGCATTTGTGTGCTCTACCTGGACAGTCTCACGCTTAGTTGGAAGCTTGCTTGCTCTGAACGTCTTTTTATTTGTGCGCTGAGAATGATCCCACATGCAAACAGAAGGATAAGTATTTATGCCTTTATATTGATTATTGTCCATAGTAATCATTCACACGTTGTGCATTATAGTTGCGTTGTGAACCCGGTTCACTGTCGTGTGAATGCTTTTAATAGATCAAAGCCCATATCTTTACATGGAGTATGAGTTGGGCACTTGGACAATGGAGTGATGCTTGAAAACCAATGTGAAGTTACGTAGAGTTTGGAATAAGACAAAACCTTTTTTAAACATAATAAAAACAAATATAAAATATTATTTTAAAACTATAAAATAATTTTAAAATAATATAATTTTATATTTATTTTTATAGTTATTTATATTTTAAAGTACATGATTTGATTATGGGACTTTGTAAATATGATACTTGAACCTAACCAAACCATAATAAAAACAAATATAAAATATTATTTTAAAACTATAAAATAATTTTAAAATAATATATTTTTATATTTATTTATGTTTTAAAGTATATGGTTTGATTATGAGACTTGGTAAATATGAGACTTAATTATCATGAGAGATTTTGGCTTGGCATCAACTCTAAATGCAAATCATGGCGAGACTCATTACATGATAGTCTAATGAAGACTTTTAGCAAAGCTTGACAATGACTTGAGGCAAGAACTTGGAGGCTTTGGCAAAAACACTAATAGACTTTTCGGCATTGAACAAGTCAATTCTAAGCTCTCAACTAGTCAGTTCTCTCTAAGAAGATAATATGTATGCTCAATCAAAACAAGGTAAGTCTTCCATAACGCAGAGGTAAGTACTCATCTAACGACCTCTTAGCAGGATTTTCACTATCTTATGTTCTTGATATATGAGAATGAAAAAAATTCTAAGTGTTTTGTGTACATTACATATGGCATACTCTATGGTATTATACACCAAGTTCTATTTTCATTTTAGTAAAACTTTAATCCCTTTGTACGTTATGGACCACTTTGAAATGATAAAAAGTTAAATCTATAATAAACAAGTTTACAAACACCATACATGAATAGATTATTTTTAACCAGAGAATTATTTTGCAACATTTCACGACAAAATAGTGAAATTGGATACCTACAAACACAATCAATATAACAAAAATAAAATCCTTCCAAACAAAAGTGATAAATTTGAAAACTACCATAAAATGCCAAGACAAAAGAGTGCATTGCCATAATTATTGATAAAGGTGTTACTACTGAAGAAGGATGCATTGCCATATATGATCAATAAGGTGGAGGATTTAAACATGCATGATTGGGTATGAGAATAGATGGATCAAGGGAGAAGAATGTATAACATTGGAAGTTGTAGAGTAGGTGATATGGGTATAGGGTTAATAAATGCCAATTTTGATTGTGGCAAGCATGTTGAAAGGAGAGAGTTTATTTGAGGAATTTGGTGGAAAATGAAATTAGATCAAATTGGTAGAATAACTGGAGATGGAGATGAAATTGTTGATTGTATATATAAATGAGCATTATAAGCAAGGGGAAGGATGTATCATATCTAAAAGGAGTTTCCTCTGGAGCACATAATAAATATATGCATTGAGGGCAATCATAGTAAGTGTTCTTGAGAGCACATTATAGTAGTACATAATTTATTAGATGAGAAATTCCGCAAAGAAAGTTTATATAAAAAATGTTAAAAGTAAATAAGATAGAGATAATGATTTATTTAAGAAACAATACATTCTTTTAGCAATGGTACCTTCTCAAAAGATCCTCTATCAAATGGAAATGAGGATTAACTAACATCTCCTTTACAAAACGACATACAAAAAGTAAATAAGATAGAGATAATGATTTGTTTAAGATACAAAAAGTTTATATAAGAAATGTTAAAAGTAAATAAGATAGAGATAATGATTTATTTAAGAAACAATACATTCTTTTGGCAATGGTACCTTCTGAAAAGATCCAATATCAAATGGAAATGAAGATTAACTAACATCTCCTTTACAAAAAGACATACAAAAAGTAAATGAAAAATGTTAATGGTTGTACATGAACATAGAAGAATTATTGTACATGAATGTTTTAAATAATATCTTATAAGGGAGGTTCTTTATATTTCAAGGAAATATTACAATTCCCTCAATGTTGCTACTCATCATTAGTAAGGAAACATAAGACACACGATCATGAACTAGTATAGTTTAAACAACAATGATTAATGCTTATTGTCAAAAATACACATTCATCATGTATATAAACTAAATTGAGTAATAAACTTAAAACCATGTAACAATAATCACAAACTAAACAATAAAGAACTCATTATGTACATGTGCCAAAATTGTAAGACTATAAAAAATTTGTGTAGCTATACCTTTTTAACAAAATGCCATGTTTTTCCCAATGTACAGTATGGCACTTGTTCCCAAAACATGAAAGAGTGTTAGCTTGTGCCCAAGACTCAAAAGGATATGTTGTTCCCAAATTGACCCCCGCTACCCTTTGTCTTGCCAGATGCATCTCCGAATACAATATTCCTCTTCATTGCGCTGGATTAAGCTAGAGTCTTCCTTTGTCTAGAACTAGTATTTCTCTATGGAGACTCTGAAGAAAACATTGATTAACACACTTCTAAAATAGAAATGTAATCCAATATTGCAAAAATCACTACATATGAAGCAACAAGTCCAAACATTTTCCTTCTCCCCAAGCCCTTCAATGCTATAAAACTCACTACAAATGAGACTACAAGTCTCGCAGGAATTTACCTCCTTAGTGAGCCCAACCTATACACAATGCTTCCCTGCAGCAACTACAATAACTAATTAATGAGAAAAACCTAAACCATAAAATAAACACCATTCTTGGATAATAATTTCATCAATTAATGATCTCACTATTAATATCTCAGGAATGCATAGAGAAGGAATAGGAGTTGAAGCACTTAACTAGACAAGACGCTTTTGAGGGCACATTAGGAGTTGGAGCAAATGTAGTAGAAACAACCATAGGTGAAAAAATATTGATGTTGCAATATTAGATACAAGCATGCAACCATAGTGTATGGAGCATGTGTTGGGGATGAGTGGCAGTAAAGCAACCCTTCCTCCATTGGGGATGAATGCCAATGGTGGGGGTAGGGTGGGCAAGGATTGTACTAAACATGTACTGTGGGGGGAATGACATAGGATATGCACCTGTGAAAGGTGGATGTCGTGAACTCTACATAAATGGGGCAGCCTATATACAAATTTTGAATATGTTTGATTGATACAAAGACATGAAAATTAAACAAAATTGGGTAACAAATAAGATAAAAAAATTAAAAACGTATTTAACTTTACAAGTGATACTGGGAGAAATGTGTACCCAACACGTGATGATCACTATGGTGTGGGAGATGTGCCAAGCTATTTAAAAAAAAAATTCTATCACTAAACATACTATGCTATGACTAACCATTCTCTTTTATATTGAATATGGAAATAACTAGCAAGATAAATTATTTATTGTTGCCGAAGTTTCAACAATATACGTGTGAGGCAAGCCTAGTGAACATGCTATTGCAATAGCTCTATCAACCAAGGAAAATGTCGCTAATGCATCTATCTGTGATTGTGATGTATTATCATTATGTAGCAACTACACATAAAATAATTAGATATACAAAATAATGACACAACATTATATTTATATAAAACTAGTCTCTCTCTCTCAAACACACACACACACATATTCAATAAAAAAACAAATATTATCCTACTCATGTGCACTACCCAATATGGTCCCATACCAATCCTTCCCACATCTTGATCATTGATTAGAATGATAAGAACTAGTTCCATGTGACCTCTCCTACCTATCATGTACTAAATGGAAAAAAGTACCAACCCATCACTCACAAATCTCTCGTAGTGAGATAATGGAATGGATTTAGAATGCCATAGTAAGCTACAAATCAAAGTGGAAATTGATTTTTGGTCCTCGTGAATGTTATCTTGAATGGGAGGATGTTAGGGAATAGGGTTAGGCCTCTACCTAGGAGGGTGATTCCCTCTTAATGGGTCATGCTTGAAATTTTCTAGATCTTGTTTAGACCCACCACCCACCCTTTCGAATTCACCAATTCCAAAGTAGTTGACATAGTGACCTAAAGAAAACCCATCCCATAATTTTTTAAGGAAATATGAACCTCCCTACTCTTGTAGGGAGGTTTTTCAAACACCATGAACCACCTATCCATCGAATGAAAATGTGTCTCACTGTCACTTGAGGTTGTGTTCTCATTCTGGTGTTAGTAAACAAGAAAAGCAAATCTTCTTTGAAATATTAAGATTTCTGATCTGGTTTCTATCCAAATCGGTTCTATAATAATCAAACATCCTATCCTTGTATTACAAAATAGTAGATAACTTGCCTCAGACATCAACACTCAAATAATAATTCTATCTAATGATGTAACCAATGAAAGTAGAGGGCTCTCTATTGTTTCTAAAATCTTGTATTATTTCTCGTAATGATTGAATAACCACATTAATGTCATCATTTCATATGTAGATTCAGGGTTATGGTTTGGTATATATTTGTTCGGTGATGGTGGGTTGCAGTTTTCTTCATGTGAAGGCTCCATTTCTTGTGATTATGATACATTTAAAAAATGATATAGTATATTTTTATTTGTGTTATAAATGAATAAATAAGAGAAATTGAAAGAATTGAAATTGGATTACCTCGAAAGAATAGACCTTGATATTTGTAATCACTCATTTTCCAACAACTCTTCAAAATGCTGCTTCAATATCTTTTTGGTGGTAGATGATGTGTGGATTTACAATGAAAAAGCCCATGGCTTATTTTTTTTTGCTATTTTGGTATAGATGAACACGTGTTCTTAGGAACACATGTGCATTAATAATGTGTGCATATTCCTAAGCATGCACCTGTTTGTTTTCCTATTACTCGTGAGCTAAGTTGGAAAGCCCTTATCGTGGTTTACGGTTCCTAGACCATAAAAAAAGAATCTAGTGCATGTTCTTGCTCATTCTTACGAATGTGTCCACATTAGTGTGTGAGCATGCTTGAATGAGTGCATTCGGAAAAATATGATTATTGTTTTTTCATCCATCATGTTGATGTATATGTAACTTCGGAATGTATTTCATCTATGTATTTCATATATATTTATTGTACCCTTATTAGAGATGTGTTATTCCTCTATAAGGAAGTGTCGTCATGTGGATTGACAAGTGTCGCAAGTGTGTATACTTGCCGATGGGGTATTAGACCACCATGTGTGGAGTCGGTCCTGAAATATATATATTATAATGTGGATGTACCTAGCTAGACAAGTCGGCCCCATAACGTCACTAGGAAAACAGGTTAGTATAAATAGAGATCAGGTGATCTCTATTTAGATCATTTAGAAAGTCATATCTCTCTCACTCAAAAAGTGGTGCACTAGTGAGTAGGAGTATCATCTGCTACTAGGAGATTATCTCAGTGTATTTTGGTTGTACTTTGGTTGAGCCATTGCTCTCTCTATCTCTGAGGAAGTTGTGGGGTTTTTCACCTTAGGGTTTTCCCCATGGAAACTCTGTGTCTCTTGTCTCTCATGCTTTTGATTCTTGTGATGCTTGTCATGCTTATTGTGATTGTTATGCATTGATATACTGTATATGTTATTCTCTCAGTAAAGATCCAAGAGTATTGTGAATTAATGCTCAAAATTTAACATGGTATCAGAGCTAACCTGAGAAGAAGACATTTTGCAGTGACGGAAACTTGAGTTTCTTGTTTATTGGGTTTCTCTCCACAGATTTTGGAAAAGCAGTATAGTAGATTGAATCTACTCATCATGGCGAATCTATCTATCCAATCAGAATTCAATTCTGAGCATGTTCTGATTTGGCCCTAAAAATTAGGGTTTCCACAAAAGTAGGAATTTATGGAATCTGAAGACACAGCTAGAAGATCCTTGCAAAAATCAAATTTTAGAGCTTTGGATCGAGATTTTTGGCTGGGTAGATCTCCAGGAAGCTCAAACCCTAATTCAGGGCTCTCAAAGTGAACCCGGGAGGACAAAAAGGCAAATCTGAAGGGTAAAAATTTGCTGATCTCAAATTCTGAATGCACCAGGCTGATCAACTCATCAAAGCGCATCTTTCTAACCTTTCAGAAATTTGAAATTCACATTTTGAATTTTTAGGGTTTTTCCGACAAACCCTAATCCGGGACCAGATCGAGTTTTCAGAATTTCAAGTGGTAAGACCTAAATATTTTCTATTTTCATTTGAAGTACTCTTTAAGATGTCTCACCACACCAAGCTTGAGGATAAGCTTGAAGGGGCTGATAACTTCCAAGCTTGGAAGTATAGGATTGGGTTAATCCTAGAAGAGAATGAGTTGGACTCATATATAAAAGAAGACATCCCTATCCCAGAGGATGAAGAGGCCAAGGTATTGCATAAGAAGAACTTGGTCAAGGCAAAGAGAATCATTGCTGATTCTATTAAAGACCATCTCATACCCCATGTGTCTCCTCTAAAGACACCCAAGGAGATGTTTGACTCTTTGACCAAGCTATTTGAAGGGAAGAACATAAATCGGAAGATGACTCTGCGGAATCAATTGAAAGGGGTCAAGATGTTGAATGGAGAAACCATTCAATCTTACTTCTCCAAGGTCTCTCAGATCAAGGAGAAACTTGAAGCTGTGGATGAAGTAGTGGACAATGGTGAAGTTGTTATGACCACTCTGAATGGCCTACCTAGGTCATGGGACTCCTTTATTCAAGGAATCTGTGCAAGAAAGAAATTGATCTCTTTCAGTAAACTATGGGAGGAATGCTCTCAAGAAGAAGCTAGACTTGTAGCTCGTGAGGAAAAGATGGGAGGTGAAGATCAAGCTCTCGCAACTCACACCAAAAGAAGCAAGCCCAAGAAGGAGCACTCTCGCTACAAAAGATCCTATCAAAAGAATAAGAAGGATCTAAGATGCTTCACATGCAATGAGAAGGGTCACTTTGCTTCAGATTGTCCCAAGAACAAAAGGGATAATAACAACAACTTCAACAAGAAGAAGAAGGGCAGCAAAAGAAAGTTCCACGCTCATGCTACCGAGGATGATGAACCTCCAAAGAAGAAGGCTAGGGAAGAAAGTGATGATGACTCATCAAGTGAAGAAGAGTATGTTCTAATCTCTGCTCTCACAGGTACTATCTCCCATGGTTGTAATGATTGGTTGATTGATAGTGGGGTTTCCAAACACATGACTGGGTTTAAAGAATCTTTTGTGAATCTATCTGAACATGAATCACCCCATAAGGTGAAACTTGGGGATGATTATCAATACCCAATCAAAGGAAGTGGTGAAGCCTCCTACAACCTAGATTCTGGAAAATCTTTGAAGATGAAAGAAGTCCTTTATGTACCTAGGCTCATGAAGAACTTACTCTCCATCTCTGCATTGGATGCAAAAGGTATGAGGGTTGCATTTGTGGATGGCCAAGTCTTAATGTGGCCAAAGGGAAATAACATAGATGATGCAGTAGTGATTGGAGAGCAAGAGGGAGGTTTGTATAATTTGAAGGGACAACCTGAACATGCCATGGTACATGAATCCATGGATCCAAGTGAACTTTGGCATAGAAGACTTGCTCATATGCACTATAGGGCACTTCCAATTGCAAGCAAGGCTGTAGAGGGTCTTCCTGAAATCAAGACTAAACATGAAGGTGTTTGCAAAGGATGTGCAAAAGGTAAGAACATTAAGAAGGCTTTCCCAAGCAGTGAAAGCAAGGCGAAAGACATCCTGGAAATCATCCACTCAGATGTATGTGGTCCTATGTCATCCAGTTCTCTGAGTGGGTATGTTTACTATGTCTCATTTATTGATGACTTCTCCAGGAAGACTTGGGTATACTTCTTGAAGAGCAAAGATGAGGTGTTTGATAAATTCAAGGAATTCAAAACCTTGATGGAGAATCAAACTGACAAGAAGATCAAAACATTTAGATCCGACAATGGTGGAGAATTCACCTCAGGTGACTTCAAGAAGCTTTGTAGTGATTCAGGGATTAAGAGGGAGTTGACTACTCCTTATAATCCTCAACAGAATGGAGTTGTAGAAAGGAAGAATAGAACAATCATGGAAGTAGCAAGGGCAGTGCTGCATGACTAGGATCTACCTATGCATCTATGCGCAGAAGCAGCTAGAACAACTGTATATGTGCAGAACAGAACACCCCACAAGATATTGGATAACAAGACACCAGAAGAGGTCTTTTCTGGGTTCAAGAAGATTGATGTCAGCAAGGATGAATATAAGTTCAAGGACAGGTGATCCAAGAAGCAATGATCAAGAGGGAGCACACTCCAGCAGCTCCTGCAAGGATGCATATTTTCAGAGGGAGTTGACCATCTTCCTACATTCCACAACAGAAAGGTGTAGAAGAAGCTACTTCAACAGCTCCTTCCAGGAAGCAAAGAATCAGAGGGAGTCCACCCAACAATCAAACAAAGATAAGTATTTCAATTATCATTTCTTGCCTATTTTTGTTTAAATAATATTATTCTTGTGTTCCTAGACTTAGGAGATGTATTGTGCATATTAGAATGATTGCATTAATGAACAGTATACTACTAATATGCATGTGATGGGTAAGTGGCCTATGGCACTGTACAACATTCCAGTGCTACTTATCTAGAATGAAACCTCTTTGCTGACATGTTGGGAGTAGTGCAAACTCTTAACAATGTTCTGGTAGAGACTGGAAGGCATATAGAAAGTTGTGGAACATGGATAAATGTTGTATTGAAGCATTGGCTAAGATAACTACATGACTGCATGACATATTTCTTTATGTGTAAAGAATTTGTTCTGAAAATTATGAGATGTTTCTAATCATGCAATTTAACTTGTTTTGTAGGAAAGACCGTATATCTTCACCTGCAAAAGGACTACAACATTTGTTCCAGCAACAAAGATATCTATTGAAGATATTGAAGTTCCCAAGATATGGGATGAAGAAATGGAATGCCATGATCCGTCGATCATGAAGAAGATTTTTGGGATGCAGTCCCAAGACCTGACAGGGAGTCACATGTGTGCAGATTGAAGAAAGCCTTATCAAGCTCCCAGAACTTGGTGTGATACAAAGAGGAAGCTTGCTGCCGAATTCGATATGAAGAACTTTGGGAATGATGCACTATTTCCTAGGTATGGAGGTGTGGAAGAGTGCAGGTGGGATCTTCCTTAGTCAAGGGAAGTACAAGGTAGATATCCTGAAGAGATTCGGGATGATGGATTGCAAGGCCATGGCCACACCTATGGCATCAAATCTGAAGCTTCTATGTGATGCTTCATCTGAGCTGGTTGATGTCTCTATGTATCGTCAGATGATTGGGTCCTTGATGTACCTGACGAACACGAGACTAGACATTTGCTTTGCTGTGAACACATTGAGTCAATTCCTGACAGATCCGAGGAGTGTTCACCTAGTTGCTGTAAAGCATGTTCTGAGGTACCTGAAGGGTACAGTGGATTATGGGCTCAAGTATGAAGCGAATCAAAATTTTAACCTGGAAGGTTATGTTGATTCAGATTGGGCTGGTAGTGCTGCAGATAGGAAGAGCACATCTGGGTGCTGCTTCAGTATGGGATTAGGTGTGATCTCTTGGTTTAGCAAGAAGCAGTCCTCCGTAGCACTAAGTACAGCTGAGGCAGAGTATGTTGCAGCCTGTTCAGCTAGTTTTGAGGCAGTATGGCTACGGAAGCTACTGTGTGAGTTATTTGATCTCCCGTTGGATGCTACTGGTATCTTCTGTGATAACCAGAGTTGTGTGAAGCTGTCCGAGAACCCAGTGTTTCATGACAGGTTGAAACACATAGAGATCAAATATCACTATATCAGGGACATGGTGCAGAGAGGAGCTGTGAATATCCTGTACGTTGCAATGGACGAGCAGATTGCAGATGTGCCGACAAAGCCACTAGCCAGGGTGAAGTTCGAGTACTTTAGAGAGAGGCTTGGTGTTCTTTGGATTGATGACACTTCGAGGAAGAAGTGATGGACACATTTGTTGAAGCCATTCCAAGCATGTTGGAAGGAGGATCCTTCACATGGCTGTGGATGTAAGCGTTGGATGATGAGCATCAGGATGATGTTCTGGTTTCTGATTTGTATGATCAGTTGGATCATTTTTATATATATGTATGTACGCATCATGTTTGATGTTGGATATGATTAGTTGGATCATTTATATGTATGTACGCATCATGTTGGATGCTGGATATGATTGGTTGGATAATGTGTATGTATTTTGTGTATGCATCATTTTGGATGCTTGGACCATGTATCTGTATATGTATCAGGTGTATACATTGTATGATCAGGTGGATCATGTATGGTGATATGTATCATGTATTTGTATCAGGTGGATACACTGTATGATCATGTGGATCATGTATGATGATATGTATCATGTAGATACTTGGTATGCATCAAGTAGATGCATTGTATGATCAGGATGATCATGGATGACGAGCTTCAGAATGTTGCTCCAGATGACATGCAACAAGATGTTGCAGTGATGATGATCAGGATGATCATGGATGACAAGCTTCAGGATGTTGCTCTAGATGACATGCAACATGATGTTGCAGAGATGATGATCAGGATGATCATGTGTACATCATGATGATGTATGGTGAGTATCAGGTTGATACTCTATGGCCGTGGATCAGGTTGTGCAGATGAGCATATAATTTGGACCTGGGAGATTTGCAGGTAGTCTTTCGAGGTTTTTCCTATGGCATATAATTTGGCCCTGGGATATCTGGAAAATGCTCTTTCAAGGTTTTTCTCTGGGAGGACATATAATTTGTCCCTGGGAGATCTGTAGATAGTCTTTTGAGGTTTTTCCTATGGCATATAATCTGGCCCTGGGATATCTGGCAGATGCTCTTTCGAGGTTTTGTCCTATGGCATATAATATGTCCCTGGGAGATCCGATAGGTTGGGTTGTGTGCCCATAAGAAGTCCTGGGATGCTCTTGCGAGGTTTTGCCATGACGACATATAATCTGTCCCTAGGAGATTCTATAGGTAGAGCTGTGTGCTCGTAACAGCCTGGGATGCTCTTTCGAGGTTTTTTGATGACCACATATAATCTTTCCTTGGGAGATCCTATAGGTAGAGTTGTGTGCTCGTAACAGCCTAGGATGCTCTTGCAAGGTTTTGTGGTGAGGTCACATATAATATGGCCCTGGGAGATCCTATACGTAGAGCCGTGTGCTCATAATAGCCTAGGATGCTCTTTCGAGGTTTTGTGACGCACGTAATAAGTCCCGAGGATTCCACAGTATGGCCAGTGATGACGAAGACCTGCAGGTGGTGGGCCTACATCCAGTATGAAAAAGGACTGGCTCTGTAGAACTTCCTATGACGAGTAGAGTCAGAGATTGGTTGAGATAGCAGCAGCAGTGACGATGATGATGATGATGCATCGATGACAATGATCCCGAGAATAAGACTTATCTAGCAGATCTGTGTCGAGAAATACCTTCCTAGTTAAGAGGGAGTGTTGATGTATATGTAACTTCGGAATGTATTTCATCTATGTATTTCATATATATTTATTGTACCCTTATTAGAGATGTGTTATTCCTCTATAAGGAAGTGTCGTCATGTGGATTGAAAAGTGTCGCAAGTGTGTGTACTTGCCGATGTGGTATTAGACCACCATGTGTGGGGTCGGCCCTGAAATATATATATTATAATGTGGATGTACCTAGATAGACAAGTCGGCCCCATAAGGTCACTAGGAAAATAGGTTAGTATAAATAGAGATTAGGTGATCTCTATTTAGATCATTCAGAAAGTCATATCTCTCGCACTCAGAAAGTGGTGCACTAGTGAGGAGGAGTATCATCTGCTACTAGGAGACTATCTCAGTTTATTTTGGTTGTACTTTGGTTGAGCCATTGCTCTCTCTATCTCTAAGGAAGTTGTGGGGTTTTTCACCTTAGGGTTTTCCCCACGGAAACTCTATGTCTCTTGTCTCTCATGCTTTTGATCCTTGTGATGCTTGTCATGCTTATTGTGATTGTTATGCATTGATATACTGCATATGTTATTCTCTCAGTAAAGATCCAAGAGTATTGTGAATTAATGCTCAAAATTTAACACATCAATAGGTTGTAAGCACCAATCCCCTTTGGCTATAGAAATTACATTCCTGCATGGAATCCAATAAAGAGGCATGGAGTCTTCTAATATAATGGTCCCAATCTTTTGTATGATAATACAAAATCAAAGTAACGAAAAAGAAACTCAAGGATTGGCGTAAGAACTCATTCATCTCTCATTCTGAGAGAGAAATTCTTCAACATCACTTAAGAGATTTCCAAATAGCGAGGGATGATAGGTCAAGAAAACGAAACTAGCCCAAAAATCACACAACTTTTAGAGATGGCGAGGTACATTAGAGGCTCAATTAGAGAAGTTTGTGGTTAAACATAGGGAATAGAATCATGATCCATTTTCATAAAAAGAGGCATGCCCACCATCCATAAAATCATCCTTGCAAGTAAAAAACACCTCTCCCAATTCTAATATCTTTGTGTGTAACACCTAGTTGTTTGGATTGTTATTCATTGTATTGGTTTGATCATTAATACCCACTAATTTGTTTTATCGGTCTTTCTTGGTTCATTCACATTAGAAGTCCTCCTTCCATAACATAATACCAATAGTACTCCTGCAATAAATAGTTCTGGAGTGCTCTTACTCTGTGGCCATAGAGATTTGTGAACCATAGTGAACTTGGACGTTGCTCATTTGTTACAGAGATACCAAGCGGCTATCACATTATTCTTTATCTATTATGTGTTCTCTTAGTGGTGATATTTATTTTCGAGAGGTTCAATTAGCCTTCCATTTCTCTTTTTTTCTAGGTCTTTTGTATAGGAGGTAGTCTAAATTTAGTATGTTTTACAATTGTGACACCTATCATTCAATTATTTTTCTAGAGGGTGTATTTTAAGTTTTCTAGAATTAGTTATTTACCATATTTTATTATTATTATTATTATTATTTTGGATCATCTAATCGTTATAAATACCAAGACCCCTCTTTCTCTGGGTTTTCTTACATAGACTAAGCACAAGGTCACCTTTAAATTCAACATGCCATATGTCTAATGACATAGTAAATCATTAAGAATAATGTTTGTCTATCCAAAAAAATAAAATAAAGGACTTAACCACTTTCATTTAGTGGTAATAAATTTTGGGCACCCATTGTTTCAGTGTGATTCTCAGAGGTTGGGCCTTCTTCTTCATAAGTGACATGAGCTTAACCTTGTTTTTAATTCATGACAGGTGTCTATTGATATGGATATAATGTCGATTAAGAGATTGCGTAATGTGTATTTAATTCAAGTGAGGTACAAGCTTCGGGCGTTTGCATGGCTAGTGATTTTCCAAGGCCTTCCTACCAAGGGACAACTTGAAAGAATTTGTCTCTCATATGGACTTTGCGCTTCCTTCCTTGAATTTGAAATAGACAATCATCTCTTCTAGTAATTCTCTTTTGCTATGTCTTGTTGGTATTTTGTTTAGTTTGATCATGCAACCTTTTTTCCAGCAAGATTACACTAGAGAGTAGTTCTACTAGTTGATGTTGGAGCTTTGGTACAATATCCAGTCTATGGTGTTTAGAACTCCTTAACGATTACAACATTATTTGATCCAGATGGATATTGGTGGACACCCACCTATTCCACTAGGTCAAAACAATATTTCCAGTTTGGTAGTTGTTTTACGTTTTTTCAAGCCCAAAAACTTCAGGGGCCATTTTGAGGCCCTAAATGACATTTTTTGGTGACACCTTAGTCTATACATAGTCAAAGGAAAGTCTCGACGGGAAAAATGTATACTTCTCAACTAGACATTTCCAACGAGCTTCCAATCACCTTAAAAATAGATTATATGCAAAAATCACGCCCTCGGGAAGTTGAAGCATCAACTAACCACCTCGGGGCGCACTAACGATTTTATGGTTCATTTCCTAGGGTTAGGTTTTTGGCTCTTTAGGTATTTTTCCATCATTCTCATGATAAAAATTACCTTTGTCATCCTTTTGTAATCAACTTGTCATGAATGAGCATATATACCACATATCTTCTCAAAGATAAAGCTACCACCATTCTAGATGATTTTATTTTATAGTTTGTTTTATTTCATTCACTTGATAGAATTTGAGTTTACTGTATCACTATGTTTACTACAATATATCTATGCATTTGGTTCTATATATTCTCTTGCATTTCATTAGTCACATAAATGTAGATCAATGGTATTAGAGCATACTGGTCTTTTTTTATTTTGTCTGTGCATGTCCCGATAAGGTTGGGATATAGATAGTTGGGACTTGAACTAGTGGAGATTGAGAAATACCAAAATGAAATGGAGCTTTTGGACGTCTTGTCCCTAGGAGTCACTTATCAATATGTTGTAAAGATCGAGCAAAAAATAAAGTAGAAGAATAGGAAAGAGTTTGGGCCCGTGAACTCATCACAAAAGAAAGGTGAGGGAATCCTAGCTCGCAGAACAAAGAAAAAAGTAAGCACAACCATCCTCAACACAACCAGTCTAAGACATAATCAAAGAAGGGGAATGAGAAAATAAAAAAAGGAAACCTATAAATGGTGTGAGTTCCACAAGAGCCCCTCAAACAACACCAATGAATGTCTCTCAAAGTAGTCATAGGTGGCCAAGATCAAAGCTTTAGAGTTAGATCCTGATTCTGACTTTGATTCATAATCTAGCATTGCAATTGTAGACCCGGGGAAACAGATCATTGATGCAGAATCTAGCGTCACCAAATCCAACCCAATGATATAGAGGAGTTAGAGGAAGGTGAGCACCTCTTCCACTAGTAGATGTGGGTAAAGGGAACTCCACTACATTTCATTGTTGATAGTGGACGCAAAAAGAACTTGATTTTGACAGAGGTCATTAATCAATTGAAGTTGACAACAACACCACAACCACAACCCTACAACATTGGGTGGCTCATCTAGGGATGATACATTCACGTTAGTCAACAATGTTTCCTACCCTACAACATCAATCTCTTCAAAGATTAGGTAATGTGAGATTTAGCCACTCTTGAACTTTGCGATGTTCTTTTAATACAACCATATATGTGGAAGCATCATGATGTGTATTAATCTAGACCTCATAGTGTGACCATTATTACTTTGGGAAATCAACTCTATAGGATATTATTGGATTTATGTTATACTGAGAGTGGGGGTGAATCAATATAATTTAATTTTTATTTATTTACTCATTCATCAAACAATTCATAATAATCAACACAAGTAGATTCAAACCATAGAACAAAAGATGTAAGTTGGAAACCCAATTGAGAGAAAACCACAATGATTTTTATCTTTTTGAACCTTGAGTAGAAACCAGCCTACTATTACAATAATTCCATGCACAAACTTGATATTATAAGGTTTGAAATCACCAACTTGAAGACATACCAATCTCCTCAACTGAGCACCAACTCATCGTTACAATGTTTTCAAGCACCAACTCGCTAGAGACACCAATCTCCTTACGTGAGCATCGAGTCAACAAATATTGTGTAACCACCTACTTTCTGTGTATATGTTGTTCTTGATTCCCTGTAACGTGACCTATGGAATTCCCATAACTTCCTTTGTTTTTTTTGATGGATTCAATACTGCATTGTTGCTTACTTCAAGTTGTTCTTCTACAACAACTTTCCTTTTATGAGATGCACTTTTCAAAACACATCTAACTCCTGTGCACCATTTTTCATTTTGCGCTGCAAAAAAATTCTAGCTTCTATACACAAATGTACTTTCTTGTGTTGTCGCACTCTGCTCTTCTCTATGCAAGATTACTGTCACACTCTGTTTTGTCAAACTATGCTTCTACACAAGACTATTGTCATGTTCTTCTCTGTTTCACTCTACACCGCAAAAGACAGTCTTCACAACTATCACACTCTACTTTTCTCTGTGTAAGTCAATCTTCACTATTGTCACACTTTGTTATGTCGCACTCTTCTATGCACAAGACGGTCTTCACTACTGTCACACTCTACTCTACTCTACGCAAGACAATATTCACAATGGTCACAGTCTATTATATCACACTCTACTCTACACAAGACAGTCCCTGCTACTGTCATACTCTACTTTTCTCTGCGCAAGACAATATTCAATACTGTCATACTATGTTCTGTCATACTTTGCTCTATGCAAAAGTACTACCATGTTCTTCTCTGTCACAGTTTACACTGCACAAGACAATCTTTACTACTACGCAGTCTTCGACTTCTACGTTGCTCTCAAATTTTGTACCCTAACAAATTATACAACTTGATGAGAACCTGACATTGTTCTCGTTTTTTTGGGGGTCAATTTTAGTAGTTGTTTTTACCCCTATTTCAAAAAGTGTGTATACTGGTAGCAACATTTTTCATTTTGAGCCATTTTTTATTTATTTTGAAACTTCTTGGTCATATGAAAACTATAACTTTTATTTACAAGAGCATTTTTTCAAAGTTTACTAAAAACTAAACATTTAGTAGCTACTTATAATGAAAAAACATATACATTTTTTAATTTTGTTAATATTTAGAAGCTAGATACAATGAAAAATATATACATTTTGGAAGTTTTTCTTTAAACTTTTCTCTTAAATAAGTCATTTTTTGGGCAAATTTGTAAAAAAATTGAGAAAATAAAGCCATTGCAAATCATTTTTAACATATTTTCAACTATTTTATGTTTAAAAATGATTTTATTTAACAGTCTTTTCTAAAAAGTGTTGATTCACATAAACTGAACAAAAAGTATACCATGTATTTGTAAATAACATATTAAAAACATAATATTTACTCTCAAAATAAAATCTTAAATTCAAAACATTACAAAAACATATTCCCAAAAATTTGTCAAATTTGACATTTTCCTCAGAATTGCGCCACCCATTGGAGCGACACATTGGCGCCCAAAGAGGGCTTATGGGAGGAGCGGAAGTTTTCCCCGCAGCTCAAAGCGGCCTGGCACAACAAAGTAAAAAAATCAAAATTTTAAAAAAGAAATATGAAAAAAACAAAATGAGAAAACAAGTTTTTTTTTTCAAAATGTAAAAAAAATATTTTATGAACAACAATTTCGAATCAATTATTTTTAACAATATATATATATATATATATATATTAAAGTATATATATAAATAAAATACAAATAAAAATACCTAAACAAATTAAAACAAAAACAAAATTTAAAATATATATATATAAAAACATAAAAAAAACAATTAAAAAAAAAATAAAACAAATTATAAAAAATTTAAAAAGAAACATTTAAAAAAGAAGTTTAAAATTTTTTTATTAGAAATTATGAATTATGAATGTTATTATAAAGTTTTTTATTATGAATATTATTAGAATTTTTTTTTATTTTATGTAGAAAGAGTGGTGAAATAATTTCTTGAATAATTTGTGTTAAAGAGAGTGCAAGTTTTATATAGCGTTACTAAGAGATTTAATAAATACAATTTTAAATTATGACAAAATGATATAATAATGCCAAGAATTGTATGCGGTTACATAGAGGAAAGAAAGGTTTGATCTCTAGGAGTTCACGATGAAGCAGCTAGGGTTCGGCCGGCCGCCGCAAGCCTGTTGCGGGCTCTGTTCAACCCGGTTTCACCCCGTCCTTTGACCTGTTCAGAATGACGGCCATCTATGCCTCGACATTCCGCGCCTCTTCGTCTCCAGTCGGGGTTTTGATCCCAGTCTCGCTCTCCAATGGGGGAAATGCATCCTGCGGCCAACCTCCCTTGTTTGTTGAGGAAATACCTGCACCATCCATTGCGGTGGTAGAAGAATCTTTGATTGAAGCAAGGAATTTCAAAGAGTCAACTTTGGTCTATCGCTTCAATGGGTTCTGGCCTCGCCTGGTTTCTCTCCATAAGTGGATCTCTAAGGTATGGAAGCCCCTTGTTTATGAGGAAATTTCTATTTACCCCTTTGCTCAGGGTTTTTTTGTTGTGGATTTCGATTCTCCTAAGGATAAATAGATCATTTTTTACTCTGGTCCATGGTTTTAGAGAAGTTCGGGGCTCTTTATGAAACCCTAGAGCCCTTTGTTTGACCCAACTACTAACCAGATCTCATCTGCTCCAGTTTGGGTTCGGCTTCCAAACATGCCCTTGCATCTCTGGAACTTGGCCTTGCTTGAAGCTATTGGCAATGCGTTGGGCTCCTTCTACGATCAAAGTCCAGAAACAAAGGATTACATCAAAACTACCTTTGCTCGCATCTGTGTGGAAATGAACTTTAACATTAGCTTTCTTGCTAAGATCCATTTGACCAGCAAGGATTATGCGTGGGTGCAAAAGTTAGACTATGAAAATGTGATGTTCAGATGCATATCTTGCTTTGCAATCGAACATCTTGTAAAATATTTCCCAAAAGCCTCGCAGATCCCCAAATCGAAAAAGCTCCATTGCAAATCCACTTGGTGGGATGGAGCAAACTCCAAGCATTATACAGTAAGCATAAATGAATATCTATCCAAAGAGGCTCCATCACAAGCTAAGGAATCTTCTTAGGCTAAAAAAGAGGACACTCTAGAGGAAAAAAGGATCCCCGCCAACGTCAAAGATCCACTTGTAGTTCCACGAGATAGTGCTATCCAACTGATGGACCTGAAAAGTCCAGCCCCACAGGATGCAACTGAAAATACAATATCCATTCTCGAATACTTTGTCGAGCCGTCATATTGGATCAAAGTCGGCAAAAAGAAAATAGTCCAGCTTCACCCTCTTTGAAGCCAAAAGAAAGTTTAACCTCTCTAAGAAAAACAAGAAGCCAACAAACTTCATATCGTTAATCTCTAGATTGTATCGAGTTGTATGTTAGAAGTAGGACAACAACAATTTTGGTCTTGTTAGTAGTAAATGCAACCCATTTCCTTCTTGGGCAGTATGTTAGAAGATTCAATCTCCATAGAATAGGAAAGTATCAGTATAAGTTAAGACTGGCTGTAGATGATCAAGGAGTCATGGACATAGTCCTCTCTTGGGATCAACCTGTCTTCAGAACTATGTAATCTTTGTTCTTGTTTTTTTTTATATATAAAAGCTCTTAACCATTTATGTTAAAAAAATGATATAATAATGCCATTTTTTGAAAAAGTGTGCTATCAATAGCATTAGTTTTCAATTCAGGGCTTGATTTTAATATTTTTGTAAACAACAATAAGTATTGTTTTGGTTCGTGTCTATATTTTTAGCCCCACAAAAAAATTGGTGCTACCGATAGAACCACTGTTTGATTCATGGTTGTTTTTGGTGTTTTTTATGCAAAATATGAGTTTTTATGGCCATAGTTCTCGTTTTGAGTATAAAGATCTCGTCAAGTTGTATAACATGTTCCTTATCCAAAGAGTAACTTGCAATAAAACATGCCTTCCTCTTCACAAGGTGCACCTGTTCTTCCTCGGAGAACCTTATAAACCTTCAAAAGAATATCATCAAGAATATCTTCAAAAACCTAGAAAACATCTTCAAATCCATCTTTAAACCCTAGAAGACCTTCCTCTTCCTCAAGTGTGCACCTTTTTTAGAGATCCACAAAATTATTTAATGAATATTCAAATAAGGGAGTGCTCCACTTATTTATAGTTTTCTTAAATAACTTTATGGGCTGACATAATATCTTGGCAGGACCGGCTTAACATTTTAGCAGGGTTGATTTTACAGATCCTTTCATATATCCTCATTCCTATGGAGTTAGAGGGAATTCCATATACTGCTGATGTTAACACCTAGCTCATCATCTTAGTCACATCACCCATTTATCCCTTTTTTCGTATATATTTGGCCTCCAAAAACTCAAAAATCCCTAAGCTGGTAACCAAATAGGGAAAAAATCATTATTTACCTGAAGACATTAATTAAAATCCTCCAGAAAAGGCCAAAATCCACAAAAAATAAAAATAAAAGAAAATAAAAAAAGGGAAATAATCAAAATAAAAGAAAAAGGAGGGAAACCATCAAATACCACTGACCAATACTAGTGGTTTCCAAATACCACATGACAATACGTCACCATCAAAATTGCTATAAAAAGGTGGTGGAGGCCCCCAATTTCACATCATTCACTCTTCTATACTGACACTCTACTGAAATTCCTACTAAAACCATAGATTCCCTTTGAGCTTGTGTTTTGCCATCCTAGTTGAGTTTTTTCTATGCTTGAGCATTCGGAGGAGAGCAATGGACATTGGAGACCTAGAGCACCACCATTCGTATAGGTGCATGTGCCCATCAGTCTACTCATCACATTGAGGTAACCCAAATTGTAAACTCTTGTTTATAATATAAAGAAAACATGATTTCATTCATGTGTATCTTGATTTAATTTCTACTTTTACTGCAATACACATTAGCACTTTTTTATTTCTATTTGCATGCACACACTCCCATTCATGAACTGTTACTAAGAGTTCCTTAACCCTTAGTAAGTGTCCTTTTGTACTAGCTAGTGTGAAAACATTAGCTACAGTTTTGGAGACTCCATTGGGGATCGAACCCATAATCTATGGTTTCACAAACCAACATTACCTGTTTGTTTTTCATTTCATTTTTTTTGGCTTGTTTTATTTTTAGTAGATCTATGGATCTGGGCCGTGATCACTGCCATATCTCTCCATTTTTATTCATATATGTGCCCTATTGGTTACCATTTATCAGATCCAGATCCAATGACACTAATATGGCCACAACCTGATCACACAGAGTGGAGACATACCATTTCTAAAATTGTCGTCCGTACGAAAATATGTTGAAAAATTACTTATTTTCAAACTCATATATCTTCGCCTCTAGGACTCGAAATTGAGTGTTTTTTTTAAATCAATTATTTTTTCAAGAAGAATTCAGATCTGTATTCTGTTTTTGAATATTCCGCATAAAATGTTACAGAAATTAGTCTAAGTTTTTTTGCACCATTTTCATGCATTTTCTAGTAGTTAGTCCTTTCATTTGAAAAACAAAAGCAAAATTTTATTTCAATTTTAGTTCTTTATTTAAGCATTTACTTTCGGCGTATCTTGGGCTTGTTCACACTACTTTTGCACCCACTCACTCCCTAAATTCCAAGTGAGACTAAAACTGTTTTAATTGAACACACACTTGACCCCACTTGGGGACCCCAAAAAAACCTGGTAGTTGGGTAGCACATTGGGGTTAGGATCCAAATAACACCCCCTTTGTTACATACATTTGAGACATAGTTGTTGTCTTTTAGGGATCCAAAATACCCTATTATTTATTCTTCCCTAAGAGGGAAAGTGGCAATACTGGTTTCAAAAGTTTGAGTGGAATACCACCCTCCATTCTGTACCAAAGGACACCAACTTGTTTTTCTCGTTATGCATGCTGGCCCCCATACTGGGTGAGTGATGACCAAATAACAGAAGCCAAGGGACACCTTTCCAGACATGCCATGAAAGGGGTATCCTAGTAGCCATTATTATAGGGATCTTTTACCCGCAATCCCTCTAGGTAGGGGGATATCCCTTACCCACTTGGTTCGCCATTTTATATTTCCTGATTGCAGATTTCATCACCCTGTAGGGGATACGATTTGCATGAGATTCCATATGTTTTAGTTAAGAGTTTGCATGCTCCTATACCCCATAGGTTAGTGAGCTGTTTTATTTTCTACGAGTGCTACTTGTTGGTATTCTGACCATTTTATTCTTTCTCCACCTGTTGTAGCATGCTATTGTAGTAGGTGTTTTTTCCCTTGTTGTTGACCTGAGTGCCATTTTTTATTAAGAGCTCTCCTATTGCACACTCGGTTGCACTAGGATTTTTTAGCATATTTTTAGACCATATCCCCCTAGCACTTACACACCTATCACCATTGATTCTCCGAGACACTATGGTCATCTACAGGGACAGTCCCCACAGTACGGTCCATTAGACCCCCCTAAGAGGCACTACTTCGTTGTCGGATATTCATGCTGACGTCCCTTATTTTACATTTGATTCTAAGTCCAAGTCACCCATACATATAAATCCATCTAGACCCATGACTGACACCAATCCTAACATGCTTTATGGATTGATTGTCGGTAGTGGAACCACCACTGCACCCACTGCCACTTCAACATATATCCTCTCGATGAAATCCATGGGACCCATTATCCCTGTGGGTACAGGACCTACCTCGATACTACAATGCACCCAGTTACTACCTCCATACCTATTGATAGTGGATCTATTCCTATCAAAGTCCCATTGGTTACCAGTGGTTCCCTTGGGGGAACCGACCCCTCTTTTCAGATTCCTCTACCCATGATGGGTGGTTCCTCGGACCCCATCATGACAACTTCCAATGCATACCATTTGGTGTAGGAGGACCCACGATTTCCACCATGGATATCATGCAGGTTGGCCCGATCATGTCACAACCTCTTTCCAGTTTGTCATTCATGGCTAGTCTAAACCTCCTTGATCTCATGGGAAAATTTGAACCCAAAACCCAACGACATATTTGTCTGAATTTTGACAACACTCCGTCTAAGATCCGACAAAGTTGTTTTTTTTAAAACTTCAGTGAAAGGTCGTTGGATATCCGATCGACAGAAACTGTAGTCAGATATCCGAGAACAACTTATCGAATAACCTATGCTTTTTTTTTAGCCAATGATTTGAATAACCGACATCAATGATATCGACAATCCGACATGAGGCTCATTTCACCATGTCGAATAACCAACAACAAGGAGGTTGAATACCCGACAATGTATTGATCCCAATAGGTTGAATAACTGACAACAGTGAGGTCGAATATCCGACAAAGTATTCCTCACAACGAGTCGAATAAACAACCGTGATTTTGAATATCCAACAATGTATTCATTCTAACATGTTGAATAACCGACAACCATGAGGTCAACTATCTAACAAACTATTCCTCCCAATGGGTCAAATAACCAACAACCGCGAGGTTGAATATCCGACATCATATTCCTCCCTAGTTTTCAAATAATTGACAAGCTCGAACAACAAGCCGACATCAAAATATGACGACGTTTTTCATCTGAGGTATAACATACTTGTTGGATGATTGTTGTGGTTGCGTCGGATATGTGACGAATACCGACACCAATATCTGACGATTTTTCCGTCGAAGGTATAGTAGTTCCATTGGATCTTTGTTGTGTATTCGTTGGATATGCGATGGAGTTGAGGAATTAAAAAAAAAAACTTCAGGAGGTTGTAGAAACTTACCAAATTTTGAGTTGAATTTCCAAATGCACTTGGTATATGATAGAAATTTGATTTTCTCACACTTTGCCCAAGATTATTATTTTCACATAATGGATCAACTATATTCACTAATTTGGAGGTAAATGATTGACTATTACTATCATGGTCATTTGGAAAACCAGAGTTCATATTAATACATTTCTTTATAAATTCCTTGATCAAGAACAATGTTCCTCCATTTGTTTGAGGTAGTTCAACCACTATTTGTGGAAGAGTGACGACGAACATGACCTTGTGTTCTAACACAATAATTGTCCCAATCGAACTTGCTAAAATAGTCCAGAAACCTAAATAAAACCTCCAAATAACCTCGTAGTGATGCATGGAAAAGATGAAAAATATATAGGACCAATGTCTCCAAATAATATGTAGAAATAAGTCCTTCGTGAGCACCGAGAATATGGATTTCATAATAGCACCATGTTTAACAAGTATAATACCATGTTTTCATAAGTGTGTTTCCTGATAAATAGATTAACCTTGTCAAGAAAGAAAAGGGTACTACGTCCTCTAAGTTGATTGAAGGAGATTTCTACAACATTATGTTTAAGAAGAAATTTCACAAGCTTGACCCCAGCAGCATGTATGTACTGAACATCTTTTACTCTAAATTCAACATCCTTGTTGTGCCCTTCTTCTTAAAGGGAAAAACACATGTCATTTTCCCCCATGCGTAATCTCTAGATGATTTCCAAAAGCAGTCTAATCCATTTTACCATTAGAAAGATATGATTTTCAATGGCATGGATCCAAATGTGAAAACCTTATCACTACCCCACAACTATCATGGGGCTGCCTCCCTGGAGACAAATTGTGTGTTAACAAAAGGTAAGGAAAAGCAAGAGACCTCTTATGTTTCAACTTGAGCTATGCCAAACTTGGAAGTGAATCAAGATAGAAAAAAACAGAGTCCTAGTTAGAATCTAGAGTGAAGGCAAAGAAAAGAGATTAATAGTAAAAAACTCGGAAATAAAGAGACCCTAGTGGGCTCTAGAACCCAACTTTAACTTAATGGCAAAGATGAAATTTCCAAAATCGAAAAGCCTCCCAAAGGATGTTAGCTATTGTTATGGCCTAACATATGGGTTTATATCATAATGGTTAATTGTTAATCTCCATGAACCTTGTTTAGCTAAGTCATACTGCCAAATCCAATCATGATCCAATCATTCATTTGTGTGATCAGGTCATGGACAAGTGGAAAATTCTTGGGGTAAGTTTACCAAATTTGATATAAACAAGGAAATCAATGGAATTTTTTCAGATGCAAGAACATGTTTCAATCCAAATATGAGCAAAGGATTAATGGATAGTGTCATCCTTGAATGCAAAGGAATGCAATGGTCTTAATTGTTGGAATATGAAAACACATCATTTTGGTGTAGGTTCTCTTAGGAAATAGGCCTCTTGTTGGTATCTTGTCCAAAATACACCATGAAAACAGAAGAGGCGATTGTTTTCAAATAAAAACCTTTTGTGAGAAAGAAACCCAACCCCCAAAGGTAGATTTAGACAGATTTCAGGTAGTTAAGATAAATAAAGGAAGAGTTCGATTTGGAGGACGCAAGTCAAATGGGAATAAACACTGAAATTCTTTTTAGGAGACAACGAAGAACCTTAAAATGACAACTTCCAATGATCATCAATTGCATGAGACTAGAGAAGAAGATTCCATATTGGAAGATCTGACTCTAGTTGCTCTACTGAGGAAAAAATCTATGAAAGCCTCATTGCACAGAAAACCATATAAAAGAAATCCATCATGCAAGAAGATGAATTAAGTACTGTTAGAAAACCATTTATTCATGGAAATAACTTTTCTTAGTATTTTTGGACTTCAAGTATGGTTAGGCTAGGGCTTATTGTAAGTTGTCATTTTGAATACAATTTTTGTTCTTGTAAAATAAGTGATAGATAATGTAATTAGTTTGGCCTATTTATGGTTGTTTGTTTATTTTTCCAATTAAAAAATGATCAACCTTAGATCAATTTTAGTAGGCATGAGTTATTGCAAGGTTATAAATGAATGAAAATGTAAAGGTAGGTAATCCTAAGAAATGCATTTGCAAATTTTCAAAAAAAAGGATTTTGGGAAGTTATTACTAAAAGTAAAATCTCTCGTTATTTTAGCATGTTGAATTATTTGTGGTTGTGTTTGATGTGGTTCACGATTTTATGTGTATTGAAAAATAAAATTCATTTGAATGCTTAGAAGGATTTAAGAACATCAAACCCCAGATATAAAATACAAACTTAGAATAATCTATATTGGTCCTAAATTTTTAGGGAATTAGATGTCCAATGAATGGAAATATTCTCAAGTTGAGAATTAGGCTATTGTCCCATAATATGTTTTGATTAAGCTAAATTTTATTTGAGGAATCAAGCCATTTTTTTGTAAGACACATTCTACTGGTTGACAAGCAATTCTGCACTCAATATTGATTCTACTGAAATACCTTATCTCCAATAGAACAACAAGGGGCATGTTTGATAACATGCAACGAATTTAGTTGATATAAATGGATTTTGCTGCAGAATACCCTTGGCTACATAGAGATCCATATAGTGGATGAAATTACCTATCATGGACAAGTGATGTAAACTTAGGAAACCTATCATGACAACATTGCCTTATGGATAAAGGGGTAAAGAAAGTTGTTGGTCACTATTTTGCATCTACAAAAGGGATAGTTAGATGTAGATAAATCCACTATAAGATTAAATACAAATAGAGATTCCAATATTTTAAAATGGTAACCATACATATCAATGAAGAAGAATCCCCCATGGTGAACAATAGTGGAATTTTCTTATGATCTAAGTCACCGAGAACTAAATAGAGATTTAGATTTAGATAAATTCATTTTATCATTTTCCTGGTGACAATCCTTAACTGAGTTTTATAATAGTCTTTTGGTTTTCAACATTAACCCCATTCCACTTACAATTCACTATGTCCTAATCTTTTACTAATGTTCAATGAACCTTGCCAAAAGTATGTAGCCTATGTTATATTCCTATAGCCAAAAATGAAGGGTTGTGCCTAATAAGCATCATTATATCTATACTAACAACCCCACATCTAAGATAAAATTCATAAGCCTTCCAATTCCTATGATCACTTGTTTCATATGCTAATATAGTAATACCCTAAGGATTGTTTGTTGGAGTGTTGTGGTGTGCAAGATATACTGTTCAACTAATGCCAATTTATGTTTGCATGTTCACATATTTAGTAATTTAAATTTATGTTTGTTTCCTTAAAATTTTAGTTGGTTAAAAGAGAATATATGTGAAAAAATAAATCAAAATCCAATTAATTAAAAATTTCATTAGAAATTTATTACAAGTGACAGAATAAAGAGATGAATGTGTATGGTACAAGTTTAAGAATACATAACAATCTACAAGAACACTAAAGTCTGTCTGCAAGAATATCCTAATGTCAAATAAGTAATAATAAGTTTTTGTACATGTATCTCTTGTAGTGTGTGTAATCCATTCTTAAGACAATGCTAGTCTCTAGAGTTGAACTAGATCACTACTAATAAATGTTCTCACCTTCCCAATCACTTCTAGATCACCAAAACAATCAAGATAATCATCCTACCAAGGACAATAAGATTTTTGTTTTAGATAAAAAAATATGACCAAGAGCAAGAAGAAACATAACAAGAACATAGGATACAAAACAAACAATGATGACAAAGAAAATAAATATAGACCTAAATACCAAACAAAAAACTATTTTGAATGTAATAAGGAAATGGCCATATTGGATATTAAACAAGCCATTGAATTGAACACCTAACTCTAGGAGTAACCCCATGAAAAATTTATAGAGAACCAATGAAAGTTCTAGTCAAGATTTGGATGATAATGAGTGAATCGATATGAGTACAAGTGAAGTATGTTGAACAAACATTGCGAAGTTTCAGGGAGGACTATTGGAAATTGTAGACCTTAAGAAGTTATTAGTCAAAGTCCATACCTTATGAAGTACCCAGTCCATAATCATTGTGAAGACTCTTGTGCATAAATTGTGTAGATTTCATAAAGCTGACATTGTGAATATTACATGTGATAGACTTTGTGAAGATTTGAGTTACAGAACTTATGAAGTATTTGATGCAGACTTTGTGAAAACTTTAGTGCATACCTTGTGAATATTTGAGAACCGATTTATTTCAAACCTTGAGAGAAGACTTAACAATGCACACCTCATGAAAATTGGAGTACAAACCTCATGAAGTATTTTTTGTATACTTTTTAAAGAACCAAGAGTAGAACTCGTGAAGATCTCATAGTAGACCTTGTGAATATTTGATGGTGCAGATGTTGTAAGAACTTTGGAACATATAATTGATTCCATTACCTCTATTCAGTAAGATATAAATGTTTGAGAGGCAACCAACAAAAATGAAACAAATACATGAAGCATAATATAGAAGTGCAACATTGCATAAGAAATCCCTGCTTTGTATAGGTGATCTTGCTTATGAAAGAGGAGATAAAAACATATTAGATTTTTATAAGTATACCTTTCCAAAAAACATAATAAAATACCATTGATGTATTGAGGGAGAGTTTGACAAGTCAATGAAATTTGAATAATACCTTGGAACTCATTGAAGTAGTAGATATGTAATTTCACTCATTCGCATGCCCATATCAAGTTTATAGTATGTCATCACCTACAAGAACCACAAAAATATTTAATTTAGTATAATTCCAAGCAATAAATATGTTAGAAAGAAAAAATGATACTCAATTATGACATAAAATATGAAGACAAGCCAACCCACTTGTTTATATCAAAGTTTTCCTGTGGAAAATCCTACAGACCAAATAACTATTATGTAGGGTCCTGTGTAAAATCTTGTAAACCAAATAATAAAAACATGTCATTCATATACAAAAATATATAAAGAAAAAATATTATGCGAATGATATGGCTTTATTGTTACCAATCAAGTGTGTTGTCAAACAAAAAACAACTAGAATTCCATATAACAGTCATACTGATTCCAAATTCTTATTGAAGAAATGATTTGCAACAACTCCCGCCTTAGTTACCATCAACACACAGACAAATAGTACCATTAAAGAGGTTAAAAACTTAAAAAATCCAATCTACATTATCTCCAATAACTAACATCATTATTTGTTCATTACTATAAAGGAGACGTACTTGAAGATTTGCCTAGACTTGTTGATTTCGTTGTTAAGTTGAATCTAAATGATAAACACAGAGGAACAATAAGCAAGATACAACACTTCATGTGGAATAGAATGAGTAGAGAAATTAAAACATCCAATCTAGATGATATTTGTTAATGTTAATGATATTGAAGCATTAACAACAATATTCTACCTCAACTTAGAATTGCAGTATCATGATTTCCACTTGTGGTTCTACATTTTCCAGCTTCAAATTTACATAGTTTGTCTCAAAATTGTGTTATGTCTCCTGTAACTCTAGAAATTTAGATATCTCTCAAGATTTTTGTACTGTTCAATGCTTAGTATTACAAATGTAGTAGCATTAACATTAACAAAGACAACACTACATGATCTCCAATAACTAACATCATTATTTGTTCAAGAGACGTACTTGAAGATTTTATTAAAGTTGTTGATTTCACGATTAAGTTGAATTTAAATGATAAACACAGAGGAATAGTAAGCAATATACACCACTTTATAGGAAATAGAATGAGAAGAGAACTTAAAACATCCACTCTACAACATCTCCATTAACTAATATCATTAGTTGTTCATTACTATAAAGGAGATGTATTTGAATATTTGCCCAGACTTGCTAATTTCATTGTTAAGTTGAATCTAAATGATAAACACAGAGGAACAATAAGCAAGATACACCACTTTATAGGGTAAAATGAGTAGAGAACTTAAAGCATCCCTCCAATACCTAACATCATTCATTTGTTCATTGATATAAAGGAGATGTACTTAAAGATATGCGTGGACTTGTTTATTTCACAGTTAAGTTGAATCTAAATGATAAACATAGAGTAACATTAAGCAAGAAACAACACTTTATAAGAAATATAATGAGCATAGAATTAGAGATATAATGTCTGCAACAATTCAATTTGACCAAGGGGAGTCAAGGAAGTGAGATCCAAGCCAATTCATAATCGACATAGCTAAGTTCAAGGTTAGATTTATGTTGCTAGAGAATATAAGGTTGCTTGAGGATATAACTGACATATCTAAGTTCAGTGAGGACTTACATTGCTGGAATATTGCACAAGCTGCTATAATAACCTAAAATGTAGGAAAAAGTATATCTTCAAATAATATTGAAATGTGGGAAATCCAAATTCCCCAAAGAAACAGTAATGGTATGATTATGAATTTCTTTAGTTATTGTTTGTCAAACCACTTCTTATACTTGTGATTTTCCATGAAGGTCATGTTTTGAAGACCTAGGGTTTGAGGACATAAGCCCTAGGATGGAAATTGATGCAAGATCATCGGGGCGTAGGCGAAACAGTCGAAGGTGATCGACAAGGGAATTCGACTAGGGGGGTTGCTGATGACCATTGGTGTGAAGGAAAACTGGAAGTCGAAGCTAGGTAGTCGAGCAAACACTGTCGATATGCGGTCAACCAGAGTAAGGGGTCGAGAGTTAACAAGTTTGATGTCAACAGATAACAAGATTTCAACGAAAGAGGTCGGGTGTCGACGGGTTGTCAAATAGTGACACCAAAATATTGCGGCAGAATCCAAGCATGGAGGACGGGGCAGACTAGCAGCTGTGGAAGCTAAGTGAAGCCAACAAGTAAGGTCGAATGGGACGAAGTGCAGTATGTTCGAGGCAGGAGATGGGGCCGACAACTGTAGCAGATTCAAAGAAAGTGCAGAATTCAATATGAAATACATAGCATTTGTTTGAGGTTGTTGAGGAAGTTATGAGTAGTTATGAAGGTGGTTGGGATCATGAAAGATGTCACCATAGGAAGAGGTTGTGCAGCATGACCAGAGCTGTTGACAACTGCAGGCATGCAAGATCTGGAGGATTCAACAGACAGAGAAAGAGTGTCTCGGGCAATGGAGTAAGCCTCGGGAAGGGAAACAGTAGAGTAGAAGAGTAGTGCGAAGGAACATAATAAGGGATCAATGATCAGAGGGTTGGAGGATTGCACACAACCAAGAACACACTAAGAGAGATATATTTTTAGTTTGGTATATTGTAATAGGCTAAGGCCAACTAGTATCATAGATTTTCTTTGTATTTCACATTGTAATTTGATTCAGCTTAATAGAAGCCATCTTCTGGAATTCAATGCATATCTAGTCTGTGCGAAAACCTCTGTGTTGTTGTGTGTCATTGTTAAGCAAGAGGGTCCGACCAACCTTCCTTACACCGGTTTGGTATCAGAGCTAGAAAGAATTAGTGTTGAGGAGTTGAATCTGGAGAATCGGAAGAGCATGTGAGTGCGTTGAGAACTCCAGCTGCGGTTGGGTATATTTGTGCACAGTTGTGAAGTCTGGTTGCGATTGGACGAGTGGGAGTTTCAGCTGAGGTTGAAAATGTCTCAAAGAAGCGTTAATGTTTAAGGTGTAGGACGAAGAGCGCGTGGCACAGTAGTCACAATTGATCGTGAAATGTTCGATGAGTGCATGCGAACAATGAGAAGCTTGATGAGTGAAGTCGCAATGATCAAGGAAGTTAAGGAAGTCATTATTCCTGATGCACTTGAGAAAAACGACGAGGAAGTCAAGGAAGTGGAAGAACGGGAAGCAGTCAAAGAAGAACCAAAAGATAAATTGATCAAGCTACTGTCAAAGATGAGGGGTTAGACAAAGATGGATGTACCTACCTACTCAAGAAGTCTGGATTCATAATACTTGATAGAATGGTTCAAAGAAATGGAGAAATACTTCAACATAAGGCAAATAGATGATCCTAAACAGATTAAGACTACATTCTGAGGTTGAAGGGTCATGCCTCATTGCGGTGGGACAATGTGCAGGCTGACAAAGTCAAGAAACACAAGGAGAATATCAAGTCCTGGGATAGGATGGTTGTCAATCTAAAGGGGAAGTTCTTTCCTAGTGACTGTTTGATTTACTTGTTCAGGAAGTTGAAAAAAATTCAACAGAAAGAGATGACCGTGAAGGAGTACATGGAAGAGTTCTATAGAATATCGATTCGTTCGAGTCAAATCGATGTAGGAGAAGAATCTGTTGTGAGATATGTAAATGGATTGAAGTATGCCATATCAGACGATTTGAGCCTGTCAAGGTTCAGAGTGGTCAATGAAGCCTACTAGTTAGTTCTGAAGGCAAAAGAGAAACTGTTGAGGAAAGCCGCATCAACTAGAGGAAGGATGACTGGTCGAGGTGCAAAGACTATTTCTCCAAAATGCCAAAGTAGTGGAACCAGGAGAGAAGCTGTCGAAGAATATTGACATGAGTAAGGAACAACGACTAGAGAGAGAACGCAGGGAAACCGATGGGATGGTCGAGAAACCTGCGGTCGGGGTGCGTATGGTTGAATTGGTCCGATAGATAGTAAAGAAGCTAACAGACTAATTGTAGTCTATTACAAGTGTCGAGGTGTGGGACAAAAATCCTACAAATTCCCATCAAATCTACATGTGGCAGATGAGTAAAAACCTAGAAGTCGACGAGATGCGCAAGTCGAAGAGAGGATGGATTCGACATCCGACAGTGCTGAACTATGACGTCCAAGAGAACGTTGGTTCAATATGACCTACGCGACGAGAAGGAGACGACACAACGAAAGGATATCTTTCAGAGTAGAGTGTTGATCGACGTCAGGTATTGCAAGACCATAGTCGATGGTGGTAGTAAGGAGAATCTTTTGTCGACGACAATTATCGACATGTTGTGTTTGAGATTTAGGGAACACCCAAATCCATACAAGATATCATGGTTGTAGAAAGGACATCATGTCAAGGTAATGAGACAATGCCTGTTAAAATTTAAGGTTGGGAAGATTAAAGATAGCGTACTATGTAACATCCCAAAAATTTACAAAAATTTAATTTTTTTTAAAGAAGTAATAATTAATGAAATTGCTAATGCGGAAAATGAAATAATTACTAATATTTTAACTAATGATGAATTACAATAACAATAATTAAACTTCATAGCGCAAAGTACTTCATTAGTTCTGCTTGTGTTTATTTGAAATCTATATGTTGTAGTTAAGTTTATCCTACGATGTATTTTCTTGTTAAGATACTGACAGTTTGATTTTTCATGGTGATGAAGGGGTCCTACGAGGTACCCCGAGGTTTACTTAGCTACGTTTAGCGAAAGCATTTGAACATGTTTCACTGTGCAGAAATGCAGGTAAGAATAATACGACAATTCAAGTGTTTAAGAGTAAATATGTTTTTCCATTCATCGTCAATGTAAAGTGAGAACTCTAAGTACCTTCTTGCATAAAAATTATTGAAGGTATGGATCTTTGCTCCAATTCTCGTTTACATACTAGTTTACAAACTTATCATTGTTATTAATAGTCCTGTCATCATTTTTCCAAAATGCAAGGAATAGTAATGTTCTATGTATTAAACTTACACTATAAGTTCTGGTTTAAGTGCTAGATTCCAATGTACACATGGATTCACTTGAATTTATCAAAATAACTATAATAGCTTATGAAAATCATTCTAATATAACAAATTGTTATTATTAAAAATATGATAATACCATTGTGAATTTGCAACATTATTTGAAATCTTTTGAATGTAATGTTTATGCTATTTTAATATGAGCAAGCATTATAATGTGCACAATATGAAACCTATACCATACCTTATGTATCAAACCCTAATAGAATGCGACCCTAATCAAATGAAATGATATAACCTATATGTAGACCGAGCATGCGATCTTTGGAATTTTGAGAAAAACAAAATACATTATGAATAAAACCTATGTATGGGAAAGATTAACACTTTGGATATGATATGAACTTATATGATATAACCTTGAGTCTTCGCACTGACAGGTGATATGACCAGGTGTTAATTAGAATGGTTTACAAGCTGGCAGTCTGTCCAAACCGGACTTGGCATTAATTCTCCTGCCCACTGCGTGAGTGGAAAACCAATTGGATGCCATCGTGGCTATCCACGAGGTTATGGATCACGTGATAGTAAAACTCGAATGTTTTAAAATGCCGAGTTGTACACTGTTTTGACCCTTAGTTTAGTGAGCTGGCATCGTGGTGGAGGGGCAATTAATAAAGCATTAAGTGTAGTTGTTTCCCAAATTTCAACATGCCTTGTTGGCTTCACCTCCATTGTTAATCTCACATATTTTGGACTTTGAACAAGAAACCCTAACTCCACTACGTTTACGTGGTTATCATTTTCTTTTGTCATTCATTGTGTTTGGGAAAGGTTTTGTGGAGAGGCCAATAGGCTACTGCAATGTAGGGTTCAGTAGTTTGTATTTCGGAGGACTCCTTCCTCGAGTTTGAAACCTGGACCTATTGGGAGAACATACTAGTTCCAGGTCTTTGTATTCGTGTAGAGCCGAGCCATGTTTGTAGCCGTGGTAGTTAATCATGGTTTTTGTTGAAAGATTTGAACCAAGGTTCGATTCGTATGCAAAAATAGATCGATATTCTCAGAACTGGGACTTTCTCCAAAGTAAATGATAGATGACTTTGTTGTCTTCGTTTGCTTATGATGTCTCTTACTCCAGGAATTACATTAGTAAGGTAATGTCTTCAGTCATGCAAAAGATAGTGATATTCGTAATGTTCCAAGTTTAACTCTGCGTGTTTTCTTAATTTAACCTTGTTTTGGTTTTTGTGGCAGGTGCAATCTTCATCGATAGCTTATAGAGTTCGAAAGATTGGTGGATTACCGTTGCTCTACTTACTTGGTAAGCCTCGGTGGTTCCTCCCTCGTAGGTTCTCCATTGACATTATTTGGCCGGTGCTTATAGTTTGACGAGAGTTGGAATTTTTGTCCGTCACAATGGTAATGGTCGAGTTTAAGATTTGTTTTGAACAATATTGTAAGAGGATAAATCCTCAGTTTATGTTTCTATTCATCTCAGTAGTGTTTTCTGCAACGTTTAAAAATGACTGTGAACTTGTTTTACGATGTGGTTATTTAGAGGAATGAACCCTATGTGGTTTAGAAGCCTTGAACCTGGTTTTCAATGTAATCAATGATTTGATAAATGTGAAAATAACCGAGAGCCGAGGGTTAACTTGTTTCTACAAAACCTGGAAACTCTGGTGTTAATGTTTATAATTTTGTTTGAATATTGAAATGAGATTTTGTTTTTAAAATTGATAATTTAGTTTAGAAAAACAAATGTTGTCTCCAGCCGAGAGCTGTAAGTTACATACTTCTTGACAGATATACCCTGTGCACGTATTGTTTTTAAATTTGGGTTTGGAAGATGATGTTGTATAACTTGAACTATTATGTGTTTATAATGGCTATATGCCACAGGGTTTGATCTTGTACCAATAGTCGAAACTTTACCCTGTAGGCTTCGTTTGGTAGTTTTTGTCTTCTACTGTGTTAAAAAAAGACTATGCTAATGTTTTGTTAGTGGCCGAAAGACAACTCCATGTTTGCATATGCTTGATCTTGAATTTATGTAAAATGTTTTAGTATGAGACTACCGAATCAATAATGAACCTGTAATGTTATTATAAATGATTTGCTTCTTGTTAGGGATTTAGATTCTGAGTCTATCGTAATGTAATAAAATGCTAGATAATAAAATGATAGAGTACTCGGGTTCTATCTATGTAAAAAGTGTTTTGGATTTAGAAGCCTTAGTTGATAAGTAAATTGAAATATGACAAATAGATACTGAAATGAAATGGTGATAAAAATAATACTTATCTATTTATTGTTTGTAAGTAACAACACTATACAGAAGCATAATTACAACTGTTAAAATTTCTAGAAATAACAATGCCTAAAACATATGGGTTTATAACAATCTACTATGGAAATATATTACATAGTATTAGTTTTCAACAATGGTTAGTGATAATTGAAAACCTAGTTTTTCACAAAATGACATGTCTTTCTTTGTAACTAAGTACAGGAAATGATAAACATTTGTTTTATGATGTGTTGTTCTATATTCTTAGTTTAAAATCATTGATACTTCAGAATTTGAAAGAAAAGCTCTATAGTATTTATCTAATCATTCAAATGGCATTTTGCCTATCATTCATTTCTATTAATTTTACTTTTATGTACTAGAGTACTATACAGATAACAGTATGGGAAAAATAGAGAAAATATTTTAGTCATTCATCTCATTTACTTAACCATCCTTATACCATATCATCTCTACATCATAAATTGAAACAGTTGCTTCTGTATAACTGTAAATAATAAATCTACAATGTAAAGATCATTTAACTGTAAACAATAAGACATAACAGTAGAACCTGATTGACTGTAGGAGAAACAAATAACCCAAGGAGCCTGTTCCACCCAGCTTATTCCTGAAGACAGCAAAATTACTTGCCTTAGGACCCCCAAGCCTGTTCACTAAACCACTAGGAAGAAGAATCTGTAGAAGCTTTAGGTCAACCCCTTGCAGCAGCAAAGTAGTTCATCTAGTCATATAGACTTAGCATTCAAAGAGACCTGCACCAGCACCTCTGGTTTTCTTCTCAGAATATTTCAGCAGCCTCACAATGCACTTCCACTTAGCCTCCCTATTCGAATCTCTCAGTGATCACCTGATACACTTGAGGAATTATTTCTGCAGAAAATAATGTAGAGCTACCTGCTCAATTCAAATTGCCTTATCTAGGTTGCCTATGCCTTTTAGTGGTTAACCTAGTCATTATTGAGCCATCATCTCTCTTCCACCCACCTAGGGGATAATGCCACAAATTTAGGAGTAGTTGTCCCATAACCAACAGCTAGTGGTTGAGTGCAAATGCTGACATCTATCCCATGCCTTCTAACAACTTCCATTCCTTCTAGTGGGTTAGTGAACACTCATCTAACAGTTCCTTTGGGTGTTTGTCTCCTATTTTAATTTATTAAATAATAATAATTAGTAATTACAATCATCCTTCACCAATATTTTGTCATAATTACAAAACTTTGTAATTATAATTTAATATAATGTTTTTGCAATTAAATAAATAGTCTCAAAATTTGGGTAGGTGACATACACCCCCCCTTAAGTCTCAACATCGTCCTCAATGTTGTTTATTCACTCTCTGAGTGTTCCTGAAACAGATTTGGGTATGCTGCCCATGTACTAATCTCCAACTCCCAGGTTGCCTCTTCTGGGCTAAGGTGCTTCCATTGCACCTTTACATACCCAATGCTGCGATTCCGGAGTAGAGTTTCCCTCCTTTCGAGGATACAGTCCGGTTCCACCTAAAAATCGTCGTCTTGTTCCACCTGTACATCATTCCAATTTATAACATGAGTAGCATCATGCACATATTTCTTTAAAACTGAAATATGAAAAACATTATGTATTTTTAGATTTGGTGGTAAAGCTAGTTGATATGCCACGGGTCCAACCCTTGACAAAATTTCGAAAGGACCATAATACCTAGGTTCCAACTTGGCACAGCTTCCCAGTTTTAATGAACTATTCTTTGGTCTTACCTTAATGAAAACATGTTCACCAACCTGGAACTCTTTATGATTCCTTTTAAGATCTGCTTGACTTTTCTTCCTATCTTGGGTAGCTTTAAGATTTCTTTGTACCTGTTGCATAGTTAGTTCTATTTCCTTCAACAATTCATGTCCTAAAACAACTCTATTAATTGGATCATTCCAAGAAACTGGTGTATTACATTTCCTACCATAAAGAATTTCAAAAGGGCTAAGCCTAGCTGATGCATGATAATGGTTGTTATATGCAGATTCTGGTAAATACAAGTAGTCCTCCCACTTACCACACTGATCCTTAACATACATCCATAGCATGTCTTCCAATATCTGATTCACTCTTTCTGTTTGTCCATCCATTTGTGGATGAAATGCTCTACTGAAGTTTAAGGTTGTATTCAACCCTTTTAACAAAGATCTCCAGAAGTTTCCAATAAGCTTAGAATCACGATCTGAAATGATCACTTTTTGTGTTCCATGCAGTCGAAAAATTTGTTTCATGAAAATTTATGCAATGTCTGGAGCCTTATGAGTAGTTTTTATTGGTATAAAATGTGCTGCCTTGCTGAGTTTATCCACTACCACCATGATGGAATCATTTTTTTTCTGATTCTTGGGTAGTCCGGTAACAAAATCTATACTTATGATCTCCCATTTCCAGCTAGGTATAGGTAATGGCTGTAACAGTCTAGCCGAATGTTGATGTTCAAATTTTACTTTTTGATAGTCAAAGCATTTAGCTATATATTCTGCTACTTCATCCTTCATCCTGGGCCAATAATGCTCTTTCCGTAACATAGTGATAGTTTTCTGATAACCTGGATGACAAGCATAATGAATTTTGTGCATCTCATCTAAAATCATAATTTTTATCTTTGGTACATTTGGCCCATATAATCTGTTCTTGTATAGCAGCAATCCATTTTCTGTTAACTTGAAATCTGCCATAGAATTTTCAAAATTATTTTATGTTGTCTTTTCATGTAATTTTCTGTACTCTTCATCTGTTTTAATCCCTTCAAAAATATGATTTTCCAAATTTGTTGTGTATGTGCTAATGGCTGAAATAAAATTTAACTTTGCATTACGACTTAAAGCATCGGCAACCTTGTTCTCTTTACCCTTTATATGCTGAATTTCAAAATCATATTCACTTAGAAAGGTTATCCATTTAGCCTATCTATCATTCAAATTCGTCTGATCTAGTAAATACTTCAGCCCCATGTTATCTGTCATCAAAGTAAATTTTCTGCCAATAAGATGGTGACGCCACATTTTCAGGGCATGTATTACTACTAATAATTCTAGATCATAAGTAGAGTAATTTTTCTCATGTATTTTCAGCTTTCTAGACTCATATGCAACAACATGTCCTTCTTGTGTTAGGACTCCACCGAGTCCATCATTACATGCATCGGTGCATACTATAAAATCTTTATTAGGATCTGCGATTCTCATAATAGGTGATGTAGTTAGTAATTCCTTCAACTTCTTAAAACTGTCTGCACACTTTTGATCCCATACAAACCTCTTCCCCTTCTTCTATAAGGAGGTTATGGGGTTTTCAATCTTTGAAAAACCTTCTATGAATTTTCTATAATATCCTGTAATCCCCATAAATGACCGAACGTCCGTCACATGTTTAGGAACCGGCTATTCATTAATGGCTTTTATCTTATCGGGATCAACCAAAATTCCATCCTTAGAGATTATGTGTCATAAATACTGAATCTTATCCTTGTGAAAGTCACACTTACTAAACTTAGCATATAATTGATGATCTCTCAGAACTTGTAAAATAATACACAGATGTTCGTCATGTTCTTCCTTAGTTTTAGAATATACTAGGATGTCATCTATGAACACAACGGCGAACTTATCTAAATATTTGTGCATAATATTGTTCATTAAGCACATAAATACTACCGGGGAATTAGTCAATTCAAATGGCATGACTACAAACTCGTAATGCCCATAGCGAGTTCTAAATGTTGTTTTAAAAATATTCTCATCCTTCACATGAACCTGATGATACCTTGACCTCAAATCAATCTTCGAGAATATCGTTGCTCCACGCATCTGATCAAATAGATCGTCTATGCGGGGAAACGGATATCGATTCTTGATTGTCATCTTATTCAGTTGGCGATAATCTATGCAGAGTCTTAAAGTGCCATCCTTCTTCTTAACAAAAATAATAGGTGCTCCCCAAGGAGACATGCCGGGTCTTATATAGTTTTTATCAATCAGTTCCTTCAACTGTGATTTCAACTCATTTAATTCCAGTATATTCATCCTATATGGAGCTTTAGAGTTCGGTACTGCACCCAGTATCAGTTCAATAGTAAAATCTAGATCTCTCTTTGGGGGTAACCCTGGGATCTCTTCTGGAAAAACATCCTGGAATTCTTTTAGGACAGGTATATCTTCTAAATTTCAGTTTGTCCTCTTTTGTAATTGACTCCTCATGTAATACATTTACTGCGAACATCTTATATCCTTTTCTAACTGCTCTTTTTACTTGTATAGCTGAAATATGTCTAAGTGATGTCTTTCTAGGAATGCCTTTTACTTCTACTGTTTCTCCTTCATCATTTAAACAAGTAAAAATTTTCTCATAAAAATTCATAATAACATGATGGGATTCTAACCAGTCCATTCCAATTCAGATGTTATAGGACCCTAATGGTAAAACATTTAACTTAGTTCATGTCTTTAACTGATTCATAGATAAAACACAACTTTCAACAAAATCAGACACTTTTCTTTTTGTTCCTGTTGCTAGTCTAACTAACCAGGATTTATTAAATTTTTCTATTTTCAAATTAAATTTTTCTACAATATCAGGAGATATATAACTCAGGCTAGCGCCTGGATCAATCAAAATAGAAACTCAATGGTTTTGTAGCATACCTTCAATCTCTACCATAGAGACTTGATGTTCGTCTTTCCTGTTGTCTAAAGATGCATTAATTCTAGGCATGTCTCTTGCCAAGTCTCCCAGAATAGGTTCAGCTTGTATGGAGTGAATATTATTGGTTGTCCACTTCCTTTTGGGACATTCTGAAGCATAATGAGGACCTTGGCATTCAAAACACTTTATAAGTTCCCTTTGGTCATCAGTTTTGGTAACATTCAGTGTATTTCTAGGAGCTGTAAAATTCTGCTGTTGATTATTTCTGGGACTGTTTCCTTGGAAATTTCTATTTGGGAATTTTTTCTTTTGAAAACCAGAATTTCCACTGAACTTGAAATTTTTCTTCTTCAGCTCAAAGTTGATGGGTTTATGATTTTTCGAGTTAGATATCCCTTCTCTTTTCCGATTTGTATCATAGCAGAAAGTTGCTTTCCTCATGGATTCTTCTAAGGTCTTTGGATTGTCATACTCTATTATGTCCTTGATGTTGAAAGGTAGGCAACTCAGATACGTCTGAACTTTTGGTTTCCCCTCCACAAGATATGGCACATACCTTAGCAAATTCAGAAATTTGTTGTTCAATTCTTTCATGTTCATGGTTCCCAATTTTAGATCATAAAATTCCTTAGACTTTTCTTAATAATATTGTTCAAATAGGAATTTCTTCTTGAAGTACCGTTTAAAAGTGCCCAATTTACATATTTGTCCTTGATGCCCTTCACTCTTTTGATGTCCTGCCACCAAATATCTGATTTACCAATCAGGTTGTATATGGCCATATTTGCCTTTAATGATTCAGAATAATCATAGATTTGAAAATATTTCTTCATGCCAGACATCCATGCTTCAATTGTCTCTCCTTTCTCAGTTTTACCATTGAAAGTTGGGGGATTTATTTTCTTGAACTCCCCAGAAATGTGTTCATACTGTTTGTGGCTTTTTCTTTTGAGTTTGTAATCTCCTTCGTTGCTATCACTTGAATAATTACGTTTCTTTTTGTGTTTTTCATTAGCAACTTCTGTTGATGTTGAACTGTTGTTCACATCATCAGTTTTCATTTTATTACCCCTATCTCAATGAGGTAAGTCTTCAATTTTGGAGGTATTTTCAATCCTTCTATCCTGTTCATTAGTTGGGAACTGATCAAATAGTACTTCGTTAAGTTCCTCTTGTTCCTTCAGAATTCTCTTATCGTCCTGGTTTACAGATCTAATTTCTGCTTTTAACTCCTGAAATGCACGTAACAGTTCTGATGAATTGTCATTCAATTCACCATGGAATTCTTGATAATGTTGTCCCGTACTATGACTGTTTGGTCGAAATCTGTCCTCCATGTGTTCAGCTGATCCTTCCATACCTGTAACATTAGAAAACAATTTTCTGTATAACAAAATAATTTAATTAGTAAATATTTTTGTTGTCATAAATTTTCTGTTGCGTGTTCTTTGGACCTTTTTAGGCCAAGAGTTCGAACATGAGCTCTGATACCACATGTAACATCCCGAAAATTTACAAAAATTTAAAATTTTTTAAAGTAGCAATAATTACTGAAATTGTTAATGGGGAAAATGAAATAATCTTTTAACTAATGATGAATTACGATAACAACAATTAAACTTCATAGCGCAAAGTACTTCATTAGTTCTGCTTGTGTTTATTTGAAATCTATATGATGTAGTTAAGTTTATCCTGCGATGTATGTTCTTGTTAAGATACTAACAGTTTGCTTTTGCATGGTGACGAAAGGGTCCTACGAGGTACCCTGAGGTTTACTTAGCTATGTTTAGCTAAAGCATTTGAACATATTTCACTATGCAGAAACACAGGTAAGAATAATATGACAATTCAAGTGTTTAAGAGTAAATATGTTTTTTCATTCATCGTCAATGTAAAGTGAGAACTCTAAGTACCTTCTTGCATAAAAATTATTGAAGGTATGGATCTTTGTTCCAATTCTCGTTTACATACTAGTTTACAAACCTATCATTGTTATTAATAGTCCTGTCGTCATTTTTCCAAAATGCAAGGAATAGTAATGGGTGAATCCACAACAGTGCTTCACCATTTTTAGCGCGTGCGAGCGAAAAAAATTATTTTTCGAACCCTCGATCGAGGTATTTTCAAGCCCTCGATTGAAGGTTTGAAAATACCTCGATCGAGGGCTTCCACATACCTCGATCAAGGTTATTTGAAGAGCTCGATCAAGGGCTAGGATAAACCCTCGATCGAGGGCTTGGTTAAACCCTCGATTAAGCTATAGCTCGATCGAGGGTTTGAGACAGAAAAAAAAGAAACAAAAATAGTTCCCGGCCTATCGGCCGACCCTGTTCAACGTTGATAACACAAAGCGGCCAACTACTATGGAAACCAGTCCCTCGACCGAGCATTCGCAACCAGCACAGTCCGCCACGTACGCCCACGTCCACCCATGTCACCATGGCTTCAAATTCTTGAGGTACGTTGGATTTCAACCACTTCTTAAATTTGTTTTTCAAAAAACCTTAAATTTGTTTTTTGTTTTGAAAAAAATTCCCAAATTTTATTTTTTTTGTTTTGTTATCTGTTTTAAAAAAAATCCTTAAATTTGATTTGGTTTGTATGAAAAAATTGGTGTTTAAATCGTAGATTTAGTTTAGTTTTTATGAATTTGTGAAATCACCATTGAAACCACCATTGAAACCAAACCACAATTGAAAGCAAAACCACCATTGAAACCAAACCAAAAACCATTGAAACCAAAACAAAAACCATTCCAAAACATTTTTTGTTTTAAATTTATGTTCTATTTTTTTTTCAATTATTAGTATTTTTGTTTATGTCAACCGGTAGAATTTCACCACATAAATGCTACTGGTTTTATTTTAAAATGTGTTTTGACAATCAGGAATGCTGCCTGTTTTTTTTCAATCCTCTGAGAATGCCAAGAGGATTGAAAAAAAATAATCATATTAGGTTGCTGGTTTAATATTTTTAATATTAAACCATTAAGATTGAATATATTTAATTTTTTTTAATATAATTTTATTAATATCTACTAATATTTTTTAAATTGAACTAGACTTTTTAGATTTTATATATATATAATATTTATGCACTTATTTAGATTATATATGTTTGTACTTGATTTTATACATAATATTGTTTAGTGTAAGTTTATATGTATAATCTAATCTCCTTCTTGTTTAGTGTGAGTTTATATGTATAATCTAATCTCCTTCTTCATATAACTCACATCTATAACATTTTTATTGATTGTTTTAAGTATATAATTTTATTTATTTATTTTGGATATTGTATCAAGATCAGTATTGGACAGTATTGGACATTGACATTATACAAAGTCATAACATTTAATAAATTATTCACGGTATATGATATTGAATAATAATAATAATATTATTATAAGTTGATACCATTAATGAAACATTAAACTAATAAATATATTACAAATTGATGATAAACATAATTAACACTTTGTTTATATTAAAATATAATTTCTCAATTTATATAACTACGATAAAAAATAAAATCATCATACAATTAAAAAAATCATCATACAATAGAAAATAAGATCACCATAGCATCACATTTGAAAAATGGAACTCGTAAATATCCCACAATTTACTATAAACATTAAGTTTAGTTTCTTTTGTTATTATTATTTACTAGAAACCATAAACATTTTATTATTTTATTATTTTCTTTTAAATAAAGTTTAGTTCATCTTTGAGTTGTAATTGAAATTAAAAATAATATTATACATAATTTCTTTATAATTATTCATAAATTTTTAAATTCAAAACTATTTTAAATAAAAAAAAATTAAAGTAATTTTATTGTTCCATAAATAATTTAAACCACTGCTTTGATTTCAAAACACCTTCATTTACTCTAGTTCATGGCTAACTCTTTTACTTGAGCCTTTAATGTTACCGGACTCAAACCATATGTATAATGTTACAACACTCAAGCCATAGGTATGGATAATTTCTATTAATATCCCCACATTACACATTCTTAAAATAAGAGTCTTCAATGTTGCACGACTCAAATCAACACAACTCAAACCATAAGATATGATAATTTCTCTTAACATCCCCACACCACACATTCTTAAGGTAATAGTAACACCTAAGATAGACGATGACTTGTCTCATCATACATGCATTGAAGAGGTTGTTGCTCAATCTCTAGTGGACCTGGAAAATCTATCTAGAATAAATGAGTTAAAACCAACCCAAGTATAATATCAGCCTTCTGATGGGGTGGATTTGAAGTGAAGAAACCAGTATTTAGTTCTCTATAGGAACACCCAAGTGGGGATAGCATATAGATGGTCTCACAAACCCCCTTGGGAAATGATAGTTATAATTGCATCACACACAAAGGGAGGATAACATTGAATGTATAAGGGAGCATACCATGGAAGTGACAATGCTATTAAGAGCCTTCCTAAGCTTGGGAAAATTAATCCTAAGTGGCATATATTTCAGTATCCCTCATAACAATGATTATTTGGATAGCACACTCAACATTAATTGTGTACATGGTAATTCTTTTCAAGATAAAGGTAAAACGTTGGAATATATTCCTTTGGTTCTTTATCCTCCAATATTCCAAATTTGAGGTGGAAAAGGGACTTACTTAGTAAAACATGTTCAAAACACATGGGATTATGGAACTATACAAGTTAACCATACTTATATAATTTCGTATCTTTCTCTATTTTCTATAATCCCCCAATGCCATATCAATTTATAATTATTAAATAACTTTTTACAAATTTCACAATTTTATAATGGAATCCTTTTATTAGTAAATAAAAAAATATGCTCTGATTTAATTTTAACTCCCCTATCCCCAATTATTTACCATTATATTCATTTATAAATTGAAAAAATTGTATATCACTTGTATGCACTCACTTAGTATTTTCCCATTACTACAATACGGGGTTGCATTATCATGATTTAGCATCGACTCTTAGTGTTTTCTTCCTTTGAAAATATTTAGTTTTGGATGATGCAAAACATGATGCTAATGGGATTGTAGTGTTTTGCATCAATGTTGCATCCTTTTTGTGTCATGCATTTTGATGCAGACTTTCTAAAGTGTCAGATTAGTGGAAAAAAACATGGCATGGAAAGATTTCTTGCATCATGTAGTATCGTGTTTTGTCACATGTTATTTTAAGAAAATATTCATAGAGTCATTTTTGGAGTCAAAAGCATGTTTTTGCATCATGTGGCATGGTGCATGAATATAGGCATCGATTTTGTTTTATGGAGTGTCTTTGTTGCATTGTGTTTGCATCTCATTAGTTTCACAGTGCATCGAATTATGAAATAGTTTAATCAATTTTGTGTCATATTTGCACCTTATTAACATTGTTTTACATCAATATCCTTTCATGATATTATGTAGGCATCATTATTATTTTTTTGGATTGTATTAGTGTCATATTACATCACTCATACATCATGTTAGTTATGCATCATTATTTTTTTTGTTACATTAGCATCATAGTTTTTACCCATTGTATTAGATCGTAATATAGATCTAATGCATTAATAAAAAGTAACAATATTCTTTTAAACCATCATCCCATTATTTAAACATCTTACTAATTTTAGTATTTAAACATCATACAATTTTTTAAACTTTTCAATAATTTATAGAGAGTTATATAATAGGATCAAAACACACAATATATTAGTAAAAATCCTTATCACTAATGCAAATCAGTTTATTCATAACTCTACAACATTTTGTATGTCAATTTTCGAGCCACATCTCAACATTTGTAAATTAACTATTTAACTATATTTTATTGAAACATTTGTAAATGAACTATTTAACTATATTTTATTGAAGTAGTCTATATGTTATATGATTTAGATATTTTCTAGTTATTGTTATTAGATTTTGGTTATATATAATTTTTTGTCAAATTGCAATTTTTCATTTTTAAAAACATAGATGGTGTAATATTATTAATTTAAATTTACAATTCCAACAATTAAACTACTATACAATTAAGAAAAATATGACTAAAAAAATCCAAATATAAAATATTTAGACTATTATAGATCTCAATTTCATTTATCACTATGAAAAATTTCCTAAAACACAAGTGTTGATTCATCATTCATCATTGAGAAAACTATGAAACCCATCCCCAAACTAACAAATTCTAGAACCACCTACAAGCCCTTAGCCAAAAATTTCGAGCAACCTCATCCCCCCTACTTCCACCAGTGTTTGTAACTCCATATATACAAAAGAATTTAGATGTTGGAGTTACATATACTTGGATTGTATTATTATAAAAACTTCATAGTAGTATCATTGGGTCATATTGGATTTTTGTGTACTAGGGGGCAATTAAATTTTGAAAATCAATTTTAAAAAATCAAATTTTAATTATTAAGAATCAAATGTCATTATTAATAGCTAAATGTTGTCTCTCACATTATTTTTATTTTTTAAACAATAATTTTGGTTATGAATAACATATATGAGATGTGTATTTATAGTGTATTCTTGTATATTTGATTAAAACTATCATATATAAGAAGTCTACTCCCGTATTATTTGTATTGGATTTTTCCATTCCATATTTTTCCCATATGTATTTGTATCCATACAAGTAGTGCAATTATGCTACTATGGTAAAAATATGTATTTGTATCCATACTCGTAGTGCAATTATGCTACTATGGTAAAAACTATCTGAAAGTGGCCTTGGTAGTACACAGGAATTATAATGAGTATAATCATCCCCATCATGTTGGATTTCCATAAACTGTGTTGCTTATAAAACCAGATTAACAATTTGTTCAGCCTCAATAGCCAAAATTGGAGTTGTTGGTTGACTTACTATAATTAGAAAACAAATTATACTTTCAAGGTTGGAATTTGATGGACAAAATGCTTTTCATGGACCATTTTTCCCCCATCAAATTAGTATGACTAGTGGAAATTTTTTGCAAGTTCCAAGGTTGGAATTTGATGGAAAAATTGCTTGTCATGGGCCATTTGCCCCATCAAATTAGTATGACTAGTGGAATTTTTTCCAAGTTCCTACAGTGGATGTAGAACTTCGGTGGTAGATATTTAATTGACATTTGTTTGGTTTGACATTTGATATTTGATAGTGGAGGGAAGTACTCTAATGGTACCATGTTAAGAATTCTATATATACTTTGAATTTACATTATCACAATCACTTAATTTAATCTTGCATTGTGTTTGTCTCATTATCCTCCAATATAAGAAGACCATAGTTCTCGTCCACCCCAAATTGTAAAATATAAACACCTATCAATGTATAAAGTATGTTTTATATCAAATTAATGTCAAAATTGCATCATTGTATCATCATCTAATTGAACTATGAATCATGTTAGTTATACATCATTATGTTTTTTGTTACATTAGCATCATAGTTATGCATTCATTATGAAGCTCCATCATGGTAGGAGAATGGGAGCTCAAAATTGAAATTGGAAATTGAAACTGGAATTGAAATGTAAATTTGAAATTGAAATTGAAAGTGATATTGATATTGGAAATTGATATTGAAATTGAATTTGAATTTTGAAATGAAATTCGAATTGAAAATAGAAAATTGAAATTGAAATGAGAAATGAAAATTGAGAATTGGAAATGTAATTAGAATTCAAATCGAAATTGAAACTTGGAATTTGAAATTGAAACTTGGAATTGGAAATTGAAATTTGAATTTGAATTGTGAAATTTGAAATAGAGTTTGAAATTTGAATTGAATTTGAAATTTGAATTTGAATTTTAAATGTGAAATTTGAAAGAGAATTAGAATTATAAATTGAAATGTGATGCAGAGAGTTCTGAGGAGAGATCTTCATTGCTTCGTGCTCCACGACGCACGAGAGGATCTGACGTCGCCCAAGAGGGAAGCCATCGGCAGTGCTCCCGTTCGCCGAGTGCGGCCATGCCGGGGTCAGCTGCCGCTAGTGGCAGCAGCAGGAGAGCTAGTGTGTCCGTTCATCTCGACAACATACATGGTGATCCCCAGGTGGGGGATGGGAGGCAAGAATCGAGTGCATCAGAGGCATCAGGTGCATATTTTGGTTTAGATACATTTTTAGTAAATTTTTAGTATATAATGCATTGAATTTTAGTTGCAAGTTATAATATATATATATTTTAGTAACATTTGTGTTTTGGTTTGGATCGCAGGTTCTCCATCAGGGGGATTGTATGACGATGAGGTCGCACTAATCACTCTCGATGATATCACTGCCCAGCGAGAGTGGGTGAGTTCATGTGTGTGCACATTGAGGGAGGATTCTCCCACACGTCGGTCTTTATCCATGATGTTATCAATAGTTGATGAGATGTTGGCCCTCTACAAGAGGGTGGGACCTCTCAGTGACTTTTGGCATCATTCATGCTAGAGGAGGAGACCGAATGTCATTGGGATCCACAAATGGGAGGACGTCAAAGTCGCCATAAGAGGGCATGACGTCAAGGGTACTTTGTTTGACATCCCACCTGACCTCCCTTCCAGTTAACCGCTTAGACACAGGGAGTTTAAGTTGGAGGCCGCTGCACCACATCTATATGATAGATTCGTGGGAGCATGGAGCATGTTCCCCCACCATGACCAGGTCCCATTGTACTTTCAAAAACATGTTTATGCAGAGTTTTTTTTGGACATGCACCCGGATTACACCAGCACAGGGTCCCTCTTCTATGGGGCTGGTAGGGGACACTCCTACCAACGTCCTGGAGCTCAGAGAGACCCTGCCTTCGTGCCACCGACTCCAAGGTTGGTACCGCTTCCAGACAGGGCGATTATTAGGTTAGGGGATGTGGCACAATCATCCCAGCTTGTTGCAAAGGCTAGAGCTGACCTTGCAGACTCGTTGTTCACTTCCATGGGCAGTGTTGTTGTTGTTGTGCATGGAGAGGCATCTAGACCACCCCCTCCACCTACAGATCCAGAGATAGAGTATATCCCTAGTGACATGCTCAGGAGTTTCGATTATGAGGCCCTACTGAGGTATGCTGAGTCATCCCGAGATGCATACTTTCAATCGTATCGTAGATCCGTCGCTACAGGATAGGTATACTTTTGTACAATTATGTATATATGTTCTTCATGTTACATCATATTATATGTCGTAAATTGAATGGTTAATAATACTTAAGGGAGTTGTATTATATTGCTCCATGTAGGGAAGCACATTCATGGATCATCTCTTTGCTAGTGAGCCATCGGTTGGTCCATCCGCTCGTCCCAACCCGCGGGCGGCAATAGTTGAGGTAAGTTATAATTTATGTCCTAATTTAATTTGAGTTTATTATTTCCCAGTTTAAATCATTTATGTTTTATTTCTTAATTTTTGAGATTTTATGTTTTAGATCTTAACTTCAAATGAATTTCAAATTGTATAGGGCAAAGGAAAGGGGGTAGATCCTGATTATGGACATGAGGACTGTGAATATCCTCACGAGCTGGGTCGAGACACAGATGTGAGTTTTAATTTATGTTCCAATTCATGTTATTTAGTCACATTTAGTAAAATTGATTTTTGTACTTTATGTTTCAAGTTTTTAATTATAACTTAAATAATGTTAAGTAGTTTTAATTTTTAATAAATCTAACAAGTATTACATGTAATGGCATATTTCACGGGCATCGCTATAGGTGGGTGTCAATGTTGCAATGGATTTCACATATGATTGGGATGCAGCTCGAGTACATGTTCCTGTTGAAGGGCCATATTCCCGTATTCCTACCTAGATCCCGAATATCACCATTGACTCGACAGATATGGATGTATTCATTCATGGTTTACCATTTCAAAACCAGCATCGATCTACTACACATGAGGGTAGTCAGAGGGACGACCAAGGGCCTCGTGGGGGTAGTGGCCAATGAGTTGATGATCTATATATTTCCATGTTTTGGATATTTTCATATTTTATATATTTTCATGTTTTGGATGATCTATATATACGTTATCATGTTTTGGATATGGATTTCTATCATTTATACATGGAATTTTATCATATATGGAGTTTGGATATGGACTTTTGGATATTTTGTATATTTTATCATATTGATGTTTTCATGTGTATTTTGTATATGATTTGAAATCGATTGTTTTTTATATTAGATCTGTATATAGTTATTACAGTTACAAATTTATGTTTTTTCATTTCAAATGCAAATTTAATGTGTAGTTACAATTTAGTTCAATTTAAAATGCAAATTTCGACTACATTAGAGAACATCTTCCAAAATTTAGAATTGAATACATACATTACGTTTTAAAATTGAAATTCCAATTCCAATTCAATTACAATGTAAAATTTCAAATTTAATGTGTAATTTCAATTCCAATTCAATTACAATTTAAAAGCTCGTTTTCAACTACATTACAATTGCATAAATGAAATCAACATGTAAAATTAGAATACATTTGAAATTAATAATTGAAATTTTGATTACATTATGTTGTGTACACATTACAATTCAATTACAATTTACACATTCCAATTCAATTACAATTTAAAATTAAAATCTCAAATTTAATGTGTAATTTCAATTGAAAATACAATGTGTTGTTCCAATTTACAAGTTCAATTTCTATTACATTACAATTGCATTTGAAATAAAAATTTTAAATTAGAATACATTGTACAATCTAAAATTTAAATTTTACAATTTTACATTGTATATAGATGTATTTTAAATTCTCAATTGTATTTGATATCAAAATTTAAAATTAGAATACATTTGAAATTGAAATTGAAATTGACATTTTGCATTATGTTGTCTACACATTATAGTTCACTTACAGTTTCGACATTCCAATTCAATTACATGGAAAATTTAATGTCTAATTTCAATTGAAAATTCAATGTGTTGTTGTATATAAGAATGTTTTTGTCCATTTAGAGTGTGAAATATCCCTTGAGACAAAATTATCTAATTACAAGTTATAAAGTATGTAGGTAATCTTTTTGTTATTTTCTTTTAAGTGTGCACTCTAATCTAAAGTCATAAAAGTATGGTTTGTTTTCTTGGCAATGGGCATAACCACCTAGTTAATATAAGAAATGAAAGTATGTTGATTGCAGATGCTTGTACAACTATGGTGGAAACTATGCTTGTACAATTATTTCGTATGGTTTATGTTTTGATGACAAACGAAGATAATGGCACCATTTGATCCAACTAGGTAAGTTGCATATATAAAAGCATGTACAAGTTATTACGTTTACATTTCAACTTTCATTATTATGTAATCCATGTCTATCAAAAACAAAGGCATGTACAAGTTGTGTTTTGGTTTGATAATTGAGGTTTTTTTACGCAAGAAAGGCCATATAATACTAACTAATTTCTCTCAAAGAGATTCCATGCCTATGCGTACAACACTGCATGATAAAGATGGTTTTTGATGCATGTAATCGAAAAATTGAGAAGGTTTGATGGTTAGAAATTATAGTGAATGTTTGTGAGTTGTGAAAAAAATGGGTATTGTTTGCATGAAAATATATTCAAAGATTATGTGTAAGTGCCCTTTAGTTTAATTGTATTCTCTATCTCCTATGTTATATTCCATGTAGCACCAAGTGCCAATATTTTTATTAAATGGAATGAGGAGAGGCAAAAAGAATTTGTCCTAACTTCGATATGTTCTTGATAACAAAACTAATTGATTATTGTTGAATGAAACATTTTTTCAATACATTGGTATTTGATAATATTTTTATATAATTGATAGTGAAATACAATGTAATTGATGATGAAATACAATGAATGGATTATAATGTATAAAATTTTGCAAATTTGAAATCAAAATTTAAAATTAAAATACATTGTACAATTCAAAATTTAAATTTTACAATTCCACATTGTATATAGACGCATTTTAAATTCTCAATTACATTACAATTGTATTTGAATCCAAAATTTAAAATTAGACTGTACATTACAATTTAAAATTGAAATTTTACAATTACATTATATTGTCTACGCATTACAATTCAATTATATTAAAATTCAACTATATCTATTATATCTTTAATATTGTTTTTAAAGCATCTAAACAAATATCTATAAAACTATTATGGATGAAGTTCATGGAGAATTGACCATACATTCAAGTGTACATTCACATTGGAGCACCATGACCCAAATTTCACAAAAGTCTCCCATATAGTATTTGTATTCTTGACATTAAAGCATCTACAAAAATACATTTATAAAACAACCTCCACAAAAATCTCCAAAAAAATATTACACAAGACAACATGAAAACTATGCCAATGATGCAAGTGGCATACATGTAACTCATTCATCTGGCCAATGGGTTATAGGAATGCAAGTCTCCATAATATGATCATGATCAGCTTCTATCATCTTCCATCTCTTTGGCTCACCTCTCTTCACCTTGATTTCTATTAGAGGTATCCGAGCTGCCACCACCAAATGACTATATTGACATGATATATATTCAGGCATAAAATCTCTGTAAATAATATGAGCACCCTGTTTTTTCACTTTTTCAAAAAAGTGTCCCATTAGAACCATGTCTCCAATCTGTATGTGAAGTCCCCATATTGGTAGGGTCGCACCAACCTACTCTTTATTTGCGTGCACCGCATCAAATAGTATTCCACATTTTCTTGGTTGTGGGGGGGTGCAATGAAAATTAATACATAACCTGCAAGATACCTTACAAATATTATTCAAATGTCCTACGTGCATTCCTACAACATTTGTATATGTGTAATATATAATGAACTAATTAACCTAATGAAGACTCTTGTACCTTCCCTAACCATATCAGAAACTCGATCATGATCTAATGAGACCATTGCCTCTTTAGTGTGCATCTCTTGCCATGTTGGAATTGGATGTGGGACCTTTGGATTAAGAGAGACATATTTCCATGGTTTGACATATACATCATTTTCACAGTGATCGAGCCCGCATCCATTTGCATCAATGCAAAAATCACAAAAACATGCATACTTCCTCGTTTCAATGGAAAATATGTCACCCATGTCTTTACTTCGAACAAAATGCAATTCCCTCGTACTAGGGATGGTCTCACAATACCATGGCATGGATCTATTAACATCTCCAAGGGGAACATCCCAAAAGAACCTACATGGAATTCAGTTTGTCATATGTAAATTCCTATCGAGTATGTGTTCTTTTGGAAATGAGGATATTGAATGTTATTAACTTATTAATTGAGTTTGGAGTTTATTACCTGCACATCGGCCTTGCTTGTTCTTAACCTTGATGTCCCAAATGACGTGTTCACCAATCAACTACTTCAGTGGAGCATTTTAGTCAGGTTGCACCATGACTTATCTCGTACCTCCGAAGTGCTCGTTTCACACATGCACCTGCGCCATCATGTTCACCCTTTCCATGCCCTGTCTCAAAAAATCTCCAAGTGTGTTGGTTCCTGTTTGTTTGTGAAGGTGACTCAACCAATAAAATGAGTGTGCCAATTTGAATTTCCCTGCACACCCATCTGACCAAATCCAGTGTTCAGTAAATGATACACCTCTCTGCCTGAATGAATCATAAATCAACCCAAATCAGTGTTGAATGAACAATGTGTCATGCTCACGATCATCACTAACATAAAAATTGTACTCCTTGATCACTTCACGTGACTGAGGAGTGTTATCCCTACCATCAATGTTTTCCTGAGCATGTCTGTACAATACATGTACAGAGATAGACACCTGGTCGGAGTGATAGTAGTTACTATGTATCTCTCTCTGAGGAGCAAAGGTGTAGTTCTCCGCAAAGTCTATCACTGATAAGATTGTGCCCGGCTCAAATATCTCACGAGAATGTTTGAATTCTGAAGCTTGCCACCTGGACCTATGGGAGTGCTTTATGTATTTATAAATCTGACTTTGAAACTTCTCCATGAAATCTGAAACAGGAATCTCATCATTGAGTAAGTCGATCCTCTTAGATGGCACAGATGAAGAAGATGTTGGATTCATGGTGACATACTCGTACCTCTTCCACCTAATGGTGATATCCGACAATCCATGGTGTGTTGGATCGATAGGAAAGGTCCTATGGAACAATGTAAAATCATCGCATTCATGGCATTTTCTCTCACCTACACACCTCTTATTGAAAAACACGTGTTCATGATTCCTGTTGCATAGTATCATACAAATAAAATCTCCCACTGTGTGAGGAGCTAGTACACTGTTCCAGTGCCTTTTGAAAAAATCCAGAAATGTGTCATAGTATAGTTGAAATTCAACGTGGTACCGTTAGCAACAAGTGTCGTGAATCGTATTCGGCCTAATATACCACAGTTTCAATTTGTTGAACATGATAAATGATATTTGAACACCAAGATTGGTTTCTTGGAGTTTCTCGTAAAGTGCAACTCCCGTCATCTCCATCACATGCTTACAGTGCTCTTGATAAATGCCTCTGGATAAACATTGTCGTAGGACATGCTTTCTATCTGGAATAGCACGAGAATGGCTATCCCAAAACTCTATCACCTTCTCTCTAATGCTTGCTGCCATCCTGCCTCGATGGGGTTCCCTACAAAGAAGAGCCCAACAAGCAGCTTCATCATTTTCATCTATCCGGACCCTGAATTTAGTATATTTGAGCAATGTTCTTTTTGAAACATTGAGCAATGATGCCATTGTTGATACCATTCGATTTCTTGAGGTGCTTTGTGCCACAACAGCCGTTGTAATTTCCCTACGAGCAGCTCGGGTATCATTGTTTCTTGATTTTCCAAACGAAGATAATGCAGTTCTTACATTTTCTATTGCATTCTCGTATGTCTTTTTTGTTTTAACATCTTGAAAACCCAACAACTTTGTGGCACGTTTCATTTTTTTGTGTTTTATCAAGCCATGTAAGATTTGAGCTTGTGCCATCGTTGAATGTTGTTCAAAATATGACTTGATTATGTTATTGACATGCTCTCTAACTCTCCGGCCAGGGATCGAGTTCCCAATCTCTTCTTCTGCAGAAACAACTGCACCATCCTCTAGAAAATTTCCACCCATTCCAACCCCACTGCAACTCCCAATTATACTTTCAATGTGAGAGGGAAAGGTGTCATGTGATGGCCGATCAGGATCATGAGGGGGCACAGGGTCATGTGATTCTTGATCACCACTATGTGATGTCTGACCATAATATCTCCCTACATAACATGTAAATTAACAAATTGAAAATTGGTTACTTGATAGTTGTGCATTGAACTTTAAAATTGCTAGTAACTTGAAATTTGATGTGGAAATTGAAAAATTGAAAATTGCATGTGAATTGAATTTTCCAACTGATACATTTAGCTTGAGAATTGTTCTAAGTAAAATTTGAAATTGCTAGTAACTTGAAATTTGAAAGTGCTCAAGTAACTTTAAATTGCTAACTTAATTAAACTTGATAATTGTTCTAGAAGTAAAGTTTGAAACTGCTAGTAAAAATTGAAATTGCTTGTAACTTGAAATTGGTAGTAACTTGTACATTGAACTTTAAAATTGCTAGTAACTTGAAATTTGATGTGGAAATTGAAAAATTGAAAATTGCATGTGAATTGAATTTTCCAACTAATATATTTAGCTTGATATTTGTTCTAAGTAAAAATTGAAATTTCTAGTAACTTGAAAATTGAAGTTGCTCAAGTAACTTGAAATTGCTAACTTAATTAAACTTGAGAATTCTGTTCTAAAAGTAAAGTTTGAAATTGCTAGTAAAATTTGAAATTGCTTGTAACTTGAAATTGGTAGTAACTTGTACATTTTTAACTTTAAAATTGATAATAACTTGAAATTTGATGTGGAAATTGAAAAATTGAAAAATTGAAAATTGCATGTGAATTGAATTTTCCAACTAATACATTTAACTTGTGAATTGTTCTAAGTAAAAATTGAAATTGCTAGTAACTTGAAATTTGAAATTGCTCAAGTAACTTGAAATTGCTAACTTAATTAAACTTGAGAATTGTTTTAGAAGTAAAGTTTGAACTTTGTAGTAACTTGTAAATTGGTAGTAAATTGGCAGTAACTTGTACATTTAACTTTAAAATTGCTAGTAACTTGAAATTTGTTGTAAATGTAAATTAACAAATTGAAAATTGCTAGTGACTTGAGAAACATGTACAAATATTGAAAATACATTAAAACAAGAAAATTGTTTGTAACTTAATTTCAAAATAACTAAATATGTACATGCAAATTGAAATTGTACATTTAGTTTGATAATTACTAAAGTTTGAAAATCAAGTATATATATTTAACTCAAGATAACTATTAATAACTTGATAAAAATTATTGTGGGCATAACAATTTATCATTTATAATCATCGCATTATATAACTGTGGGCAATTTTTCTTTATGCAATTTATGTCCATTTTACTTTTACATTACAAGAAAAATGTTATTTTAATTTTATGGTATAAAATAAACAAATAAATATTTAAAATACAAGTTGCAAATCACTACAAAGAATAAATGATTACAACACTTTTACCCTAGAATTTCAATAGTTGATGATTTTGCAATTTCAACAATACAAAATTATGGAAATTGTAATTTTATCATTATAAGTTGCAATCTAAGGATTTTTTTTATCAATAATGCTTCACATATCAATGCAAGGTTGCAAACATTGCAAATAATTATTTCCAATTTGTCCTAACAAAATATATGATTCTAATCATTAATCTTATCATGGTGATATGTCATGTTATATGTAAATAAAAGTACATTTGATTGATGAAATTTTTTTAAAGTAAACATTATAATTAAATAGCTCTTTGAACATTCATTTGTATTCAAATATTCATTACTATGAAAATATTGCCAACTACCATAACTATGAAAATATTGCCAACCACCATAACTATGAAAATATTCATTCATTTGTTTTCAAATTGAATAAATTCTAACTAATACATAACTATCACAACATGTTCATTTTAAAATATTCATTCATTTGTTTTGAAATTACATTTAACTTGAAATTGTTAGTAACCTAAAAAATTGCAATTAGTTAAATATGTACAATTTAACTTGAGAATAATGTCCAAGTGTACATTTAATTTGAAAATTATTCTAATAACATTGAAAATTGTTAGTAAAGTTTGGAAATTTGAAAATAGTAAATATGTACATACATTTTAACTTGAAAATAGAATTTACTTGTATACAAATTTCATTTGAAAATTGTTAGGCAATAAAATAGAAAATTCTTAGCAACTTTGAAATAATTTGAAAATTGTTAAAGCAACTTTGAAACATAATTTGAAAATTGTTAGCAACTTTGAAATAATTTGAAAATAGTTAAAAATATGTACATGTATTAACATGAAAATATAATCTAAATTTACATGTTTCATTTGAAAATTGTTCCAATTTAACAGTTGTTAGCCACTTGAAAATTGTTCATTTAACATAAAAATTGTTGCAAACTTTGAAATTTAAATAATAAATAGATGAAATAAATAAGAATATCATTACAAATAAATATGAAACAAATTAAATTATGAAATTTAGTTAAACTTATTGGAAAATTGTTATTAATTTTGTAAATTATGTAGCATGATATTTAAATTATGATAGCATGTAATTCAATAATTTACCTTGGTTGTCCTCCATTAGAATTTGTTTCCCCAAATATGTATCTTATTCTTCTCTCAACCTTTCTCTTTGTTGTCTCATTTATTCTCTATTCTTCTCACGCTCTTCATTGTCATTTTGTTGTCTTGCTTGTTTTCTTTGTCTTTTTTTTTTATTCCCCATCAATCTACAATGAAAACAAACAAACAAAAATTTCAAATTGTTATAACAAACAACAAAACAACAATATGTTAGTATGAAATATAGAAATATGCCTACGAAGAAATCTTACATGTCTAATGAGCTCTAATTCAACAACATGAAATTGACAAAGCTCTAATGGAAAAAAAAACTAGCAATGAGTAAAATTATTATTTTTGATTAATTGTTTGGTGCTTATATACAGGTTGGTTGGTATTTTTACGAGGGAAGGGTAGTTGGAAACATTAATTGTTTCCAACTCCTTTCGCAGCTTCGCCTATGTTTGTTTATAAATTTTTTTTTACACAGACAAACCCTTGATCGAGCATATTTTATAGGACCTCGATCGAGGGCTTGAGAATACCTCGATCGAGGTCTTGTCAAACCCTCGATCGAGGTCTTGTTAAACCCTCTATCGAGGTATCGTTAATCCCTCGATCGAGGTATTGTAAATACCTCGATCGAGCAAATAGCTCAATCGAGGGCTTAAAAACAGGCCGAGAGCCCTTTTCATTGCAGAATGGAAGTTTTGTCTGCCTTCCACAGAGTTAAACCATGTCATTAAATGCTCATTAATGAGTGGAATTGATACCATTGGATTCCTCAACGAATCCTCTATCCAGATACATAAAATTTATGAATTTTTATCTTCATATGTCTTTTGTTTTCAAATTTCTATTAAAACTTGCCCTAAAAAACCCTGCCGACAACTTCGATTGAGATCAAAGATAAATCCACAACATTCAAAATACACATCCAAAAAATTTGAAAAAATACACAAGCCCCAGATAAATGCGTCCTCTTCAAAAGGGCATTTTTAGTTTTGCAAATTATGTAAAAAATCAAAAGATGTCATATGCACACACACATGTGTGTGCAAAATGCGACTTAAATATTCATTGGTCAGTTTCAAAAAATAATAATAAATATAATTTTCTGAGAAACATTAAAAGAAAAATATGTAAGCCCTAGTGCATTCTGTCTATATCATGTTCACATATTTCATTTTTTAAAATTATTAATTTAACGTTAAATTATTGTGCACACACACAAACTACTTGTTCATTGCTCTTCAAATTTTTAACTACACACGTTTCATTAAATGAAAATTCGACACGATATGTGGCATTGGTATATTTCAAAAAAAATATCATTGAAAAGCCAACATAATTCTCTACATTTCATTTTTCAACCACATGTCAAAATTCATGTGGCAAGTATGAGTTTCGAGGGCTTCAATTTAATACATGGGTAAATTTTTTGTTTTTCATCGTCATATTTGGCCAAAAATAGTTACCCATCTTCATGGAATCACCCATAATGACAAGCAATATTTCTATGCAGCTCCCCATACAAAAATATTATTGATTTTAGAAATGGAAGGTTTTCTATTTCGCAAGAAAGTCACAGAAAATGACTCCAAAAGAGAAAAAAAAAGGAAACAAAAAAAATAATGTTGGATGAGAAAGAGTAAAAAAGGGGGAAGAGAATTCAAATTGTGAATTTGAATATAAACATAGAAGAACTTCATATGAGTCACGAACACATGCCATTCAATTTTTGGAATTACTTCTTTCCAAATTCAATGTTTGGATTTGGTCATCTAATTGTTGTGTCAATGAGGGGAAGTTACTGTTTACAAATTTTTTGATGGCAGGCGGTAACAATAAATCATATGAGAAAATTTTTATTTATTTGGTTTCTAGAGAGATTTACCAACGATGAAGGAAATACACAAAAAATATGGAGAGTGTGTGGAAGGAGTTCTCAATGAAAACTTTGAAAAGTAATACATAAATGATTGTTTTGGAGGGTGATGGTGAGAAAGCACTTACATGTGAAAACTCTATTTTGAGTAAGCCCTTTATTGAATTGTCCGCTAGGATAGATACTAAATTGCTACATCGACTTTGGCAGGATTTTAGTAAAATGCATGAATCAACTCATATCATAACCTTCAATTCCTTCTCCTAGTTGAATCTTGGTTGAGGGACAACCATCAAATGTAACCTATCATTGCCTATTTCTAGATGTAATATATCATTGCCTATTTTAAATCATTCAATGTGTTTTCTGTTTTTTCTAGAGATGTTTCTATTTTCGTGTGAATGTAACATATTATTAGTTCAGTGTGATACTTTTATTACATCATTTGAATCTACGAAATTTTGGGTGATTTTTGTATTAATCTTTGGAAATCAACATCTTCATGTACAGTTGCATGGTTGTGATCGTTAACTTCATGAACAAAGTGTTGTTGTTGTTGTTATTTATATAGTCATTGTTCTTGCATGCAGTTAGGATCTCACTGCAAAATAAACTATTGGTCCTGGGAGTAGAGGGATTTCTCTTTGGAGTTCGGATGTTATCCAACATTGAAGATTTTTCCAAACAACCTCATTTTGTCCATAATTGCTATCATTATTATACACGCATGTTCAGCCCCGAATTATCAGTGTTTCCAGAGAGCATTTCGACGTAGCTCTATGGTTTTCCTTGCTCGACAACATGGAAATTAAAAATTTCCTTGGTATATTTGAATGGTTGAAAAATGAATAATTTGTATTTATTTGGGGTCAAGAGCAATGTAAACTTAGTACTATTTATAATTACTCAATGTCTGCATACTATAATGTTGGTGAAGTACAGAACATATACAAAAAGTCGTTCAAGGATGTACTCATCCAATATGGAGATATATATAAAAAAAACGGACATGTTTATAGATGAAGGGCAATATCAATCAACAGATAATAGCAAGGAAAACTGCTTGAAAATGCCAACTAGTGGAAATTTGACAGTTCACAAGAGAGAGAAATAACTATAAAAACAATGTTGTGTTCTCTGTTGAATTATCTCGGGCCTCGTTAAAAAATGGGGCGTTGGTTAAAGACATTCAATTTCAAATGACCGTCATATTATACAAAAAAAGTTCATTTAGAGATTTGTATATTTTTTACAACTCCTACATTTAATTGATGTAAGTTTTATTGCACAGTTCTCATATTATTTATGGACATTGTACCATGTATCTGGTAATGTGTTTCAAAAATTGTTGAACATGAAAGCAATATACTTAGAAAAATTGAACCATAATATTTTATTGACTGGGTTGTGTGTGTGTGTTTTGTGTTTGCAGATAGTACTAGAAGATTTGTTTCTAGTAAACCATTGATGATTTTTTATTTCAATGGCGTTTTGTTACACGTATTACATAGAAAACAGAAACCCGGATTGTGACGAACACCGGACATCGAAACATCAACAAAGCATTATTTTATACATCTAGGATTAACGGAATTTTTTGAAAAATGCTTTAGTATCTTTTAGGTTTGGGTACGGGACATCTACTCAATGAAAAAATGTTGACGACTTTTTGCCTAGATTATTACAAAGAACAGAATTGAAAAGGGAACAATTTAGATTAATTTTAACACAAGAAGAATGTTCTTCCATATCCAGAGAGGGTTTTGAGGGTGATGGAAATACTTATGTATTTCGCAAGCCTTTAAGTATAGTTTGGGACACTTTGATCCATGGTTGGGATCAGACAAATACAATGATTGTAGATGACTCGAAAGAAAACCATGTTTCTAAGGAGGAAGGGAACTGTATTATAACAAAAACTTATACTTGTGAAGATGTAAATGACACATTCTTGTTAGATCGATTATGGCCTTTCTTGCTGCACTTGAATGGCATGAACGATGTGAGGCCAATTGTGAATAAAATGAAAATGAAAGTATTTTGTTAAATAATACACTTGAATGTTTGTTTGTACTAGTATGTTCAATTTCACTGTGATTATAATTCTTGTAAAGTGTCAAGTTCGGTTTCTGAAAATGCAAAATCAAAGTTTGAAATTGCTAAAATATGTTTTAAAATGTCAAGATTAAGTATTGGAAGTGTAAAAAGTAGCCTTCCAAAAGGGCAAGTGGCAATCTGCACTTGGAAAATCGCATGAATGGGGGGGAACCATCGAAGGAGAGAACTAGAGAAACTTTGTACTTGGAGAATTGTAATGTTTTAAAATCTTAAAAGAATTTCAGGTAGTTTCTCTTTTCCTTTCTTTTGTTATGTGTATAAAGTTTCCTTGATTCATTTTGTTTTTTCATACATACATCTAGTAACTCTTTTAAATTGTATTGTTAAATCATAAAACATATAAATATGTGTGATTGATTTATCATTCATATGATTTATATGTCGGTTATGCATCAGTAAATTTATTTAATTGATTCATATTGTTTCACATTCTGCAATTACATAACAGTCTTTATCATCATATTAAGTTAATTTGCTAAGTTAAGTTATTAAGCATCTAATTAACAGCTTCATAACTAGGCTTATGTCTATCATTCTAAGAACATACAGGAGGCATCCATCCATCAATGAGGTTGTGACAGCATAAGCATACATGTATTACATAAATGGAGTTTAGCCATTCATCATTCACATACAAATTAATACAACAGAGAGCTTATGCAATTGAAAGAAACCTCATTCATGAATATAACCTTCTAATAGGCTTAACATAGTATATTCATGGCACATTTATTTACAATTCATTCTACAGATTGAACATATCAAGCATAATTAAATACATGAACATTATAATTCATACACAGATACACTTATCTGAATTTCACATGAATGTGGCAAGTAACTACATGTGAGCCACGCTCTAGCCTATACTATTTCATCCTCCAAGTTCACCCCCGACCTGAGATCCAGACATTAAACAGAGATATCTCACTCAATTTTTCTTGGATTCTTGCACTTCTTCTCACTCAGCAGCCACACCCCCCGCGCTCTACGTGAATTCCCCTGGAATGACGTCCAACCACCCTAGCCGTGCGTACAGTAGCCTTCCCCACTTCTGTTTGGATCACCAAGGAAACCTCGTGTCCTCCTTTGGGATCCCACATGGCTATCCCAAAGGAACACTTTTCTCCATCCATAATCACGATTAGCCACTAAATATCCAGATTAATTAAAATTAATAATAATTAATTAATAATTAATCCCCCACCAAGAATACGGATTACGAGTGTTAGCACCAGTTTTGGTTTGAAATGTTGGAAGGGTTTCGATCCCTGCAAATCATAAGTAAGGTCTGAAACTCCTGAGTTGTATGACCCTGCAGAATCCAAATGAGATCTCTGAATGTTTTTCCGCAGATTAGGAATGAAAATGGTTTAACATTGCAAATGAGGGTAATGGTAAAAATACGCTCAAGGTTATATGAAGGCATCAATGAATGGAGTAGATCTATGATGGTGGAGATCGACGGCTACAAGCAAGTTCGCAAGGGTAAGGTGCATGGTAGAGTATGGGCGGAGATTTTTTAACCCACGGGAAAATCGACGGTCGGATCGACGGATGGAAAAAGGATCCAAGGTCATCAAGTATTTTTTCGATTAGACATGCACGGGGAAATTAACTTTTTAGATTTGTGAAGTGGAAGTAGGCTCCACGTCCTTCAACGGTGCAGATTTGGTGGGGAAAGGCATCGACAGTGGCTGTTTAGTTCACAGATTGAACATGTGTGGACTATCAACACTGTCCAAGTCTGCGAAACTTGGTAGAGGCTACACCTTTGGACGGTCAAGATGCAAAGGAGTTTCAGATATGCAGTTAGCATTGGATTCCCAATTTAAAGGTGCAAGGGAAGCATCATTTCAGAGAATAAAGACATTAGATTCAAATGAAGGGAATGATCAATGACGTAAGGTGGATCATGCAAGATCGATGGTTCAGAATTGAAGAAGAAACAAGTACAGGCAGAGACTAATGAAGACCCACAATTGAAGAAAAGGTTCTGGAAAATATGAAAAAGACAGACAAGGGTGGAAGGGTGGAGCTAGGGAAGGTTGTAGCCTGCTAAAAGGGTGTTGGTGCAAAAATCCTAATTGAAAAATTAACATTAATTTACTAATGTATGTTAATCATTTGTAGAAATAGATAAATGTTTTAATTAAATAAATTCACTTAAAACGTTAAAAAACACACAGATCATCAATTAAGACAAATCCAGATTGTAGATCAGTGTATTTAATTATTGATTGCAAAATGAAAATAGTATAGTTTCATAAGCTGAAGCAAAAATCATAACTCATCAAACAAATTTGATGAATTGAAAAAAGAGATATCAGAAGAACACTAACTGCATTTCTTCAAGGCTGCAAAAAATTACAATCTCTTACAATCAGTGTCTCTCCAGTCCTCTTTTGATGATTTTTCTCCCCCTTATGAATCCCTTTCCCTATGAGATATCTACCCTTTAATAATCATCACAAATAAGACACAAGAGATTAATTATCCCATAAAATAGGGATTACAAAATCAAAATATCTAAGAATGGCCAAGGGCATCTTGCCACTTAGCCCAAACATCTAACAACTCATCTACATCAGAATATTGAGCTAGCTCGAGTCCCAATTGGGCATCACACATAAAAGATTCGATCTCATTTTTGCTCAATTTCTGCCAAGTGCGCAAAAAGATGTGAATCTTATGCTCCAGACTAACAAGTTGCTTGATGAATTTGTCAACTTCAGGAATCTAGATGTGATCAAGCTGTTGGATCTGTTCTTTGACCTTTGCACACCTAGCATCTACTTGCTCAATCAGGTCCATAGTGGGAAGTTGTAACATGACCATGATGTTATCTGCAGCATACCATCTTCTTCCACATATCGCTTGTGCCTTCTTAATTGTGTCCTCAACCATTTCATAAGCTTCCCGCCAAGCCTGTAGAGATTTTCTAATTTTCTTGAACTTGAAGCTATCGAGAACAGGGATATCTTTAGGATTGTCTTTGATATACCTTTGCAACTCAGAAACATCACCCAAATCCTTGGAAGCTTGCTACCTTCTTTCTATTTGTTGCCGAAGATTGACAGAAATTTTCTCAAACTTCTGGTAAGTCTCCTGAATATGATTCAGGGAATTAAATAAAATAGTCAAGAGTTTATGATGCTCCTCATTAACTTGAAAGGCCAAATCCTTGAACTCTTGCTCATAGAATCTTGGGAATGAAGTAGATGCATTAGAAAATGCATATTTCATCTATTGTTCCAGTATTTCTATTTTCTCCATATGTCCAGTGCTTTTGACTTGTGCATCCTGCAATTCATCTTGGAGAGAAGTATTTTGCTCCAGCAGATCTTTGAGCTGACTTTCATATCCATTTCTCAATTCATGAATGTGAGATTCATGTTCTTGTTTAAGTTTTACCAGCTGCTCCTGAACATTATGGACTTCTTTCTTCATATCAATTTCTTTATTCAGTGAAATGACTGAATCAAAATTGGCTCTAGCAAGTGCCCCCATAGCTGTAGCCGTGTCTATTACTTCCTGTTGGACATCAACAGACTATTTAGCCTAGATTATTTAATTAGGAATAGGTGCTTGTAGCATAGATGACCCCCTACTCCTCTTGGTACCTCTTCTTACCACTTCCTTTGTTGATCTGTTGTAAAAGTATTCCCCAAGGAGAACCATAGCTGTTGATGTATATGTAACTTCGGAATGTATTTCACATATATGTATATTGTATTCCTATAGAGATGTTATTATTCCTCTATACGAAAGTGTCGTCATTTATATTGTAAGTGTCGTAACTTATACTTGATGGGTTATTAGACCACCTTGTTGGGGTCGGCCCTGTAAAAGTCATGTGGGTCAATGGGTTATTAGACCACCCTATTGGGGGTCGGCCCAGTCAGCATTATGTTATGTGGTTAAGTTCGAGCCTACATGAGTTAGGTAAAAAGTCAAGTCAAGTCAAGTATAAATAGAGTGCGGGAGGCACTCTATTTGTTCACTCACTTATCACTGATGCACTCGAGGAGGAGTGGCGCACTTATGGAGGAGGATCTGCTGCTAGGTTATGTCTATCTCTCATGGTTGGTTGTATCATTTCTCTATCTATCTCTGAGGAAGTTATTGGGGTTTTTCACCTTTATGGTTTTCCCCAAGTAAATCTTTGTGTCTCTTGTGTGCTTGCATTATTGTCTCCATGATTGATATGGTGTAGATATGCTATACATGTTGTTCTCTCAGTTAAGATCCTAGATCATATTGAAGTAAATTCTGAAAATTTAACATGGTATCAGAGCTAGCCTGAAAGAAGGCATGATATGGCATGTATGACACTTGTTGCACTTACGATGCTAGGGCTTGATATAGCAAAAACCAGTCATCATAGAACTTTCGATATAAATCCGTTTTGGCGAAGGTTTGGGATCTGAAATTGTTACAGGATGAAGCTAAGATCTCCATGTACCTTGTGTCCAAAGGAAAACCTCTAATTCGTTGTACTTTGTGATTTATGATCTGTACAATAGAGGGTTTCTGTCTCTTCCAGATCAGAGTCAAAATCAAGTGACCTTGGGAAAAAGGTCATAACCTGGGATAGGAAGCTCCAAATGAAATTTTGTATAAAGTGACAGGTAGTACACAGATGGTACTATCTCAAAAAACTTTTTCAGAGGCCGAAGTTGAACCAGTGACACGTGGCACTCCGTACAATTTCGCTATCCTGTATTATCCCATAAACAGGTCACGTTGCGACACTTGGCATAACTCTCTCTCAGAGAGTCCAATTGAGGTTAGACCTATCAGGATGGAAATATAATAGGGCGAGATATCTCCGGAAATGTTTTTTGAGGCCTAGGTTCAAACAGTGACACGTGGCACGCCGTACAAGTTCGCACTCCTGTATTACCCCATAAACAGGTCACGTTGCGACATTTGGCATAACTCTCCTTCAGAGAATCCAATTGAGGTCAGACCTGTCAAGATGGAAAGATAACAGGTCAGGATATCTTAGGAAACTTTTTCAGACCCTGTGGATTGAAAAGTTTGGAGTTACACCAGAAACAATTAGGTACATATTTCTGTCAAAACAGAATTATTTTTGAGTACCTTCATTCATGGCTTCCAGAATTTAGGGCTTCGGAGAAAGTTGGAATTTTTGTAATCGGAGACCATGGCTGGATTCTACTCATCAAAATAGAAATTTATAGACCAATATCAGAATTTTTGGTTGGGCAGAAGGCCAGGCTTGATCAGACCCTAGTTCGGGACTTTGATCAGAAAAGTGGAAAATTAGGGCTTTTGTAAGAATGGGAATTTTTTAAATCTGTGACCATGGCTGGAAGTTCCTTAGAAAAATAGAAGCTTAGAGATTTGGATCAAATTTTTTGATTAGGAAGAAGAGTGGGATTCATCAAACCCCAGTTCAGGGTCACGTCCAGTGAATCCAGAAGTTTCAAAGGCAAAATTGAGGAGTGAAACTTTGCAGTTTTCAAATTCTAAATATACCAGCTTGATCAGCTCATCAAGGCGCATATTTCTATCCTTTCGAAAGTTTGAAATTCAAAGTTTGAATTTTTGGGGTTTCTCTGACAAACCCATATCTAGCTCCAGTCCCAGTTCATGTAAATCAAGTGGATTGGGTTAATCCTAGAAGAAGATGGATTGGTCACCTGCATAAGTGAAGAAGTTCCTGTTTCAGAGGGAGATGAGGCTAAGGCCTTTCATAAGAAGATTTCAAGCGATCTCGACAGGTATGACTCATCAAGGTATGTTTCGATATTTGTTCATGATTAAGTTTATGGTATGTTTGTCTTCATCTTATTACTGTCAAGTACAATTTTGTTTTTAGATTTGTTGTATCACCTTAACAAAATTATGAATGCATGATAGAAGATATTCATTGGTTAGGGTGTTGACACTTATGATTATACTAATGCATTATGGTGTTGTATGAGGTTTATGTTGTGTACTAACACAAAAAGGTACACCAAGAAAGACAAATCATGTTCTACTTCAAGAACGTATGATCATGGTGACATGAAGACAAGGATTCATCCATTGTCATGGATCACATAGAAGATCTACTCTCGAGGTATGTATAACTTGTTTCTACAATGGTTAACCTATGAGATATACAGGTTACTAGCACAAGTCATTGAAGAAGAAAAAGAAGACATCATGTGAGTATGTTAGACATAAATAGCTAGCATGCTAATCCAGGTATGTTTTTTTTCTATATCAAGATAGAATCATACCTTGTGCTAGGATCTTATACTGTTGTTGATAATGATTATTCATGAAGTCATAGGTTTGAATAATCATGGTTGTATGCATATTATGTTTCTTACCATAATTGATGATTTGACTAACCATAAGAATCCGACATAAACCTTGAATGCTAATGCTTATTATTTCTATTTGAAATGATCATAACTGTACATGCTTGAGATTATTGTGTTTTAATAGTATGCTAATGAATGTATGATTTTATATGAGATCACAAGGATAACACAATCATGATACTAATAAGCATGCATAGGGACCAAGGATGAATATGAGTTCAAGAACAGGTAATCCAGGAAGCAAAGATCAAGAGGGAGTACACTCCAGTGGTTTATGCAAGGATGCAGATATTCAGAGGGAGTTGACCATCTCTCTACATTCCACATCAAAAGGTGTAGAAGAAGCTACTTCAGAGTAGGACTCCAGTAGCTCCTGCAAGGAAGCGAAGACTCAGAGGAAGTCCACCCAACGAACAAAAAAAGATAAGTATTTGAATTGTCATTTCTTAAATAATATTGTTCTATAATGTATATGCTCATGTTCCTAGACTTAGGATATGTATTGTGCATAGTAGAATAGTTGCATTAATGAACAATATACTACTAATATACATGGGTAAGTGGCCTATGGCACTGTACAACATTCCATTGCTACTTATCTAGAATGAAACCTCTTTGCTGACATGTTGGGAGTTGTGCACACTCTTAACAATGTTCTGGTAGAGATTGGAAGGCATCTAGAAATTTATGGGATATGGATAAATGTTGTATTGAAGCATTGGCTAAAATAATTGCATGACTGTATGACATATTTCTTTATGTGTAAGAATTTGTTCTGAAAACTGTGAGATGTTTTATAATCATGCAATTTAACTTGTTGTGTAGGAAAGATCGTATGCCATCTCCTACAAAAGAAGAACTACAACATTTGTTCAGCAACAAAATTATCTATTGAAGATATTGAAGTTCCCAGGATCTGGGATGAAGAAATAGAATGCCATGATCCATCGATCATGAAGAATGATGTTTGGGATGTAATCCCAAGACCTGAAGGGAAGTTTGTTATGACTTCCATATGGATCTATCAAGATCAAGCATGTTGCAGACGATAGCATAGAGAAATATAAAAGTGATGAAATGGAAGATACACCAGATGAATTTCAAGATAGCATGGTTTAGTCATATATGTGTGCAGAACTTGGTATGGTAGGATAGATAGCTTTCTATCCAGTTTGGGATTTACAAGAATAAAGTGGATTCCAACCTTTTCTACAAGGTTGAGGAAGGCAATCCAGTGATACTACTTTTGTATGCAGATAACCTGTTTGTATCAGGTGAGGATAGATTGATTGCCGACACACAGTGGGAGCTTGCTGCTGAATTTGATATAAAGAACTTGGGGATGATGCACTATTTGTTTTTGGCATGGAGGTGTGGCAGAGTGATGGAATCTTCCTTGGACAAGGGAAGTATGCAGTAGAGATCCTAAAGAGGTTCGGGATGATGGACTGCAAGGATATGGCCACACCTATGGCATCGAATCTGAAGTTTCTATGTGATGCTTCATCTGAGCTGGTTGATGTCTCTATGTATCGTCAGATGATTGGGTCCTTGATGTACCTGATGAACACGAGACCAGACATTTGCTTTGTTGTGAACACATTGAGCCAGTTCCTGACAGATCCGAGGAGTGTTCACCTGGTTGCTGTAAAGCATGTTTTGAGGTACCTGAAGGGTACAATGGATTATGGGCTCAAGTATGAGGCGAATCAAAAGTTTAACCTGCAGGGTTATGTTGATTCAGATTGGGCTGGCAGTGCTGCAGACAAGAAGAGCACATCTGGGTGTTGCTTCAGTATGGGATCAGGTGTGATCTCTTGGTTTAGCAGGAAGTAGTCCTGTGTAGCACTGAGTACAGCTAAGGCAGAGTATGTTGCAGCCTATTCAGCTAGTTGTGAGGTAGTATGGCTATGGAAGCTACTGTCTGAGTTATTTGATCTCCCGTTGGAGGCTACTAGTATCTTCTGTGATAACCAGAGTTGTGTGAAGCTGTCCGAGAACCCAGTGTTTCATGACAGGTCGAAACACATAGAGATCAAATATCACTATATCAGGGATATGGTGCAGAGAGGAGCTGTGAAGCTCCTATATGTTGCGATGGACAAGCAGATTGCAGATGTGCTGACGAAGCCACTAGCCAGGGTGAAGTTCGAGTACTTCAGAGAAAGGCTTGGCGTACTTCATATCGAGGACACTTCGAGGAAGAAGTGATGGACACATTTGCTGAAGCCATTCCAAGCATGTTGGAAGGAGGATCCTTCACATGGCTGTGGATGTAAGCGCTAGATGATGAGCATCAGGATAATGTTCTGGTTTCTGCTTGGATATGATCAGTGGGATCATTATATGTATATATGTATGCATCATGTTGGATTCTAGATATGATCGATTGGATCATGTGTATGTATTTTGTATATGCATCATGTTGGATGCTGGATATGATCACTTGGATCATTTATGTATGTACGCATCATGTTGGATGCTGATGGATACATTGTGTGGATCATGTATCTTTGTATGATTAGTTAGATCATGTATGTTGATGGATACATTGTGTGGATCATGTATCTTTGTATGATCAGGTAGATCATGTATGCTGATGGATACATTGTGTGGATCATGTATCTTTGTATGATCAGGTAGATCATGTATGATTGATGGATACATTGTGTGGATCATGTATCTATGTATTAGGTAGATACTTGGTGTGCATCAGATGGATGCATTGTATGATCAAGATGATCGTGGATGACGAGCTTCTCTAGATGACATGCAGCAGGATGTTGCAGTGATGATGATCAGGATGATCATGTGTACATCAGGATGATGTTTGATGAGTATCAGATGATACTTTGTGGCCGTGGATCAGGTTGTGCAGGTAAGCATGTAATTTGTGCCCTGGGAGATTTGCAGATGGTCTTTCGAGGTTTTTCCTATGGCATGTAATTCGGTGCCCTGGGACATCTGGAAAATGCTCTTGCGAGGTTTTGCTTGGAAGGACATGTAATTTGTGCCCTGGGAGATCTGTAGATAGTATTTCGAGGTTTTGCCTATGGCATGTAATTCGGTGCCCTAGGATATCTGGCAGATGCTCTTGCGAGGTTTTGTCCTATGGCATGTAATTTGCTCCTGGGAGATCTGGACAGGATGAAAAAGGCCTCAGATGCTTCAGCCAGGTTTTGCCATGACCACATGTAATTTGCTCCTGGGAGATCTGGACAGGATGAAAAAGGCCTCAGATGCTTCAGCCAGGTTTTGTGGTGGACCACATGTAATGTGCTCCTGGGAGATCCGACAGGTAGAGCTGTGTGCTCGTAACAGCCTGGGATGCTTCAGCCAGGTTTTGTGGTGAGATCACATGTAATGTGCTCCTGGGAGATCCGACAGGTAGAGCCGTGTGCTCGTAATAGCCTGGGATGCTTCAGCTAGGTTTTGTGATGGGTCACATGTAATGTGCTCCTGGGAGATCCTGCAGGTAGAGCTGTGTGCTCGTAATAGCCTGGGATGCTACAGCCGGGTTTTGTGACGTACGTAATAAGTCCTAAGGATTCCACAGTATGGCCAGTGATTATGAAGACCTACAGGTGGTGGGCCTACATCCAGTATGAAAAAGGACTGGCTCTGTAGAACTTCCTATGACGAGTAGATTCAGAGATTGATTGAGATAGCAGCAGCAGTGACGATGATGATGACTCGATGACGATTATCCAGTGATGATGATCCAGAGAAGATGACTTGTGCTAGAAGAACTGTGCTGAGAAATACCTTCCTAGTTAAGAGGGAGTGTTGATGTATATGTAACTTTGGAATGTATTTCACATATATGTATATTGTATTCCTACAGAGATGTTATTATTCCTCTATACGAAAGTGTCATCATTTATATTGTAAGTGTCGTAACTTATACTTGATGGGTTATTAGACCACCTTGTTGGGGTCGGCCCTGTAAAAGTCATGTGGGTCAAAGGGTTATTAGACCACCCTATTGGGGGTTGGCCATGTGGGTCTAAGGGTTATTAGACCACCCTATTAGGGGTCGGCCCAGTCAGAATTATGTTATGTGGTTAAGTTCGAGCCTACATGAGTTAGGTAAAAAGGCAAGTCAAGTCAAGTATAAATAGAGTGCGGGAGGCACTCTATTTGTTCACTCACTTATCACTGATGCACTCAAGGAGGAGTGGCACACTTATGGAGGAGGAGGATCTGCTGCTAGGTTATGTCTATCTCTCATGGTTGGTTGTATCATTGCTCTATCTATCTCTGAGGAAGTTATTGGGGTTTTTAACCTTTATGGTTTTCCCCAAGTAAATCTTTGTGTCTCTTGTGTGCTTGCATTATTGTCTCCATGATTGATATGCTGTAGATATGTTGTACATGTTGTTCTCTCAGTTAAGATCCTAGATCAGATTGAAGTAAATTCTGAAAATTTAACAATAGCATCATCATCAAGAACTGTCAGCTCATTTGAGGATGTGGAAGTGTTACATGTTGCAACCAATCGAGCTGTCTGGGTGACAGTGGAGTTAGGGATATACATGGTGATCTCGGAGGTATATGGAAGATAAGAGGTGATAACAGAAACTGAGGGTACAGAAGTTGGACAAGTGATTGAAGTGTCAACTACAGAAAGAGGAGTAGGAGCTATGGTTGATGATGGTTGCAGAGAGACAGTTGGAAGCTGGATCTCAGCACCTATAGGTGATACAGTGGAAGGTGGGACTGACAAGGTTGGGTGTGAAGTAGTGATGGAAGTGAGCGCAACAAACAATTGAGACAAAGTGGACGGTGGTAGTGTAGCCTCAGAAGATAAGGTGGAAGGAATCTCGACAGAAAAGAGTGGGGATGTTGAAGTTGATACACCAACAGCGGTGGTGACTTCAGGGAAGTGATCATCCGAAATGTGATCATCCACCACTATACTGTAAAGTAAATCAACAACTGCCTGATAACCTTCAGTTACCTCTTGTATTATAGGAACAAGAGGAATTCTTTCATCTTATCCATCACTATCCTCAATGTTCAATGTAGGTATTTGAGCTGCAGAGATTTGAATCTTATGCCTCTTACCTGGAATGCCTGCAGCAATTGCCTGACCGCCAAGTATTGAATTCATCTATGACATCTCTTTCTTCATTTCATCAGTTGTTTGAAACAAAAGCTTTTTTACCTGTTGGACATCTTCCACAAGGATTTTTCCTTTGCCTCCATCTGGATATGTTAACATCAAAGGAGTAGCTACCTTTTGTGCTTCTTTTCTGCCATGTCTTTCTTGACCTGTTCCTCAAGTTGCAGTTCCATTTTCCTGTAACTCAAGACCTTAGTCTTGAGTTCCTGTAACTCAAGACCTTAATCTTTCGTTCCTGTTGATATTGAAGAATGAAACTCTATTCTTCACTGGCTTTGGCTCTATCCAAGACTTCGGAAAACAAATTTCCCCCCAGGTAGATGGAATCATCAGGGACAGTTTCATGCACATAGGTGGTCTTCATGTGTTCTTAGGAAAAATGAGCAACCAGGAATGCTTTGGGATCATGCATCCTTTTGGGGGCTTGTCCCAAATTTAATTAAACAATCTTCTTTCCCAATGTTGCAGCATTGGTAGAATTCTGGATAACTAGAGGCCCAAGGTTAAAAGGAAACTTTGGCCATCCTTTTTTTTAGGCCCAATTAACTTGAGGAAAACCCCATCGGTGACAATTTGAAAATCTATTTCTTCAAGTAGGAGTCTGTCTGGGACTATCCTTGGAAGGAAATGTACTGTGCTACCTCCACAAACTCTGACATAGGAGAATAATTCTCACACATACCAATCACCAATTGTGAGGATGAGAGTTTTGGCATTCTGAGAAAAGGAAGGTGCATCTTCCCTAAATATTTGATGATAAATAGTTCCAAAGAAATAATCACATATATCATATAGTTGAGGGACATAGTTGTTTTCCCACAACGTTGAACAATATATGTGAACTACAGGGTATGATGGAGTCCAGTTCCATCCCATGAAAGGGTACTTAAATTCTGAGCATAACACATCAATAACATAGGCTGAGTGAAAGAAAGGAGGATTCTTTGAAGGTGGTGTCTTCTGATAATTCTCAATGGTTGTCTTTAACTCATATGACAAAATTGAATCCCAATTGAATGACTCCCCGGTCGTGAGGACGTGATGAGAAACAGGTTCCCATTCGGATTTGAACACAGAACAGTTGGGTAGACCATACAGCCTGCAAAGCATGGCTGCTGAAAGGGAAAAGGGTTCCTTAAACCAAAAGATATGGTAAGCATTGTCGGATCTAGGTATGAAGTTGGATTGGTTATTCATCCATGATTTTATCATTTCGTCAAAACTAAACCGGGTTTGGGAAGAACCCAAGAAAGTGGCATTAATGAGTTGGTTAGCTGGCGTAAGAGCGTAAGCTCTAATGAAAACCTCGGGGTGAAAAGAGGCCAATTGCGAACCCGCACTGTTGTTAAAGGAGTGGTCTTTAGGGTTTGTGTGGTTGATTATCCATTTGACTACATCTGTGTAAGGGAGAAGGGAAGGCCTAGCTGTTATGGCATGTAAATGGGAGCTCCTAATTGTCTCATAGGCATGCATGTTACCTTGGATGTCGAATAGGAATCGTTATAAAAAATGGCGTAAATTTTAGACCGGTCAATCTGATAGGTTTTGGAAAGTCGATCACTGGTATCAGTAAGGATTCCAAAGTTGGGGTATTTGTTCAATAGGTCTTTCTGTGTTGTCTTGACATTGTGAAGACAGATCAATTTTGGTAAAAAATAATTAAAACCAATTAAAAACAGTTCGTAAATGACGAAAGGAATCATAGAAAAATAAGAAAGTGACAAGAATCCGACCTGTGCTGTCAAAAAATGGCAGAAAACACCCCTGATAAAATCTTGCTATAAAAATCCATGACGCAGGTAATTTTCGAAATTGAAAAGTGGCAAAGAAAATAGAAAATTTGACATATTTAACAATTTCATCGGGTGAAATATGGACTGTAGGATTAAGATAGATCGACATATAAGATCTAATATGCGGGATGTGGAAAAAGAGTTGCGGAAGTTTATTTTAGCAATTTATGTATAATATTTCCGCAATCCGCAATCCATACAATTGCGGATTGTGGGTTGTAGAAAGAACGAATTTTAAAGAAAACTCATGCTTTCCGCAACTCTAAAAAAAACACAAAAATTAATGAATCTTTTGAAGGAAAATTCTGAATCTGATTGATTCATGACAAAAGAGATAAAATACATGATCAAGATCATGAAACTCTACATGAATTAGGATTTTACCTACAAAATTTGAGTTGGGGATCCCATTATTCAATGAAGTAATAAGATCTGTTGTGCCTACAACAGGCCATCAATTCATGTATAACAAGAATGATCAAGACTGGAAAAATACTAAGCATAAGAAGGGTCAACCAACCCTTTGTTTAGTACATTATTGTGAAGACCAATATCCAGCAATTCACCTGTATCCAGAATGGTGAACACAAGAAGGATCGTATGACCGTTCTTGCATTCTAGAACTAGTATGAAAACAATGCTCAGCAGAAGAAGGGTCGGTCACCCCTTCATTTATGAGGGAATTCTGAAAATATTCAACCTACGAAGGATAGGCCTTCAATTCATGTATAACCAGAATGGTCAATAATGGAAAACTACGAAGCACAGGAAGGGTTGGCTGACCCTTCTTTTAGTAGATAATTGTGAACATCGATATCGAGCAATTCACCTGTATCTAGAATGGTGAGCACAAGAAGGATCGGACGACCCTTCTTGCAATCCAGAACTAGTATGGAAATAATATTGGGCAAAAGAAGGGTCAGTCGTCCCTTCATTTATGAGGGAATTGTAAAAATATTCAACCTACAAAGGATAGGATGTCAATTTATGTATATCCTGAATGGTGAAGACTGCATAAATACTAAGCACAAAAAGGGTCAGCCAACCCTTCATTTAAAATAGAAATGAAAAACTTTTTAATCTGCGAAGGATGGGACAACAAATTTTCGACTACCGACTTTTGTAGTAAATATCAGCGATCGGGACATTAGCTAAGTTATAACATGCAAACAATATTTATACCCACTTCCTACTTCCTACAAGAAGGATCAGCCACTCCTTCGTTTAGGCTTCTTGGTTACAGATTACGGATTGCAGAACGGTAAGTTTTCCGTTGTGGACTTTTTCACTTCGGCACTTGCAGTTGTGGATTGTGGATTGCAGAATGGTAATTTTTCCGTTGTGGAGTTTTTCACTTCCACACACATGATTGCGGATTTCCAATTGCGGATTGCGGATTCACAGTTCCGGATTGCGGATCCAAGCTATTTCAACAGTGTGCGTGTATTCAGTCAAATTTGGAAAAAAAGAAGAATAAGAGTATCAGGGTCTCCCATCGCCTCTGAAGGACACTGAGGTGATCTAAGGACGTTACAAAAATTATTTATTGTACAAATCTCATATTATTTATGGACATCGTATCATGTATTTGGTAATGTGTTTCAAACATTGTTTCAAAAATTGCAGAACATGAAAGCAATTAACTTAGAAACATTGAAACATAATATTTTCTTGATTGTGTTGTGTGTGTGTGTTGAAACATAATTTTAAAAGTGGCAATATGAAAAGAAAAAGTATGCTTTTGGAACCTGGATTTGGCACTTTTGGAAACGGATTTGGAAGTTTCAGAACCGGTTTGGGCACTTTTGGAGACTACTGACTTTTGCAGTAAATAGCAGGGATCGGGACATTAGCTAGCTTATAACATGAAAACAATATTTATCCCGAATTCTGACTTCCTACAAGAAGGATCGGTCACTCCTTCGTTTAGGATCGTGGATTGCGGATTGTGGAACGATAAGTTTTACGTTGTAGAGTTTTTCACTTCCGCACCCGCAGTTGCAAATTACGGATCATGGATTGCGCATTCAATGTTGCGGATTGCGTATTGCGAAATGATAAGTTTTTCATTGTGGAGTTTTGCACTTCCGCACTAGCAATTGTGGATTGCGGATTGCGTGTATTCAGTCGGATTTGGAAAAAAAAAGAGTATTGGGGTCTCCCATCGCCTCTAAAGGACACCGAAGTGATCTGGGGATGTTACAAACATTATTTATTGGACAAATCTCATATTATTTATGGACATCGTATCATGTATCTGGTGATGTGTTTCAAACATTGTTTAAAAATTTGCAGAACATGAAAGCAATATACTTAGAAACATTGAAACATAATATTTTCTTAACTGTGTTGTGTGTGTGTGTGTTGAAACATTGAAACATAATTTTAAAAGTGGCAATATCAAAAGAAAAAGTAAGCTTTTGGAACCTGTATTGGGCACTTTTGGAAACAGATTTGGCAGTTTCAGAACTAGTTTGGGCACTTTTGGAAACAGATTTGGCAGTTTCAGAACTAGTTTGGGCACTTTTGGAAACAGATTTGGCACTTTTGGTACCTGTTTTGGCACTTTTGGAACTGATTTGTCACTTTTGGAACCTAGATTTGGCACTTTCGGAACCAGATTTGGCACTTTTGGAACTGGTTTTGGCACTTTTGGAACCAGATTTGGCACATGTGGAACTGGTTTTGGCACTTTTGGAACCTGGATTTGCAACTTTTGGAACCAGATTTTGCTTGATTTGGAGTTGAGAAAGGTTGTTTTTGACCCGTCTTTAAATTGACTTGGACTAGAATATGTCCAAGTTTAATGAAATTCTCGTTTTAAGAAGGAAACTTGAATAGTTGTATATGTTAAGAACCCTTGTAGAAACATGTGTTGTAAATAAGTAACTTGTAATTGTTTCATGAATTAATAAGATTTACTTAGTAAATAGTCAAACATTGCGATTGATGTTTAAGTAGGCGTCAACAAACAATAACTTGTGTGATTATGAATACTGTGTGGTTAAGTACTATTAGTGTACCTACACGATCTATGTAAGCATTAGCTACGCTTACATAACTCGTCTAAATATGTGTACGAGAATTATCAATTATACTAATGAAGGATTTTTTGGATGTAGTGTGGTCGTGAATGATCACTTCATGCTTACTATTATTTATTTAATCATGATTTGAGACAATTATGTTAAATTATTAAGGAATGATTAATCACTAATCATGGTCAATACAAGCTAATTAAGGTTAACAATGTTAGTTAGAGGTTAACAAGATTGTTAATAACTCGATTGTTAACAGTGTTAATGATATTAATTAGCTTATTTTAACTTGATTCATTAATAGTAAACTGCATGTTAATATTGTTAATTAATGTTGATATTAGTTTTAGTAATAACTAAAGTATGTAATAGGGTAATAGTCATTTAATTGAAATAATATTTATTTAAATTAATTTAAACAGAAATTGATATTAAAAGAAAACTTAGGAATTAAATTCTTACGTGTAACTTAAGGTCAAAGCATACAATGAATTATATTATTAACATGATAGGTCGATTGAAGCCATATGAATATCCCTTAAATTATGACGGGGTTATTATTAAATAATCACTTGACTTAGTAAGAATTGTCATAACACGGTGAATACAAAATGGATTATCATTATTGAATTTGTTTGTGGATAACAACTATTAAGTGAACATTCGGTTAAAAGTAAGCATAGTTATTATAATCAAATTATCAATCAATAAATAAAAATATGTCTTAAATAATTGATAAATTCCTATGAATTAAATTATAATTTATGTATTATTAATATTCGAAGTAAGAATAAATGTAATTTATTAAGGGATAAGGTTTATTAAATGGGAAATGATGGTTGGAAGGAGATCCCAACCCAAGGTATTAAAATAATCTTTTAAAATATTAAATGATGAGACTAAGTGGTTGGCTCGAGAAATGGGGCGGGGAAAAACATTAATTAATAGGATAAGAAAATTTACGGAAGGGGGGGGGGGGGGAGAGTCGGTAGGAAGGAGGATAAGGGGGAGAATGGAATTTGGGGCGAGGATCATTTTGGATCTGTAAAAATGAATAAATTGAATAGAGTAGGGTAATTAGGAAATTGGATCCAAAGAAATAGGTTTGTACTAGTTGGACTGAGTGCTCAGGTTTTTTCCTTGGGGGTCCAAGGAGATATTCTTGGAGCTGAGTGGTCTACGAGACTATCCTAGTTGGAACGGAGGCGGATCAAGTTTGGGCGGTTGAGTATTCTAAGGGTTTGGTATTTTCATTTACAGGTATTTCATTAACATTATTTGAATTATTGTAATGTCTAAGTTAGAAATTGAAGAAAGCTTCTCTACTATGTTGATAGAATATGTTGTAAGTAAAATTTTTTATTATAGATGTTTAGTAAAAATTTATTTCCACCTACACATAAACATAATTATCTGCTTGTATTCCTAGTGGCACAAAAAACATAAATGGAAACCGATTGAGACATATTGACTTGGAAGCAAACAAAATAAACAAAAATGAGAAATATATTAGAAGTTATATTATTTAACGGGGGACCATGGAAGGTCCCTACACATGATATCAAAGCCATGGTTCCAAATATGGAACCAGAGGGCTCACTACAATTGAAACAAAACAATAGAAAGATGGAAAATTGACAGAAAAGGAAAAGAGGGAAACTTCAGTTGGAACACTAAATCAAGATGCCCAAAGTGGAGGCTGTTGTCCACAACTTGTTGCAGAAGCCTTACACCTTCCAAATAGGATGAGACAATTTTTTTTTTAGTAAAACTCATGTGTATAGAAAAGACAAATATCACAACTTAATTATATTAATAGTATTATTATTATTATTATTACTATTTTTTATTTAGAATAGTAAAACATATATATATATATATATATATGTATGTATTTATGTTGGTGTCATTAACAAGTAATATTTTTATGACTCATCGAAAAGAGAGAAGATTTCTCCCAAATTCATATAGAAATGTTGACACAGTTATGTCGATAGGGGTTCACTTCGCACTGTCGTCAACAAACACCAACCAAACACCCTTAAGCACCGACCCAGAAAGGTTTTACCCTTTCCAGCAACACCCGCGAAGCGAGTGAGGTCTCACCCAAGATGATTAAGGGGGCTACAGGAACCGGGTTTCTGCAGTAGGGAAAGAACATGCAACTACTTCACTTCTATCGCAACAAAAACCAAAGATTCACATTCACATCATGCTTTAAAATTCATACATACATTCATCATTCGCATTATCATATTAACATTAGTGATCGCATCAGTCAGAAATTACAGAAAACAACATAAAGCAGTCATCATTCAACATAAACAAAGACAAAAGAACAGATCTGAATATCCTCATGCATTAACTCATGAAAAACTTGCGGTATAACTTTCGCAGAAACAATTTAGAACATCTTATCGCGGATTCATACAAAACTGTTGAAAATAGAGAAAAACATTACTCGATCAGATAGGATCAAATCAGATAATGATACTATGATGATATGATTCCCTTAGTCTTACATTCATATTCTTATTTTATAGCCAACTATGGCAATTATAAAATTGTCCAAATGACCCTTTCTAACAAACCAAACTAGTCTTGCACTTCCTTGTTCTCCACGAATGGTCCTTATTCTGAGGATGGTCCTTCTTCGCAGTTGTCGGCTTCCACACTTCATGCGGACTAATCCTATTCCAAGAGGACCCCAACAAAAACTTGTGGCTCACCCTCGAGCCACATCAACTGGACACCGCTGGTACTTCTCTCATCCTTCGTTGTGCTAAAATTTTGAGGTTGTTCTTTCTGTCTAGAGCTTGCTGTCATGTAGTTATCAAACTCATCCTCTAGTCTCTTGGTCGATGTCTTGTACTTCTCGAACTCATCCTCTAGTCTCTTGGTCACTGTCATGTACTTCTCGAACTCATCCTCCAGTCTCTTGGAACGTTCATCATCGATTCCTTTGCAGCTATCTATTACTTTTGACCCCGGCCTACGACTAGACAAAAATTTATTGACAGCACCAACTCATGGAGTGGGCATAACGGTCCGGCACATCTGTTTCACACATTTGATCATCCTTTTTCGGTACTGGCATACCTTGGCTCTTGGTACTTCTACGGTCATATGGATCGATGTTCTTCGAACACTAAAAAATTGCTTAATCATCTTGGGTAAGACCTCATCGTTCTTTCTCCTAATACTAGGTGCCTCTGCATCAGCTGGTTTCTTAGGAAAACTTGTCATTCTTTCCCTTAGTGCACCTTGGGTGGTTCCACTAGAAACAAAATGCACCATTGCAACTATCTCACTTCCCTTTTCCACAGTTTCCTTGGGCTTGCTCACTCAACTTACTAACTCTCTGCATATGACTCACGTCATTCGACTTACCGATTCTCTTCTTCCGACTTACTGACTCTCTTCACTCAACTTACATTCTTCAATCTTTGCGTCGGTATTTATGCTTTCTCCTCATGTCCTTGACGCCTGATTATTGAATCATTCACGAGATATTTCCCATATCCATTCGATTCTGTCCTTAAGTGTGCCATCATACCCCTTCGTCGTCTTTTGGTGTTTCTTATCCACGGTAAGCATGTGCTAATGGGACTCCCGCCTGCTAAACGTTCTAAGTGCTGACCAGTGACCCATCTAGCCATGTCCCCCACTTTTTGTCAGAAGTGCTTTTTTTTTCTATGTCTCAACTACTATGCTCCTGATCATGGCAATAGGGTTTCAACCGATTCCCATTTACGATCTTGGGAAACAACATCCCATCTAAACTTTGTAGCAGCACCGCACCCCTGTTAGTGACAAAATTTATTATGTAGGGACCTAACCAATGCATATGTAACTTACCTGGTTGCTTTGCAAACTTACTATCGTATAACATAACTATATGTCTGCGTTGAAAATGCTTTTGGTTTAACGTGGAAATCATGCCAAGCCTTCTATCGATCCTTTTCTACCTTCTGATGAAATCCTACGATGAACCGATCTTCATCAAGCTATACCAACTATGCCAATCATTTGTCCAATGCTCCATCGTCGCTCATTCCTGTGGCTGTTGCGATGCATAAACTTTGAACGATATAATCCATTGGCATTTCGGATTCATGCCCGTAAATAAGCTTGAACATGGTATGGCTGGTCAATCATTCGCAAGTTGTGAGATATGCCCAGAGTATCGATGGAATCTTCAAATCCCAATCATCACTATTTGTGTTGCATGCCTTCGTGAGTGCATGCTCCAATATTTTGTTGAATTCCTCAACTACCCCATTTTCTTGGGGATGATATGGGGTGCTCTTCCTATGTTGAATTTGAACCTCCTTCATCATCGATGCGATCATCTGATTAACAAAATGAGTCCCATGGTCACTCATTAGTATCTTTGGGCACCCAAACCTAGTGACCACGTTGTCGAAAAGGAATCTTGCTGCAGTCGTAGTTGAGCAATCCTTTACCGGTGTAGCTTCCTCCCATCATGTCAAATAATCTGTCGCAGTGATTATGTAGTGCGACCCTGTTCTTTTTCCTGGTGGGTTTATGGGTCCCACAAAGTCAACTTCCCACTTGTCGAAATCCTACAGTGTCAATTGAGGTACTAATAGAATTTCATCCCTTCATGATAGCTTCCCTATCCGCTGACATATGGCGCAGCTTTTGGCATAGTCTGCAGCATCTCCATGCATCGTCGGCCACCATAGTCCTACTCGAAGGATCTTTCGAGCAATGGAACATCCTTCGTAGTGTCCTTCTGCGATTCCATCATGAGATTATGCTAAAATAATTTCTTGTTCATGTGGAAGGATGTATCATCGAAGTATCTCATCTGGTCCCATCTTATATAGTTTCGCGACAATCAGTTGGAAATATGCAGCTCTGACGACTAACTACTTCTTCTGGTTGGTGGTGAATTATTCCGGCACCTTCCCTATCACCAAAAATTGAATTATTTGTTCGTAATGGTCATCGACCATCCCAATCCTGAACATATGAGCATTAGGCAATCCTTTCTCAATGTTTCTCAGTTCTTCTCTGAATTCTATCCGAGATAGATGGTGTGGTCCCACATTCAATTTCCCAGGCTTTACAATTATCTCGAAGTCAAACTCTTGAAAGAGTAATAGCCATCGAAATATCCCCCCCCTAACACAGGCTTGTTCACCAGGTATTTCAGTGTTGAATGATAGGTGAACATTTTAAAAATCCCCCCTAAGAGATAGTGTCGAAACTTCTGTAAGGCGTATACCATCACCAAACCTTCCCTTTCTATGGTCGTGTAATTCTTCTCCGCAGTAGAAAACTTTCTACTTGCGAATGGTATCGAGTGGTCTATGGATCCTTCTCCTGGCTAGGCCAGGATGAATCCTAGTGCAACTGAGGATGCGTCGACATGAACGTGGAACTCCTTTGCCCAATCTGGAAATGCTAGTATGGGTGCTGCAACCATAATTTCTTCCAATATATCCAAACTCCTCTGGCACTCTCCATTCCATTCAAACATGGTGTCTTTCTTCAACAACTTTTCCATTCGTGTCATGATTGCTGCATACCCTCTAATAAAATTCCTGTAGTATCCCATGTGTCCCAACATTGCTCTCAATTGCTTGACTGTTGTTGGTGGTACGATGCCGACAATAATTGTGATCTTTGCAAGGTCGACCAACATTCCTTCCCTACCAACAACGTGCCCCAACAAAATCCCAAATGGAGTACAGAAAATATATTTCTTTAGGTTCAATGAAATCTGGTGCTATCGACATCGTTCTAGCATCAACCTCAGATTCACGACGTGATCCTTGACCAACCCATACACTGTCCAATCATCCATGTATACCGTGATAAATTTATGGATGTAATCCTTGAACGCTGCAACTACTAGTCTGGAAAAAATTGTTGGTGCATTCTTCAGGCCAAATGGCATCACTATGTACTAAAAACATCCCCACTCGGTGATGAATGTTGTTTTGTTCCGATCCTCTTTCGCAATTTTTATCTAGTGGTAGCCTGAAAATCCAACTGTGAATGAGTATATTTCCTCACCTCCCACTCCTTCTAGTACTTCATCTGTAAATGGTGTAGGGAATGGATCATGTGGGCATGCATCATTTAGTTTTCTTAAATCGATGCAAATCCTGACTTGTTCAGTTTTCTTATCTTGGACCACCATCAGGATGATCCACTATGATTCCTCTGTTGGTTCTATAATGCCGGCTTTCAGCATTCTCTCAATCTCAGCCTTCACCCTTTCCTTATACATTGGATTCAACCTATAAGGTCATTGCTTCACTGGTTTTGCATCAGGTTTCAGTGGGATTTTCATATCCCCTAGGTCCCCTGAAATCCCTTTCATCTCCAAGAATTTTGTCAAAAACAAATACTGAAACTCGTGCAATAGATCAGCTATCTTCGCAATAGTCGAGTCATCCCAATAGTCTCTGATGCTCGTGAACTTGGGATTTTCTTCCAACCCAATGTTCACTTTCTTGATTCGCAATGGTTGTTGAAACTTTTCAGAAGGCATATCTAGTGCCTCGACACTACGAATTCCTTCTGACTCTGGGATATACGTAGCCCTTAGATCATCCTCATTGTCTGGTTCTCCTATGCTATTGTAACATTCCATGAGCATTTGGGGTGTCGCTTTCCACTGGATTCCAATAGGTTTCTCTGTCGGAAGTGTGTGGAATACTTTCTCCCGGACCTCTTGTAATGCACTGTGGATGAAGGGGATTTTGTCGAAGAAACTAAACATTTGGCTAAAACAAATTGTTCATTGTTCCCATGAGGTTGTTCCGTGTCACAGTTCTACTGCGACATACCAATTTCACGGTACTTCATCCAACGTGTGAATAAATTGATGGACCCATTCCTGTTTTGCTCGTGGTCCCCATTTGCTTACACATTCATTCAAATTCTCCTTCAGATCTCTTCATCCATCATACTTCCTTCCACAGTATCCGTTAGTGTCACTGAACCTAACCGTCATTAGGTGTCGACATAGTGTCCAATTAGTTATAGTGGACTTGTGCACTTCCCACCATCGCATTGGTGTAGCCTTCAGGGCTTCCTCCAAGGCCAATAGACGTTGTGATTCTACCACTTTTTCTTCAAATTTAGTAATAAATCAAGCTAAGTTGGGAAATCTCTCATACGTTGGTAGCTTGCACTCTTCTGTATCTACCCATCACAGCAACTGGGTGATCCGTGCACACCTCCTAAACGATACTTCATGTAGCTGATTCTGCCAATTTTCGAGTGCTTCGTCTGAATCTTACGATGCTGAACTACTACTACACCACCCTAACTCTCCATCGGCAGTAGGGTTGATATAGTCTTCGGAGATGTTGTAGAGATTGTCCCATCCCTCAGTGAATTCATCCCTTTTTGGATCACCATATCTTGGTCCTTTCGAGGGGTCAAGAGGTGCGACTACCCTTATTTCTCGGTTCTCAAACGACGGTTATTTTCTGGAAGTTGATAATAGCCTGTTTCTCCATTGCCAAGTCTATCCCAAGCAGCAATGGATAGGGGCTTGTATTATCCATAATTTTGATCACATCGAAATATGCATATGTTTTGAGTCCCTCAATCTCAACGGGGACCTGGCATAGTCGACCGATCGGGGTGACTTTACTTTGGTTTGCTAGTCACAGTTGTACAAGGGATGAAGCCAACTATGGTTTCCCCATTGTTTCCCATGTCTGTTTTGTCAGGATGTTTACATCTGACCCCAAATCAAAGATAATGGTGTCAATATCGAATGCTCTGACTTGCCCAGACATCCACATTTCTCTTCCTGTCTTTCTCTTATGTATTCGATTGATTTTTCTCTCCTACCGTGAACCCTCTCGTCGATGAAGTAGGTTCGATATCTCTACCAATGCCTCCTGATATTTTTCAAGATGCAGAAAACTTTCTAGAAAGGCTCTTAAGGTCTTGGCCTTTTTCTGTGCAAATATCGGCAGCATGTTGTAAGTAACTTCCTTCTGGTGAAGAGGTGGTTGTCTCAGCTGCCTCAATGCCTCCTGTGTTTTCAAGAAAATATCCCTTTCTGCTTCTGCATCAAATGTGACTTTCTTTCTTGTTGTCGGTCGGATGCTAGCTTGTGACTTGTCGGCCCCTGTCGCAGCTCCTCCATGAGTAATTATTCCGACAATCGCATTTTGTCTTCTAACCTCTACTAATATCATCTGTCCCGCTGGTGGATTATGGTTTTGTCCTAATTTTGTGGAGGTGGGGGAAGGTTCATAGTTTTCCACTTTGCGATGAGCTAAGGACAGTCTTCGACACCATGGTCCACAGCGCTACAGTAAGTGCACTGTGGGGTTGGATTCGGGAAATCCCTCTGATATTTCACCTACTGACAGCAATTATAACATATGATAGGTCCTCGACCTCGTACAGCAGCTCCTCCTCGACCGGAATCGGTACCTCGATCGGCACCGGTACCTCGATCGCCATGGAACCTGCCTCTAAATCCTCCTCACAGTGACCCATATGGAGGGTACTGCGGTTGACCATACTACAACTGCAGATATTGCGATTGACCGTATTACGGTTGTGGATATTGTGGTTGGTCATACTGTGACTGACCATACTGCGACTGATCATATAGCGATTGCAGATTATATTGAGGCTGCGGTTGATTATACTGTTGTTGTTGTTGTAACTGTGGTTCCTCCTCCCCTTTCATGAAGAATGTGTCCACAGTCCTTTCTTGGAGTAGGACATAAGCTCTGTAGTCTTTCTCATCGTGGCCAACCGATCCACAGAACTTGCAATACGAGTTCACTAGTTTTGACACCATCTTCTCTAGGTACACACATTATTCTGATCGATGTCCTCTTGTATGAAAGACGTGACACCAAGGCATCCCTCCCTTACTGAGGGGATTCGGTGCTCCTGATTGCAAATATTCTCAAAATTCTAGGCACTGATCCTTGTGATGTCCTTCTGTCCTACATCTAGTGCACCATATGTCTTCGCAGGCCTCTTTTCCTTTATTCATGTCTTGTAGTTGGATCGTCAAGTTTTATAGTTGTGCTTGTATTCGATCCATGCCTAATCCTATTCTCCTATCGGTGAAGCCTCCAGCTTCATTGCGATCTCTAGCACTTCTTCCTGAGTCACTACGTTTTGTTGCATCAACGGCCCACGAATGTCTGTCACCAACCCTGCGAGAAACCATTCTTTATGTTGCATATCACTCATCCCAAAACTCACCTTCGCCATTAGTGTTTTGTACCGCTGGTGAAATTCCCATACTGATTCATTTGGAAACTGCTTGATCTTCTTGAGCTCAGTAATGTACTGTGACTCGGATTTTGGTTTCCTGAATTCATCGATCATCCCTTCCTTGATTTGTGGCAATTTTTTCCTAGATTTCGCGTTGGTACCTTAGTAAACTTCATACACCAGTCTAACGCACGGCCCCTGAGGGTCGTCGCTAACTATCCCTTTTTTATATCTTCATCCTGGACCTGCTTCACGGTCCATACTACCTCACACAAAAACCAGTATTTTTTGGTATCCTCGGTCTCGTTACCCTGGAAGGTCGGCATCTTTGTGTTGTCACCTACCATTCTCACGCTTCTACTATTATTATTTACTGATCCGCTGCTACTCTTACTACTATTTTGGCACATAGGAAAGCTCTACGAATAAATTTTATTTCCTCTTATCAAGTTCTGAGTAGTGCGCGTTGTTGAAGGTACATTGTAGCTCAAGGTCCGTCCTTCTTCAGATTCTGGGGTATCCTGTTCACTTTCTTCTTCGTCGTAATAAGGTCGCTTCGTCCCTTGTGGTCCTATTTCGTAGTCTTCCATTCCGGTCCCCTCAGGAGACTCTCCTTCAGTCCTCCTCTTCTTCTCAAGTTGCTGGAATATCACCCCACTCCTCAAGGTACCACAATCTTCTTCAACCTCCCTTAAAAATTCGTCGTCGCTCATGTCCATCTATCTTTCATCTTTCTATTGGACCCACATTCACGCGGTACCCTTCAATTCCACACACTGATCTTCTACTCGTCAGAATTCATCCTCAATATACCTTTTTCACAGATGAGCATCTTAATCCATAGCTTCAGTGACAGCAGGAATCTCCCTCTAGGTCCCTTGAAAATTTTCCTTTCTGCATCATTGTAGGATTTGATTGTATCAATGGAAAAATTAGTGATGTATCCTTCTAGAATACTATCTACCCAGAATTCAATGGCCCATGATACCTTATTGTCGACCTGTTGGAGCTGTTGAACCAGTTCTGGAGTCTAGTGATCAAGCTCACTCTTTTGGCAATGGTTCTTCTGAAATTCCAGCTACTCCAACCACTCATCCAACAATACCAAGAATTATGAGATGAATATCTCGTGGATATCGGAGTAAATATGCTTTTCCAACCAACTACTTGTCGTCTGCCTGGGGTTCCGATTTTCTCCTTCCGCGAATTCTTCTGCTTTCTTGTCAAACCAGTCCTGAATCTTCAGTTTTGTTGGGTGCCACAACATGTCCTCTTCTTTCTTCATCAAGGTCCCGACAACGGAACCATTTCTTGACACAGTTTTGTCGACAGGGGTTCACTTCGCATTGTCGTCAACAAACACCAACCAAACACCTTTAAGCACCGTCCCAGAAAGGTTTTACCCTTTCCAACAACACCCATGAAGCAAGTGAAGTCTCACCCGAGATGATTAAGGGGGTTGCAGGAACCAGGTTTCTGCAGTAGGGAAAGGACATGCAACTACTTCACTGCTATCGCAACAGAAACCAGAGATTCACATTCGCATCATGCTTTAAAATTCAGACATACATTCATCATTTGTATTATTCACTAGGTAATCAATAGTTGCATTATCATATTAACATTAGTGATCGCATCAGTCATAACTTATAGAAAACAACATAAAGTTGTCATCATTCGACATAAACAAAGACAAAAGAACAGATTCGAACATCCCCATGCATTAACTCATCAAAAACCTACGGTATAACCTTCACAAAAATAGTTCAGAACATCTTATCGTGGATTCATACAAAACTGCTGAAAACAGAGCAAAACATTACCCAATCGGATAGGATCAGATTAGATAATGATGCTATGATGCCCTTAGGATTACATTCATATTCTTATTTTATAGCCAACTATGGCGGTTACAAAATGGTCCAAGTGAACCTTTCTAACAAACTAAACTAGTCTTGCGCTTCCTTGTTCTCCGCAAATGGTCCTTCTTCCACGGACGGTCCTTCTTCACAACTTTCGGCTTCTGCACTTCATGCAGACTAATCCCATTCCAACAAGAAAAAAAACAAAAACAAAAGAGATATGTATATACCTCTGAAATTCAAAAGAAAAAGTAGAAAAATATTGGGTTTTTGTAAACCATGTCCTATGTCTGTTTTAAATCAAAACTCTAAGTCATCGAGGGCTGTATGTGATCCATGGCATCTTGTACCTGGTGAACTTTGATTTGAGCGCTTAAGCTTCATTCTGTAGAACTCATATTCTTACTTAATATCCTCTTGCTTCATTTTTTTTTCATTAAATGCTTTGAAATTCTATGAATATGTATGGAGCAAAAATTTGTTTTTACAAAAAAAACCAGGTGGATAGCAATTATAGCCACATTTTCACTGCTGGATGTCTATTTTTTTTTATTATTGCAATATTCCAATATATGGCCCGTTGTTTAAATTATCTCTCATAAAAACTAGATATAAATGCTTCCAAACTGTAATATAGTAAAAAAAAATGTGAAACACACATGCTTATTTATTTATTTATTCCAAGATGGCTTGCTAAGACGATCCTTCCATCCTAAATGTCAGGAAAACCTCAAAATTGAATCCTTGTAAATGAAGCCTTCACTGATCTAATCCAATATTTTCAATCAATAAAACAGATGGTGCCATTAATTTGCAAATATTGAATAAATGAAAGCTAAATGGATCCACGACACGCAGAAAAATATTATTTTAAAAGCTTATACACAAAGTAAAAGTAAGGCGCCTTAAATGCATGAGTTATAATGCAAATCTTGATGGTCTAATGCAAATCGTGGGTGTTCTCTAGTGGATTTTGGGCACATTCCGGACCTTAAACGTTCACCTATAGGAACACTGGGCGTGAAACTGTATCAAGAAACAACTCTTGGAAAATATGGGCAGTTTTTAACCACAATGTAAGTTTTAAACCTGTGTAGAGAAGCAAAGCATAGAGATTATTTTAAGCAAAACATAGATTACACCATAGCATTCACACATAGTACATAGAGATTTACCTTGGAAACCCTTAACCGGGAAAACCAAAAAACCTTGGAGCCACCACTCCTATTTTTCTCATCATCTCATTATGAATCACTCACAATACAATATAGGTATTTTGCAGCATCCAAAAGCCTAATCCGTTAATCCAGATTAGTCAATAGACCCCAATCCCTTAACCAAGATTAAATTACATATTTTTAGAATAATCCCCAAAAATTGCATGTGATCCCCAAAGGTGTTGGAGGGAACGTCACCTACATCACTAATAGGTGCACTCTCCCATTCACATACATGTAGAGAATATACACATACCCAAATCAATTCTGGAGCTGTTGGAGCTGTTGAACCAGTTCTGGAGTCTAGTGATCAGGCTCACTCTTTTGGCAATGGTTCTTCTGAAATGCCAGCTACTCCAACCACTCGTGCAACAATACCAAGAATTCTGAGATGAATATCTCGTGGATATCGGAGTAAATATGCTTTTCCAACCAACTACTTGTCATCTGCCCGGGGTTCCGATTTTCTCCTTCCGCGAATTCTTCTGCTTTCTTGTCAAACCAGTCCTGAATCTTCAGTTTTGTTGGGTGCCACAACATGTCCTCTTCTTTCTTCATCAGGTTCCCGACAACGGAACCATTTCTTGACACAGTTTTGTCGACAGGGGTTCACTTCGCATTGTCATCAACAAACACCAACCAAACACCTTTAAGCACCGTCCCAGAAAGGTTTTACCCTTTCCAACAACACCCACGAAGCAAGTGAAGTCTCACCCGAGATGATTAAGGGGGTTGCAGGAACCAGGTTTCTGCAGTAGGGAAAGGACATGCAACTACTTCACTGCTATCGCAACAGAAACCAGAGATTCACATTCGCATCATGCTTTAAAATTCAGACGTACATTCATCATTTGTATTATTCACTAGGTAATCAATAGTTGCATTATCATATTAACATTAGTGATCGCATCAGTCATAACTTATAGAAAACAACATAAAGTTGTCATCATTCGACATAAACAAAGACAAAAGAACAGATTCAAACATCCTCATGCATTAACTCATCAAAAACCTACGGTATAACCTTCACAAAAATAGTTCAGAACATCTTATCGTGGATTCATACAAAACTGCTGAAAACAGAGCAAAACATTACCCAATTGGATAGGATCAGATTAGATAATGATGCTATGATGCCCTTAGGCTTACATTCATATTCTTATTTTATAGCCAACTATGGCGGTTACAAAATGGTCCAAGTGAACCTTTCTAACAAACTAAACTAGTCTTGCGCTTCCTTGTTCTCCGCAAATGGTCCTTCTTCCACGGACGATCCTTCTTCACAACTATCGGCTTCTGCACTTCATGCAGACTAATCCCATTCCAACAAGAAAAAAAACAAAAACAAAAGAGATATGTATATACCTCTGAAATTCAAAAAAAAAAGTAGAAAAATATTGGGTTTTTGTAAACCATGTCCTATGTCTGTTTTAAATCAAAACTCTAAGTCATCGAGGGCTGTATGTGATCCATGGCATCTTGTACCTGGTGAACTTTGATTTGAGCGCTTAAGCTTCATTCTGTAGAACTCATATTCTTACTTAATATCCTCTTGCTTCATTTTTTTTTCATTAAATGCTTTGAAATTCTATGAATATGTATGGAGCAAAAATTTGTTTTTACAAAAAAAACCAGGTGGATAGCAATTATAGCCACATTTTCACTGCTGGATATCTATTTTTTTTATTATTGCAATATTCCAATATATGGCCTGTTGTTTAAATTATCTCTCATAAAAACTAGATATAAATGCTTCCAAACTGTAATATAGTAAAAAAAAATGTGAAACACACATGCTTATTTATTTATTTATTCCAAGATGGCTTGCTAAGACGATCCTTCCATCCTAAATGTCAAGAAAAACCTCAAAATTGAATCCTTGTAAATGAAGCCTTCGCTGATCTAATCCAATATTTTCAATCAATAAAACAGATGGTGCCATTAATTTGCAAATATTGAATAAATGAAAGCTAAATGGATCCACGACACGCAGAAAAATATTATTTTAAAAGCTTATACACAAAGTAAAAGCAAGGCACCTTAAATGCATGAGTTATAATGCAAATCTTGATGGTCTAATGCAAATCGTGGGTGTTCTCTAGTGGATTTTGGGCACATTCTAGACCTTAAACGTTCACCTATAGGAACACTGGGCGTGAAACTGTATCAAGAAACAACTCTTGGAAAATATGGGCAGTTTTTAACCACAATGTAAGTTTTAAACCTGTGTAGAGAAGCAAAGCATAGAGATTATTTTAAGCAAAACATAGATTACACCATAGCATTCAGACATAGTACATAGAGATTTACCCTGGAAACCCTTAACCGGGAAAACCAAAAAACCTTGGAGCCACCACTCCTATTTTTCTCATCATCTCATTATGAATCACTCACAATACAATATAGGTATTTTGCAGCATCCAAAAGCCTAATCCGTTAACCCGGATTAGTCAATAGACCCCAATCCCTTAACCAGGATTAAATTACATATTTTTAGAATAATCCCCAAAAATTGCATCTGATCCCCAAAGGTGTTGGAGGGAACGTCACCTGCATCGCTAATAGGCGCACTCTCCCATTCACATACATGTAGAGAATATACACATACCCAACACACAAATCGACAAGTATCTTGGATTATTGAGTAGGATCCGTGCTTAAAAAAACCCTTAATTATTTTTTGTCATACAGAAGTAAAAATTACTCAATGAATGCCAACACCGATGCTTAGTCTCATAGCAAAGGTTTAGGGAGGAGCTGACAATAGGTACATCCTTCCCGACTGCTGCAAGCCTCAATCCCAACACGCAAGTTCCAAATTTCACACATGGAGGCCCAAGGAAAGAGACATATGTAAGGTGTTCTCAAGCACACAGCCTTGGCGCGACCGACTGTGCAGGAAACCATGGCTTCCAAGTCCCCAAATTCCACGAGCTACATTGAACCAAAATCTCACATCACAGGAAAATGCAACAACACACCACAAAACCATGAGCCGAGCACTTAGTGCCAAGCCAAACCACTAGGCAGGATCCCACCATGGGCATAGGGTGATCTACGCATTTACTGTGCAAGAGGAGAATACCAGCACCAAGGAAGAGCCACAGGACCACACCATGCTCTAGGCATTGGTCCATGGTATGCGTAGAGGGAGCACAGAAGCTCCTACACAGAAATTCCATGGCCCACGTCCTGTGTGAGAGAGAGAGGAACCTGTGGGTTGTGCAAAGAGGAGGAGCCGTGGGTTTGGGAGTGAGAGAGAGACTGAATATGCACTATGCACCCTGTGAGGAAGGGTCTACAGGAAAGTAGAGGAAGGGATACACCATTGGGTGACCCTAACCTACGACTCCCTACAGTTGGGGGAGAGGGGGAGTTGGTAGTTGATCCTCTGTTTAAAACCCAGGTAGAACAACATTATATATATATATATATATATTTAAAAATAAGAAAAAGAGATACCCATGTTTCCATACTTCACAGCTCTTCTTGGAGAGCAAGGCTATGCAAAGAAGAAACGGGGGGATCTGTAGTTGCCACTCCAAGGGTTCGTGCAAAGGTGCAGAGGTGGAAAGGGGGGTGCCTAATGGCCACCACTCCAAAATCATGAAAGAAAACAAGAACAACCAGTGCACTAAAACTAACAAAAATCGCAGTTGTAGAGGAATTAGGTTATACCTGAGCTAGTGGCAATTGCAGAGCTCACTCGTCATAGCGGAGTTGCAGTTGTAGAACTTGCTCATCATGGTTGAGTTTCACGGCCGAGTCCGCCAGAAACAGAGCAGAGAAATGGAAGGAAGCCTTTGGATTTGACCCTTTTAGAGTTTACATTATTGCATGGTTGTGGACGACATAGGGAGGCTACGTGGCCTCCATGCATGCCATGAATTCTGAGACTAGGGTACATGTTAAATTTGAAGTTTAGACGTAATGTTTAGGGTTAGGTTTCAACATTGGCTTTAAAAATTTAAAATTTTTTAATTTATTTAATTAAATAATTCAAAATTAGTAATTTTATTTTATTTTGTCATGATAATCTAATTTTATAATTATTTAGAAGTTTGTTATTTTAATTGAAATTGTTAAATTATTTAGAATTTTTTTTATTTCATTAATTTTTTTATTAATTATTTAAAATTTTTATTAATTATTAAGAAATTTAACATAGTAATAATTAAATTTTTATATTGCTACTTAATTATGAATTATGGTGAGGATAAATGATGGGTTAAATCTTAAGTTAATATTAATATAATTAAATTATAGGTTAAATTGATTTAGGTTACATGTAGGATTGAATTCAAAACAAGGTCAAATTAAGTGAAGCTGAACGTTTCACACAGGGGGATCACGTCGAGGGTTACCCTGGAGGAGGGTGCGGTCGTCAGTGACTACTGAAGGAGTGATGACGATGCGAAACCACACGTAGCTAAGACATAGTGTCATATTTGCGACTTGCGATGGTGATGTCGACGTAGGGATGTAGTAGTTCCTTCACACCCTCACCCTTTCAGGCATTTTCCTCAGTATCAGGTAAAACCCATTTATGGGTGAAGAAAGAAAGAAACTTTCACTCACTCTAGTAGGTTTGGGTATGTGTTTAATAATGACCTAGGTAAGATTTAAAACGTGTGCTAATTGTCGAATTATGCCATTATGCAGGATAAGCAAGGAAAGGATGTGAGCAGGTCGGGGGCAAGGTCAAGCGACACCAATACCTGAAAAAAATGTGTCGAAACCATCGTCGGAGACCGTTCTCATATTGCACTCTCTAGAGGCAATAAATGACACACTCAAGGGACTTCAAAGGGGGAGTGTTACACCACAAATAGAAGTGGGGGCCCCGCCACTAGGGCATTGAGGAAATCTTCATCTATCTTCTCATCTAATCAATTCATTTTAGATCAATCTCATGTTTTAGTTAGCATAGACACATAGGACATTTTTTATATATAATTAAGAACTAATAACATAAAAAAATCTTTAATTTTGTTTCCATTAAAGACATTTTCATGAATGTTAAGGGCTTTTCTAATGACAATTTTGCAGAAGTTACTATGGACATTAATATAAATTTATAGGTGGATGTTCCTATAGATGTAATATTCACCATGGACACCCTTAAAACTATAGTATTTGACTAAATTTAAATGTAAAAATATCCATAATTGAGACCATTGGTTACATAAATGGTCATTTTAAAGGGATGTCACAACATCAAGATTTCTAGGACATTTTTAGGTGGTAAATCAACTAAAATATTGTAGTTTATTATGTGTGTTCTAAACTAGGAATTTATCACTTAAAACATACTTTCAAGGCTCATAGGCTGTGAATGGGCCTTGAACTATGGTATATGTCCTATAAAAAGAATATTTTCCACCATGAGGAATATAAGCATAATTTCAAGGATTGGGCATAAATTATATGGGTCCAAAATCCATGGGTGTTCCCTAATCTAATATTATTGAACTCATAGTTGATTGGTGAGGAAGTAGAACATGATATTGACTTTGCAAAATGAATAATTTCCCTAATATATGAATTATGTGGGTGCAATTTCAAATATTAGACTTATCATGGATTGGTCTCTAGCCCAATACATGATATAGGGTTGAAAACTATTGATTTTGCATTTAACCAATTTTATTTAGTCTTGTAAGCCATGCACAGGTCTTAAGCATGGGTCATGTCCTAAGAATTGAATATTTTCCATACGAGAAGAATATGAACCCAATTTGAAAGATGTGGCATAACATGGATGGATTTGGTGACTTGAGTCGTGATAGTTTAGAAATAAAAACTCGGAACTTATCTTCTAATTAACAATGTCTTTCTAGCTCATAGGTCACGCAGGATGTTATATACTTCTTTTTTTGTTAGAAATTCATGTCACTCGAAGCCAATGCATTTCAGCAATTGGCTAAGAAACCGCAACTGAGGGGCATCTATGCCATCAAAATCACCTAGGGATTGAACCTGGCTTGGGCCACACCAACATTTAACATGGTTGGATTTTTCGGTGTCACCTCCGAGCTAAGTCACCCCTAAGGGTATTGAACATAGGTCACCTTGTAAATGAAACCTACACCTTAACCATGTGAGCTAGTGGGAATTGACTCCAATGATTTCATACTAGGAATTGACTCCAAGGATGTAATATGCTAATATAAGCCCCATGAAATAAATATTTTGATCACAAATCAACCATTTCTTTAATCATATATTGATATTTGTGGTATAAGGACGCACCTATTAAGAGGGTTCAAATTTCTTGCTGTGTAAATTTTATTTTATCTTAATTCTTTCACATCTAGAAGACAAAATTACTCTATGAGGAGACATGGATTTTTGAATTACTTTTCATTTAGTTTTAATTTTTCTTTATAAGCTCACGTGAATTTTTAATTATTTTTTATTTTTAAAACGCCATCCCAAATAAATATCTACCCCACAAATAGATGATATTTATAATTTCATGAGAACCTTCCATATTTAAGATACCCTAACATTATCCTTGAACAAATTAAACCCAAGTGCCCTAAACCCAAGTGCCCTAAAAGATATTAGCCCATGAACTTTTTCTTTCCCAAAAGTGCCCTAAAATGTATAACCCACTTTTATAGCCCTTTACCCTCTCAAAAATAAATATCTTAAAAAGATATTGCCCACATGTCCTTAAAGGTATTGGCCACATGTATGGGCTTTTGCCCTCTCCAAAAAGAGATACCTACAAGCTATTAGCCATGTGTATAGGAGTTTTCCCTCCCAAAAATAAATGCCTTAAATGAAATTGGACACGTGTAAAAGAAATTGGTAGATGTATGTTAATGGGGCAATTCCAAAGGCAATCCCAATTACTGAAATTACAAAAATGCGAAAATAACAATTTCTAGCAAGAATTTTAATCGATTTTGAACCCAAAATGACGGAAGGGCGTTTTGGTTGTCTTTTATCATAAATGTATGTTGATGTGTCGGTTGAGTGCTATTATCATTTCCCCTCAAAAATCCATTTCATATAAGTAGAGCACAATCATCTCTATAATTACATTTTGAGTATTCATGTAAGTAGAGCACACCTGTATCTGTAATTGTATTTCGAGAAAAACTAATTCTCTACCATTGCGAAATTTACCGCCAGTCTCAGCGCGACCAATTCTCGGCCATTCTCCGCCATTCTAAGCGTGACTAATTCTCCGCCATTCTCTGCCATTCTAAGCGCGACTAATTCTCTGCCATTCTGAGCGAGAAATTAATTGCGAGAGAGAAGGTAAGTAGATATCTTCCTTTCGTAGCCAAAATTTTGCAAGTAATTTGACTTTCTGGTCAAACATGTGGCCTTTATATTTCACTTCTTTTGATTTATCAAAATCTTTATATTTCACGTCTTTTGATTTATCAAAATTATTATTGCGAGTAAGTTTCTGGTGAATGATGAGCTGAAATTCTTTGTTTAGTTTGACTTACAACATTTATTTTTTTTCTTATTTCAAACCCAAGTTTCAAGTTTCTTTGTGGCATGTACGGTCTTCTGTAACACTGTCAATCCTTTTCATATTGGTTTTCTTCGTAGGATTTAGATAGAATAAGGCTATTTGCCATATGAAATTTTGAGAATACTTTCCACTCAGATTGTCATGAAGGTAACATGGTTGCATGAAGATATTAGTCATAAATATAAAAAAAAAATATGGAAGTATGTGGGAAAACGAAATGTAGTTTCGATGGATGAACACTCATCCTTCACTCTAATGGATGGACATAGAAACATCTTTACCTACCATCCTACCATCACTGCATGTATGGAATGGAAAAAAATTGTAGAACATAGCAGTACCCACTCCTTACTTTTCCTTTTTTGCTTTTAAAGTTGTCCACGGGTTAGGTGAAGTGTTTCATGTTCTCGTTTGATGTTTCACGTTCGGTCTGAAGAGGGTGGACCACAAGTAACAAATGTCCACGTTTGGGCACATAGTGTTCATAATTTTGGTTTGGGCTTCGTCGTGATTTTAATAGTTATGTTCGATAATAGCAAGTAATTTGACTATACAGCCGTAGTATTAGGTGAAATTATTTGTTTAATTTGACCGGACTTCTTAATACAGACCAGAGTGTTTGCTTGCGTCCAACATTCAGAAATTAAGTCCAAATTTGAGAAATTCCAACGGCAACGGCAACGATGGGCAATTGGAATTTAAAGTGCTTATTGATTTTATAAGAAACATTTTCACAGCGAAAAAAACCTCTACTTGATATTCCTTGGGAATCAAAGTATACATAAGCTAGTTCTTCAACATCTTACTGACCTATTTTTTCAGATCTGTGCCACTCCACATAAATCAAATCATACCCAGGTCTTTAACATCAGTCAGATGACTGCCCTATTCTGTAATGTAGCTTCATGTTTTACGGTTTTGCATTATCAGCAAACTGTTGATCAATACGCTATTTGATCTACAGAACTCAGAAAAACGGCATGTTGTATCATTGTTGTTTTTTTTAGTTTGCTAGTTGAGTGGCAGAAAGACCAGCTATGTTAAGGGATTATTGGATGTACAGATATCACGTCTTAACTTTTATGTTGCATTTTTTATTTTTATTATTCAAGAAAAAGACAACTTAGAATTTTCTTTTAAGTTTAGTACAACATTGATTAAGTTAATTAAAATGTATGTTTAGCTTTGTAAAATTTGGAATATTAATTAAGTTAATTAGAATGTATGTTTAGCTTTGTAAAATTTGGAATATTAAGTTTAAGAAAATTTTTGAATGGTTTGTTTGTGTTTATTTTTACTAAGTTTTATGTTTATTGTTTCCACAGGTGAAATTGGAAATCAAAGAAGTGAATTTTCAAAGAAGTGAATTAATAATGGAAAAGAATAACTTTAAGAAAATGCAACCTTTAGGTATATTCTAGTTCATTTCTTCTTATGTCAATGGGAAATCACTAATTCTAATATTAGGAATGTCTATGTTATGAAATAAATCTAAGGATATCTATTTGAATATATATTTACTTCTCTAGGATCATTTTTTTTTATTAGGAGTAGTTGGATATATTTAAACATCTTAAATGTTGAAACATAATAGTAATAAGAAAATGATATAACAAAAATTAAACTAAAATAAACTATTATCTATTTTCGATCCATGGTGGAGACCACACAAGTCCAAAAAGAAAAATTAATGATTTTAGAAAAAATATATCTCATTCCATCAAACACCAATAATTTTTTTTTTTTTTTATCTTGTATTTCTATCTTTTTAACATTTTTTTCTCATATACATGTTAGCATGCTTTCATTCCTTCAACAAGATCCCAATATCATAAATCTTTGTAATCCTATAGGAATTACCCCTCTCATACTCTCATATTTTCCTTCAGAAGGATGTTCTCACCACCCAAAAAAAACCACATGATTGTCCCAACAAACTCACATTACATGCCCCAAAACAAGAACCACATGATAATTATCCCAACAAACTCATGGAGCATAATTCCACCATAAATAAATCAATAGAAAAATGGATAATCATATTCGTAAATGTATATCCAACATAAATGGGCTTGAAATTTTCTAAAAGATATAGGATAACAATATTAATTTGAGATTGATTAGCTATGCAAATTTTTTGGTACCTTTACCTAGTCTCAACAACAAAAATTATTACATTTCCATCCCTCAAATATAACCCTCGGCTCGTGTCTCCCATGAAAATTTGTCTTCGAGGTTTTTCATTTTTCGTGTGCACATTGTATAACTAGCAATGCAAATACTTCATCCAATAATAGTTAGAAAAGCTTTATAACATTTTAGATTTAGGTTCTCATATAATTTTCCAATGACTCCCCACACAAACATCTTTCAACCCAATTACAATCTCAACTTCTTTTAGTACTTAAACATATCATGAAAGGGGTATAATTAAACACTATGGTGAATATTCTCTTCATTTTCCTTGCACATCTAACAACTATGAAGGAAATATCTCCCATAAAATTAATTACTTTCTAATAAATATAAATTGAATTAGATATCAAATATGTAATTAAATTTTTTATTTAATTTTTATTTGTATAAGGGCATTTTAATTTTCTTTCTAAAAATTCAATATTTTTAGAAATGTTCTTTTTTTATTTGTTTTAAAAAAAGTAACTAACATTCGTGGGATCATTTGCAGAGAAAAGAAAAGCCGAGGCTAAGAAAATGCATGACAAGTATCCACATAGCATACCTGTAAGATCCATATGTTGTTAATTTGGTTTGCAAAAGAAACTTTCATTGCAAATAGAAGCTAAAAGTAATAATATGATAAACATAATTGTGTTACTTTTCTAGGTTTCTTTTATAGAATGAGTTTTCTTAATGATTTCCCATTGGATCTTTGCAGATTATTCTTGAGAAGGCAGAGAAGAGTGACATACCGGATATTGACAAGAAAAAGTAAGAACTTATCTTCAAATTAACTTGCTAAACTATTACATCGAGCTTTGTGGTCACATTTATTTTTCTCACCATATAAGAAATATGCAAGGTTAGAGGTGGAAGATATTAGCCAATAACCTGTAGATAATGGTGTTGGGTCCATTGTTGGGTCCGTCCTTATAATTTCTATGTCATCCTTACTAATACTTGAATTCAATAAAAGAAAGCATGAAAAAATTTAACTATTACCGACCTCAATTGGTTTAGTGCCATTTCATTTTATCTAATGCTTCAGCTTTTGCATAGTTATTAACATTGTAAAATAGAAAATCCCAAATTTTCTTAGCTGACAGGTATTCAAATGGATTGTTTTTCAAAGTCAATGTTGAAGAAAATATGAAGAAAATATTTTTAGCTTTTTCCCTCCCTCTCTTATGTGAGAGAATAAGGGTATTTGTAGAGAAATCCAAATATATATATGAGTGATATGTAAGAGAATAAATCAATTTGCAAAGAAAGCAATTTTTTCCAAATATTTTTAAACTTAATGTTAAATGGCTTATCATTTTGGATTTGCAGATATATGAGTCCAGCAGAGTTGACTGTGGGACAGTTTGTATATATGATACGCAAGAAAATAAAGCTAAGTCCAGAGAAAGCAATATTTATTTTTGTGAACAATGTGCTTCCACCTACTAGTAAGTTTAATCAAATGGATTTCATCTTATGCAAAACTTTGTAGTTGTTATTCTTTGGTATTTGCTTGTTCAAAACTTTGCATCTATTGTTCCATGGCATTTTTTGGTTCAAACTAAAATTTTTGGATCAACTCCTCCTTATACAGAAAGAAAAAAAACATTTTAAAGTGAATATTATGCTCAATTATTGATGACGTATTCATTTATGTGCAGCGGCTCTAATGTGTACTGTGTATAAGGAGCACAAGGATGAAGATGGGTTTCTTTATTTTACATACAGCGGAGAAAACACTTTTGGCTAGAACAATGAGGCTTATATACAGTCTTGAGAAACTCATGTGATTTATCGAGATTAAATTCAATTGTGAATGTGATCTAAAGGGAAATTCAATGTCTATGTTGTAGAGTGTTTTATATGGGTATGGGTAACATTGAAATTCTTTGGAAATTCATGAAACTTGCTTGATGTTAAAACTTTTGGTCTGTGTTGCATAGACACGAATTTGCATATCTATACTGTGTTTCAGTAATATTTTCTTGGAATGAGAGGAGGAAACATATTTGACATGGCGATTGAGTATTGAGATTAAAATGATTAGTCTAGATCTTTATTTGTTGGTAATTACTAGTGATTTTTGATCTTCATAGATATTTAAAATGAATGACAAGACAAATAGATATCAATGCATGTTATGCTCAAATCATAGTCAATGTGATTCTTTATCCTTTCAATTGCTCTAAAGAATTTGGGTAGAGTTAAAGTGGTTATTAACATAATCTAGAGTTGACCACTTACAAAATTCAAGTTTCCTTGGAGTTGATATTCTCATAAGAGTAATGATTTCTCTTTGATTTTTAGAGTCCCTCAATTGATTCTACAACTTTCTCTTATTTTGCCTCTTAGCAAGGTCTTTTTATTATTTCCTAGTATATTTTAAATTTAAAATGCCATTTTATTATGAAAAATGTACTTTTCAATTAAATCTTGCACTTTTCTTAGTAAAGTCTTATTATTATTATTATTATTATTATTATTCATTGGAACATGTTAAGGGGAAACCCTTAGGCGCTTCCCCTCATTTTGAGGATGGTACCCAAGGTAAACCATCGGCCCTGATTAGGGGGCCTAACTCAGAGGGGACATCAAGTGAGGCCCTTGCATAGCCACCCAGGGATTTGATCCCGAGACCTTTTGCTTACGATTACAACACTCAACCACTTGAGGTAACCCACCAAGCAATTATTATCATTATTATTATTATTATTATTTATTATAATTAAGATTTTAATTGTGGGTGTATTATGGATAAATGTACTTTTCAACTAAATCTTTATGGATATTTCACATCCTGATTTTTCTACTTTCTAGTGGATAAGGTAAAGCTAGTTGACTTGGAAACTCTCTCCACTTGACCAATTCGACCTCCACCACTTTATTCTCTCCTAAAGTCATAACTACATTCCATTTACATCACTCATGAGCTTTCATACCATATTTAGCCAATTCATGAGCCTTTAGAGTGTTTTGGAAAGTGCTTTTGACACCTAGGGGGTTTTTATGCTTTTAGTAAGCCTTACTTTTTTGTGCTTTACAACTTGCCTTTAAGGAATTCTATTTTCTCTCTTGAGATGTATTATATATTCTATTCATATTGACGAATAATACATGAGATGATATTCCATCAATTGAGTTCCTTCTCTTATGTTTATGTCTCAATATTTCTTTTTCTTATTCTTGCATATCTTTGAATAATTCTTGTGAGGAATTATTTGCTTCAAGATTCTTGGCTATTAGAATTATTTCATGGTATTAAACCTATATAGAATTCTGACATGGTATCAGAGCCTTGGGAGCTCTTGATTAAATTAGTCTTCCAATATAAGATTTCAGAGATTTTGTTTTGCAGGTACTGAAGATGAAATGGTGGAAATTTATTCAATACATACATTTGTTGAACATGAATAATTCCATATCTCTCTCTTGTTCTGCCATAAGTATTCTATTCTAAATTCTGAGAAATATAAGCTAGTTTATGCTCTAGATTCTGATGAGGTTCTCAAATCCTCTCTTTCACATGAGTTTGTCTTCCAGTATAAGATTTAATATCGTTAAAGGAGATCACTTGCAGATTTATGTACGGAGATTTATTGCGGGTTATATATATCTATATATATTTTTTTTTCAATGTGGTTCACGTACCGGTTGACTGGCATCGCTACGTCCACGGAATAATTTCTGGCGGGCCCACCCGAAGGGGCCATCACACCCTCGGCACATTTTGCGTACCTAACCCCAAGAGTGTCGAGGAGAATGGATCCCGCGACCTCACATGCTGGGAGGCCTAACTACGGGTGCTCGACCGATTGAGCTAACTCTTGGGGCTTGCAGGTTATATTTTTATATACAATAGTGGGGTTGAATTCCTATCATTTGGAGTTTCGTTCCATTGATTTAGAGCTTAGACTGGTGTTGGTGGGTCGAAATGGAGGTTTTGGTTTGAATATATATGCACATTTTTGGGTTGTGAGACCTATTCCATTGCATTTAGAGCATCATTTCCAGTGGGAAACACTTTTTTTTTCACTGTAAAAGGTTTCCGTATGCCTGAGATATCATCATTTTAATAAATCTACTCTATTCAACATATCTTCTACTGGAGGGGTGCACCACTTCTTTTATATCTCTATATTTCTTGGATTTCGAGCTTCTGTAAGAGCCATATATTGTTGTAATCAGTATATTTATTGTCTCCATAGATTCATAATAAATATTTACATAGCTTTTCATCATATGGTGTTCAATGTTCAAGCTTATGCGTGATTTATGTGCAAATTTGCTAGTATGGTTAAGCAATCTTAAGACAATGTGTACTAAATTTTCATATCAGCTCCCTAAAGTTTGTTATTAAGTTATTTTTTTTTATTTGGGAGTTTCATGATCGAATTGGATTTGTTTGGGGAATATTTGGTATGATTGGGAAGTGTTTGGGTCAAGTTGAAAAACTAGTATTCCAATGTGGGGGAATTCGAGCTAGTTTCTTAGTAGTCTTGAGAGGGTGTCTTTAATACTTCTTTGGAATTTATATGGAGTCTATCAGTGGGTCAGATAGTTTCATTTGAGTCTAATTGATTCCATTAAATTTACTAATATTTAGAGAATTCGAGTTACTCTGGTAGTGTTTGGGAAAAGTTGGAAACCTCGTGTTCAGTGTCACCAAAATTGAACTAGTGTTCCTAGTTTCTTTACCATCTTCCAATTTTATATTAGATTTTATTTGGGACACATACTAGTGGACTCTAAACACTTTGATGAAATGCACACCTTTAATGGACATCAGAAATATACATACACTCCACTATTATTGAGTGAGAGAATCTCACAAGCCTTCGTAAGCCATTGTTTGGGCAAAAGTTGAAAATCAACATAATTAAAGTTGGAACCTTGGATATAATATTTGTAATTTCTGATTTGGAACATTACACTTAACAAGGTTCTTTTATTGTTATCTAGTATAATAAATGTGCTTTTTAGTTAAATTTTTCTCTTTTTCTCATAGTAAGGTCTTTATTATTATTATTTATTATAATTAATATTCTAAATGTCATTGTATTATGGATAAATGTGATTTTTCAAATCAATACTTATGGACCTTTGACATATAATGTTCCTTAATTAAATTTATTTTCAACGATTTTTTTCTCCTACAATCTCAATCTCAATAGAATTAAGTGATATTAATTCTATATCTATGCAATTTAGTGAGAGTAGTGATACATGTATAGGTCAAACATTGGGAAACTTAATTGCAACTTTTAGAAACACCCAACATCCCACCAGTGTTTTCCTAGTTGAATCCCTTGAGATGATAATATCATTTAATGAAATTTTGGAGGGAAATTATCTTATATTTCTAAATACAAAGCTAGGATATTTGAGGAAGAGATGAAATAGAAACCAAGGGAAATCATTAGGGATTTGAAAACAAGACATCTTTATCTTGTTTATTTACTCTAGAACACCCTCCCATGAATCATATCATATCCCTCCATGGCTCACTCATTTTCGATGATAATATTCTCTTGGTACTTTGTGATTGTACCGAGTGAAACGAGGTGGTCTATAGCCCAGTATGGGAGAGATCCTCTAATGTGATATAACGTTTCAACGTTAGTAACAAAATAATTAAAAAAATTAATGTCGGCTCATAAAATAAAAAATTATGGAAAATATTTTAAAAATAAATCCATGTTGGTTCATAAAATAAAATATTATGAAAAGTAATTAAAAAATAGATGTTCGTTTATAAAATAAGAACTTAATAATTAATCCCGGATCTATCAATCAAGAAAGATCAAATTTCCTGAGTTTAAATTTAAAAAAAGAAATACACCTTAAGAAATTGGATCCCTCTCGGTGCTTGATAGATACGAGTTTAAGATGGATCTATGCTGGTTTAGTTTGGAGCTTGGCCCTTTGTGAGAACCATTTTCACGAACCTAGACTTTTCTATCCATCTCAAGCGTCCCATACCATTCGAAAGTCTAGACATCGGGCGGTACCAGCGTGATCTTGCTAGTTGGGCATGGCCATCAACTGCAAGTATCACCCAGACTACAATATACTGTAACCAACCTGACTGAACCAAATTAGACACCATAGAGTTCTGTGGAATTCAGAGTGCTTGTTTCACCATAGGCGATGCACCCACATGTATTGCCACCCAAGTTTAGACAATGTTTTCCTTCATAAAGCCACCCCTGAGCCAACACTTGAACGACCAATTTCCCAACGCATGATGATGCACTCACCATGGTCCCTGAAGGTCCTGTCGACCACATACCAATCATTCAACCATCAATGTTATTTCCCTAGCATGGAAGACACACCACATATTGCATTTCCAATCGTGCCATCGTTCTTCGAGCCTGCTATGGAGCGCCTCACCTGTTTGTATCAATTTACATGAATCGACATCATCCTTGGTCCTCCTAGCGAGCTTACTCACTAGTACACCATCATGTCGAACTCAGGGCCACCAACCAAGAGACGGACACCAAAGCTACCAAAATGTCTTAGACTCACCGTGCACCCTCAAGTGATGCATACCGATGTGTCCTTCATCATGGAGTTGATGTGCATGCTTAAGTAATGCATCTCGGCAAGCCCTCCATCACACCACTGTCAATGGCGTTCAATGCATGGTCATTATAACCATGGCTACAAAGGAAACCTGCGACACTTTTTATGAGTCATTATATGCACGAGTATGCTCTTAAGCAAAGATTTAGCTTTGGTCTCAATTCGTCTGCTTGTGCAAGTCGCATTGTGTCTCCTCACTACTTGGTATCGATTCCTCTTTTGCATTGACTTTCATTAGTTTATACTTATGCTTTTTTGATACTATATCATGAGTATATTTGATTGCATTAGAACTTGGGTGTGTGCAAATCGAGGTGATGTCTAATGCAACATGGAAGGAGCCATCGATTTAGGAGGAATTTGGATTGGAGTTCCAATCCACATGGAGAGCTAAGAGTTTCTCAGATTCTCACCATCGCAAGAGTCTCTGCATAAACAAAGTCTCTCATATATGACTTAACTATTTATGCATAATATTAGTACTTAAAGATACATCTGATTGCAAAAGAAGCATGTTTAAGACATCTTGAATCTGAAAGGTTGTTTATTTTAGGTTTCGATATTAGTACATTGTGCAAGGGGATGAAGGGACTATACAGACAGTGAAAGTGTGAGACAATTGAAAACATAATGCTTCTGCTAATAACATGGAAAGCTAGGCTAAAGCAAGAATGATATCAATTGATAATTAAGGTTGAGAGGTTACTGGCGATATGTTCCATTCACATATAACATTTGAGATCACCATATTCAAAAACACATTCTAAACAGAGATTGCATGAATATTCAGTCACAGTATGAGCATTCACAATGAAAACATCAGCATGAAGGAATTCATAACAATGATGATTTAAATAAAACAACAGAACATTCAGTATCAAGATAGATAAAACCTGCTTCAAAATAGATATACCTCTTCAGATAATAAGCCTCCAAATCAAATTACTGAGTGTATGTCTCAAATTTTCAATATAGAACTCTCAATCCCATACAAATTCTCAGCCTCTCGGCTGGAAGATGAACCCTTTACATTGAAAACTCATGAAATTTATAGGGGAATGCAATTGGTGAGATGTTGTGAGATTTAGGGAAACTAAATATATCCATGAGCTAAAAATAAAAAATTAATTTCTATATGAAATCTAAGACAATTGAAGCTACTTCCTTTTAATATTTGTTAGGTGCCTTCAGATATGGACTTGAAGTTTTGATTGTCATCCATTACGACCAAGTGCTCTATTCCCCAAATAATTATGCGCCTTAACGTGTTGGAAATGACTCAATTTGTTGCTAATATGTTTCCCTTAATGTCGAACCAATTTAGTTGTTGGAAGCTTTGATAGAATATTTGTGCTGTCAAATCTGCACTACTACATAGAGGGGAGTTTTAAGGCAATATTTGAGACAATATGTTTGTAAATTGTCTTAACTTGAGACAAAAAAAAGTTGTGTATTGTCTTAAATATTGTCTTTAAGTGAGTGTCTTAAATTATTGTCTTAAAATATTGTCTTTATAGAGACAATATAGAATGCATCAATTATAGAACATACTGTCTCAAGTTGAGACAATAAAAAAATTGTTTTGTCTCTCTAGAAACAATATCACTTTTATAGACAATATATAATACATCAATTATAGCGCATATTTTCTCAATAAATGACCATATTGTCTCAAGTTGAGACAATAAAAAAATTGTATTGTCTCAAAGTATTCTCTCTCTAGAGGAAATATCACTCATCTATGCGTTAACTATTTATGCATCTTATTAGTACTTAAAGATGCATCTGATTGCAAAAGAAGCATGTTTAAGACATCTTGAATCTTAAAGGTTGTTTTTTTAGGTTTTGATATTAGTACGTTGTGCAAGGGAATGAAGGGACTATACAGATAGTGAAAGTGTGAGACAACTGAAAACATCATGCTTTTGCTAATAACTTGGAAAGTTGGGCTAAAGCAAGAATGATATCAATTGATAATCAAGGTTGAGATCTTACTGGCGATATGTTCCATTCACATATAACATTTTAGATCACCATATTCAGAAACACATTCTAAACAGAGATTGCATGAATATTCAGTCGCAGTATGAGCATTCACAATGAAAACATCAACATGAAGGAATTCATAACAATGATGATTTAAATAAAACCACAAAACATTTAGGATCAAGATAGATAAAACCTGGTTAAAAATAGATACACACCTTCAGATAATAAGCCTCCAAATGAAATTACAAAGTGTATATCTCAAACTTTCAATATACAACTCTCAATCGCATACAAATTCTTAGCCTCTCAGCTGCAACCTGAACCCTTTACATTGAAAAATCATGAAATTTATAGGGGAATACAATTGGTGAGTTGTTGCGAGATTTAGGGAAATTAAATATATCCATAAGCTAAAAATAAAAATTAATTTCTATATTAAATCTAATACAATTGAAGTTGCTTCCTTTTAATATTTGTCAGGTGCCTTCAGATATGGACTTGAACTTTTGATTGTCATCCATTACTACCAAGTGCTCTATTCCCCAAATAATTATGCGCCTTAATGTGCTGGAAATGACTCGATTTGTTGCTAATATTTTCCCTTTAAAATCGAACCAATTTAGTTGTTGGAAGCTTTGATAGAATATTTGTGCCGTCAAATCTGCACTACTGCATAGAGGGGAGTTTTAAGGAAATATTTGAGACAATATGTTTGTAAATTGTCTTAACTTGAGACAAAAAAAAAGGTGTATTGTCTTAAATATTGTCTTTAACCGAGTGTCTTAAAAAATGTTCTTTATAGAGACAATATAGAATGCATCAATTATAGAACATACTGTCTCAAGTTGAGACAATAAAAAAATTGTTCTATCTCTCTAGAAACAATATCACTTTTATAGACAATATATAATACATCAATTATAGAGCATATTTTCTCAATAAATGACCATATTGTGTCAAGTTGAGACAATAAAAAAAATTGTATTGTCTCAAAAGTATTCTCTCTCTAGAGGAAATATCACTTTTATCTGTATAGAGATAATATATAAAAACATATATTGCAAACATTTATGCTAGGGAACAGTGGAATCGAACCACCAACCTTTTGCTTCATAATGTAGATGTGCTACCATTCAGCTAGTACCCTTTAAAGAATTACAGGAGAAATGTAGGTTGTTGCACAACACCTAATAATTCCTAGTGTTATCAAATATTGAATAATTATTTTATTTCTTAAATGTTAATTTTATTACTTAATCTCTCTAGAAAGATGTTACAACACTTCAACACAGTATGACCATATATCCACTTCAACAATATGCTATGATATGCTACAACACTTCAACACATATATCCTATTGCTTTTCTCTCTCTGTAACATGTTTAGACACAACATCAGCACATTGCAATCTATGCTATTTTCACATACCTAATAACAATGCAATCTGTGATTTTAACTTTCTCTAATAACAAAGTTATATGTTTTGACATTCCTACCAAACATATTTAACAACCAAGGAACATAACTACTCGAACAACGTTTAGAGAATCAAGGACAATGTCCTAATAAATGGGTTTAATATGATGCTATGTTAAATTTGTAAGTGCAAATCAAAACACAAGTTCCATTCAATAAATACAGGTCTATGAATATCCCATAAACAAGCCTAACATTTTGTTCATATCAAAGATCAAAATCAATCATTAACAACAAACTCAATGATACAAGAGGGATATTCTTCTGGGTAGTCATGAAGATTTCAAATATGACAATAGAAGTGGTTATGATGAAGGTGATCATGAATGCTATAATGAGAGGCATTACAAATCGAAAACATACTAAAAATATGGAAGAAATCAAATACCATGCAATACACATCCCATATGAGAGGGATCATAGGATTGTTGACCAAAAGCGTCAAACAACAAAAGAGATTGGTGGGCACTCTGATATTGAAACAAAGAACCAAAAGCTTCCTAGTATTCTGGGTCTCGGACCAACAAAACTGAGGTTTTAACAACTCATTTTTTGACAACACATTGATAATCAGCAAGACTTAAATGATTCTAGACAAAATGAGAGAATCTTGGATTGATTTTTCTAATAGTTTCAAAGTATTTTAATTCAACAGGAGATTATATCTAGTTGGAAATCTTTATGGTGTTGCAAATGGGTAGTTAACTACATGTAGTTGAAGCATTTTGGCTACCTGAGATTATGGGAACAATTCATATTTCATGTAGTGTCACCCCGGGAGACTTTTGAACCTACTAGGTATCGAATTAGAGACTACATGGAAAGATTCGTTGTAATTTATGAATATAATGGGAAGGATTGGAAGCCTTACATCATAGATGATGTTCCACTTTGGTTTTATCATGATGTGTCCTTGATTGTTTATAATATACAATTTGAAGCATGTTGCTCACTTACCATGGCGACATATGACATACAAATTTGAGATACTGCCAGAATCCCTAGAGCTATTCAATGATGTGCATCAAACCCTATAGAGCAAAATGGAGAGATATGTCCTTTGTTTCGAGGAATAAGTCAACTATAATATTTTTATAAAGGAAAGGTAATTCAGAGATAAACAACAACAACTAAATCCATTTTTTTATCTAACATGGGACACCTCGTTATCAAGGTGTTGATCCTCTCAATATCATCCAATTTTTAGAAATCAGTTCCATAATTCTAGGCAGGAGATCAGTATTCAAATTCAAATTATTAATTTTGTGACAACCACAATATCTAGGCAATGGGACACCTTTCTGGACAAGGTGAAATAGTCTATCTTCTTTTTTATTGGAAATCAAAAGTTATGAAAATGTTTCACAAGATGTCAATGGAAAAAACACTAAGAATGATAAAACATCAAGATACATATTAGACAAAATCTACCTCGGATGTAAGCTCATCTAAAGATGGATATGAAATTGTTTCTAGATATGGGGCGCATGATTCCATAAAACTACAGGTAGCATATAAAGCCACCTCGAGAGCCAAAAAATCAAAGGGGGAATCTACACTGTAGCATGAGAGGTATCTAATATTTTGAAATCAAAATTTAAATATACAGTGATGCAACATCAAGTATTTCTAACCTCATTTCTCAAAAGATTGAAGCAAAATAAAACATGGTAAAACAGATTTGTACAGTCCCCAACATCCAAGAAATTCCCATGATGCCTAAATGCATGGGATAGCTCTAAGGAATTGACAATAAACAATGACCACATAATTGAACTTACTTTGCTGGAAAGAGTAAAATGCAAAGAAACAAAAAAGTAACCAATAACTTCATCCCCAACATCCACATGATGGTTTTCAAGTATTTCACCTTGTTCAAAGAGGTGTCGCGTCATATGGAAATTATTGTTGTCACAAAATTAAGAATTTGAGGAAAATGTGGTTGTAACAGAATTAGAAATTTGAGACTTATTTCAACCTTAATAAACATATAAAATAGTAGTTGTTTAATGGCAAGAATATTTGTTTAGCAAAAATTGGATACACGATACATATGCAAGTTTCTATGGTATATGAAGTTTCTTCTTTTAGAACTATTTCCTTCAATTTAGAGGTTTCCTACTGTCTACCTTTGGATCGAGTTCAGATTCAAGTAAAAAGGAATGAAACATATTAGTTGCTTCATAAGAGTGAAAAAATGTCAATAGGATTGGGATTTAGTTCAAGTAAATAATTCAAGGGAATCGAGAAAAACCAATGACCACCAAATTGAACACTTTTCTAGAAAGAGAAAAAGACGAATAAACAAACATTTAACCCATTATCTTCATCCTTGGAATCCACATCATGAAGGATCTATTGGAAGTGACTAATTGTTGGTTATGTAACTCTAAAACTCTCAATGGCTCTTACTCTATCCTTGTAGACTCCAAGACCCTTGAATGTTGCATAGAGAAAATGTAGAAGGGAAAATGATATATGCTCAAATTGAGAGCTCAAAGTCCTTTGCTTCTACAACTAGAAAAGTAAATAACTCTACAGTACTTATGCACACATGTGCATTATGTAGAACATAAAATCAAAAGCTTCTAGAGATAGATCATGATTCATAATGGATGATAGTATTTAGTTCAATTCCTAAACAATCTTCCTAATTGTTTTGCATTAAATATGTCATTTTGCAGAGATTTTCCTATTATATGATATGGACGAGATGATTGAATTCCACATTTAAGTACAATAATTCCTTACATACCTGCAACGAAGGTAAACAAATTATTAATCAAGCATTGTACAATCACATATACACATGTAGCTTGACAAAAGCTGCAAGTCAAAGACAACATTATTGGATCTTCCATTACTAGACTGAATGAGAATCGAACATACCATTATTTAGTATTTAAGAAAATTACAAAGTAAATGGCATTTTATATCTTCATAAAACAAGCAACATACATACAGAGTTTACTACATTGAAAAAACAAATGTATCAGTCATGGATATCCACTGATATGGAGAATTTTTTTGATGTCCTCTAAAAAGCTAATACAAGGATATCCATGCTTAGGGCTCAAATGTATCTCAATGCTTAATAGGTTTGGATGTTATCATCTAATAGAGTACATTGTATGATGACATGAGAAGAACAAGGTCTTTAAAATACACTTTCTTAATATAGAATCATAAACACTCCTTGCATGTAATAATTGTGAATGGTACAGACTCATTCCTGTAGAAACTTACACACAGGTAACCATGAATTTATCCACTATGTTACCAATTATAGACCAAGTGCAAAACTTATGCCTAAAGAGTAAATATGCTTATAATACTTGCTTAGCAAGAAATATAAAATTCATTTACACTTCTCCACCCTTATCTACCTATACACAAGTAAAGTATTGAGTGGTGAGGTATGTATGCATGGGTGTTGGAGTAAGGACATTGTAGGAAGGGTCATGTATGAATGAGTGGTGGATTCTATCTATAGCTGATGCAGGGGCACATTCTCTCCTCAATAATTTTATTATCGATCAGACCTTAAGGTCTTGATATTTTCCCAAGAGAATGGGTTTATTTGTAAATTGTTGTAAATATTCTATAGTTTACAAGTATAAGTCTACAAGAATCTATAAATGATGAATCACAGGGTTAGGTGTCAATCAAAGGAATTTGTGTCAATTAGATGATGATTCATGTAATCAAATATACACTTAGTGGTAGAACTCGATGAGGTTTCAATTAGTGATTCATCACATAGATAAAGTCGAATTCTATTTTGAGAATCAATTATAGGTTTGTACGAGGTTCGTTAGTAAGATGCAATTATTTGCATGCAACTATTTACATGTAAGCCTACGAGCATTAGGAGGATTTTTCCAAGTAAATTAAAATCAGGCTAAGGAGAGACAAAGAAAAGTCTCTGGACCAAGCTAAGGAGGAGAGGTTGAGGAAGAACTCTGTGAGGTTGAGGAAGAACTCTGTTGGACAAAGCCTTCAGATTCGATATGATTCGGACCAAGAGATTTAATAATATCTGTGGAATTGTATGAATTTATGAATTTGTGTGAAGTTTGTTAGTTTTGTACCTAGGGAAGTGCTCCCCTAGTGACTATTTTCCTAAGTCACTTAGAAGGGGGAAAAAGTGACCCTCACATTAAAAGCACTTTAATGAGACTTTATAAAATGAAAGTCACTTTTTGCTAAAGTTAAGTGGGTGAGTAAATATTTATTTATGTCAATTAAATAAAGTGATGTTTTTACTCTCATTCAATCGTGACCATTGGATTTGATCATTTGCTCACCGTTGGATTAGAACCCATTTAGGGATTAGACAAAAAGCACGAGGGAGGCAAAACCTAATTACTTTTTGTGATTGAAGTGGAGATAGTTGAGAGAGACAGCAGCTAGCATGATTTCCAAGGAGCAGCAAGGCACAGAAATCGAGGAGACTTCAGCATAAATTTCTGGGCACATTTCCCAACACCGTCGTACAGCATAAATCTGGGCAAAAATATCGAGGATAGTCCTGGGCACGCAGACTGAGAACAGTAGCACAGAAATCGAGATGTTCTGGGCACAAATCCCGAGATAACCAGCATGGTTTTCAAGGGAGTTCACGGGCACATTTCCCAAGATAGGCTCGGTTTTCAAGGCAGTGAATTTGGGCACTATTACCAAGGCATATTCTGCTCAGTTTGTGGAGAAGGTACAGGGCACGGGTTTCAAGACATTTAGCACAGTTTTCTAGAAAGATAACAGCACAGAAATCGAGGAACAAACAGCACAGAAATTGAGGGAGATTTCAGTTTTGTTCATGCACAGAAATCGAGGTGCATTGGCATAGACATCGAGGAAAGTACAGTGGTATGGACTGTGTATTTTCCAGCACAGTTTCTGAGTAAATTCTGGCACGGATTTCTAGGCTGTGGGCACACAAATCGAGGTTCAGTTTGGTGCACGTTTTTCAAGAAAGATTCTGCTGAGTGGTGAAGATAAGTTAATCTTTTCATTGTAATGCTGTGATGAATATCTTGTTGAAGAAATAATATCTCTCTCTCTCTCTAACTGGTTTTCCCCGTGGGGGTTTTTCCAGGGCTCGATTTTGGCCAAAAATCTCTGAGTCTATTATTCTATGGTGTGACTATTAAATGTGTTTTTCAGCCTGTTATTAGCATTCTATTGTGTGTTTGATTGTTACAGAAAAATTTTATAAGTAACCTACAGCCTATGCATAACCGGCTGTAGGTGAAAACCACAAATTGTTAACTCAAACCAGCAAACAGTAAAGTGCAGAAAATTCTACATGGTATCAGAGCAAAGGGGGCAGAAAACAGTGATAGTTTGCAGACACACATAAATTTTCAGATCTCAGAAACTTCAGTATTTTTATCTTCTGTTAGTGGGCAGCGTTCTATTGGGGTGGTGTTCAGATGGCTATAGGTTTGAGGATTGAAGATAGGTTGAATGGAATAGAAAACTTTGTGCCTTGGAAGCCAGAATCTTGTTGATTTTGGAGGAGAATGAGCTATGGGTGGAGGTGGTGAGGAACACTACTACCAACCCCATTGCCATTCTAGATGGCACAGATGCTACAGCTCTTTCAACCTTCAACAAGAAAGAATATAAGGCTAGGAGGATCATCCTTGATGCAGTAAAAGACCACATAATCCCTCACATTTTTGGGAAGACCAAGGCACATGAGATGTGGAGTGCCTTGACCAACTTGTATGAGAGTTCCAATGAGAACAGGAAGATGGTTCTCAAGGAGAAACTCAAGAGTATCAAGATGAATGGAGGAGAGGGAGTCACAGCTTACCTCACCAGGATTTCTACAGTTCGGGATGAACTGGCAGCGGTTGGTGAAGTAGTATCTCCTACTGAGCTAGTACGCACAGCAGCGAATGGGGCTTCAAAGCCCTGGAGTGCATTTGTGCAGGCCATAGTGGGAAGAGAGAACCTACCATCTTGGGAGAGGCTGTGGGATGACTTTGTGCAGGAGGAGACCAGGAGGGGTCTCGTACAGGGCAGTTCATCAGGTGGTGGGGCAGATGAGGAGAACGTGGCACTGATAGCCAAGGGTAAGAAGAAGAAGGGTCCCAAGAAGAATGGGGCCAAGAGGCAGCAGCAACAGCAACCACAGGGTGGACATAATAACGACTTGAGTAAAATCAAGTGCTATTGTTGTCAGGCGTTTGGGCACTATGCATCATAGTGTCCAAGCAAGAAGAAGAAGAAGGGACAGGGACAACAGACAGCAGCCTTAGTAGAGGTTGCTGAGTTTGGTGATAGGTTTCAGAGGGAGTTTTCCCTATATGATGGATAGATTGAGAGAGAGAGAGTCTCCTTAGCCACCAGCACAGACATGGATATGGAGAGTGAGCACTCATTGTTGACAGGGCATCAGACAGGTCCATCCACCACTGGTACGTGGTACATTGACAACGGAGCCTCGAGACACATGACAGGTACTCGGGATTTGTTCTCCGAGCTTTCACGGACAACTAGAGAGGTGGAGGTGGTACTTGGTGGCAACACCATTGTTAGAGCAGTGGGTCAGGGGACCATTACATTTGAGAGGGAGTCCATGAGTCCCATGACTTTGAGGGATGTGTTGTACATCCCTGGGCTGAAAAAGAACCTTGTTTCAGTTTCCACTATTGAGGACAGGGGTCTTGGGTGTGTTTCTCAGATGGGAGAGTGCAGGTGTTTCCCAAGACCACATGTGTATCTACCCCCATGGATATTGGATTTAGATGTGGACGACTATACAAGTTATTGTTTTAGCCACAGCATGCTCTAGCACACAGTAGCAGCAGCAGTGAGCTATGTGAGTTATGGCACAGGAGGATGGCCCATTTACATCACCCTGCTCTGAGATTGTTGAGGAGCATGGTCACAGTTTTACCTGAGTTCGACACTGAGTAGAGTGATGTGTGCAGAGGGTGTGCTTTGGGAAAGCACACCAAGACTGTTTTTCCTAGCAGTGACACGAGAGCAGCAGGAGTGCTTGACTTGATTCATTCTGACATTTGCAGTCCTATGTCCTCAGTATCTCTGACTGGTCACGAGTACTATATTAGCTTCATTGATGACTACTCCAGGAAGACCTAGATCTACTTCTTGAGGAGCAAGAAGTCCCCACTTGTATTGAGTGTCTTCCAAGGGTTCAAAGCCCTTGTGGAGAAGCAGACGGGGAGGAAGATCAAGATGTTGAGATCAGATAATGGGGGTGAGTATACCTCAAAGGATTTCAATGCTTTCTGCAGGCAGGAGGGTATACAGCGATAGTTGACAGTTCCCTACACTCCTGAGCAGAATGGAGTAGCAGAGAGAAAGAACAGGTCGATCGTTGGAGCAGCGAGAGCCATGCTTCATGATCAGGGGTTACCGTTCTTTCTATGGGCATAGGCTTGCAACACTGCAGTGTATCTGCAGAACAAGAGTCCTCACCGTGCTTTGGGGAGGATGACTCCAGAGGAGATGTATTTAGGCAAGAAGCCTGAGGTGAGCCATTTTCGGATATTTGGCTCTCTGACTTACTCTCACGTCCCTTCTGAGAAGAGGACGAAGTTCAAGCCCACTGCAGAGAGAGGTATCTTTGTGGGTTGCGATGAGACTTCGAAGGCATATCGGCTTTACATTCCTGGCCAGAGGAGAGTTGTAGTGAGGCAGGAGGTGAAGTTTGATGAGGAGAGGGCCTTCAGGAAGTCGAGAGAGATGGAGCAGGGGGAGCCACCAGCTCCCACACCTCAGTTGATACAGGCTTTTTCCATACAGGTTTCAGGTCCGCACGTTTCTGGGGTGACTGGATCACAGGGTACAGGCACAACGTCTACAGGATCAGTGGTTCAGATTACAGGTACAGGGACAGGTTCAGGGATTGGCACAGGTTCAGGATCACAGGTTTCAGGCTCACAGATTGCAGGGTCCTCAGGGACTAGTTCATCAGCTACTGGTCCTCGGGGTGTTAGACCTCATGCTTCTGGCACTTCCTCGGATGAGGATACACCAGTTTGGGAGGAGCCTTCAAGGAAGAAGAAGCCTAAGTGGCTTCAGGACACCTTGAAGGAAGTAGAAGCATTTGGTAGACCTCAGGAGCCGATCAGGATGATTGTTGAGCCAGACAGATATGGGATGGCCCTTGTTGCGAGTCTTCATGACTCTGCGCCTTCTACATTTGAGGAGGCTTCTCAGCATCAGGTATGGAGAGATGCCATGATGGAAGAGTACCATTCCATCATGAAGAATGATGCTTGGGAGATTGTGCCGAGACCTGAGGGGAAGTCAGTTGTGACTTCCAAGTGGCTATACAAGATCAAGCATGCTGCAGATGGCAGTGTGGAAAAATTCAAGGCTCGGTTTGTGGCTAGGGGGTTCTCACAGGTTGAGGGAGTTGACTATGATGAGACATTTGCTCCAGTTGCTCGGTATTCCTCTATCAGAACAGTGATATCTATAGCAGCAGAAATGGGTTCGAAGATCCACCAGATGGATGTGAAGACCGCGTTTCTCAATGGTCTTCTATAGGAGGAGGTGTATTTAGAGTAGCCACAGGGATTCGAGATACATGGGAGAGATTCTCATGTGTGCAGGCTTAGGAAATCCTTGTACGGTCTGAAGCAAGCTCCTAGAGCTTGGTACTCCAGGATAGATGCATATTTGACTTTGATGGGATTCCAAAAGAGTGAGGCTGATCCCAACCTATACTACATTGTGGTTGGTGGAGATCCACTCATTCTTCTGTTATATGTTGATGACTTATTTATCACTGGAGATGAGCGTCTTATTGCACAGTGCAAGAGAGATCTTGCTGCTGAGTATGAGATGATTGATATTGGGCTGATGCATTACTATTTGGGGATGGAGGTTTGGCAGGAGCCAGGACATATTTTTCTAGGACAAGGGAAGTATGCAGCAGAGATTCTGAAGAGTTATCGGATGGACGACTACAGGCATATGTCTACACCTATGATCACCAACTTGAAGCAACTTCGTGCTTCAGAGGGTAAGTTGGTGGATCCCACACTATATCATCAGCTCATCAGATCGTTGATGTATCTGGTCAACTCCAGGCCAGACTTGTGCTTTGCGGTCAACACTCTTAGCCAGTTCATGGTGCAGCCTAGAAGTGTGCATTGGGTGGCCGAAAAGCACATCTTGAGATACCTAGCAGGGACAGTGGATTATGGTCTGGACTACAGGGGTTTGGGTGGAGTCAGCTTGGTTGGGTTCACAGATTCAGACTGGGCAGGTTGTGTGAGGGACTGGAAGAGCACTTCTGGTTGTTGTTTCAGCTTGGGCTCGGCAGCAGTGTCGTGGTTCAGCAGGAAACAGAAGTCCGTTGCATTAAGTTCTACTGAGGATGAGTATATGGCAGCTAGTTAGGCGACTTGCGAAGCACTGTGGCTTCGTAAGTTATTGGTAGATTTATTTGATCAGCAGCTGAGACCTACGGTGATTTACTGCGACAATCAGAGTTGTATTCAGCTCTCTGAGAATCCGGTTTTCCATGACAGGTCGAAGCACATTGAGATCAGGTACCACTTCATTCGGGACTACGTTCAGAGAGGGGCAGTTGAGCTACAGTATATATCCACTAATCAGTAGGTTGCAGATGTCCTGACGAAGTCTTTGGGGAGGGGGAAGTTTGTCTTCTTCAGAGATAAGTTGGGAGTGGTGCGGAACACCTTCCTCGGTAAGAGGGAGTGTTAGTTTTGTACGTAGGGAAGTGTTCCCCTAGTGACTATTTGCCTAAGTCACTTAGAAGGGGGAAAAAGTGACCCTCACATTAACCAGCACGGTTTTCAAGGGAGTTCATGGGCACATTTCCCAAGACATGCTCAGGTTTCAAGGCAGTGAATTTGGGCACTATTCTCGAGGCATATTCTGCTCAGTTTGTGGAGAAGGTACAGGGCACGGGTTTCAAGACATTCAGCACAGTTTTCTAGAAAGATAACAGCACAGAAATCGAGGGAGATTTCAGTTTTGTTCATGCATAGAAATCGAGGTGCATTGGCACAGACATCGAGGAAAGTACAGTGGTACAGACTGTGTATTTTCCAGCAGAGTTTTTGAGTAAATTCTGGCACGGATTTCTAGGCTGTGGGCACACAAATCGAGGTTCAGTTTGGTGCACATTTTTCAAGAAAGATTCTGCTGAGTGGTGAAGATAAGTTAATCTTTTCATTGTAATGCTGTGATGAATATCTTGCTGAAGAAATAATATCTCTCTCTCTCTCTAACTGGTTTTCCCCGTGGGGGTTTTTCCAGGGCTCGATTTTGGCCAAAAATCTCTGAGTCTATTATTCTATGGTGTGACTGTTAAATGTGTTTTTCAGCCTGTTATTAGCATTCTATTGTGTGTTTGATTGTTATAGAAAATTTTTATAAGTAACCTACAGCCTATTCATAACCGGTTGTAGGTGAAAACCACAAATTGTTAACACAAACCAACAAACAGTAAAGTGCAGAAAATTCTACAAAGTTTCTGGTAATTATGATGGGACTAGGTGTTTATTAAATATAATATGATTGCATATTGTTTTAAGTGCTTCTATTCTTAGTAATCTTCCAGATTGCATTTAATTACTCTGTGAATGATTTTATTTGATCCCCAATTCCTGCTATCGCATATCTGCAGTAGCCAAGTGTAAGTGGAATTTAATGAACTCAGCGATAGACTAGATGTAAATTAGTAGTATTTTGTTTCTAAAAGGATTCACACCAAGTGTTTCCATGAAGGTTGTTTACACCCAGTTCGTTAGTGCATTTGCTAGATGAGTTAATTAACCAAGGGCACAATCCGATCTTGAATTCAGGGAGGCAATTGCATGTCATTTTAGTTTTGTATGGAATAATCAATACTCTGATTATGATATTCATTGAGCCATAATAAGTCATGTTCTGATCATAATCACTGTGAAGTTGAGTGATCTACCTGAGAGGGAATGAGAGAATTATGTTACTGAACATATTATACCAAGTGTTCTGTCAATTTGATACATTATCTCGCTCCTTTCATGATGGTGACAGTCTAATCAAGATTGTAGGAGAGATCGGTCGCACTCTTCTTTTAATGAGCCACTGGGTGAATGAATTCCAGGTTTTTAGATGCAAGTAAGCCTCCATAGTCATGTATTTACAATTGGATGCTTATACATTTGCTCAGAGCAGGGGTTGTGAGGATATGAAGGTTTAGCACCACAAGAAGGTAAAGTCAAGATTGGTTTGATTTCAATAACTAGCTTGAAATCTATAAAAAAGGATCAATCACTTGACCTTGAGAACAAGAGGTGAAAGAACTTGGCACGAGAATTTGGTTTTGGTTGCATGGGGATAAATCCCCATGCTAAGATAACTCAGAAATATGAGTTTTAAAACCATCAACATGAGTTGAATAGCCCATAGTTACGGTGGAGAAAATAAAGAGTGTCTAAATTAGATTCTTCAAACCTGGGAGTTGTCCCATTTGGTCATTATTTTTTGTATCAGAGCAGGTATGCTATTTGGGATGAGAAATTCAAAGCACAGTTATGCTATGAAATTGGAAAATGAGAGTTTGCAAATTTGCAATTGTGGAAGAAAGATGAGGATGGATATTTGGACAGTGATAGACGGTATAGAAACAAAGTTCAACATAGGAACTTTGGTGTTGCATAATTAACGCCATTTAAACCAGGGAGCAAAGATGGATGTTGAGAAGACAAGATCTTGGAGTAGATCTTACATGTATGACAAATACTTTGTGGAAGGTTGCGGAAGAAAGAAAATGTAACCAGAAATGAGATATCTGAAGAGAGAAGCATACAACCTTCCACAAAGAAACAAAAAGATTGGAAAAGAAAATTGTTTTCCTTTGAGATTTGTGAACAAGTTTTTGCAAAGGAATGAGGGATAATTTTCATAACTCCCACACAAAATATTGGCGAGGGAATAGAAATCTGGTGCAAAGTATCTAGAAGCGAACTGAATGCAAAGGGACTTCAAGGGAGGAAAGTAAAAAATTAATGCATCTAGAAAACTCTGGAGTTGAGACAATGTGAAGATGTAGTGAAGAATGTAAGAAGGCTTGGAGATACTTTAGATGATGAAGTACATGAACCCCTAAAATGGGCTATGCAAGAATACAGTGACACAAGTATGGAACTTGTCAAAGAAGAGATAACAATAAAAGATGATGACAATGTTGAAGTGTATGATCATAGAGAAATCATTACAAAAATATATAAAGTGTTAACTGTTTATTAGTCATTTCAACAAAATCCAAGAACAAAGTTTGTTTGAGGAATCATGTAGACTAAGCATGCAACTCAGATATATGCACTATTGGTTGCACAAATTTTTATTCAATGAACAATTTTTTAAAGAAGTTGAGGATAGGACGAAGGATGGAGACAAAGAGACCACATCATCCATACAAAATTTATGAGAAAATTGGCAGCAGAAAAATTGCAGTAATTATGTGAATCAACAAAGGACAAGAATAGATATTGAACTTGATGAGTTATAGAGGAATTTGATGAAAATATCGAAGTGGAATTATCAAAGGAAGAAGAAGGTGACCGACATACAAGTACATCTTACTGAAGGAAGCAAGGAGTTTTCCCAACAACAAAGTAAATTATGGGATCCTAGAAGGACACAAACAGTAACAATGGAGCAGCAAGCCAACAAGGCAAATCAACAATAGCATTCGATTTGGGATCCAAGAAAAGACTCATGATTAGGAGATCATGAAAAAAATTTAATCCTGGGAGTCTAATCCAGGAGCACATTCTCTCCTCAATAATTGTATTATCGATAAGACCTTAGGGTCTTGATATTTTCCCAAGAGAGTGGGTTTATTTGTAAATTGTTGTAAATATGGAATATCCTATAGTTTACAAGTATAAGTGTAGAAGAATCTAGAAATGATGAATCCTAGGGTTAGGTGTCAATCAAACGAATGAGTGTCAATTAGATGATGAATCATGTCATCGAATATGCACTGACTAGTAGAATTCAATGAGGTTTCAATTGGTAAGTCATCAGATAGATAAAGTCGAATTCTATCATGGGAATCCGTTGGAGAAATAGTAGGAGTTTGTTTTAGTGTGATGGAAGCATTTATATTTTCCTTTATTACGTAATCGCGTGGGAATTTTTTAAAAGGGAATTGGCCATGGAAATTTAGATTAGGACATAGGTGTGTAAATCAAGATTTATATTATGCATGTACATTTATTTTGTTTATGAATGAGAAGAGGAATTCACCAATGGTTGAGTATTGATTCTATGTGTTTTTGCATGAATACATAAATACCTGGTGGATGTTTAGTTAATGTGAATGATTAAATAACATTGTGCATGAATTATGATGGGTAAGATAGTCCCATTTGTGTGAGTGGACGTGGAAGAGATAAAACAAGATAGACAGAACTCATTGGAGCGTAGAACTAGGTAGAATCTCTGCAAGAGGTTCTAGTTCAGATATGAAATTGGGTAGAACCTCACAGGTTCCAATTTATGTGGAATTAATTAAGACTTAGAGGAATCCTGTGAAGGATTGAGAAATTTGTGTGATTGTGTGTGAAATATCAGGGTTTTTTTATGCAATAATATTGTAGATTGAGGGCAAGATAGGGAAGATGAAGTTCCTATGAACTTAATAAGATAAGGTTAAATCTCTATTCATGAAGGAACTGCAGAAGGGTTTGAAAACACCTTGGACAATCAAAACCAATGTGCTTTAAGGTGAATTGGGTTTCATTGTGTTGCATTGCGGAGTTCAAGCTATTGAAGTTGTATTGAATATGCAAGTATATCCATGAGATCTGGAGGAAAGACAATGAAAAATTGTCATTGTATGCAACCAGGAAATACCCATGAAGTAAGTTTCCTTCGAGAGAATAAGACGAAGGTAAAGGATTTTAATATCGGCATTTATCTTATCAATTTCATGCAAATTCAATTGTAGCATCGATTTGTGAAGTGCTACAAATGATATTGATTCCTTTGATCGAGATTTATGTCTAACCAAATGAAGTGTTGGAGAAAAACGCCCTCTAATGGAAAGTAAATTTCCTCTGAGTTTTGGATGGAAAATCATCCCTATTGTAAAGAAATAACATGCTCTGTTTATTCAAGAATTGAGGAAACTCTGTTTTCAGGTTGAAAAGGAAGGTATTGTAAAGAAATGATCCCATCCTACGCAATACTTATACACAGCCAGGGCCTTCCTCAAATACAATGGATGGATGGTTTGCTAGCACTTACATTCCATGGATGTCCTCACCTCAGAGTAGTGACGGCAATAGGTTTGTGGTTGGACTTGACAACGCTTATGGTCTAAGAGATACATCAATATGGCCTCAATGCATAATTTAAAAATGACCCAGATATTTAACAACTACCAAAACCCCTGCTAAGAAAAATCAAACAATGAAAAAAATTGAAAGAATGGAGGAAATATTTCATACTTACATATGTATTGAGTTTCCTCACAATGCTAAAGAAATTGTTTCTTGAAGTCCTTGGGAATAAGTCTCGTGCGAATTCTGGGGATTACAGATAATGAAGATGTTATTCTAGAGCCTTCATGTAGTCATAATCGAGTCCATGGAGCTATCGTCCACCATGTCATACATCTTGGAGAGAAACAGAGGCACCACATTGCCGCCGCTATTATCCATCCATACCCTGAAACCCCAAAAATAAAAAAAAACCCAAATCAATACATGGACTAGGCCTTGATGTGTTCCCAGATATTTCTAATGTTATGTGGGGAATTTAAGAGATGTCAATATTGACCATATGATTCATATACAAACTCACTGCGATGTAATGTTCAAATTTGGAGCAATGCTCCTGTAGATAGTACCATCGACTCATGCTATTTTAGGTCATATCTCATTTGGTTGTCAAGAATGCAATCTTCATACAATCCCTCAAATCAAACTCGTAGTATGATGTATACTGTAATCCCCAAACGGTTGTATCAATTCACATCTTGAAAATGGATCCCATCTAATGCAGGAATCAATGTTAGCAATTGCAAAACCCTAAAAACTCTCTTAAATTTGAGAAAATAAATATGGTCAAGGGCAGAGCAAAGTAAGGGCAGAAGCATAGAGAGAGCAACGACACTTAGCTTAGGGAAGTGCTTTACCCATGGGAAATAAAGGAGTTTTACTCAGGCTCGCACCCTAGCTAACACTTTCCTTGGTTGGCCCAACTATGCCTTGTCCCTGCGCCAATATAGGTGAGGGAGGAAGGGAACAGGTCGGAATCATTTTTCATCTGCAATATTAGGTGCCAGGAGAACCAGCTCATTGTTCTTCTGCAATATTAGGTGCCAGGAGAACCAGTTAATTGTTCTTCTGCAATATTACGCGCGATGGATACATGGCCACGGTACCCCACCCACGCTTGGGACACTGCGTTGGATGAGGACATTAACGAACAATGTTGGCACGAGGTGGAAAATGTTCTTGATGTGAAGTAAGCAAGTGGAAAGTGTTTTCACCTTATTGTGGTCACATGGTTAAGTTTTTAGTTGGTGTAGTCAACATAAATAAATAAAGGGGAGAAGTTTAAGACATATGAGACTATTGTCTTAAATTAACGTCTCAAAAGACCCCTATATGTCGTAGTGCTGGAAATGCTTGATTTTCTTAACCAAAAACATGAGACATGCTCAATCGTCTTTAACTTTGGGAATTTATAATTATTTGATATTGATTTGATCGCATTCCTGAAATCGTGGGATTGATTATTTGCCACTCAAAGCTCTGCCACTTGTGAATTTGTTAGTCTAAGAATCCGGAAGATAACCTTCAACCAACATCACCTGTCAATCCTTTACCCCATCAAGTGCTAAAATGTCTATCTCCAAACTTGGAAGATAACTCTCCTTTGATTATGTTTCAATATTCAGAGATTTGGAAATGATTTCAATATACAAAGTTTTAAACAGTTTTTTTTTTATATATGCAGGTGTCCTTGACATTCATTTGCCAACGCATTCTGCAATATTAATCTCCATCGTGGAATTCCTCTCTTGGGTGCACTTGGATGATGTGGTAGGAACTTAGTCCTGCGTTGCGTATTATCATCTCCTTGAAAAAATCAACCAATGATATGTTCACAGTGTACTCATAATTTGAATTCGAAAATATTTTCATTGAATACAAATTCCACTACAAACCATGGGCTTTATGAGCTTACATTCCTTTCAATCTGCTAATTCTAACTGACCCTTACGCATGCTTGTGATTTTCTGAGTGCTTAACTGACCCTTAAGCATGATGGTGATCTTCTGAGTGCTTTGGAAAGACACTTGAACTTTCACACATCTGTCTTCGGATATTTTTTAGTACACTTGCAATATCATCCCAGTGTACACTTAATCACATGCCATAACAATTTTCAATACCTGTGAACCTTCTTTCAACCTTCATCGGCACTTGGATAAGGCTTGAACGTCTTCAATTATTGCTTGGCTTCTTCGGTACTAACTTCAATTGAGATTTGTCATGATGCCGACACCCTTTGCCTTGGCACTGAGATGGCTCGTGATTCAAAACTTGAACGCATGCTTCGACTTTTAATTTGCTAACTATAATATTTTGATGCTCTTGAATGCATATGATTTGTATTCATAATCGATCCTTGGTGCATATGGTGAATGCTTGAAACTCCACACCCGACGCGTAGTGCACAATCTTAGTGACCCGTGGGCTCTTGTTCTTGGCGTTTGCTTGCATCTGCTGTTAGCGTTTGTGTGCTCTACCCGGGCAGTCTCACGCTTAGTTGGAAGCTTGCTTGCTCTCAACGTCTTTTTATTTGTGCGGTGAGAATTATCCCACATGCAAACCAAAGGATAAGTATTTAAGCCTTTATATTGTCTGATGTCCATAGTTTCCATTCAGGTGATGTGTATTACAGTTGAGATGTTAATCCGGTTCATTGTGGTGTGAATAATTAGAGATATCAAAGCCCGTAGCTTTTGCAAAATACTCCAAGATAAATGGAGTCTGAGTTGGGTACTTGAATATTGACTTAACACTTGTGATGTGGCAGCAAAATACGACAAGATAAATGGAATCTGCGTTGGTTACTTGGAATATTCACTTAACACGTATTTTAATTAAAATACGTGTTTTTAAAATACTCCCAAGATTCTGCGTTGGTTACTTGGAATATTCACTTAACACGTATTTTAATTAAAATACGTGTTTTTATTGAAATTTTTATTTTTTCATGTCGTGGGAGTCTCAAAAGTATGCAGTGTGGGTATGGGTTAGATGCGGAATTAAAATCTGCATTCAATGAGTTCCCAAATTTGAAATTTGGGTAAGCCGTTAAAGAAATATGTAAAAAATACGATAAGAAAAAGTAATTTTAATTTTTTCTCTCTAAACTTTAGAACTCTTATTTTATTATTGAAACTATTATTTTATTATTTCCCTTAGTATTATTTTATTATTTCCCTTAGGAGGCCCATTTTAGACCTCAAAACTCCCCTAATGGCCCAAGGCTCAAAAGGAGATTTTCCCAAATTGACCCCCGCTACCCTCTGTCTTGCTAGATGCATCTCGGAATACAATCTGGGCCTCTTCATTGCGTTGGATTAAGCTAGAGTCTTCCTTTTTCTAGGACTAGTATTTCTCTATAGAGACTATGAAGAAAACGTTGATTAACACACTTCTAAAATAGAAATGCAATCCAATATTGCAAAAATCACTACATATGAAGCAACAAGTCCTAACGTTTTCCTTCTCCCCAAGCCCTTCAATACTAGAAAACTCACTACAAATGAGACTACAAGTCTCGCGGGAATTTACCTCCTTAGTGAGCCCAACCTATACACAATGCTTCCCTACAGAAACTACAATAACTAATTAATAAAAAAAACCTAAACCATAAATAAACACCATTCTTGGATAACAATTTCATCAATTAATGATCTCACTATTAATATCTCAGGAACTCATGGAGAAGGAATAGGAGTTGGAGCACTTAACTGGACAAGACGCTTTTGAAGGCACATGAGGAGTTGGAGCAAATGTAGTAGAAACAACCATAGGTGAAAAAACTATTGATGTTGCAACATTAGATACAAGCGTGCATCCATAGTGTATTAAGCATGTGTTGGGGATGAGTGGCAATAAAACGACCCTTCTTCCACCAGGGACGAATGCCAATGGTGGGGTTAGGGTGGCCAAGGATTGTACTAAACATGTACTGTGGGAGTAATGACATAGGAGATGCACCTGTGAAAGGTGGATGTTTTGAACTCTACATAAATGGGGCAACCTATATACAAATTTTGAATATGTTTGATTGATACGAAGACATGAAAATTAGACAAAATACGGTAACAAATAAGATCAAAAATTAAAAACATATTTAACTTTACAAGTGATACTGGGAGAAATGTTTACACAACACGTGGTGATCACTATGGTGTGGGAGATATGCCAAGCTATTTAGAAAGAAAAATTATATCACTAAACATACTATGCTATGACTAACCATTCTCTTTTATATTGAATATGGAAATAACTAGCAAGATAAAAAAAATTATTGTTGCCCAAGGTTCAACAATATATGTGTGAGGCAAGCCTAGTGAACATGCTATTGCAATAGCTCCATCAACCAAGGAAAATTTCACTAATGCATCTATGTGTGATTGTGATGTATTATCATTATGTAGAAACTACACATAAAATAATTAGATATACAAAATAATGACACAACATTATATTTATATAAAACTAGTCTCACACACACACACACATATATATTCAATAAAAAAACAAATATTATCCTAACCTACATGAAAGTCTCATGTGCACTAGTCAATATGGGCCTATACCAAGCCTTCCCACATCTTGATCATTGATTAGAATGATAAGAACTAGTTCCATGTGACCTCTCTTACCTATCATGTACTAAATGGAAAAAAGTGCTAACCCTTCACTCACAAATCTCGCCTAGTGAGATAATGGAATGGATTTAGAATGCCATAGTAAGCTACAAATCAAAGTGGAAATTGATTTTTGGTCCTCGTAAATGTTATCTTAAATGGGAGGATGTTAGGAAATAGGGTTAGGCCTCTACCTAGGAGGGTGATTCCCTCTTAATGGGTCATGCCTGAAATTTTCTATATCTTGTGTAGACCCACCACCCACCCTTTCGAATTCACCAATTCCAAAGTAGTTGACATAGTGACCTAAAAAATCCCATCCCATAATTTTTCAAGGAAATATGAGCCTCCCTACTCTTGTAGGGAGGTTTTACAAACAACATGAACCACCTATTCATCGAATGAAAATGTGTCTCATTGCCACTTAAGGGTGTGTTCTCGTTCTAGTGTTAGTAAACAAGAAAAGTAAATATTCTTTGTAATATTAAGATTTCTGATCTGGTTTCTATCCAAATCGGTTCTATAATAATCAAACATCCTATCCTTGTATTACAAAATAGTAGATAACTTGCCTCGGACATCAACACTGAAATAATAATTCTATCTAATGATGTAACCAATGAAAGTAGAGGGCTCTCTATTGTTTCTAAAATCTTGTATTATTGCTCTTAATGATTGAATAACCACATTAATTTCATCATTTCATATGTAGGTTCAGGGTTATTGTTTGGTATATATTTGTGTAATGTACTCACCTGTGGACCCCATTCGAGGAGGGGAATATGCTACCAATCTATGGGGCTTTTCATAAAACTCAGCCAACTCATTAGATGCCTACAGTTAAAAACAAATGTGTGCATATGTAAATCAAACAAATATGCACAGTGGAATTAAAACATCATACACACACCATTCATGCCCATCCAACATATCAAAATAAACTACAAATTAAACATTGCAGAAGTAAATACACATCAGATACTTATCTTCATTTCACAATTGACCCAAACAACTAGCTATGTCACTGCAACGTTCCTCCCAGCCATAGGTCTTTTCCCAACCTGTATTCTTTCAACACTCAGAGACCACCCCTGAGCTGGGCATGATATCTACAAGGAAAATGGAACCCTCAAGCACAGCACAGCCCAAAGCAATGGATACCCATCTCAACCCCCAAATTCATTTACACACAGCAACTCAAAAACTGGGCATGGATACACAATTCAACAATGGGATTTACAGAATAGGGTCTAAGGGTTTTCCCAAATCATTGCACACCCAAAAACAGATTGTGGGAAGAGGAAAAAAACCCCAGGGAAGAAAACTGATTTCTCCCACGGATGTATGAGCATTCAGTGGGGCAAAACGACCTCTGTTAAACCCCCAAATCGTTTTCCCTTCTTACCCACTGTTATGCAACATAAAAACGCCCCTCCCAAGTAGGAAAATGAAGGAAAACACATGAAATCCATGGAGGAAAACACCCTGGTAGCTCTAAACTCGTGAGAGAGCAAGACTGATGGATGAAAAGTGGCTTGGGGGCAATTTCGTGGCTCTTTCCTTGCCCAAGAAGCCAAACACGAAAATCTAGGAAGGGTGGCTTGCCCATACTCAAATTTGGACAACCATACCTCTCCATTCCCCAAGGAATTAACTACCTCAACCAACTCTTGGGAAAGTAAATGATTGGGTACAAAAGTTAGCATGGGTAGTTGAGGGTTCATGGGTTCTCTTATTGACACTTGGCTTGACTTGATGGGCTCAAGGGTTTGAATATTTCCCTCCCAATTTCCTTGTAACATCATGCCCCATCTCTTGTTGCATTGCATACCTAGTTGTGGGCATTTATATTAAGATGCATACTTACAATTCCCATGGTTCATTAGCACATGGGTAGCATAATTTCAAATATTTGCCTCTTCTAGGTCCAGCGTTCACTAGCGGGGCCTTGGACTTGAACTCCACGCTAGGAATCATACATAATATGCATACATTATTTACATTATAGCTCAAAATATTACAAGGGTCAAAATGGGGGACATTACAATTTGTTCGGTGATGGTGGGTTGAATTTTTCATGTGAAGGCTCCATTTTTTGTGATTATGATACATTTAAAAAATGATATAGTATATTTTTATTTGTGTTATAAATGAATAAATAAGAGAAATAGAAAGAATTGAAATTGGATCACCTTGAAACAATAGACCTTGATATTTGTAATCACTCATTTTCCAACTACTCTTCAAAATGCTACTTCAATATCTCTTTGGTGGTAGATGATGTGTGGCTTTACAATGAAAACACGCATGGCTTATTTTTTTTTCTATTTTGGTATAGATAAACACGTGTTCTTAGGAACACATGTGCATTAATAATTTGTGCATATTCCTAAGAATGCACCCGTATGTTTTCCTATTACTCGTGAGCTGAGTTGGAAATCCCTTATCGCATTTTAGGGTGCCTAGACCATAAAAAAAGAATCTAGTGCGTGTTCTTACTCATTCTTAAGAATGTGTCCACGTTAGTGTGTGAGCATGCTTGCACGAGTGCATTCAAAAAAATATGATTGTTGTTTTTTCATCCATCATTAGCTTGTAAGCACCAATCCCCTTTGGCTATAGAAATTCCATTCCGGCATGGAATCCAATAAAGAGGGATGGAGTCTTTTAGTATAATGGTCCCAATATTTTGTATGATAATCCAAAATCAAAGTAACCAATAATAAACTCAAGAATGGCATAAGAACTCATTCATCTCTCATTCCGAGAGATAAATTCTTCATCATCACTTAAGAGATTTCCACATAGCGAGGGATGATAGGTCGAGAAAACGAAACTAGCCCAAAAATCACACAACTTTTAGAGAGGGTGAGGTACATTAGGGGATCAATTAGAGAAGTTTGTGGTTAAACATAGGGAATAGAATCATGATCCATTTTCATAAAAAGAGGCATTCCCACCATCCTTAAAATCATCCTTGCAAGTAACAAACACCTCTCCCAATTCTAATATCTTTGTGTGTAACACCTAGTTGTTTGAATTGTTATTCATGGTATTGGTTTGATCATTAATACCCACTACTTTGTTTTATCGGTCTTTCTTGGTTCATTCACATAAGAAGTCCTCCTCCCATACCATAATACCAATAGTACTCCTACAAGAAATAGTCCTCGAGTGCTCTTACTCTATGGCCATAGAGATTTGTGAACCATAGTGAACTTAGACGTTGCTCATTTGTTGCAGAGATACCAAGCGGCTATCACATTCTTCTTTCTCTATTATTCGTTCTCTTAGTGGTGATATTTATTTTCCAGAGGTTCAATTAGCCTTCCATTTCTCCTTTTTCTAAGTCTTTTGTATAGGAGGTAGTCTAAATTTAGTATGTTTTACAATTGTGACACCTATCATTCAATTATGTTTCTAGAGGGTGTATTTTTAGTTTTCTAGAATTAGTTATTTACCATATTTTTATTATTATTATTTTATTATTTTGGATCATCTAATCGCTATAAATACCAAGGCCCCTCTTTCTTTTGGTTTTCTTACACAACCTAAGCACAAGGTCACCTTTAAATTCAACATGCCATATGTCTAATTACATAGTAAATCATCAAGAATAATGTTTTTCCATCCCAAAAATTAAAATAAAGGACTTAACCACTTTCATTTCGCGGTAATAAATTTTGGGCACCCATTGTTTCAATGTGAATCTCAGAGGTTGGGCCTTCTTCTTCATAAGTGACATGAGCTTAACCTTTTTTTTAATTCATGACAGGTGTCTAGTGATATGGATATAAGGTGGATTGAGAGATCGCATAATGTGTATTTAATTCAGGTGAGGTACAAGCTTCAGGCGTTTACATGGCTAGTGATTTTCCAAGGCCTTCCTACCAAGGCACAACTTAAAAGAAGTTGTCTCTCATATGGAATTTGCGCTTCCTACCTTGAATTGGAAATAAACAAGCATCTCTTCTAGGAATGCTCTTTTTCTAGATCTTGTTGGTATTTTGTTTAGTTTGATCATGCAACCTTTTTGCAAGGGAGGTTACACAAGAGAGTAGTTCTACTAGGTGATGTTGGAGCTTTGGTATGATATTCAGTCTATGGTGTTTGGAACTCATTAATGGTTACAACATTATTTCATCTAGATGGATATTGGTGGACACCCACCTATTCGACTAGGTCAAAACAATATTTGCAGTTTGGTAGTTGTTTTATGGTTTTCAAGCCCAAAAACTTTAGGGGCCTTTTTGAGGCCCTAACTGATGTTTTTTGGTGACACCTTAGTCTATACATACTTAAAGGAAAGTATCGATAGGAAAAATGTATACTTCTCAACTAGACATTTCCAACGAGCTACCAAGCACCCTAAAAAGAGATTATATGCAAAAATCACACCCTTGGGAAGTTGAAACATCAACTAACCACCTAGGGGCCCACTAACCATTTTATGGTTCATCTCCTAGGGTTAGGTTTTTGGCTATTTAGGGTTTTTTCCATCATTCTTATGATAAACATTCCCTTTGGAATCCTTTTGTAATCAACTTGTCATGAATAAGCATGTATTTGTGTTAGGAACCCATGTCTTTACTTTGTTAGTATATTGTTGTTGGACGCATATGCTTTGTAAGTCGTCCCGTAGTATTTGTTGATCAATAGTTTGTGTTATTGTTGTTGGCGCATATGCTTTGTAAGTCACCCGTAGTATTGTTGATCCATAGTTTGTAGTGGCCCATGGTTTTGACCCATAGTATTGGCGCCTAGACTTAGTATATAAGTGTGTGTTGAGACCTATGAAGGCACCGTGAAGTTATTTGTATTGAGCTTGCTTATAGGAGGTTGCCCCCTCGAAGTGGCCTGTGATTTATATAAAAGTGATTCTGAGTTCTGTCATTTCTGCTATTTCGCATATTCTTATTAATTAATTGTTGCAGGTGCTTCACATCTGGTATCAGAGCACTTTCTTGGGCTCGCTGGGTGAAATTTCTGCCAAATTTTTTTTTGCATCTGTTGCAGGTTCGGATTTGGGAATAATACATATCCGCTTAATTGTGGGAAGAACTTGGGCATAAGCCCTAAAACTCATTGTGAGGAGTACCAAAGGAACCCCGAAGTAGCTGGCCCATTGAGAGGACCTACCAACGAAAAGGGCAACGACCCCTACCTGATTGACTAGTTCCCACCCATGAGGTAAACCAAGAGTTGTCGTTTCTGGCAAAGCAGTTATCAGTTTTACCTGAGCCGTGGAGTGAGGGGTACTGCCCCAATACGCAAGCCGTTAGACAGCATTGGTGGCCGAGTGAAACCCTTGAACTATTAGGAAGCCGCACATACCTGGGGTCCATATCTATTTTCAGCTGAACTGTTGTTGATCACTGCTGCGCCATTTCAGATCCAGCCATTCAGATCCATTCTGAAAGTCGTTCAAGAACCAGTCGTTTTCAATCCATTCGGCGCTGTTTCAGATCCCTTTATTTCCGCTCACTTCTGGGCCGTTGCAGATTTATCTATTCCAGATCCCTTCTGAGTCGTAGCTGCTCCAGTCTGGGGAAAAGGAAAAATATATATATATAAAATTCAGTTTTTTCTCCATATCTCCCTTGTTTTCATTCTGTTTCCCTTGAAATTTTTAGGGAACCCCTCTCATCCCATTCTGCATATTTCATTCCTGAGGACCCTATCCCCAATTCCCCTTCCCAAAGTCCAAAATCCCACATTTGTGTATTTTTAGGGTTTGCCATAACTTCCTCAGATTTCACCCAATCACCTTCAAATTTTACCACAGAGTTCCTTTCTGAATTCTGCTTCTTTGTCCCCCTCTGCCAAATTTTACCATTCTTTAACCCCGCTTCTGAAATCCTCATTTTTGCTTCCCTATCTATTCGACAATGTTCAAAATCTAGTCAAACCCAAATTACCCTTCAGATTTTTTCCCAAGTCCAGATTTTCCTTTACTGAAGCAATTTCTATTTTTGTTTTCCTACCCAGTCAACCCAAAAAAAAAAAAAAAAACTCCTGGTTATGGTTGTCACCCGTGCAGGAGCAAAAACCATGGAAGACGCACTTGCAGCCATCCAAGCCAAACTCTAGGATCTTGATGAAAAATTTCTCGGCCTCCATCTTGAACATTTAGCGATGAAAAACAAACGGGAGTCCGAGTCTTCATCAGACAATGGGTTCTCTTCTTCTAGCAATTTCCGTGGTCCGAAGCTTGATTTTCCTCTCTTCAATGGTACTGATCCAACTGGATGGATCTATCGTGCAGAACAGTATTTCAGTCTACATAATACTTTTGATGTCAACAAAGTTCCGCTTGCATCCTTTCATTTGGAACAAGAAGCTCTTTAATGGTACCATTGGTACATCAAGGCTCATGAAGAGCCAAAATGGCCAGACTTTTGCCAGCTCCTTTTGCAACGATTTGGTCCTAGTGCTTTTGATGACTTCACAGGAGCCCTCACTAAACTTCGTCAAATTGGCACTGTGAGAGAGTATCAAAATGAATTTGAGAAACTAGCCAACCACACTGAAGGATTGTCTGATGACTTTTACCAGAGTTGTTTTATCAGTGGTCTAAAGGATGCCATCCGCTCTGAGGTCAAAATGTTCTGTCGCAACACAATGATGGAAGCCCTAGGGTTGGCTAAGTTGGCAGAAGATAAGATTGCAGCCCAACAACGCTCCAAGCCCACTTTTGTTTCCTTCCGAAATATGGGTTCTCAACGACCACCTATACCACAGGCTCCTTGACCAACTCCTATCAAGAGTTTGTCTGAAATAGAGATGCAAGCACACAGAGAAAAGGGGCTTTGCTATAATTGTGATGAGAAATTCACTTGGGGACATAGATGTGTTCAGCAAAAGCTCTATCTCTTGGATGTGGATTCTCTGCCTGCCTCTGAAATTGGTGACAAAGATCCAGAACCAATGGATGCTCCGGTCGACATTCAGGAACCTCCTATTGACCCTCTATCTCAGGATGACCAGCCAGAGATATCTCTCCATGCTTTAGCTGGAATCACCACCCCCCAAACAATGTGGGTCAGAGGTTACTTCAAGAAGCTTTCTCTTACAATACTCATTGATTCTGGTAGCACTCATAATTTCATTGACCCTCGGATTGCCAAACAAGCTGATTATTTTATCCATCCTTGCTCCAACTTTGAAGTCATGGTTGCCAATGGGGGCACCTTGCCTTGCAAAGGGAAGTGTCGAAATGTGCGTATCTCTATGGGAGATTATACCTTGCGCTCTGACATGTTTTCATTGACCTTAGGCGGATGTGATGTGGTTTTGGGCGCTCAATGGCTACGCACACTTGGCCCTATCTTATGGGATTTTGTTGAACTTTGGGTGCAGTTTTCCCTCAATGGACAAAAACACACATTGACAGGATTACAACCAGGTTCTCTCAGCATCATTAGTTCACATCGCATGGAAAAACTCTTCAAGAAGAATTCACATGGTGTCATCGCTCAGATCCATTCCATTCAGATGCAGCCATCAGTGGTCTCCACTACTCCTTTGGCTACAAGAAATTCTGGATCGATATACAGGTGTCTTTGCTGAACCAATGGGATTTCCACCTTCCAGGCCAGAAGACCATCGTATTCAGCTCCTTCCTGGAAGCGTTCCTCCCAACATCAGGCCCTATCGCTACCCATTTCACCAAAAAATGGAGATTGAAATGCTCGTTCGGGACTTATTGAAGCAAGGTATTATTCGCCCAAGCACTAGTTCCTTTTCTTCTCCAGTTCTTCTTGTCCACAAAAAAGATGGGTCATGGCGCCTCTGCATTGACTTCTGAGCACTTAATCGCCTCACCATCAAGGACAAGTTTCCAATTCCTATTTTTGATGAGCTTCTTGATGAGCTTCATGGGGCTCACTTTTTCTTCAAGTTGGATCTTCATTCTGGGTATCATCAAATTCGGGTTCATGAGGATGATATCCCTAAAATAGCTTTCCACACACATGATGGCCATTATGAGTTTTTGGTCATGCCCTTTGGCCTCACTAATGCTCCTTCCACATTCCAGGCCTTAATGAATAAAATATTTCGACCCTACGTACGGAAATTCATTCTGGTATTCTTTGATGATATCCTCATCTACAGTAAAACATGGGATCAACATCTCCAGCATCTGGATCTTGTCAAGCAACTTTTCTCTGACCATCGTCTCCACGCCAAGTAGTCTAAATGTGTTTTTGGACAGAAGGAAGTTGAGTATCTCGGGCACATTATCTCAGCACAAGGGGTTCGCATGGATCCTGCCAAAATCGATGCCATGAACAATTGGCCGCATCCTTAGACACTCAAGAGCCTTCGTGGTTTTTTGGGGTTGACTAGCTACTACCGCAAGTTTGTCAAGGATTATGGGAATATTGCAGCTCCATTAACTGCTCTATTGAGAAAGGATGCTTTTACATGGACACATGCTGCTCAGTGTGCATTTGAAAAACTAAAACAAGCTATGTGTACTACACCTATTCTAGCTATACCCGATTTTTCCAAGCCCTTCACTATTGAGAGTGATGCTTGTGGCAATGGACTTGGTGCTGCTCTCCTTCAAGATGAAAAACCCATTGCGTTCACCAGCAAAGCCCTTTCAGGTAAGAATTTAGCTGCCTCTACCTATGAGAAGGAAATGATGGCTATTTTGCATGCAGTACAAAAGTGGTGACCATACCTATTAGGGAATCATTTCTGCATCAAGACTGATCACCAGAGTCTAAAATATTTCTTGGAACAGCGTGTCTCCTCCCCAGCACAACAGAAATGGGTTAGCAAACTCATGGGTTATGACTATGAGATCACTTACAAGAAGGGTAAAGACAATATTGTGGCAGATGCTCTTTCTCGCACATTTGATGCCCAAGGTTCTCTTTCATCTATTTCTATGCCTGTTCCAAATTGGTTGCAATCTGTTCAATAGGGTTATGTCAATGACTCTTCCTTATCTCAAATCATCCAACACTTGACCAACAACCCTTCTGTTGTACCACATTACTCTTGGGATGGTGCTTCTCTGAGATACAAGGGTCGTCTGGTGCTTCCCCAAAGCACAGATCTTCAATAGGCTGTCTTCTATAAACTCCATGTTTCTCCATCGGCAAGGCACTCTGGGTTCCTCAAAACGTATGAACGGGCACGTCATAAATTCTTTTGGCAGGGCATAAAAAGGACAATTCAACAGATGGTGGCCGAATGTGATACCTGCCAGTGCAATAAGGGTGAAACAACACTCCTTCCAGGATTGCTCGAACCCTTGCCCATACCTACACGGATTTGGATAGATATTTCTATGGATTTCATTGAAGGGCTCCCTAAATATTGCAGGAAGACAATGATTCTCATTGTGGTTGATCGCCTCTCCAAATATAGTCATTTTTGTGCTCTCAGCCATCCCTATACAGCCTCCTCAGTCGCTCAAATTTTCCTGGACCAGATCTTTCATCTTCATGGCATCCCTTCTTCCATTGTCTCGGATCGTGATGCGACTTTCACCAGTCATTTTTGGACAGAACTATTTCGCCACACTGGCACCAAACTGAAGATGAGTTCAGGGTATCACCCACAAACAGATGGTCAGACTGAAATTATAAATAAATGCTTAGAAACTTATCTTCGTTGCTTCACCTCTGAACAACAACATCAGTGGGCAAAGTGGCTCCCTCTCGCTGAATGGTGGTACAATACCTCTTACCACACTGCCTCTAAAATGAACCCATATGAAGTAGTCTATGGTCAGGCATCTCCAGTTCTTCTTCCATACACCCCCAACAGTTCACCAGTTCAGGAAGTTGACATGGTCCTTCGAAACCGCGATCAGATTCTTCACATTTTGCGGGACAATCTTCACATGGCAAGAAATCGCATGAAGCAACAAGCTGATCAGCACCGTTCTAAGCGCACTTTTCAAGTAGGCGATATGGTTTTTCTTCGTCTCCAGCCGTACAAGCAATCCTCCCTGAAACTCAAAGGGCGTCATAAGCTCGCTCCAAAGTTCTATGGGCCATATCGGATTCTTCAGAAGATTGGGTCTGTTGCTTATAAATTGGAACTTCCTCCTTCCTCCCGCATTCATCTAGTCTTTCATGTCTCTTGTCTGAAGAAAGTTCTTGGCACCAACATCAGTGGACAAACGATTTTACCCGAACTGGATAATGAAGGATCCATCCTTTTGGAGCCGGAGGCCATCCTCAATCGGCGCACTCGTCAGCTTCGCTCTCGCTTTATCACAAAGGTCTTAATTCAGTGGCACGACATGCAACCAGAGTATGCTACATGGGAACCCACTCCTTCAGATTCAACAACAATTTCCACATCTAAAGCTTTGAGGACAAAGATTTTTTTAAGGGGGAGGGGATGGTAGGAACCCATGTCTTTACTTTGTTAGTATATTGTTGTTGGATGCATATGCTTTGTAAGTTGTCCCATAGTATTTGTTGATCAATAGTTTGTGTTATTGTTGTTGGCGCATATTCTTTGTAAGTCGCTTGTAGTATTGTTGATCCATAGTTTGTAGTGGCCCATGGTTTTGACCCATAGTATTGGCGCCTAGACTTAGTATATAAGTGTGTGTTGAGACCTATGAAGGTACCGTGAAGTTATTTGTATTGAGCTTGCTCATATGAGGTTGCCCCCTCGAAGTGGCCTGTGATCAATATAAAAGTGATTCTGAGTTCTGTCATTTCTGCTATTTCGCATATTCTTATTAATTAATTATTGCAGGTGCTTCACAATCTACCACATAACTTCTCAAAGATAAAGCTACCACCATTCTAGATGATTTTATTTTATAGTTCGTTTTATTTCATTCACTTGATAGAATTTGAGTTTATTGTATCACTATGTTTCCTACAATATCTTTATGTATTTGGTTCTATATACTCTCTTTCATTTCATTAGTCACATAAATGTAGATCAATGGTATTAGAGCATACTAGTATTTTGTTATTTTGTTTGTGCATGTCCTCGATAAGGTTGGGATATAGATAGTTGGGGCTTGAACTAGTGGAGATTGAGAAATACCAAAATGAAATGGAGTTTTTGGGCGTATCGTCCCTAGGATTCACTTATCAAAATGTTGTCAAGATCGAGCAAAAAATTAAGTAGAAGAATAGGCAAGAGTTTGGGCCCGTGAACTCATCACAAAAGAAAGGCAAGGGAAATCTAGCTCGCAGAACAAAGGAAAAAGTAAGCACAACCATCCTTGGAACAACCAGTCTAAGACATAATCAAAGAAGGGCAATGAGAAAATAAAAAAGGACACCGATAAATGGTGTGAGTGCCATAAGAGCCCCTCAAACAACACCAATGAATGTCTTTCAAAGTAGTCATTGGTGGCCAAGATCAACGCTTTAGAGTTAAAGAGTTAGATCCCGATTCTGACTTTGATTCAAAATCTAGCATTGCAATTGTAGACCGGCAGAAACAGATCATTGATGTAGAACCTAGCATCACCAGATCCAACCCAATGATATAGAGGAGTCAGAGGAAGGTGATCGCCTCTTCCACCAGTAGATGTGGGTAAAGGGAACTCCACTACATTTCATTGTTGATAGTGGACGCAAAAATAACTTGATTTTGATAGAGGCCATTAAACGATTGTAGTTGCCAACAACACCACAACCGAAACCCTACAACATTGGGTGTCTCATATAGGGATGATACATTCACGTTAGTCAACAATGTTTCCTACCCTACAACATCAATCTCTTCAAAGATTAGGTAATGTGATATTTAGCCACTCCTAAAGTTTGTGATGTTCTTTTAATACAACCATATATGTGGAAGCATCATGATGTGTATGAATCTAGACCTCATAGTGTGACCATTATTACTTTGGGAAATTAAATCTATAGGATATTATTGGATTTATGTTATATTGAGAGCAAGGGGTGAATCAATATAATTTAATTTTTATTTCTCTACTCATTCATCAACAATTCATAATTATAAACACAAGTAGATTCAAACCATACAACAAAAGATGTATGTTGGAAACCCAATTTAGAGAAAACCATAATGATTTTTATCTTTTTGAACCTTGAGTAGAAACCAACCTACTATTACAATAATTGCATGCACAAACTTGCTATTATAAGGTTTTAAATTACCAACTTGCTAGACATACCAATCTCCTCAACTGAGCACCAACTCATTGTTACGATGTTTGCAAGCACCAACTCACTGGAGACACCAATACCTAAGCACCGAATCAACAAATATTGCGTACCCACCTACTTTATGTGTATATGTTTTTCTTGATTCCCTGTAACGTGACCTATGCAATTCCCATAACTTCCTTTGTTTTTGTCGATGGATTCAATACTGCATTGTTGCTTACTTCAAGTCTTTCTTCTACAACAACTTTCCTTTTATGAGCTACACTTTTCAAAACACATCTGAATCTTGTGCACCATTTTTCATTTTGTGTTGCAAAACAATTCTAACTTCTATACAAAAATCTACTTTCTTGTATTGTCGCACTATGCTCTTCTCTATGCAAGATTACTGTCACACTCTGTTTTGTCACACTATGCTTCTACGCAAGACTATTGTCATGTTCTTCTTTGTTTCACTCTACACCAAGGACGACAGTCTTCACAACTATCACACTCTACTTTTCTCCGTGTAAGTCAATCTTCACTATTGTCACACTTTTTTATGTCGCACTCTTCTATGCATAAGACGATCTTCACTACTGTCACACTCTACTCTACTCTACACAAGACAATCTTCATGATGGTCACAGTCTATTATATCGCACTCTACTATGCACAAGACAATCTATGCTACTGTCATACTCTACTTTGCTCTGCGCAAGACAATATTCACTATTGTCATACTCCGCTCTGTTCAAAAGTACTACCATTTTCTTCTCTGTCACACTTTACACTACACAAGACAATCTTTCCTACTACGCAGTCTTCAACTTCTACGTTGCTCTCAAATTTTGCACCCTAACAAGTTATACAACTTGATGAGAACTCGACATTATTCTCATTTTTTTGGGGGTCAATTTTAGTAGTTGTTTTTACCTCCATTTAAAAAAGTGTGTATACTGGTAGCACAATTTTTCATTTTGAGCCATTTTTTTGTGATTTTGAACTTCTTGGTCATATGAAAACTATAAATTTTATTTACAAGACCGTTTTTTCAAAGTTTACTAAAAACTAAACATTTAGTAGCTACTTATAATGAAAAAAATATACATTTTTGAATTTTGTTGAAGCTAGATAGAATAAAAAATATATACATTTTGGAAGTTTTTCTTTAAACTTTTCTCTTAAATAAGTCGTTTTTTTGAGCAAATTTGTAAAAAAATTGAGAAAATAAAGCCATTACAAATCATTTTTAAAACATTTTCAATTATTTTATGTTTAAAAATGATTCTATTTAACAGTCTTTTCTATAAAGTGTTGATTCACATAAACTGAACAAAAAGTATACCATATATTTGTAAATAACATATTAAAAACATAATATTTACTATCAAAATAAAATTTTAAAGTCAAAACATTACAAAAATATATTCTAAAAAATTTGTCAAGTTTGACATTTTCCTCAGAATCGCGCCGCCCATTGGAGCCAGACATTGGATGCCCAAAGAGGGCTTAAGGGAGGAGCGGAAATTTTCCCCACAACTCAAAGGGGCCCGACACAACAAAGTAAAAAAATCAAAATTTAAAAAAAATAAATATGAAAAAAAACAAAATGAAAAAACAAATTAATTTTTTTTCAAAAAGTTAAAAAAAAAAAAAAATTATAAATTTTATGAACAACAATTTCAATTTTTTTTTTTTAACAAAATGTAAAAAATATTAAAAAAGTATATATATAAATAAAATACAAATAAAAAATACCTAAACAAATTAAAAAAAAATTATAAAAATCTAAAATTAAAAAAAATATATAAAAACATAAAAGAACAGTTTAAAAAAAAATAAAAAAGCAAATTATAAAAAATTTAAAAAGAAACATTTAAAAAAAAGTTAAAAAAAAAATTATTAGAAATTATGAATTATGAATGTTATTAGAAAGTTTTTTATTATGAATATTATTAGAAATTTTTTTATTTTATGTAGAAAGAGTGGTGAAATAATTTCTTGAATAATTTGTGTTAAATGGAGTGCAAGTTTTATATAACGTTACTAAGATATTTAATAAATACAATTTTAAATTATGAAAAAATGATATAATAATGCCATTTTTCGATAAAGTGTGCTACCGGTAACATTAGTTTTCAATTCAGGACTTGATTTTAAGATTTTTGTAAACGACAATAAGTATTGTTTTGGTTCCTGACTATATTTTTAGCCCCCCCAAAGAAGTGGTGCTACTGCTAGAACCACTGTTTGATTCATGGTTGTTTTTTGGTGTGTTTTTATGCAAAATATGATTTTTTATGGCCATAGTTCTCATTTTGAGTATAAAGATCTCGCCATGTTGTATAACATGTTCCTTATCCAAAGAATAACTTGCAATAAAACATGCCTTCCTCTTCACAAGGTACATCTCTTCTTCCTTGGAGAACCTTATAAAATTTCAAAAGAATATCATCAAGAATATCTTCAAAAACCCTAGAAAACATCTTCAAATCCATCTTTAAACCCTAGAAGACCTTCATCTTCCTCAAGTGTGCACCTTTTTTAGAGATCCACAAAATTATTTAATGAATATTCAAATAAGAGAGTGCTCCACACTATAACAAAATAGCCCTTTAGGGGCGGTTTTGGCTTGCAAGGGTCTTGGTAAACCCCCCCCAAAAGTTTTTTCAAACCTTTGGAGGCGGTCTTTTAAAACCGCCCCTAAAAGTCATGGAAAGTGGACTTTTGGGGGCGTTTTTTTTAAATCCGCCCCCAAAAGTCTTGAAATTTGACTTTTGGGGGTGGTTTTTGGAAACCCCCCCTAAAATCCCAATTCTCATAACCTTTGGGCGCGGTTTGTCAAAAGCCTCCCCAAAAGTCATGAGAATTGAACTTTTGGAGGCGGTTTTTTTGGAACCCCCCTTAAAAGTCATGAGAATTGAACTTTTGGAGGCGGTTGTTTGAAAACCCCCTCTAAAAGCCCAATTCTCATAACTTTTGGGGGTGGTTTGTCAAAATCCCCCCTTAAAAGTCATGAGAATTGAACTTTGGGAGGCGGTTTATTTGGAACCCCCCTTAAAAGTAATGATAATTGAACTTTTGGAGGCGGTTGTTTGAAACCCCCCCTAAAAGCCCAATTCTCATAACTTTTGGGGGTGGTTTGTCAAAACCCCCCCTAAAAGTCATGAGAATTGAACTTTGAGAGGCGGTTTGTTTGGAACCCCCCTTAAAAGTCATGAGAATTGAACTTTGAGAGGCGGTTTGTTTGGAACCCCCCTTAAAATTCATGAGAATTGAACTTTTGGAGGCGATTGTTTGAAAACTCCCCCAAAAGCCCAATTATCATAACTTGTGGGGACGATTTTTTAAAACCCCCATTAAAATTCATGAGAATTGAACTTTTGGAAGCGGTTTTTTGGAACCCCCCTTAAAACTCATGAGAATTGAACTTTTGGAGGCGTTTTTTTGGCATTGAACTCATGAGTATTCCTAGGGATTTTAGCATTGAACCATGACATATGCATTGAGAACCATGTCTAGTATTAGAAAGAGGAAAATGTCTATCACATCTCATTTTTAGGCTAATGATTCCCTATGGAGGATATGTGTGACGATTTCAGGGCTTGAAAATGGACCATGAGCTTAGAGAAAAATGTTATGGCCTAAGACCCTTATTTAACCTTATATTATAACATGGGCTTTGAAAATCATCCCTAGCATGCCCTTCCTCAAAATGGTGAACATATCTTGCATATAGGCTAAGATTCCCCATGTAGACCTTGTGTTATAATCTAGGCCTCCATTCATGGGCCATGATCCCCATGGTAATTCATATGGCCTTGTGCCCTAAAACCTTGGTCCATGGCCTAGGGACTGAAATCCATACTTGGTGTTCCAAACCTCAAAAGGGCCAACATATCTTACTCATTGGCTAAATATTACCTATGTAGTATATGGGGAATTTGAGGTGGTCTAGGGCATCACACATGACCCATGAGCCCCTTACCCTTAGATGTTATGTTTTGACTTGATAATATGGCCCAATCAATGATAACCATTCTTGGTCGCATAGAGCTTGAAATGGCCATTTCTTGCTTGTAAGCCAAATATTTCTCACATAGAGATGCCGTTATGGACTAGGGCCCCATTTGTGGGCCCCGATCCCTTGAGGAAAATGTTATGGCATAGGACTTTATATGTTTACCCTAGAACATGGACTAGACCATGAGAGCCATCCTTAGTGTGCCAAACTTGAAATGAACACTATATTCCACTTACATGATAAAGATTCCCTTTATAGGGCTTGTATGGTGGACATAGGCCTATTAATGTCACATGATCCCTAGAGACAAAATGACCTAAGGTAAGGTTGATGCAGAAGAATTATCCTTACTTACATGGCATATTTGGATGTGTGAGGTTTTGAGTTTAATTAATGTGTCCTCCCACCTTGTAAATGGCTAGCTTTTGCCTTGTATTTCTCCCTTTTCCTTGACACATTAATCACATATTACATTCTTTTACTCCCTCGAATTCCTCACTAGTCATGTCTTCGACAAATGAAGGTCAATGTCCAAACTATGATGATAATATTAAAAGGTACCATAATGGAATGCCCTCACCATTTGGAAAATTTTGTTGGTAATTGTAACTAGTGTGTCAAATCCACTACAAGTATCTATTAGGTACACATAAAGAAACAACAAGACCAATGTAAGAACATCTCTCCATTCTTGAAACAATGCATATCTCCATTGTAGCATTCTTTTAAAAAATTTGTGAGCCTCCTTGATTTTCCCATTTTATATGTAATCCCAAATCACAACATTCCACGAGACAACATTATTCTCAAGCATGTTATTAAACATTGTTTAGCTTTGTCCATCCTACCATTATGGGCATATTTCAAAAGCATTATAGTCCACAAAATGGTGTCTCATTGAGACATTCTATAATCCATGTGATGAGCATATTATAATTAACCCTCCACACCAATTGTTCCAATTGAAGATAGCATTTTTTGGAAATACATCCACAAATTATCAATGCTCTAAAAGGTCTCGGAGAATCTAGCTTGCCGCATCCAACCCTTACACTCATCCTTTCTTTTCAAAGAGGTACTTTGTTGTGGCTAGGCCGTATTCTCTAATGATTCAATGTTCCTAATTGGGGAGAACCTTAATCGCACTTAATATTTCCAAACATTAATCTAGAATTTGTCAGAGATCAATGAACCCATATACATTAGTTATATTTCCCTTTACCCTTGAATCTAAAGTATAAATAACTAGTCATCTATCAATAGGTGGTAAGTTGGTTTTCTAGATCCATGTTTATGGGATCCTACATCATTGCCATAACTCTTGAAAATACTCTCAATCCTCTAGTCGAGCAATCGCATCCTCCCCATATCATTTGGTGAATTTATACATGTTATACATTTTGCATTTTGTTTATTGAATAAACACTAAGTCTAGTTTTTCTACTCTTATTTTTCTTTTCAAAATGATTTGTTTCTTAGGTGCATTATTGCCCCTTATGTTCCACAAGAGAATTTTCATTTAGAAGGCTTAGGCGTTTGAAGAAATGTCTCCTTAAGTGAGGTTGTTTGTCTTGGGTTAATTAATTGCTCCCTTTTCTTCTTCAAGTTATCATTGACAAGTTTCTCACCTCGTCCCAACTTAGATTTTGTCAACTTTGTGGGATTTGTGTCTATTCATGATCATTTCTTATGTGAACTTGACAATCCTTCAACATTTCTATCCTCCCATTTCCATTTATCATGTGCTAGTGCAGATTCACTAGTTGCTAAATTGAAAGGGAAATTATAAATGTTTTATTATAATGCAAGGATACTAACTCCATGTCCACTTCTTCCAGTACACCCTCCTCCTCCTCTTGCATTCAATTCTAATTTATATATCTTCTTTATGCCCTCTTTTCCCTTTTTAGTATCAAGGTCATTTGCAATATTACTATTTTACCATTGCCACAATCTCATTCCTTATCCTTTGTTGATTCCATTTCTTTGGTGTGGTTTCTATCTTAAATTCATTTAGTTTCATGTATATAGCCTCTTATTTGGTCTCCTAGTTATTTTTTCTTCCTCCTCCCCTCCTTGAATATGATTTTGATTTGTTGTTTGATTAGTATGTATTGTATCCTTCATTATTAATTTCTCTTTAGTTTCATTATGATTTTGATTGTCTTCTTTATTTATTTCTTGAGATTAGTTTATATCCCTCCTTCTCCATATTATCATGGTTATTCACCTCATGAGTGAGTTTAATGAAGCAAGGGACCTTGGTTTGGGTTTCTTAGTGGAACCACCTTCTCTTTCCTCTAAACTACTACTCAACCATCATAGTTCCTATTTCCATTCTCCTCCACTTGCACATGTTTAACATTAAGGGGGTTGTCCCATAGTTAATGGAAATGCTAATTCCATTTTATGTTAGTGAAAAGGGATATTCTCATACTCTAGATTTTGGACCCATCCAATGTCCATATAGTCTAGATTTTGGATCATGACTTGAGAAATTCGTCTCCTTCAAAGGTACACTTTTGAACTTTAAGAATCCCTCATCTTAAATGTCACTCTACTACTTCTTGTTGATGGTGGTCATCCCCTTCATCTCGATGGTTTCTTTCCTCCTTGCCCTTTGCTCCCAAGGTATTGAGGATTCTAAAGGATTTGATTGAGAGTTATTCTTTAATTCTAGATATAGGTACCATACCAATTGGCAATTCCATCCCTCATTGAAGGCTAAATTTGGATTCAACCTAAGTCTATCTATAATTCTAGATCACCCTATTGAGTTTTTCCTTGATCCTTCTATCCACATATAATAAGTAAACATTCTTTCCTCCATAGCTACCTAGGTCATCATTGATCATCTTCAATGGTTCCCTACCATCAACAATTTATCATCTACTGAATTTACCAAGCATCACCTATGGCATTTTAGCCTCAGAAGTTAGAATCATGTGCTGAATTTAGATACCCATTTCTCTAGACAATTTGAAAGTGCTCTCCTCTAGCTATCAGAGACTTGGAGCTACTAATTTTAGTAAGATGTTATTTTCAATTTTTCATAAATTTGATCATAATCTAAAACAAATTTTAATGAGACTCTCCTGTGTTTTTTCTTAAACATGAAATTGTTTTTGTTATTTTGATATTGAGCTAGGTTTTAACATGTGTGAATGACAAAGGAATGGGTTTAGACTTCAATGAATCCATCTTCCTCAATGCTACTATTGAAAATTATGTAAGCCTCGACACATTATGTGATCATACCATTGTTGTCATCAATGGCACTGTCATATATTCATTAAAACAATATCCCCTTACATTGTTGACATCGATGACACAAACTATCCAACAATATCCCCCTTGTCATTGATGGCCATTGGAAACCACTGAGTAAAAGATCAATTACTCCCCTTGTGAGTGTGCTGGAAATGTGACTTAGTCATGGGTCACTATTCATTCTCTTTCTACATTCTCTCCCCCATGTGTCACTCCATTGCTCAGTTCTATTTGACTAATGTTTTATTGCATTCTCTTCCCGTTTGAAAACAATGACAATGAAATGCTTTGCTTGATTTTAGATGCCTTATGTAAACATCTCTTCTTTATGACACAACTCCCTCTTTGACTGAGCTGGCTCCCCCTGAGCTTATGCTTCATTGCTCTCGGGTCTCATATAGTTGTATTTTATCAGCACGTCTCTCCTTCATCACTCCTTGCATAAGGTCACCGGTTCGAAACTCCGTGAGTATGAGCCTTACAAAAAAAAAAAAATATGTAAACCAATCCATCATGCTCTTCTTTTAGAAATAAAAAATTATGGATAACTATCTACCCTCTTAGAGTTTACCATTCATTATATTCATTGGATATGAACATACAAATTGACTTCCCAAATAAAAAATTAACAATTAGGTACATGAATACAAGCTTCTTAGCCTTCTTTCTAGGTATTAACTTATCATTCCCCACAATTTGAACATATGCACTAATCTCTTCACCTCGACTTCAAAATACATATACCTATCTGCACACACTTGTCAAATTTAAAACATTTTAAAATTGGACTCATGTCTAAAAGGAACTGCCTTTACCCCTCAAATATGAGTATCTATGTTTAGTTCTTCAATCTCAACATACTAAAGCTTGATCACATCATTCAAATTGCACACATGTTTACTATTATGCTTATCATGATAACCTTTAACATTTTGTGTACTACTCAATCCACTTGTTGAAATCATTAATAAGAGAGTTGATCACTTGGTTTCATCTATTTTCTCATTTAGTGATTAATAAAGACTTCTCATTTTTATAATTACATCAATATCTTCTATAGTTTCCTAAACTTCTTAGTAAATTAGCGTTCTTTCAACCAAGGTCCATTCATACATCCTTACTACCAGGAATTAATTCACAAAATGTCATGAAGCTATAGCCCTAAAAGTGGCTAATTTAGCTTAGCTCATCCAATTTTTAGAGGAAAACATTGTGTCTAGATTTGGAGCCCCTGATAAATTCATTGACAATGGTTCCATATTTGTGGGTTCATGGTTTACTACATTTTGTGTAAAACATGGTATCATCATGGGTAAGTGTTTTAACCATAACCCTCAAGGAAATGGATTTGAAGAATCAACAAATAATATACTCATTCAAAGTGTCCTCCACCCTTACCCTCTTCCCTTACCCTTCAAGGTTCTTCTTATGTATGTATTTCACTTCTTACATCTATAATAGGAACCCCTCGTCAATGTGAAAACCTTAACTCTATAATGTGCTTAACTATAAATATTGTTGTTTTCGTTGTTTGTATCGAGTGTACTTTTACAAAAGTAAATCATGATAAATTTATTTAGTTTCTAAAGTCAACCATTCCATGGACAATTATCTTATTCAAACAATTAGATATGCAAAATGCCAAAACCATAGGACCATAGTGTTGCTTTCAACATGCAATTCTAGTTTTCTTTCTCAAAAATCTATAGTAAGATCTAATAGGGTAATATGGAGGGGAAGTCTTAGAAACTTAAGGTGGGAACTTCCGGGAGTCTGAGATTAATTGTTGTGCAGGTGGAGTCATCTTTTTAAACCATGGCTTTTTCTTTAAGCTGTGGATGAATTTTGGTTCTGGTACGAATACTAAAGGAGAACTTTGTGCACTATGGATTTTACTATATTTTGCGGTTGTCCGTAATCTTGAATTACGACAGATTGTGGGCGATTACCTTGTTGTAATCAATTGGATTAATCAGGTTTGGAGTATCAATTGCTTGCCACTCTCCCCTTTGCTACTCAAGATTCATAGCCTATTACTTCAATTTTTGGATGCTCAGTTTTTGCATGTTCGTCGAGCTGAGAATAAGATTGCTGACTCTCTCTCGAAGCGAGCTCTTATATCATTGGATGGCAATCCTTTTTTTGAGTTTTGGGAGGGAGATATCATTTGGGAGGAGGGCTTCATTAAATTTTTTTGATACATTTTGGTTTTTATAGTTATCATTTTCAGTTAGGTTTTCTCTTCTCAGTTGTGTTTTTCTGGCGGGTGGCCTTTTTGGGTTTATGTTCCATTGGTGGATGTCATGCCTCGGTGGGTGGGCTCCACTCATTTTCCATTTGGATGGGGGCAGCTTGTTATATGTTAGGACATAGTCCCGGCACAAGGAGTGAGTTTCTACTTTTAGTCCGGTGGGACGGTCACTTCGTTACTTTTTCCCAGGTAGAGAGTTGTAATTGGATCTTACCTTCATATACTTGTTAATAAAGTATAGTTTTTTTTCTTATTGAAAAATAGGTGGGAGGTTCCAAATGCTTGGTAGGAACCCCTCACTCTCAAATTATGCAAGAAGGTGAAAAAAAGGCAAAGGGAGTAAAAATGGCGGCCAAAACTTTTCACTCGCTCAAATCTACTCCTCCCGCATCACTCGAACAACAAAATCTAACAAAGGATAGTTGTGTATGTTCGTCAATTTTCAAAAACCTCATTTCTGAAAGTGTTTCGAATTTGTATTCGGCTTTCCATCCGAGTCCCGAGATCGATCCTCTACAGCAGAGCAGAGCCGAGCTGAGCCATGGGAAAGCGTGGTAGGAGTTCATCAAATGACCTAGATTCTTCTAAGGAAGGGTGCCACATCATATAGATTATGCAAAGGCTACCTCGATACACAAAGAAATAAATCGCCCTCCAATCTATGCTCTGCACTTCTACGCTCTGCCACGGCCTCAACTAAGAAGAATCCTCCTCAAAGGCTGGGGTATCCTCCAATCTTAAAAAGAAGAATCCTCCTCAAAGGCTAGTGGCATCCTCTAATAATGAGAAACAATCTATATAAGAGGTGCGGTGCAGGTATAGCTTCTTGTAGGGATGAATGTTGCCTTCCAAAAGGAAAACACCTATATTTTCTTTGCTGCTTCTCACACACATGTTTCCCAAGTTGAATATTTTGGATTGTTTTATGTTGAAACTATGTTTAACAGGTGAATAGGTTTAACTGTTGTTTATGGTCAACTCTCCATACGCAGATTTGGTGATTCAGAATATTGATATAATACTACATGACCCTAACTCCCAAATAAACCCATATACAACATTATGGCTACAAGCCTCGTCGTCGAAGGACTAAAGATCCTACAACAGCTGATTCTCTTAAAAAAATACAACCCAACCCAAACATCCTAAAGGACCCCGAGTCAGCATACATCATATTCTCCTATCTCTCCCCTTTGCTCTTCTCTCTGTAGAAATGAAAGTTTTGAGAAATAATCGTACAAGTCATATAAGGAATTTTCAAGCATAAATCCATCTTCTACATTCCATTGTCATGTGTTTGATTTCTCTAACTTTGAGTCATTGAAATATTTCTTTCCATAAATTCATTCACAAAGAAGTCATCCATCTAAGGGAATTGAAATCCTTGAAAGGGGATTTCCTACCAAGGGAAGACTCTAGGATGTCTTTCACATATCCTATTTGAAAAATAGAATAGGCAGTGTATTGACTCCTCAAAAAGAGCTTCTTCTCAGTTATGAAGAGAGGAATCCAATACTAGAACCAAAGGAAATCCTTGAGGTGAAGGTGAAGAATTGTTGGCATGAATCTAAGAGTACAAGGTCCATGCAAAAGTGGAATGCCCACACAAAGGAGGAAGCGACTCGAGATTCTAAATCATTTATGCAAAAACACTCAAATTTGCAGATGTTGTAAGGAACACTCCCTTTGAGTAGCCATCGACTAAAAAAGACCCCTTTTCTATTTTCATGGTTTAGATGTTACATTGTCTTTAGCTTAGCTAGCTAACATAGGCACCCTTAAATCATTTTAGAAGTCATAATGCAAAATTTTCCATCCAAATTTGGTAACTGGTGCTTCCTCAAGCACCAAAGCTATTGTTTGCATTTTTTGCATGATGAAAATTTGTGATGAAGTTCATGGATACTCTTCCCAATTTTCATTGGTAAATAGTAAAATACTAAAAGGATCAAGGTTGGAGAAGGATTGGGAAGGGAACAGTTTCTACTTTGTTATGTTTGCAGGGATTACATTTGGCCACAAACTGATCAATATTGTACCACATTATGTGCCAATAGAACTCAAGGAGATATTCTTGTAGGTTCATGGAATCTCATATGATATGTGGAGGGGGATCTATGTGCATGTTGGATCAATGGTGCTATTGGTTCCTAAGAAGGGTCATATATGGTAGATGTCTCTAGAATTTTGAGCCATAAACAAGATTACTATTAAGAATAGATAACATTGAAATAGATCAAACTTTAGTTCTGGCTAACTTTCTTGTAGCAGCTAGTTTTGCCCTATTTTTGCATTATAGACACATAGTTAATTTTTGTCATGAAGGAAATACCCCTTCAAAGAATATTTTCGAACAAAAAATGTCAACAAACCCCCAAGAAAGAGGGGAACTTCCAAGGAATGTCCACAGTGCAACCAAGTGATGTCCATGTGTCAATCCAAGGCATCCAGATAATAATAATTGAGGGGGAGTGTTGGAGTTCATGTTTATTTTTCTCATACCTAATATGAAATATTGTCATTGGAACTGAAATGTAATGTAACTGAAATGATTTGATGACTTGTAATTTGTAATTGAAGCAAAGAAAAATGATCTAGATTCCCACATATGGAAAACGTATCTGTATTGTTGCTCAAATTGAGAAATTGTAAATGTTATGAGTGTCTCAAATCTGCTGCTACTACTGCTATTGCATCCATCTGCCCCTTATTTATTTTGCTTCTTGTATTTTTATAATGTTTATGTTCAATGCTTAATACAATTATTCCTTGCTGCAAATGTTCACAAGGAATGGGGTTTTTTTAGTTGTTTTTGTACTTGTTCAAATCCATGATTTGTAAAAGCTTCTTGCAGATAATTCACTGCTTGGAATTTGGATCAGCTTGAATTTGTAATTTATGAATAGTTACAATTAAATGACCTAGTAATTTATGAATAGTTACAATTTATAATTGGATGCATATTATTACCATCCAAATTCTATACCAACTATACTTGCTCACTGACGGCAATAAACTCAGTCGGTTGGTTTGATTCCTTAAGAGTGTCTTCAACTAGTATAGAAACATGTTTCAAGACCTATTTATGCCCCCCAACATGATATTGCATAATGTAGTAAGAAAGAACTTAACAAAACAAAAAGGCCTTTCTTTACCTTCTTTTGTAATAGAGAGAATATATGGGAGAAGATGACTATGTGATTGTCGTGATTGCATATTTTGGATATAATGCAATATATGTTGATGTAACAACCAATTTGGAGCTTATTGTTGAAGTATATGTCAATTTGGTTGTTCTTATTGCACATATGTGCTTCCAATTGAAGAAAATGTTGTGAATTCTATTGATGCTGGAAAATATGCCTTTTTAGGAATTGTTATACACATGTTGAAGTTGTTGAAAGTGAACATGGTGTAGTGGTTGATATTGCAAAGGTTGTTCTAAAGGATGGAATCTCTTGATTTGTAGCAACATTACTGCAACCATTTCCTTGCACACATTTGATTGGATTTCTATAACAAAATATTCAAATCTTTGTTGCAACTACGTTTAGGGATCCATTCCAATTCATTGAAAGTTTAAACATTGTGGTTCCTACTCCCCATTATCTTCTCCCTTTCATGTAAAAGTTATATTTATGCTTCCCTTGTTATTTTCAATACTAAAAGATTCTAGGAAAATTTGAAGCCATCCTTCCCCAATCAACAAATTCATGGGTTCTTGGTTTGGTGATTAAACTTAATATCGTGTCGAATAACCCCCTTGGGTGAATATAATGCTTACGTGATTAGAAATGAAATTGCTGGCATGAATGAAATTTAACTTATTTAAACCTTTAATAATTGGTGAAGTTAGTGAAATAGAAACCAATAAGTCACATCCTTCTATGCATATCATCCATCAAGATCAATGAATAAGAAGGGCATATGTTGGTTCAAATACAAATGGCAGTTCAATCTCAAAGTAAAGGTTTCCCCTCAATCCTCTTTTCTTGAGGATTACCATTCTCCAACTCATGTTTAAAGACAAGTTACGCTTGTTAGTTGTGTCATTGATTTGATGGAATCACGACTATTGTAATACATTTCTTTTATATTTGGGATAGAAGCCATGCTTGGAAAATCCATGGAATTGTCTAAACTGCTAAACTTGAAGTGAAGCATGTAGGTGTTACTTGTTCAACTCTTCGTGCCCATTAAGGATTATACCTCCTCCCACTAGGAAACATATTGTATGAAAGGGTTGATATATACTAACATGATTGTGATTATCCACTACAAGATTTCCAATGCCCAACTTGATCTCTAGTGACCCTCTTTGCGCAATTGTTTACAATTGGTGAGAAGCAACCGACATATATTTCCCTAAATAAATGCTTGTAATCTAAATCAATAATTGCCTTGTCTTTTTAGTTACCTCGCTTCAAAATATCCTTTCCATTGGAGGTAGACAATTTTATGAAAAAGTCGGTTTTGGTCTTGCCTTTTTCTAAAGAGACACACTTCACGGAAATTGTGGAGTTGCCTTTGGCACATCGTCTCTGTTTTTCAAATTATTTAATACACAAATAATTTGTGGAGGTTAGTGCCAAGGGACTTGGGAATGTAATTATAGGGGAAACACCATGCCTTTGGCTCTAAAGAAAACATTGAGGCATACAAAATAACGAACAATTCCTTAAAGCACCATGCATGACTTTACAAGGGTATCCATGGCACTATGTGTCCAAGTATTGGTGACTTGAGAGCTTAGACATGGTCATGGGAGGAGGCATGAAGATGAAGAAGTAAAAGAATCTTATATCCATCTAAGGCCAAGAAATTTGTATCCACCAACCATACATGGCATTTTTAGGGTATCATTGGCTTATGATTTAGGATATCGGTGCCATTAGGAGGTTTTGAGTAGTATTTATGTGTATCATGCTAAGTTACCAGAAACGTTGGTTTAGAAGGCTAGAAACGTTGTTCCATGTTTCAGAAACGGAATCTGATGGGATACGGGTTTGAAGCGCTGGTGATCTGTTTCAGTTCCGTTTCTGATTTTTTGGCACGCCGATTTAGAATCTGGAAACGGGCATTTGTCATTTCAGGGGAAAACGATACGTTTCACCCATTTCCTCTTTGCGTGTTTGAACTTTGAAGTCGAGGTCTGTGTCGTGTGGAATGTGAGGTTGGGCGTGTATTGTGAGCCTTGAGGCCGTGACACTGTGTGTCTAGTGTGGACTGTGTGTCCGCGGGTTTGCTTGGAGAGATCCCGTCACAGTGCTGTGCATTTGCTTGGAGAGACGGCAGTCACGTGTTGCTGATTGATCATGCGTTGCTAATTGTGGGTTTGCTCAGTTGGAGAGACGATCGACAGTCACACTATGCCGCCAATTCGTTCAAAACTTCAAACTCGAGCATCCAACTAGGCCCCGATTTCAAATTTTTGTGTTAGACTGTGTTTCTTTTGTTGATGTATATGTAAATTCGGAATGTATTTCACATATATGTATATTGTATTCCTATAGAGATGTTATTGTTCCTCTATACGGAAGTGGTTATATTCCTATAGAGATGTTATTATTCCTCTATATGGAAGTGTCGTCATTTATATTGTAAGTGTCGTAACTTATACTTGATGGGTTATTAGACCACCTTGTTGGGGTCGGCCCTCTATAAGTCATGTGGGTTAAAGGGTTATTAGACCACCCTATTGGGGGTCGACCATGTGGGTCAAAGGGTTATTAGACCACCCTAGTGGGGGTCGACCCAGTCAGCATTATGTTAAGTGGTTAAGTTGAGGCCGACCTAGTTGAGTAAAGGTCAAGTCAAGTTAGTGTATAAATAGAGAGTGTGTCTCTCTAATTTTACACACATTCTATTCTCTCACTCACACTTGGGAGAGTGGCGCACTTGTGGAGGAGAAGGCTCTGCTGCTAGGAGAAGACTATCTCTTGCATGGAAAATTTTAGGGGCGAAATTTCGCCCATAGGCGAAATAAGAGCATTCAAAATTCTGGTTGGGCGAATTTTATATGTAGAGTATATAGAAGGGTTTTATTTCATTTAGCCCCAAATTTATTTATTTTTAAATATATATTAATTTGTTAGCCCGGTCGTGTTTGTTGGGGAGTGAAACGAAATTTATTTTAGCCCTCTGAAATTTGAGGTCGATCCTCCAATTCGCCCCGATTTTTGGTGAAATTTGAGCCCAATTCTCCCATTCGCCCTGAGTTGTTGTGAAATTCGAGCTTGGCCATCCCATTCGCCCTGAGTTTCTGTGAAATTCGAACTTGATCCTCCCATTCACCCCGTGTTTTTAGAAGGGTTATTATCTGGAGACCAAATTTCATGGATTTTCCCCCATTTCATGGAATGATGCTTTTTTGAGAGTCATTTCACTCACATTTCATGGAAGAGGGTTATAGGATTTCTTTCATCCGTATTTAAGATACTTGGTAGTTGGCAACAAGGGATGGAGTGATTTTTCATCTTGGTTCTCTTATTCCTCTTTGCCATCTCAAATCTGGTAAGTTTACTCAGCATCAAGTAACTCTTGCACAGTGTCGAGGGAGTCAATGACCCACTAAGGTAATAATTCCCGCCCAAATTGCATTCTTTCGTAAGGAATTTTCAGTGCTCAAGGGTATGAGATTAGCGGAAAATCTAGATTATGAGATCATTAATGGTTGTTATCATTATTGTCCAAATGACTTGTAACAAAGGACATCTTAGCACTCATGTTGCTAGCATGTTCCTTCTTGGTTTTTTTATTATTTTGAGATGTTTATGTAATTTTATCTTCATTTATGTTGTGGCTCTAGTTTAGTCCATTGAGATGTCTAGTTTATGCCTCTTCATATTCTTGCATTTCTTCCTGGTTTGTAGTCTCATAAGCTTCTCCGTGTTCTTGCACAAATAAATCCTTTTGTTTCAAGTTTTGAAATTCCTAGTTTCTCCTCATAGTATGAAGAAAAAATATTTTCTCTCGGATGTTTCAACATCTTAGGCCACAACCTAATATTTTCCTTTCCTTGTTTTCTCTTAACGTTTTGTAAAGTATCCCACCGAAGTGGAGCATGGGATTGCATCTTGGCCATTGCAAATTTTACCCTTCACTTTTATCGTCCTAAATGTTTTCCATATTAAAATATCTCTCTAATTCGTGTACCATATCTATGAATAAATAATGGTTCAAATCTCTGTTAAATTCAGAAACTTCTACTCTAATTTTAGTCTTGTTTCCATGACCTCAATCAATTTCTCCATGGGGTCTATAATACCTGATTGATCTTGTAATGTCTCTTGTTTCTCATATCCGTGCTACAACTTAGCCTCATGGTTTCTAAGCTCAACAATTCCTCTCTAGGAATCTTTCTACACCCTATACATGTCCCACCTCTTTTTCCCCAATTCATTTTGAATCCCCTCTAGGGAATTTTTGTTGCATTGATAACATTATGATGCATATAATATCTTCTCTTCTTGGCTCATCTTTCTCTTAACAACTTTACTTGATTCCTGCCAACTACTTACACACAAGAGCAGACACAATCTTACTATGGATTATGCCTTCCTATTTGTGGGTAGTTTTCTCTCTAATAATCAACAGGTAATGATAGAGAAGGTAGTTCGAATTTAGAACTAAAAATCTACAGAATGGATTGGGAGAAAACACATTCTGCAAGTATTATTTTATGGGACTTTGCTTTTCGATAGGTAATGACTTTGTTTTCTCTCTAAGAATCAACGGGTAATAACAGAGAATGTAATTAGAATTTAGAACTAAAAATATACAGAACGCATTGGGAGCAAACACACTCCTCAAGTGTTTTTGTATGGGACTTTGATTTTCACAACCTTTCTCAAGTGTTAGCTCACAAAGCATCTTTGCTGACACAATTCAATTGTCTCTTTTCATACATACATGTACATGTGTAAAAATGATTTGTGATACAGGACTTGATCATTTAGATGGCACATCTCCCTCTAGTTAACACAAAGCATCCTAGCTTTCAAAATTCCATTTTCTGTTTTTCTAACTTTTATACATGTGTAAAATGAATTTGTTATTTATATAGAATGATATATGCAGATGCAAGGAATTAATAAGAAATTGACTAGTTTCACTTCTGTAGGTGATAGGGATTTGTGAAGATGGAGATTTATTTCAAGTTGAGAGTTGGATGATTCAGAATTAGGAGAAGACTATACAATGTATATTAAGTTTTCTTTTTTTACTAGTTTCCTCTTATCCTCATATGGCTAGCATGCCCTTCTCCAGTTTGGAAATGTTATGATTAATATAGTTAACTAAGAAGCTAGGAGTGGGAAACAAAAGCACAAACACAGGTGGACTTGAGTCTTGAATCCTAGGGCACTGCTAGGGTTAATAACAGTTCCCTGCTTTCACCAACCGGACAAGTTCTCATTGATCATCATTAAATTTTGGAGACATTGATTCTTTGGTTGACTCTAATTAGCTGCATGAATGAAAAATGATCACGATTTTTATGCATGGAAACTAGTTTTTATGTAGAAGCATGGGTTCTAAACATTGTTTAACAAAAACATATAGGAATGGGACATAAAAATTTAAGTTTTGTATGAAGAATATAAGTTGGTTAAAGGAACACTCAAGATGTAAAATCTATGTTGCACATCTATAATTTGAATTTTTAAGATTCACAATGGCTATTCAAATAGGGTTAATATTAAAAGATTGGTTGCAAATGCCAAATTATTTTAGTGAGTTGGATGACACTGTTTTTTTATTTGAGCTAATTTTTTTATATAGTCCCAAGAGAGGACATGATGAAGTTGAGTATTCTTATTATAGGGGTTAGCCTTTCTATAATTTAGCTTGTTTATTGCTCTAGGTCTAATTTTGGGGGTTAGTCTGTCTATAATATTAGATTTCTTATTTCTCACTTGGAAGGTAGAAATTGAGTATAAATTCATTGGAGGATTATTATTAGGTTCTTCCAAAAATCTCACCCTAGAACACATAGCTTGTGTTTACCTCATACATCCTTATCATGATTTTTTTCATCAAGAACACATCCATTCAATTTTATTATGTCTAATTCAACATCAAATTGACTCGATTGCAAAGTAAGAATCCCATGCCTACTTTGTACGTAATTGGGTACACTAGACACTATGTAGACTCCCAATTAGCATGGTTTCTATAAGCAAATCTCACCACCAAAGGGAGTTGAAAATCATACATGTTTTCCTCTATGTTGAAATGCATACAATACTTTTAAACATCAACTTTTATCTTGGATATTATTATGGTTTCCTAGTGCAGGACATTGAAAATAAGGACTTCATCACAAATGCATTTATGGAATATGGATAAGGTCCTTCTTGTAGTAGGGTGCAACCCTCATAATAGGACTTCTTTCAAAAAAATTGTTGGTTTGATATCAAAACTTGATGGAACTGTCGGCATGATTGGGTAGTCCTTTTGGAAAGGGAGATGATAGAACCCCAATGTGTACCAAAAATCAATGTCTTTATTCTGAATAGCATGGTCCCTGATAGACACAATATTATTACAAATTTTATAACACTGGTATCAAATTATATTATCCAATAATAGTGGTATCAAAATAACAGTTTTAAAATCATATCCATTATTATTGCAAGTATTATAACCAGTGGTATCAATACAAAACTCAGATTCGTAGGAATAAATCTCAAACTTGTGGTCTAAGTCTAGAGAAGTCGTTATTACACCCTTTGAGGAAGTCCATCCCTAGTATTAGTTTTTAAATTATGAAGCAATATATGCATTGTGGAATCATTGATATTGACAAACCCATCTGCAGGTAATCCCTCTTTGATCATCCCATCTTGAGTACCGAACCCCCCATGGTCAGCAACAACTAATCGATCTAGAAATAACCCAATTCCAACCAATTGAGGAATGTTTTCATGCCCAAACATCTCCTTTTCATGCTACTAAGTTGTCTATTGTGAAGCATTTGGTCAATCAAGACAGGGTTCTTCATAACTCTAGTTAAAAATGAAATCATTTGTTGGGGCCTTTGCTTGGTCACTTGGGGCCGCTACTCATATTTAAGTTAATACTTCTCTACATACAAATTTCACTGTGAAGTTCAGTTTCAAACATTCTAGAAATGTTGGAAAAAGGAATTTTTAGTTTTCAAGCTCGATTTCAGAAAGCAAGAAAATTATCATCTTATGTGAATAAAATGACATATAGAACCCTTCATAGGATTGCATAAGCCTACTCACCTGATAGACAATAAAACTAGAGTATCATCACCTTTTCTTTGGTTAACATATTTCCCACCTACCCACTCCTCACTTATGTTATATGGGGTGACCCATATCTGTTGAACGCAAATTCTTTGTCACAATGTTGTCTTTTATGAAATATGAATAATTACATGAACCCCTATAATTTCAGTTTTGATTTACCAAAAAAAAAAGAGATGATCAATCTACTATGCAAACTTCCATGTTTTAGATATTGTATATGACATCCTTATGCCCATGCATCCAAAATTTGTGACTAGTGTCATGTGAATGGGTTGATTTTGGAAGGGATCTAAATAGGAGCAACACAAAAAATGGCTATTAAGCAATTTTAGAAGAAAATTTCACTGCAATGATATGTCTGGCAAAGAGATAAAAATTGAAGTCATCCAAATCCAAACCTGGATGTTAGTTAAGGCCCCTTAGAGTTGGGGAGGATTGTCATGGTCATGCAAGTTTGCAACAATGGCCCAGGAACAAGTTTATATCCCATTGGATTGCCAATATTTGTTTTCTTTGATGGATTGATCACATGAAAATCAGATGGCTAATAAAGGCTTAGCTCCTTCTCTATTTGGGCTATGTTAGTTAAGGCCCCTTGGAGCTGGGGATGATCGTCATGGTCATGCAAAAGTTTGCAACAATGGCCCAGGAACAAGTTTATATCCCATTGGATTTCCAATATTTGTTTTCTTTGATGGATTGATCACATGAAAATCAGATGGCTAATAGAGGCTTAGCTACATCCTTCTCTATTTGGGCTATGTGTTTCTCTTCTTTGCAAGAACTTTTTCTTGGATTTGGTCCATTCTTCACCTTTTGCTTGTCCATTTTGACCTGAACAAAGGAGTTGTCTATGCCATCAATATCCATGTCCATATAGAAAGTAATATAATGTCCATGGATGACTCATCAATCATGACACCCATTCTATTCTCAATCAATAAAGTTCCATGAAGTTCATCTATGGATTTGATTTGGTCAACATTATCATATTTGGTACCTTTAACAATCAAAATCCCACTTAGTCCAACCTATGTGCAAAAGAAAATGGTCAATTGGTGTATTTAATGATCTCAAAAAAGTTGGTATAAAATTTATGAGTTACAAGCTGCCCCATTGTACCTGTATTAAAGACTGATAGGCCCATGCAATAGCCAAAACTCAAATAAGGATTAAGACATTTATCCCTCCTCTTAACTAGAATTTATCTTTAGGTCTGATTTTGGGATTTGAGAACGTGATGTAGATATCTTAATACAAGGTACTTCTTGCTATGAAACTCAGCTAAAATTGGGTCATCCTTGCTAGGATCTTTTATTTGACAACAAAAACAATGTATAGATTGCCTGTATCAAATTCAAAAATAAATTGGACTGATATACTATTTATAGAACATGATGAAACAATATGTACATTCAGCTGAAGTTGTACATGGAAAGATCGTTCTCACAACAGGTACAATCCTCATTATAGGATTTATTTCAAAAAATATTGTCAGCTTGAGACCGAAACTTGATGACACTATTGGCCTGATTGGGTAGTCTTCTTGGAAAGGAAGATGATGGAATCCCAATGTGTACCAAAGCACAATGTCTTTATTCTCAATAGGAAAGTCCCTGATAGAGATAATATTATCACAAGTTTTATAACTGTGGTATTAAAATATATTATGATATTATCCAATAACAATGGTATCAAAATAACAGTTTTAAAATCATGCCCATATTATCACAAGTTTTATAACCTCTGGTATGCATACAAAATTCAAAGTTGTAGGCATAGATCCCAGACTTGTGGTCTTATTACATCCTTTTAGGTCTAGTCCTAGTCTCATATTTTAACTCATGAGGCAGTATATCCAAATTCTTATGATGAGCTGATGCATTGCCCCACCCAATGGCTGTAGAATGCACATTGCTTCTAATAGTGCAGTAAGTGTATCTTTGGTCAATGAATGGAAATTAAAAAAATGCAAAAATATTTCAAAGATTTGCATTGGTGTCAAATAAAAAATAAATTAATTAGTTTGTTATCAATATGGGGACATCTAGTGAGTCCAATTTTTTCTCTTCTTCTTTTGGAATTGAATGCAAAATGACACTTTTGTTTAGATGTATGATAGTGATTGGAAAGTTTATTTTTCAATTTGTGTTCCCATTTTGCATTTCTAGTAACAAAAGCATATAATTCAGTTTGCTTGCTTATTTGCTTGAGAAATATGGGTTGATGGTTGTACATTCTGCTATGTTCTATTTCTAGACAGCCTTCCCTCTTGAAATCAGTCTTAATATTTAGGGAGAGTTATCAACATAGATCCGAAAGCACAACAGTTGGAAATGCTCCTTAGGAATCAACATAATAAGTTCCAATTAATACTCACATGTAATGAATCCATCAAACAAATTTCAAGAAATCAAGGCCTAAATTGATCAAAATAAATATATAAGTATTCACTATTTCTGCCCAGCAAGTAATCTTCTCTTTGTTGTTTGTAAAATGTTGGACATAATTCCGAGAAAGTGCCTTATAGCTGTTGTTATAAAGGCCCTACATGTTGGGTATGGTCTTCAATTAATTAGTGGTTGTTTTCCACAAACAATTAAATTATTTCCAACCCTTGCTTTAGAAAATTGAGGTGGAAATCTATACAAAATAGTATGCTTACTAAAATAGGAATTAGTTCAACACCATAAATGTTTGCAGATCTAAGTAAAATCCTTAGGTTCTAGTATGAAGAAATAATAATGCAAACTACTAGACACATGATAACATTTCTAGTAACACAAACCTATATTTTAGTTTTCTTGCTTATTTTCTTGAGAAATATGGGCTAGTGATTATACATTCTGTTATGTTCTATTTATGGACATGCCCCCCTCTTGAAAACGGTCTTAATATTTAGGGAGAGTACTCAACATAGGTCTGAAATAATAGTAGCTGGAAATGCTCCTCATGAATCAGCTTAATAAGTTCCAAGTATACTCACATGTAATGAATCTATCAAACAAAATTCCATGCAATCAAGGCCTAAAGTGATCAAAATAAATATCTAAGTATTCACTATTTCTGCTCAGGAAGTAATCTTCTCTTTGTTGTTTGTAAATGTTGGATCTAATTCTAAGAAAGTGCCTTATAGCTGTTATAAACGCCCCAATTGTTGGGTATGGTATTCAATTAATTAGTGGCTGTTTTCTAGAAACAATTAAATCATTTTCAACACTTGCTTCAGAAAATTGAGGTGGCAGTCTATTCAAAATATTATGCTTACTAAAATAATAATTCTTTCTACACCATAATTGTTTGCAAGTCTGAGTAAAATCCTTAGGTTCTAGTATGAAGAAATAATAATGCAAACTACTAGACATAGGATAGAATTCAACATCATCGAATTTTTTGTGCTTCAACTTCTTCCTACTTCATAATACAGATAGTTGGGCATGCAACCATAGATTCCATAAGCAACCAACAACTCAAATTGAATTTCCATTTTCTTTTTGAAAAATATATGTTGTATGTTAAAACTCAACAACAAATCACATGCTTGTTAATTTGAATATTCATTGTTTCACTTTCTTGAAAATGAATCATCAAATCCTCAAAAAATGTATGAAAATAACCTCCCTCAAAATGCATGGGGTTAATGCAAGGTATGTTCACTCAAACAATTAGATTATTAGAAGTTGGGATTAAGCTTGCATAAGTTGAAATCTATTTCTATGGATTGTAGAAATCTATCTATTTGGAAGATAAGATGACAATGGCTTCATATGTAATCAGTCATTTTATCATCCGCTTTAACATTTAGCATATTCCTTTCTTTTCCAATGATAATGGCATCGAGGGAAGCATGGTGCACTCTACAGCCCAAACTAGAAGCGAAGTGTTGCATGTTGCACTTGGTTTTGTTGATCCCTCTCAATGCTTAATTGATCTTGGGTTAAGATGGATTTATGCTAGTCATGATCAAGATAATAATGATTCTGAATTCATGTGGTTAGTATCAACATCACAGGTGAATATCTTCTCTAGAGGTTATGGTTTATGATTCATGGTGATTGTGTTGAAAAGAGGGGATATCCTGGTATGCCTTACTTGTATAGGAAATCCACAATAAATGTTGTGTATGTCCATGGATTTTTGTCATTTCACTAGTTAGTCTATAGGATATTTAGACCTTAAGGTCCATCTTCCAAATGTGTGGGGAATAAATGCCATTTGGTTTTGTGGAATATAGGTTATGAGGTCAAGCATAGTTTCCTTATTAAGTTGATATCAGTCTTGGTAGGGGTAGCTCCTTGTAGAAATTTAGTCTTGTAAGTTTCCTAGAATCCTTCAGTTTACAAGGTCTAAAAGGGTTGGCTTGAGGAACAAGCTTAATTTGTTTTACCAAACTCGGGTCTATGAAACAACCACTCCGTATATTTGAATTTTGGGTAGTGTTGTACAGGCATATTTACATGTTTTTTGAGTCTTTTTTTTATAGATAATTAGGGTCGGAACCCTAATGATTAAGTGGGTTTATCTGGGGATCTTGTAAGATTTGTTTTGCTTTGAGCCATTTGTGTTTTCTTAGTAATGTTTTTCATTTAAGATTTTGAACAGAGAATTGAAGCATACATATAGTTTATGCAACCTATGCTTATGTCTTGTATCTTGATTGCTAGAAAGTATGTTGTGTGCTCACTAGCTTTGTTATATTCTATGTTATCTCCTGTGCCTTCTAGGATTAAAAAATGTGTCCAACTAAAAGGTTAGATAATCATGCTTGAACATAAGGGTTTTCACACTATCAAATTTGACTTGTGATTCATAGTAAATAATTTGCAAAGAGAGGCTTTTTGATGTATTGATGAGGAAGATACTTTCTGAATTCATATTTTTATAAGAAAAAGTAGTGATGAGAAAATCTTGGGTACCAACTCTACCCTAGGGACCAAAAGTAGTTTGCACAGGTGACATTTGTTGTCTTTTACAATTTTTGGTTGCATTTCCAAGAAACCATTATGAGTCATTACCACCCATTTTTAACCATGGCATACATATCTGAAGTCTTAATTTGGGTTATGTTTCCTCATGATTGGGCATTTTTTGTTCACAGCATTTGATCATTAGAAGTTGAAGTTGTTGTTAGTTAATATATTCATATAGAAAGTGTGATATTCCAAACAACATTTGACATATTAAATTAGATCATAAATTATTTTTCTCTATGCAGGTTGGCTTCAAAACGAACATGTTTGGCTTCGAGTGTTCCTATGCACCAAATGTGTTATATTAGGCGATACCTGTGATCAAATCCATTGTTGTATGGGGGATTTTTTCAATATCACCACTGGTCTTTGAATATATTTTAGTTCTATTAACATTTATTTAACAATTGAATATATTTTAGTTTTATTAACGTTTATTTAACAATTTGATTGTTTTCATCTTTTTTATAATTCAACCTGCGACAATATTAATATTTTATTTTTAGAAAATGATCTCTTTGTTGTTCATATTCTGTCATCCCTTACAAATTGAGGAGTACACACCCTCGGGGCAGGGAGCTACCATTGAAAATGCTCCTTCAAAGGAAGCTTTCCTTCCACCACCTCTAAGGGTTTTTATATGGTACTCACTGCTAAGCCCAGGCACTTGACAATAGCTATTAGAACATCCATTTAAATTGTTATCCTTTCTTTGTTTTGATGATTTATTCTAATAAATCCCATCAATATATTCATTCCAGACTCTTCTTGGCATTGCTATTGGCAAAAAGTAGAATAAAGTAGTTGCAATGTACAACATATTTACAATAATTTGCTAGGTAGTTCTCCCAACCATGTTTAATCTCAGGAAGTTCGGTGGGCCTATTACTTGTTTTACTTGATCGTTCTATTGAAACTTACTAACATCCAACACCCTGTGATGTGCTCTTTAAGATATCCACAGTTTAAACTCCTTTAGGTAGACTGTACCAATGACTAGGAATATGTTTTCTGTGCATTAAATTTCACTAAGAGTTCCATGCAGATGTTTTAATTCACTGTCAATGCTTGAGTGTCTGCATAATACCTTTGATACAGGGTTTGTTTCAGCATGTTTGCAACTTGTTCTTTAAATCTAAGTGTCTTTATACAGGGACGCTTTATTGAATATTCCGTACTTTGCCAAAATGTAAATATTTAATCTCTCTTATAGTACTGGGATTCTCACAATGACATAGTATAAACTCTCAAATGGTAGCTTGAAGAGTTCTCTAGGTTATAGATCACCATGAGAGAAAGGATTTGATGGAGAGTTAGCATGATTTCTTTCACTTCCATAAATTCTAGTGTTTGATAAATGCTAGATAATAGCATAAGTGTCATTCCCCCTTGCCTAGGGAAAGTATTGAAGTGCCTAGCACATCTTTATCATCATTGGACGAATTTTGACATGTCTAGGGCAAGTAATGAAGTGCCTGGGAAAATATGGAAGTGGACGGGGGCGTTTTTATCTTCATTGCGAGAATTTTCAAGTGCATAGGGAAAATATTGAAGTGTATGGGCATTTTTATCATCGTTGGGAGAATTTTGAAGTGGTGGAGGCAAGTATTGAAGTGCATGGGGCATTTCTATCATCATTGGGTCAATTTAGAAGTGCATGGGGCAAGTATTGAAGTGCCTAGGGGCAATTTTGAAGTGCTTGGGGAAAATATTGAAGTGCTTAGGCCATTTTTATCATCTTTCAGAGAATTTTGAAGTGCTCGGGGCAAGTATTGAAGTGCCTGGGGTTTTTTTCTTATCAATGGGTGAATTTGGAAGTACATGGGGCGTTCTTCTTGTCAATGGGTGAATTTTGAAGTGTGTTGGGCATTCTTCTCATCACTAAGTGAATTTAGAAGTGCATGGGGTTGTTGTTTATCAATGTAAGGATGCTTTTATAGTATTGGGACGTTTTAAAACAGTGATGGCCAAAGTTATCACATGCCGAGGCAAATTTGTGTGTACTGGGGCAGTTTTGTGATTGCCTGGGTGATTATATCATTGTTGGGTGTTTTTCTCCCTTTCCTAGGGCAAGTATTGAAGTGCCTAGGGCATATTTATCATCGTTGGACGAATTTTGAAGTGTCTAGGGCATGTAATGAAGTGCCTAGGAAAACATTGAAGTGGACTGGGGCATTTTTATTTTCGTTGGAGAATTTTCAAGTGCCTGGAAATATTGAAGTGTATGGGCTTTTTTATCATCGTTGGTAAAATTTTGAAGTGGTCGAGGAAAGTATTGAACTGCATGGGATGTTTCTATCATCATTGGGTCAATTTAGAAGTGCATGGGGCAAGTATTGAAGTGCCTGGGGGCAATTTTGAAGTGCTTGGGGAAAATATTGAAGTGCTTAGGGAATTTTTATCATCTTTAAGAGAATTTTGAAGTGCCCGGGGCAAGTATTGAAGTGCTTGGGGCGTTTTTCTTGCCAATGGGTGAATTTTGAAGTGCATGGGGCGTGTTTCTCATCACTGGGTGAATTTAGAAGTGCATGGGGTTGTTGTTTATCAATGTAAGGATGCTTTTATAGTGTTGGGACGTTTTAAAACAGTGATGGCCAAATTTATCACATGCCGAGGCAAATTTGTGTGTATTGGGGCATTTTTGTGATTGTCTGGGTGATTATATCATTGTTGGGTGTTTTTATCCCTTGCCTAGGGCAAGTATTGAAGTGCCTAGGGCATCTTTATCATCATTGGATGAATTTTGAAGTGTCTAGGGAATGTAATGAAGTGCCTGGGAAAACATGGAAGTGGATGGGGGCATTTTTATCTTCGTTGTGAGAATTTTCAAGTGCATGGGGAAATATTGAAGTGTATGAGCGTTTTTATAATCATTGGGAGATTTTTGAAGTGGTCGAGGCAAGTATTGAAGTGCATGGGATGTTTCTATCATCATTGGGTCAATTTAGAAGTGCATGGGGCAAGTATTGAAATGCTTGGGGGGGATTTTGAAGTGCTTGGAGAAAATATTGAAGTGCTTAGGGCATTTTTATCTTCTTTCCGAGAATTTTGAAGTGCCCGAGACAAGTATTGAAGTGCCTAGGGCCTTTTTCTTGTCAATGGGTGAATTTTGAAGTTCATGGGGCGTTTTTCTTGTCAATGGGTGAATTTTGAAGTGCATGGGGTGTTTTTCTCATCACTGGGTGAATTTAGAAGTGCATGGGGTTGTTGTTTATCAATGTAAGGATGCTTTTATAGTGTTGGGACATTTTAAAATAGTGATGGCCAAATTTATCACATGCTGAGGCAAATTTGTTTGTATTGGGGTATTTTTGTGATTGCCTAGGTGATTATATCATTGTCGGGTGTTTTTCTCCCTTGCCTAGGGTAAGTATTGAAGTGCCTAGGGCATCTTTATGATCATTGGATGAATTTTGAAGTGTCTAGGGCATGTAATGAAGTGCCTGGGCAAACATGGAAGTGGACGGGGGCTTTTTTATCTTCGTTGCAAGAATTTTCAAGTGCCTAGGGAAATATTGAAGTGTATGAGCGTTTTTATCATCGTTGGGAGAATTTTGAAGTGGACGAGGCAAGTATTGAAGTGCATGGGGCGTTTCTATCATCATTAGGTCAATTTAGAAGTGCATGGGGAAAGTATTGAAGTGCATGGGGGCAATTTTGAAGTGCTTGGGGAAAATATTGAAGTACATGGGGATTTTTATCATCCCTGAGAGAATTTAGAAGTGCCTCGGAAAATATTGAAGTGCTTAGGGCATTTTTATCATCTTTCGGAGAATTTTGAAGTGTCCGGGGAAAGTATTAAAGTGCTTGGAGCGTTTTTCTTGTCAATGGGTGAATTTTGAAGTGCATGGGGTGTTTTTCTTTTCAATGGGTGAATTTTGAAGTGCATGGGGCATTTTTCTCATCACCGAGTGAATTTAGAAGTGCATGGGGCGTTTCTATCATCATTGGGTCAATTTAGAAGTGCATGTGGCAAGTATTGAAGTGACTTGGGGTAATTTTGAAGTGCTTTGGGAAAATATTGAAGTGCATGGGGAGTTTTTATCATCCTTGGGAGAATTTAGAAGTGCTTGGGAAAATATTGAAGTTCTTAGGGCAATTTTATCATCTTTTGGAAAATTGACGTGCCCGGGGAAAGTATTGAAGTGCCTGGGGCGTTTTTCTCGTCACTGGGTGAATTTAGAAGTGCATGGGGCATTTTTCTCATTACTGGGTGAATTTAAAAGTGCACGGGTCGTTTTTCTCTTCACTACGTGAATTTAAGAAGTGCTTGGGGTTGTTATTGATAAATGTATGAATGCTTTTATAGTGTTGGGACATTTTAAAATAGTGATGGGCAAATTTATCACTTGCTGGGACAAATTTGTGTGGATTGAGGCATTTTTGTGATTTCCTGGGTGATTATATCATTGTTGGGTTTTTTCTCCCTTGCCTAGGGAAACTATTGAAGTGCATAGGGCATTGTTATCATCATTGGATGAATTTTGAAGTGTCTGGGGCAAGTAATGAAGTGCCTGGGAAATCATGGAAGTGGATTGGGGCGTTTTTATTTTTGCTAGGAGAATTTAGAAGTGCCTGGGCAAATATTGAAGTGTCTGGTTGTTTTTATCATCGCTGGGAGAATTTTAAAGTGGTTGAGGCAAGTATTGATGTACATGGTGTGTTTATATCATCATTGGGTCAATTTAGAAGTGCATGGGGTAAGTATTGAAGTGCCTCGAGGGAATTTTGAAGTGCTTGGGGAAAATATTGAAGTGCACTGGGAGTTTTTATCATCCTTGGGAGAATTTAGAAGTTCCAAGAAATTATTGAAGTGCTTAGGGAATTTTTATCATCTTTGGGAGAATTTTGAAGTGCCCGGGGCAAGTATTGAAGTGTCTGGGGTGTTTTTCTCATCACTAGGTGAATTTAGAAGTGCATGGGGCATTATTATCATCACTAGGTGAATTTAAAAGTGCATGGGGTTGTTATTTATCAATTTATGGATGCTTTTATGGTGTTGGGACATTTTAAAACAATGATGGGCGAAGTTATCACTTACTAATGAAACTTTGTGTGGATTGAGCCATTTTAAGTATTCATTGACATATATGCAACTCTCCTACCATTCGACACCAAAGAGAAGAAATTTTGGTGAGAAGATTGGTTGGAAGCTTGGAATTGGTCCAATAACTACCTCTCTATATAAAAGAAGTGGCCCGCTACTAGGATATTCAATTAATTTCATTAATTTGTTGGCATGTCAAAATTCATGACCCCACATGTCCACTGGACCATTAAGGGACGAGATAACAAGTAGAGTCCCTACTTGTCCTGAATCTCATTAGTGCAGTCATGTTTCGTCGACACCTTCTAGTTGTGAGTGATCAAATACTGCTTGTGAAATGTATAAATAAATCCATCCTCTCCTCATTCAGACACTTGTTCATTCGAGAGTCTAGGAGTCGAGAGAGTCCATAGTTCAACTCCAGTGTATGTTCTTCTGTTGCACTACCTTAGTAATCTACATAATCAAAATCTTGAGTCTTATTGGAAAAAGATTCGGCAAATTTTTACTATATTTTATAAATCAGTGAAATATTCGCCAAGTTTTTACAATTTTTTATAATTAAGTGAAATATTCGCCAATATTTTATAATATCTTATAATTTAGTGAAAGATTCGCCAATTATTTACAACATTATATAATGAAATGAAAGATTCGCCAAAAAAATTATATATACATATTATATTATTGATAAAATCGCCTTCAAGTTTTCCTATATATCGGGGAGATTCGCCTATTTTTTATACATATAAATTTTGGGAGGGTTCTTAAAATCATCCCTGATCTCTTATATTCTGGTTGTATCATTGCTCTATCTATCTCTGAGGAAGTTATTGGGGTTTTCACCTTTATGGTTTTCCCCAAGTAAACTCTGTGTCTCTTGTGTGCTTGCATTATTGTGTCCATGATTGATATGCTGTAGATTTACTGTACATGTTGTTCTCTCAGTTAAGATCCTAGATCATATTGAAGTAAATTCTGAAAATTTAACATCTTTTTTTATCAAGCGGATGTTTCATGTTAGTCTTTAGACTTAGTATTAGAACTTATAACTTAGTAAGTTTAACGTATGTTTAAAAAAATTTATGTTTAAAAAATTAAAACTTTAAAAGTTGAATTTTAATTTTATGTTTAAAAAATTAAAACTTTAAAAGGTTAATTTTAATTTTATGTTTAAAAAAATAATTTTAAACCATTAGTGTATTTAATTTTATGTTTAAAAAATTAATTTTAAACCATTAGTGTATTTAATTTTATGTTTAAAAAATTAATTTTAAACCATTAGTGTATTTAATTTTATGTTTAAAAATTCAAAACTTTAAAACTTTAATGTTTAAGTTTTTTTAATTTAGTGTATTTAATTTTATTTTTAAAAATTAAAAATTTAAATGTTTAAAACTTTAAAAGTTTAATGTTTAAATTTTTAAAATTTAGTGTATGGCAGTATGCCCATTGGGGGTTCTATAATTTTAGAATTTTACTGATTTTCAATCTTTTAGTTTTTAGTTTTTATTTTTATTTTAAATTTTTATGAAGGCCAATTTATAATTTTATAATCTTATCTCTTTCTGTCATAAAATTAAATCTCTATTTATAATTTTATTATTACACATTACAGGAAATTAAATTTTATTTTAAGCTAGATTTTAAATATATATATATATATATATATATATATATATATATATATATATATATATATATATATATATATATATATATATATATATATATATATGTAATATCCTGAATTTTTGGACTGATTATTTTATGATGTTATATTGGGCAACGACCCAAGCACATATGATTTATTCTTTTGTAGACTGACATATTGGGCATGGACCCTGACTGAATTTCATTATTTGATTATATACTTGGCAAGGAAGGCCCAATGTTCTAATTTATGTTTTTACCATTGGATGTGGGTACAAAACCCTAATATACTGAGATGACCTTTTTTTACATACTGTGCAGTGATGTGAATGACATAATTGACTTATATGGTGTGTTGAGCGTGGACTCAGAAACACACAGATTACCTACGTATTGAGAAAAAACCCCGATGTACCTAGAGGAAATATGATGTACTGGGAGTAAGCCTTGATGTACATTGAGTGTTGGGCATAAACCCTGGAGCACTCCAAGCTTGATAAACGAATACCGGATCTGAGGCAACTTAAATATTCTAGATGTGCGTCACAACCACATTCTAGCACTAGTGTGGAGTAGGGACTTTGGAATTGCACTAGAGTAACACCCATGTGAGAGTGTTGAGTTAAATGGCTCTGAAGAGCACTCGGGGTTACGGAGTTTCAAAGTGTTGAGTCGAAAAGAATCTGAAGAGCACTTTTATCACATTTATTTAATTGACTAAATGATTCATCTTTTTATCCATCATCACCTATTGCAGGAGCTACCATGTTAAATGAGGTAATCCAACATGCCAAGAGAGAGACTAGAGGTACCTAACCAAGTTGACCATGACCATCCAAAAGAAGTGGACCGTGTCCCTAAAAGTTAAAGAGAAAAGAGTATCATGTGATGACACATAACTAAAGAAAAGATAATTATCAGTAGTGTTTTATGACTAACCTGATTAAAGGCCTCCAAGTTATTGTTATTATTATTATTATTTATTATTAAGAGCTTTAAATAATAATAGGTATTCTTATTTAATTATGGGATATAATTAGTATATCTGATCTATGCATTATTTAATATTTTAAATGATGTATTAATAAGTTAAGTGAAATATATTTAATATAAGAATAATGATTAGTATAATTATTGTTATTATTAAGAGCATAAATAAAAAATGACTTATAGTCAAACAGTTGGAAAAGTCCTAGTTGAAGAGGACAAAGTTATTTAATTAAATAATATTTTTTAAATTATTAAATATTGAATTTAAAGAAACTAACTACTTCAACAGTCCTAATACAAGATTTCCCTATTTAAAGAGGGCAGATTACAAGTTTTGGGGATCACCTATCATTCTTGGTTATTATCATTCTCTTATGGTAGTCCAAGAAAACATTATGCTCTAAGAAGCTGAAGAAGCCTTACCTAAAAAATTCTCAGAACTGAACTAGAAGTGTATCTAGGGCCTCTACCTCTCATTGCATGTTGGAACCAAGCTTGGGGGGATCCAGATAGAACCAGAAACGGTTCAGGGGTCAAGGTTGGGACGAACACGGTAGCCCCAAAGTCATCCATCCCACGAAAAACATTCTAACAGGTCAGCAAGATACCACAGGCTCTACTTTAACTATTGATTTAGTGTGCAGGTTGATATAGGGAAGATTTAAAGTGCCAAGTGGTTATACTTCTATAGGAAGAGACCAAGAGCTCAAGCAGCCAGGTATGGAGCAGTTAATATTTCTTTCAAAAATTTAGATATTACAACATTGTTGTCATTACCAAATTGTCTTCATTATCAGAAGTCGATGTTCTGCCCCGAACTCAGTGGAGAGTCTAGTAGGGCTAGCCAAGCTAGCCTTTGCTAGACAATGAATATTATCTTCTAGGTTAGGGTAATTATAATTTTTTGCTTATAGGTAGCTATCTACTGTCAAAATTGTATTTCTTATTCACAGTATAGGGTCCCATTTAAGCATGCTATTTTCCTTACTTTATTAGTATTTCTATTTCAAAACCATTATCAAATAGAAATAAAACAAACAGACACTGACACTCTTAGTAGCACTACCCTTTGAAACTATCAAACATCGAATTGCAGTACCAGGAAGAAGAAACAAGCTATAGCATGAACCAGCGCTTTCATTACCAACGAATTATTCAACCACTACCACGATAGCACATAGTCAATGCATTACCAAGATTCTAAAAGCATCAAGTAATTTCCAGGTCTCACGTTTTACAAACTTAGTCTTTGAAATTTCACTCCTACAACCCAAAATTTTGATTAAAATCCCAATACGTTTCATTTTAGAAATCAAACAGTCCACGACATTCAATTTCTTTAAACATAACATTTCAAAGGTCGGGAGATCGAACCCCACAAACTCTACGATATTTTATACATAAACGATTGGTATAGGGATCGATTCCCATCCCCATTTCACTCTACAACAAACTATACATGATACTACAGAGAAATAAACAAACAATCGATATAGGGATCGATTCCCACTAATCTCATTAAAGATTCTTTTGTCTTTCTATCAAATAAACAGAAAATGCAAATGTAAGAACCCAGGGCTCTTCAGACTTATATATAAAACAATTATAGGGTTCTGTATTCCCTCCATTCCATCATTCTTTTCCAACAAACCGCACTCTACTCTTTTACATTTAAAAAAACATGAAGCCATCAAATCGAGTAGATCATAGAGTGGATCAACAGTACTTAAAAACGTATAAATATATACACATTCCCTTCATAGGCTTAAATACAAGTTCATTTCCAAATAGAAAACATAGATAGTGTACGACTATACAAGAACCCATATCCATATTAAAAACGAAGAGATTTGGATAGGGTATCAAACCCTCATAAACATTACACAACAGGGCATCTCAGGACCCATACAAATACATTTTGAACACATAAAACTGTAAATATAAACCCTAGTTCATCCTTGGGCATTATTGCCAAGTAACGAGAGTTCAACCAAGTTTAAACACAGAGCCGTATAGCCAAACACCACACCAATATCCTCTAGGGTCTGCAAAGAGACAAATAGATACATACACACCACAATCCAGCCAAAAAGGCGACTTCCAGGGATTCAAAACTTGTCACATTGAACTCAAATAAGTTCACCAATTCCCAATAAAAACATACATAAATAGTAATCCCCATAGGGGTGAAAGGAGGAGCTAAGAGTTGTCAAATTCTGGACTTACCATTGTCCATTATCGCCACTTTTGTGAACTAATCACGCAGAAGAGAAAACACCAGTCAACACGTATATTCCAATCACAACATACAAGTCAGGACTCTAATTTTTATATCACAAAATATCTAACATGCAAGAGCTGGAATGAAGAACTTAAAACAGAGAGGAATTACCTTCAACCATTTGTAGTCGCCATCGCTATTTTCCCAATGGAGTGCTTACCATGAGCCACAACTCAGGTCAGCAGAAAAACTCTCATTGCACCCACAACAGACAAGAGAAGCGAACCACGAAAATGTCCTTAGTTGGTGTAGAACCCTAGGGTAAGACTCCATCATAGCTGGCAGCATGGCCATGTGAATTCGCAGAGTTACATTCAATGCTTCTACCAACCACCATTAATTTTAGAGTGACCCAATACTCTATAGTATTAGGACCATTCAATTTCACAATTAAAAATTACAATGACTCCAAATTCTTCGTTATGCCATTAAATAATTACAAAGTCAAACAAGTAGTGATGTTACACAAGTATTGCAAACCCCGTTGAGACTAGAATAAAAGTATCAACTTCAAAGCTATCTCACTTGCAACTTAAAATAATGGCTAGAAGGGTGGAATAGGCATTCTCGATTGATGGCTCATAAGTACACCTGCAAACCTGAAACAAGTAGATGTGTTAGCAATAATGCTAAGTAAGTTTGGAGTCTCCAAATCTTACCCCTTTTAGAAATACTTCTGCAAAGTTGTAGAACCTTATGATCAGAAAACCATGATACTTTAAGCTAAGACAGTTCAAAGAGTAACATTTAAAATATTGGTACAATAATTACTTGTCAGTACTGAAGATTAGTATTCATCATATCTCTTTATTAGTTTAATCTAGTATCTGAAAATTTGAGATTTTTGCTATTTTTAAGGGACATTAGAAGTGGTATCAAAGCCCAGTTACAAAACTAAGTGACCTATTGGGCTCATTACAAACATCCGCTACAGATACACAATAAACAAAAACATACATTTACATTCTATTTTGTTTTATGAATAAACTAACATAATTTTTTGTTCTCTATACTTATAAAACATTTCAGGTACAAACACTGTCTGAAAAATGAATGTAGAATAGGGAAGTAGCATTCACGGGAATTTGGACTCACCACCCCAAGAGAAAGAGGTGGTGGTAGAACTAAAATCAGATTGGAGACAGTCTATGCAAAACCTGTAGGCAGAGTTCTGAAGCTTCCGAGATGAAAACATGCAAGAAAGAAGAGAACAACAGGCCATAAATGAGGCACTGCTTCAGACCTTAACAAAGGCCAACCATCATGGACAACCCGCATTCTCAGTCAACACCCCCAAGAAGGGAAACAATCACACAAAAAGGATTGCCAGCCCTAAAGGAGAAGAACAGGGAGAGCACATATCGAAATCAATGGAAGAGGGCAGTAAGAGCTCTTCCAATGATAAAGGTTCACCACCTCCTTGCAAGAAAAGGAGAAAAAGTGACGACAGTCTATAAGGGGAATTCCGAAAGATAAGAGCCCCAACATATGTCAGAGAGATTAACTCTGGGGAGAAGGATGAGGAGTGGCCACTAGGGATGAATAAATACTTCAAAGTTCACAATTACTCCAGTGAAATGCAAGCCCGACTAGCCATATACAACCTAAATGGTAAAGCTTCCATATGGTGGCGGGACTTGAAACACACCACAGGACAAGAGCTGAGAGACATAACCTGGGATACCTTCAGCAGAATATTAGCCGACTACTACCGAAAGTTCATTGAGAACTTTTCATGGATCGCATGTCCCATGACTTCCTTACAGAAAAAGGAAAACAAGTTGATCTGGATAGATAAGTGCGAAGAAAGCTTTCAAAAGCTGAAACAACTACTGATTAGTGCACCAATTCTGCGTATTGTGGATCCCAATGGGGACTTTGTCATTTACACAGATGCAAGCAAGGAAGGACTCGAGGGAGTCCTTATGCAAGAAAATTTTTCTATATGCTATGAATCGAGGAAACTAAAAGAGCATGAGCAGAACTACCCTACTCATGACCTCGAACTAGCCGCCATCATCCATGCTTTGAAGATGTGGCGACATTATCTCATGGGAAAGAAATTCCTATTGATGACTGATAAAATGAGCTTGAAATACCTTTTCGACCAACCCGACCTAAATGCGAGGCGGGACAGGTGGCTAGCCTTCCGTAGTGAGTACCATTTCGAACTAAAGCATATAAAAGGCAAGGAAAACAAGATTGCGGATGCCTTAAGCCGTCAAGCACATATGCTTTATGAGGTCACGGTAAGTCAAACCGACTCCAACTTCCACCACATAATTAGGACGGCCTGTAAAAGTGACCGTTATTATACAAAAATCCTCACGAAGGTTCAGGAAGACAAGCTTTTCCAACAGCAGAAAGAATATAAGATAGACAAATTGGGACCAATGTGGTCTAAAGACTGACTTTACGTCCTAGAGAGTGGAGACATTGGATCAAACATTCTCACCGAATTTCACCAGAAACCATATTCAGGGCACCCTGTATATCAAAATATGATATCGGCCATAAAGAAACACTACTTTTGGCCTAAGCTGAAAGCTAACATTGCAATCTTCATCACGAAATGTCAGGAATGCCAATTGGTCAAAGCAGAACACCAACACCCCTCCGGATTACTTCAACCTTTACCCATCCTAGAATGGAAATGGGAGGTAATAAGTATGGACTTCATTACAGGCTTACCAAAGAGTAAGAAACTTAACGACTCCATCTTCATAGTGATAGACAAGCTGTCAAAAGCAGCCCACTTTATACCGGTGAAATCTACCTACAAAGCAGTTCACATCGCGGAAATATTCTTAAAAGAGATCTTTCGATTGCACGGGATACCCAAAGCAATCATTTCCGATCGAGATACGAAGTTCACTAGCAACTTCTGGAGAGCATTATTCTCTGGTCTGGAAACCCAACAATTTAGTACCATGTACCACCCGCAAACGGACGGACAAATAGAATGAGTAAACCGGATTCTCGAGGACATGTTGAGGATGTATGTCATGAATAACCCCACCAAGTGGAAAGATTATTTTCACCTAGCAGAGTTCGCATACAACAACGGTTATCAAACCTCGGCCAAAATGAGTCCTTTCGAAGTACTCTACGGAAGGAAATGTCGGACTCCCGTGACTTGGGACAGTCCAGTAGAAAGACTTATGTTAGGACCCGACCTATTAAAGGACTTGGAATAGCTAGTCTCCAAGGTACAACTAAACTTAAAAGAAGCACAAGACCGCAAAAAGAGTTATGTGAACAAGAAAAGAAAGGACAAGGACTATCAAGTCGGCGAACATGTGTTCCTAAAAATAAAAGCTAAATGAAGCTCGTTGAGCTTGGGACATTGCGGGAAACTAGCCCCAAGATATTTTGGACCTTTTGAAATACTGGCCAAGAAGGGCCCAATAGCTTATGAATTGGCTTTACTAGCGCATATAAAAGTTCATAATGTTTTTCGTGTTTCATTATTAAATAAATATGTATACGATACTAAACATTTTATTGATTGGTCCTTATTATAGGTGGAACCCGAAGGGGAGTTCACTCCAGACCCACTCCACATTCTGGACAAGAGAGAGGTCCAACTTAGGAGGAGGACCATTACTCAACTGAAAGTGCAATGGAGGCACTTTGGACCAGATGAGGCTACTTGGGAGAATGAGGCTACCATGAAAGAGGCATACCCCACCTTGTTTCATGACCTCATTCCTAGTCCCTAGAAACACAGGGACAGTGTTGTTCTAAGTAGGGAGGGATGTAATATCCCAAATTTTTGGACTGACTATTTTATGATGTTATATTGGGCCACATCCCTAGCACATATGATTTATTCTTTTGTAGACTGACATATTGGGCATTGACCTTGATTGAATTTCATTATTTGATTATATACTGGGCAAGGAAGCCCCAATGTTTCGATTTATGTTTTTACCATATGATGTGGGTACAAAACCCTAATATACTGAGATGACCTTTTATTACATACTGTGCAGTGATGTGAATTACATAATTGACTTATATTGTGTGTTTAGCGTGGACTCAGAAACATACAGATTACCTACGTACCTGGAAAAAGCCCCGATGTACCTAGAGGAAATATGATGTATTGGGAGTAAGCCCTGATGTACATTGAGTGTTGGGAATAAGCCCTGGATCACTCCAAGCTTGATAAACGAATACCGGATCCGAGGCAACTTAAATATTCTAGATGTGCCTCACAACCACATTATAGCACTAGTGTGGAGCAGGGACTCTGGAATTGCACTAGAGTAACGCCAATCTGAGAGTGTTGAGTTAAATGGCTCTGAAGAGCACTCGGGGTTACAGAGTTTCAAAGTGTTGAGTCGGAAAGACTCTTAAGAACACTTTTATCACATTTATTTAATTGAGTAAATGATTCATCCTTTTATCCATCATCACCTACTGTGGGAGCTACCATGTTAAACAAGGTAATCCAACATGCAAAGAGAGCGACTAGAGGTACCTAACCAAGCTGACCACGAATGTCCAAAAGAAGTGGACCGTGTCCCTAAAAGTTAAAGAGAAAAGAGTATCATGTGATGACACATAACTAAAGAAAAGATAATTATTTGCAATCTTTTATGACTAACCTGATTAAAGGCCTCCAAGTTATTATTATTATTATTATTATTATTATTATTATGATTATGATTATTATTTATTATTAAGAGCTTTAAATAATAATAGGTGTTATTATTTAATTATGGGATATAATTAGTATATCTGATTTATGCATTATTTAATATTTTAAATGATGTATTAATAAGTTAAGTGAAATTTATTTAATATAAGAATAATTATTAGTATAATTATTGTTATTATTAAGAGCATAAATAAAAAATGACTTATAGTCAAACAGTTAGAAAAGTCCTAGTTCAAGAGGACAAAGTTATTTAATTAAATAATATCTTTTAAATTATTAAATATTGAATTTAAAGAAACTAACTACTTCAACAGTCCTAATACAAGATTTCCCTATTTAAAGAGGGCAGATCCCAAGTTTTGGGGATCACCTATCATTCTTGGTTATTATAATTCTCTTATGGTAGTCCAAGAAAACTATTCTACTCCAAGAAGCTGAAGCAGCCTTACCTAAAAAATTCTTAAAATTGAACCAGAAGTGGATCTAGGGCCTCTACCTCTCATTCCATGTTGAAACCAAGCTTGGGGGGATCCAGAGAGAACTGGAAATGGTTCAGGGGTCAAGGTTGGGAGGAACACGGTAGCCCCAAAGTCATCCAGCCCAAGGCAAACATTCTAACAAGTCAGGAAGATACCAGAGGCTCTACTTTAACTATTGATTTAGTGTGCAGGTTGCTATAGGGAAGATTTAAAGTGCCAAGCGGTTAGACTTCTACAAGAAGAGACCAAGAGCTCAAGCAGCCAGGTATGGAGCAGTTAATATTTCTTTTAAAAATTTAGATATTACAGCATTGTTGTCATTAACAAATTGTCTTCATTATCAGAAGTCGATGTTCTTCCCAGAACTCAGTGGAGAGTCTAGCAGGGCTAGCCAAGCTAGCCATTGCTAGACAACAAATATTATCTTCTAGGTTAGGGTAATTATAATTTATTGCTTATAGGTAGCTATTTGCTGTCAAAATCGTATTTCTTATTCACAGTACAGGGTCCCATTTAAGCATGCTATTTTCCTTACTTTATTAGTATTTCTATTTCGAAACCATTATCAAATAGAAATAAAACAAACAGACACTGACACTCTCAGTAGCACTACCCTTTGAAACTATCAAACATCGAATTGCAGTACTAGGTAGAAGAAACAAGTTATAGCATGAACTAGAGCTTTCATTACCAACAAATTATTCAACCACTACCACGATAGCACACAGTCAACGCATTACCAAGATTTTAAACGCATCAAGTAATTTCTAGGCCTCATGTGTTACAAACTTAGTCTCTGACATTTCATTCCTCAACCCAAACTTTTGATTAGAATCCCAATATGTTTCATTTCAGAAATCAAACAGTCCATGACATTCAATTTCTTTAAACATAACATTTCATAGGTTAGGAGATCGAACCCGACAAACTCTACGATATTTTATACAGAAACAATTGGTACAGGGATCGATTCCCATCCCCATTTAACTCTACAGCAAACTATACACGATACTACAGATAAATCAACAAACGATCGATACAGGGATCAATTCCCACTACTCTCATTAAATATCCTTTTGTCTTTCTATCAAATAAACAGAAAACGCAGAAGTAAGAACCCAAGACTCTTCAGACTTATAGATAAAACAATTATAGGGATTCGTATTCCCTCCATTCCCTCATTCTTTTCCAACAAACCGCACTCTACTCTTTTACATTTAAAAAAACACGAAGCCATCAAATCGAGTAGATCACAGAGTGGAGCAATAGTACTTAAAAACGTATAAATATATAGACATTCCCTTCATAGGGTTAAATACAAGTTCATTTCCAAATAGAAAACGCAGATAGTGTGTGTCTGTACAAGAACCCATATCCATATTAAAAATGCAGATATTTGGATAGGGTATCAAACCCTCATAAACATTACACAGCAGGCATCTCAGAGCCCACACAAATACATTTTGAACACATAAAACTGTAAATATAACCCCAGTTCATCCTTGGGAATTATTTCCATGTAACGATAGTTCAACCAAGTTTAAACACATATCCGTATAGCCAAACCCCACACCAATATCCTCTACGGTCTGCAAAGAGACAAATAGATACATACACACCACAATCCAGCCAAAAAGGTGACTTCCAGGGATTCGAAACTTGTCACATTGAACTCAAATAAGTTCACCAGTTCCCAGTAAAAACATACATCAACAATAATCCCCACAAGGGCAAAAGGAGGAGCTGGCAAATTCTGGACTTACCATTGTCCATTATTGCCATAGTTGTGAACTAATCACGCAGAAGAGAAAACGACAGTCAACACCTGTATTCCAATCACAACATACAAGTCACGACTCTAATTTTTATATCACAAAATATCTAACATGCAAGAGTTGGAATGAAGAACTTAAAATAGAAAGGAATTACCTTCAACCATTTGCAGTCGCCATCTCTATTTTCTCAATGGAGTGCTGACCATGAGTGATAGCTCAGTTCAGCAGAGAAACCCTCATTGCACCCACAACAGACAAGAGAAGCAAACCACGGAAATGTTCTTAGTTGGTGTAGAACCCTAGGGTAAGACTCCATCACAACTAGTAGCATGGCCATGTGAATTCACAGAGTTACATTCAATGCTTCTACTAACCACCATTAATTCGAGAGTGACCCAATACTCTATAGTATTAGGACCATTCGATTTCACAACATTATATTTCACACTTAAACATTAAAATGACTCCAAATTCTTCCTTATGCCATTAAATAATTACAAAGTCAAACAAGTAGTGATGTTACACAAGTATCACAAACCCCGTTGAGACTAGAATAAAAGTATCAACTTCAAAGCTATCTCACTTGCAACTTAAAATAGTGGCTAGAAGGGTGGAATAGGCATTCTCGATAGATGCCTCATAAGTACACCTACAAACCTGAAACAAGTAGATGCATTAGCAATAATGCTAAGTAAGTTTGGAGTCTCCAAATCTTACCCCTACCTCTTGGCAGCCCCATCAGGGTACCTTTCCATTTCAAAAGACCAAGTATCTCACTATGAGCATCAATCACCCCCAATAAAGGATCCATGTCACCTGAATTCCCAGTGAAACTTTAATACATATGCATTCAAACCTTTACAGCCGTAAGAAGGAGATTCATGTTATAAACATTAAGAAATTGGTACACATGCAACGGTTTATACATCTAAACCATTTTAGAAATATTTCCGCAAAGTTGTTTAACCTTATGATCAACAAACCATGATACTTGAAGCTAAGACAGTTCAAAGAGTAACATTTAAGTATCGATACAGTAATTACTTGTCAGTACTAAAGATTAGTATTCATCATATCTCTTTATCAGTTTAATCTAGTATCGGAAAATTTGAAATTTTTGCTATTTTTAAGGGACATTACAAAATATTATTATATTATATATATATGTCATTTCCCTGCCATATCGTATGCATATTTTTTGAAAATTTTCCATATCCATGTCCCCCCTGTATCTGTATCCATTTCTGTATCCGTTTCAGTGCAACTTAGGTATCACGTTGATGGGAATGAAGTTCTAGGGAGGAATACCATTCCTTTGGTCCTAAATAAATCATTGAGGCATCACATCCATGAAAAATGCCTCGAAGCACCACACATGATTTTTCGGGGTATCCAATGCACCATGTATCTATGTCTTGTGACCTTAGGGCCTTTGACATGGTGAATGGAAGAGGCTTGAACATAGGTCCCTAGGCATCCATGACCAAGAAGGTTGCCTCCACCAACCACACATGGTCTTTTAAGGGTATGACTGGCCTATGATTGGTGATGTTGGTTACATTAGGTGGTTTTGAGCAATACACACGTGTCTTGGGGTTTGGGAATGACAATTTATAGAAGAGGACCATGACTTTGGCCATAAAGAAACTATTTAGGCATCCAAATCCATTAATAATGCCACAAAGAACCACACATGGCCTTGTGGCCTTGGACATGGTCAGTGAAGGATACCTGATCCTCAAGCACTAAAGAAATATATAATGTAGTTAGTTTAATATATATTAATATAGTTATTAATATGTAATATAGTTATTTTACTAAATATTTCCATTTGTAATTGTAAATATTAATATAGGTTATATATATAAACCAAAAGAAATACATAAATCAAACCATTAAAAAAATTAATAATTATTTACTATGATTTTTAGAAGCAATTAATCATATTATACAACTCATAAATCAAACAATTAAAATAAAAAACAAATTTAATTATTTACTATGCTTTTTAGAAGCAATTAATCATATTATACGACTAATTAATTTTGGCACCTAAAATTTTAGCATCATGTGGAAGATAAAATTTTCACATTGAAAAAGTGTTTTGGCACTAGGTTTTGATGCATATTGAAAAAAAAAAATCCATTCCATTGATCGAAATAGGGCAGAGATAGAACCTCTACTTTTCATATCAAATCAAACCACATTTATCCGTCATCTAACAATGAGAGATGCTATGCAACCAGGGTCGTATTTTGGAATTTTAGGTATCTGTATTGTAATTTCTATGGCCACCGAGGTAACGCCAAATGAAACAAGTAGGTTTTCAACACAATCAATTGACCTTTGCCAGTGTTCTTCCAGCATGCTGTGACTTGGGAGCCCCTCACTTGCAGGTATGTTAATGTTGGTTCACGATGATATCATTTAGGCAGGTAGCAATGGTCTTTTTTTTTACCGGCAATGTTTTAATGACCCCTTCCCAGTGTTTGTGTGCCCAAACATACCACTAGATACCTTCACACTAGAAGACCAACTTGAATAAATTCATTGAGTTTCCCCCAGTCTATGAAGCTAAAAGGGTTTTTTAACATGTAATTAACTTTTGACAGTCACAATTTACAAAATTAGGGGTAAATTGGTTTTGTTGTTTTGAAGAAAACTTGTAGTCAGTCAGCATTCTCATCACTTTTCCCGGAACTCAGATTCGAGCTTGATTTCCGAGAAAATGGAGGCAAATTTCAAAATTCCGTCACATGGGTTTTTTGTAGAATGCCGCCATTTACGTCTTGTAAAGACAGATTTTCAAAATTCATAACGGTTTGAGAGAAATCCATGATTTTCAGAAGGTGTATTTCTAAGATTTCGTGGTTGGACGGATTTGAAATGACAAATGGTTATGAGGGATCCTGAAAGTCTTCCTCTTCGGCTTCTTACAAGGACACAACAGGTGCAAAGGAGACTAGAATACCAGATCAAAACACAACTCTGCCTAGGCCTTATATTGTGGAGAGGATGGAAGCAGTTCCAGCATTGGAGATCTTAGAACAAGAGGTAAAAATATTTTTACTTACAAAATAAAGCAGTGCTGATTTAGAAGAAAACATAGGTCTGATTGCATTTGAATATCATTTTTTTTTTTATATTTTCTGTTATGCAAGACTCGGAAAGTGAAAAAATTCTCAGCAAAAAGAATGCATAGGGAAGTATTCAAAGGTTATAGGTCCCACTAGTCTTTCCTTACACTATGCAAATATTTATTGATTTCATATAAAGTCTTCCAAGCATTGCGTTATGGTCAATTTTCCATCTATGTTGTAACGAGCATGATGATAAATCAATTTGGTGTCTGGTTAAGCCAGTTGGAGTACATAGGTTAGTCTCCTTGAATAGTTTTCAATAAAGTTAGTCTTTGTAAAGAGCCTTCTTCTACAACTTCAACCGCTTCTTATAATGTATGCAAGTTTTGGGTGAAAGCAGACCATCCTTTGTGCACTCTCAGAAAACAAGGCAAATTCTATGAGGAATATTTGTATATGGTGATGGATCTTGAATTCGAGCTTGAGAACCTCTATAGAAAATCTTGTTTATGGGAATAGTAGCAAAGTCCCCAGTTCCCTTATCACTTCTTCCACATCACTACACGCATATCTAATATCTGCTGCAAGATGGAATGCAAACACTGTTTCTTAACAATGTTAGTGAACTCTGTATCGAAGTTTTGGCTTGTGTACCATTCGCTTCTAGTTATCTCCTTTGAGGGCATCAATTATGCTAGCATATACACCTTCTTTACTTGGTTAGAAACAAACTTGACCCCTTTTATTAAGCCACAAGCTTCTAGAATTTTAATGGTTTGTTAACTTGTGGCTGCTGCAAATTTGTTTCTCTTTTTGTATATTTTGTCTGTATACCCATATTTACAGCACGTTTAATAGCTTGATATATAGGCATGTCTTCATATGAGATGCCTTTAAACCGTACATATTCTTCTTTTATCTGTTGCTCGTAAAATATGAATACTCTACTTGGAAATTTGGAGTTTACATTTTTGAAGCAGGGCATTGAGTGCTTGAGCTCTAACGTTGAGATCAACATCTTTAATCTTTTCCTCCATGATCTTATTTGTCAATCCATTAGAGAAAGTAATGAAGAGATCCAATATTCTATTGATGATAGAAGCCATTTTTGAAGTTGATGTTGCCATGTCCAAGATCTCTACTTTGTTTTGGATTTGATTCTTGTTAATCCCACTGAATGATGTCTTCTTGTCAGTTAGGTTCCGGAAATAATGTCTGAATCGGGTAAAAAATCTATTAGAAATGTTATTGTGCTTCTGTTAGGGTGGACTTATTCCAACTCCACACAACCTATGCAAATATTTCTGGCTATGACTGGCACATTGAAAAATGGTCCACACTATCACATATATTGTTAGTAAGAAAAATACTATCTGTAATTGTTGTATAAGGTTAGTACAGATTATAGTTTACTGTGTGTGGAGAAAATCTATGTTTATATCACCATTAATGGTGTTAAGAACCAGCTCTTGAAATTCGTAATATGGAATGCAAGAGTACTTATTTGCTTGAAACATGACCATTTTAGGTGTGGTGTTATTAAAGAATAGATGTAATGAACACCCATGCTTGTACTCTATTCTAAACAGATCCTACATCTTCATCTACTATGTTTAAGTGCAATAATGTATATTGTGATATTATTAATATCGTATTCTGTTGGGATTCAGATTGGGATCCTTCCAAGTCTGAATGAAAAAAATTATTGATAAATTTTACCTGTTCAGCATTTGTCTACAAAAGAATGGCAAACATGGAAATTCCTCCCCAAAAAAGAGAGAGTAGGACTATTTTGACCATGAAGAAAATATTTATACCTTGGGATGAATACCACCAAAACCTAACAGCCCATTGAACAAAATCTTTGCAAAGAAATTTCTTGCAAATGCCTATAGGAAGTCATCCAATCATGAGAAGTCTGGAAAATATTATATTTTTATAACAATGGGATTATTGCCACCTTCATTATAAGGTCATGCGTTTGGTATAATACATAGGAGACTGGTTGTTGTACATTGAAGGGATACATTTCATTCCATCGTATTATCTTTCTATCAAGACACTATACTAAATGGCATATAAAAGTTTGATTTTGAAGCTTGGGATTCCTTGGGACTACACCTATCAAGATATCCTCTAGTGTTATGGCATATAGCACCTGCTAAGATATTGTGCATTTGTTTTGAATAATCCTTATCCCAAAGAGCCTCCTAACCAGAAAGTTCTGCCATAGTCAACGCAGTTGGAGGTTGAAGCCTTGGTGGCCTACCTATCCCATGCTTCCTACCTTATGCTATTGAAACTGTCTTCTTAATTGACCATGTATAAAGAGATTCTTTTCTTTTGAGAACCTCGAAATGTTATTGATTTTATTATTGCTCATTAGTTATAATGCTATTTTAATTTCCTTTCTGATTTTCAGTGGGAATGAACTCTTTCTGTGCGTTGTGATACATAATAGTGACAATCATGTTGAAGTAACTCAACAAGAGATTCATACAGAAAGCACCAATGTTGAAACTTCCAAGGACAGCTTAGTGGAAAAGGAAACATATTGTAATCCTATTTTCTTTACAAAAGGCCATATTATGATGATTATCCACATGAAAAATTCATGATAAAGGGAATCAACTACTAGCATTCACATTAACATGTGGATTACTTAAAGCTTATGATGTGGAATCTATTGGCACTAGAGTTGTAGAATGTAATTGTGATTTATTGAAAATAAAAAATATGCATACAGTGTAGCTTGTAACTTGAGCCTATTTTCTATTTACAAATGAGGGAAAATAAACCTTGGAATGTCAAATCCATTGCCCAGCTTCCCAACATGCCTCAATGAGAGAAACTAAGCTTCTAATGATGGCACCATTAGTTCCATCATAATTGTGAATGAAACGTGATACCAGGATAGGCTTCAAGGTTTCCCACAATATTGTTGTAATGAGTATGGTTTAAATTTAGCACTTACGACTCAATGAAATAGTTGTCCATACAAAATACCATAAAGAGAGTGCCTCTAAACTAGAATGTTCTCAACCTATGCATGGGGTTTACCGTCCTATTGGGAAAGACTTAGCATCGCTATAGTAGTATGTAGAACACTCAAGAAGAGCTAGCAATCTCACTAAAATTGAGTGGAATCCTGTAGTGGTAGAAATTACCTTTAAGTGATGTATTAGAAATATTTTACCGAATGCTTCTACCATAAATATTTAAGTTTCATCCTTTTTCATGGTGGGTTATATTCAAGTTTCATCCTTTTTCATGGTGGTTTATATTCAATGTTGGGATTGTTAAGCAAAAGTTTGTTGGATGAGAAAACTTTCAATTTAATGCCAAAAGAGGACTGAATTTTACTCAGAGGAGAAAACGCCCAGCCTTAAGATAAGATAATTTTATTAATGTCCAATTAATCACCACAAGATAGGTCAATGAGAATAAAATGATATGTCCAATGTGAGTACAGGAAACTCCTATGGATGCTGAAAGCAAATGAGAAAATATTAAAGTAGTACATCATAAGTAAGCTTCTAGCTAAGTGAATCTCTAAATCTGACCAAAGAAACCTGAAAGGTACCTCAGTGGTGTAAGTGCAAAGACACAAAGGGAGGATCTAATATTGGAGATCTCGGTGCTAGAACCCGTTGGCACTAGAGTTGTAGAATGTAATTGTGATTTATTGAAAATGAAAAATATACATACATTGTTGTAGCTTGTAGCTTGAGATTGTTTCCTATTGAAAAATGAGGGAAAATAAACCTTGGAATGTCAAATCCATTTCGCAGTTTCTCAACATGCTTCAATTAGAGAAACCGAGCTTCTAATGATAATGCCAATGGTTCCATCATCATTGTGAATGCAAAGTTTATAGCAAGATAGTTTTCAAGGATGCCCACATTGTTGTAATGAGTATGGTTTACATTTAGCACTTCCCACTCAATGAAATAGTTATCAATACAATACCATAGACAGAGTGCCTCTAAACTAGAATGTTCTCAACCTATGCATGGGGTTTACTGTCTTGTTGGGAAAGCCTTAGCATCGTTGTAGTAGTCTGTAGGACACTCCAGAAGAGATAGCAATCTCACTAAAATTGAGTGGAATCCTGTAGTGGCAGAAATGACCTGTAAGTGTCGTATTAGGTTGGTAGCCAAATATTTTACCTAATGCTTCTACCATAAATATTTAAGTTTCATTTTTTTTGTGGATCTGAGACTAGATATCTAGGTGCTGGAAGAGAGAGAGAAATGTAGATGATGTGACGGCCTCCTGGTCCTAATGACCGAGCTCAAGGGAGGCGATTGTGGTACCAGCTTGTTGTTAGAGTCCTCTGGTGCCTTGAAGGGATCCAGATGCATGATCTTGGGGAGCATAGGAGTGAGGAAACAATGCTCTCTTGAAATCTAGGGGCCGTTGTCCAGAAATATAGCACTAAGCATATTTGATCCAATCTTCTTCTGTTTGTACATTTTCCATAAATCTTGACGTAGTTGAGGAATTTCAAATATCATGCGATTAAAAAATATCAATTGAAGGAAAATATAAATTATGTTCCGAGTTTTTGTTAAATATTGCACCAAAGGAAGGACTAAATGGATGAGATCTCCAGCTCTGTTGTGCTAGGAATAGCCCCGAGTGTACCATACAGGATTTCATTTTAAATTGTATTTTTTACTCAATTTTTAAATTTTTGTGTACCATCAATTATGAGGTGCAGGAAACTATTTACTCATTTATTCAGTCCTTATTAATTATGATGCTATTTTAATTTCCTTTCCGATTTTCAGTGCAAGTAAACTCTTTGTGTGTGTTATGATACAATGTAGTTACAATCATGTTGAAGAAACTCAGCAAGAAATTCATACAGAAAGCATAAATGGTGAAATCTATGAGGAGGGTTGAGAGGAAAAGGTAATATGTTGTAATCATATATAGAAAAGTCCAGATCATGATGATTATCAACATGAGAATTCCATGATAAAGGGAATCATCTAGTTTCACTGAGAGTAGCGAGGTGCTCTATAGCTCAGTATATCAAGCACCAAGACATCAAATATCTTGAGGTGTAATTTTTTTCTTAACGTGTAAAATAAACTAAGATAAAAAAATTTACAACTCAAGAAATTGTTAATTTTTTAGCATTAATTCAATATAATCTAGGATATTTAATGAGAGAATAACATGTACAACATATCAATCATATCAAGCATGTCAATCATGTCAATCACAATAAGAGGCAAACATAAGAGACAATAGACACAGAGTTTCCGTGGGGAAAACCCTAAGGTGAAAAACCCCACAACTTCCTCAGAGATAGATAGAGCAATAATACAACCAAGGTACAACCAAAGTACAAGAGATAGTCTTCTAATAGCAGCTCCTCCTCCTCCTCAACTAGTGCTCCACTTTCTGAGTGATGTACAAGTGAATAATGAGATGTCCAAATAGAGATCTCCTGATCTCTATTTATACTTGTCCTGTCCTGCCCAATAAACTAATGGGGCCGACTTGTCTAGCTTAGCCTAATAACCCATGGTTAACTTAATCAGATCCGACCCCACACATGGTGGTCTAATAACCCATCGAAAAGTTACGACACTTGTCACACTTGTCAATACAAATGATGACACTTCCTTATAGAGGAATAACACATCTCTATAGGAGTATAATATACACAGATGAAATACATAGGTGAAATACATTCCGAAGTTACATATACATAAACACTCCCTCTTAACTAGGAAGGTATTTCTCGACACAGATCTGCTAGCACAAGTCTTCTTCTCTGGATCATCATCAGTGAATCATCATCCTCGAATCATCGTCGTCGTCATGGCTACTGCTATCTCAATCAATCTCTAAATCTACTCGTCATAGGAAGTTCTACAGAGCCAGTCCTTTTTCATACTAGATGTAGGCCCACCACCTGCAGGTCTTCATCATCACTGGCCATACTGTGGAATCCTCAGGACTTATTACGTGCATCACAAAACCTCAAAAGAGCATCCTAGGTTGTTACGAGCACACAGCTCTACCTGTCGGATCTCCTAGGGCTGTATTATATGTGACCCCACCACAAAACCTCGAAAGAGCATCCCAAGCTGTTATGCGCACACAAATCCAACCTATCGGATCTCCCAGGTATGTATTATATGTGGTCATGGAAAAACCTCGAAAGATCATCCTAGGCTGTTACGGGTACACAACTCCGACCTATAGGATCTCCTAGAGCTGGATTAAATGCCATAGGACAAAACCTCAAAAGAGCATCCCAGGACTGATTAAGAGCACACGACTCAACCTATCGGATCTCCCAGGGCTAGATTATATGTCCTCCCAAAGAAAAACCTTGAAAGATCATTTGCAAGATATCCCAGGGCCACATTACATGCCATAGGGAAAACCTTGAAAGACAATCTGCAAACCTCCCAGGGCTTATCTTGCACAACCTGTTCCATGGCCACAGAGTATCAACCTGATACTCACCATACATCATCTTGATGTACACATGATCATCCAGATCATCATCACTGCAACGTCCTGATGCATGTCAGCTGGAGCAACATCCTGAAGCTCGTCATCCATGATCATCCTGATCATACAATGGATCCACCTGATACATATCATCATACATGACCTGATCATACAATGTATCCACCTGATATATATCATACATGATCTAAGCATCCAACATGATGCATATACATATACATGATCCAGTTTATCATAGCAAGAATCCAACATGATGCATATACATATACATGATCCAACTGATCATAACAAGCATCCAAGATGATGCATACATACATATAAACGATCTAACTGATCATACAGAGCAGAAAATCGAACATCATCCTGATGCTCATCATCCAACACTTACATCCACAGCCATGGGAAGGATCCTCCTCTCATCAAGCTTGGAATGGATCCAGCAAATATGTCCGTCACTTCTTCCTCAAAGTGTCGTCAATCTAAAGAACACCAAGCGTCTCTTTGAAGTATTTGAACTTCACTCTGGCCAATGGTTTCATCAGCACATCTATAATCTGCTCGTCCGTCGCAACATACAGGAGCTTCATTGCTCCTCTCTACACCATATCCCTGATATAGTGATATTTGATATCAATGTGCTTCGACCTGTCGTGGAACACCGGGTTCTCAGATAGCTTCACACAACTCTGGTTATCACAAAAGATACCAGTAGCCTCCAGTGGGAGATCAAATAGCTCAGACAGTAGCTTTCGGAGCCATACTGCCTCGAAACTAGTCGAACAAGCTGCAACATACTTTGCTTCGGCTGTACTCAGTGCTACACAGGACTGCTTCCTGCTAAACCAAGAGATCACACCTGATCCCATACTGAAGCAACACCTAGATGTGCTCTTCCTATCTGCAGCACTGCCTTCTGAGTCCGAATCAACATAACCCTGCAGGTGAACACCTCTGGGATCCGTCAGGAATTGGATCAATGTGTTCACCGCAAAGCAGATATTTGGTCTCATGTTTGTTAGGTACATCAAGGACCCAATCATCTGGCGATACATAGTGACATCAACCGGATCATATGAAGCATCACACATAAGCTTTAGGTTTGATGCCATAGGTGTGGCCATGGCCTTGCAGTCCATCATCCCGAACCTCTTCAGGATCTCTACTGCATGATTCCCTTGTCCAAGGAAGATTCCCTCTGCACTCTGCCACACCTCCATGCCTATAAAATAGTGCATCATCCCCAAGTCCTTCATCTCGAACTTAGCTACAAGCTTCCTCTTGGTATTGGAAATCAAACTATCATTACCTGTTACAAACAGATCATCTACATACAACAGTAGTATGACATGATTGCCTTCCTCAATCTTGTAGTAAAGGTTGGAATCTTCTTTACTCTTGGTAAATCCCAAACTGGATAGAAAGCTGTCTATCCTCCCATACCAAGTCCTAGGAGCTTGCTTCAAGCAATAAAAGGCTTTCTTCAACTTGCACGCATATGACTTCCTATCATGTGTCTCAAAACCAAGTGGCGTCTCCACATACACTTCCTCCTCGACTACACCATTCAAGAAGGCTGTCTTGACATCCATCTAGTGTATCTTCCATTTCATCACTGTAGCCAGAGAAAGTACTCATCTAATGGAAGTGTATCTGGCTACAGGAGAAAAACTTTCTTCATAGTCAGTTCCTTCTTTCTGGGAGAAGCAACGAGCTACAAATATCGCTTTGTATTTCTCTATGCTGCCATCTGTAGCATGCTTGATCTTGTAGATCCATTTGGAAGTCACAATAGACTTCCCTTCAGGTCTTGGGACAACATCCCAAACATCATTCTTCATTATTAATTGGTATTCCTCGACCATGGAATCCTTCTATTCTTTCTTTTCCGCTGCCTCTTCATAATTGGAAGGTTCTTTGTTCATGATATCACAAAGTAAAGCAACATAGCTAGTATGTGATCTGGTCCTCTTCTTTGCTCCGTGTTCTTCTTCTCGAATGCCATACCGTTCTGGATCTTGAATGCGCTCTCTAGCCCATGCAGGTTTCCTCTTGTGAGAGTCCTTCTCATGAGGTGGATCTACAGGTGCTTGTGGATCTTCAATTTCACGATCAGCATTTAGAATTTCTTTAGTCATGGTAGTGTCTTGAAATCTGGTTTTCTTTGGTTCTTCATGATCTTCAACAAGTGTCTTCCTTGATTTTATGAATGCTGAGTTTTCATCAAATGTTACATCCCTACTGACATCAATCTTCTTGAACCCTAGAAAGTATATTCTGTAAGCCTTCGATCTTTCACTGTAACCCACAAAGATACCTTTCTTTCCTGAAGGATCTAGCTTAGTCCGCTTTTCCTTTGGGACATGAGTATATACTGGACAACCAAATATTCTGAGATGGATGACTTCAGGTTTCTTACCAAAGAAGACCTCTTCTAGTGTCTTGTTGTCCAATATCTTGTGTGGTGTTCTGTTCTACACATATACAACTGTCCTGGCTACTTCTGCCCAGAGATGCATAGGCAGATCCTGGTCATGCAGCATTGCCCATGATGCTTCCATGATTGTTCGATTCTTCCTTTTTGCAACTCCATTTTGTTGTGGATTGTAGGGAGCAGTCAACTCCCTCTTAATCCATGAATCACTGGATAGCTTCTTGAATTCTGCTGAAGTGAATTCTCCGCCATTGTCGGATCTGAATGTTTTGATCTTCTTATCAGTTTGGTTTTCCATCAAGGCTTTGAATTCCTTGAACTTATCAAACACTTCATCCTTGTTCTTCAAGAAGTAAACCCAAGTCTTCATGGATAAGTCATCAATGAAAGAGACATAGTAAACATACCCACTCAGAGAACTGGAAGACATCGGTCTGCATACATCAGAGTGGATAATTTCCAAGATTCCTTTTCCCTTGCTTTCACTGCTTGGAAATGCCTTCTTTATGTTCTTTCCTTTTGCACATCCTTTGCAAACACCTTCATGCTTGGTCTTGATTTCAGGAAGACCCTCTACAGATTTGCTTGCAATTGGTAGTTCTCTATAGTGCACATGAGCAAGCCTTCTATGCCAAAGTTCACTTGGCTCCATGGATTCATGTACCATGGCATGTTCAGGTTGTCCCTTCAATTTATACAATACTCCCTCTTACTCTCCAATCACCATTGCATCATCTATAGTTTTACCTTTTGGCCACATTAGGATTTGGATATCTACAAATGCAACCCTCATGCCTTTTGCATCCAATGCAGAGATGGAGAGTAAGTTCTTCTTGAGCCCAGGTACATATAGAACCTCTTTCATCTTCAAAGACTTCCCAAAGTCTAGGTTGTAGGAGGCTTCACCACTTCCTTTGATAGGATATTGATAGTCATCCCCAAGTTTCACCTTATGGGGTGACTCATGTTCAGATAGATTTATAAAAGATTCTTTAAACCCAGTCATGTGTTTGGAAGCCCCACTGTCAATAATCCAATCATTACAACCATGAGAGATAGTACTTGTGAGAACAGAGATTAGAACATATTCTTCTTCGCTTGATGAGTCATCATCATCACTTTCTGTTCTAGCGTTCTTCTTGGGAGGTTCATCATCCTCAGCAGCATGAGCATGATATCTCTTCTTGTTTCCTTTCTTCTTCTTGTTGAAGTTGTTGTCCTTTTTGTTCTTGGGACAATCTACAACAAAGTGTCCTTTCTCATTACATGTGAAGCATCTCATATCTTTCCTACTCTTTAGATGGGTGTGCGAGGATTTCTTGTAATGAGAGTGCTCCTTCTTAGGCTTGCTTCTTTTGGTGTGAGCTATGAGAGCTTGATCTTCATTTCCCATATTTTCTTCTCGAGCTACAAGCCTAGCCTCTTCTTGTGAACATTCATCCCACAGTCTACTGAAGGAGATTAACTTCCTTCTTGCACATATTCCTTGAATAAAGGAATCCCATGACCTAGGTAGGCCATTTAGAGTGGTCATCACAATTTATCCATTCTCCACCACTTCATCTACTTCTTCAAGTTGTTCCTTGATTTGAGAGAATTTGGGGAAATAAGATTGAATGGTCTCTCCATTCAACAGCTTGACCCCTTTCAATTGATTCTGCAGAGTCATCTTCTGATTTATGTTCTTCCCTTCAAATAGCTTGGTCAAAGAGGCAAACATCTCCTTGGGTGTCTTCATAGATGACACATGTGGTATGAGATGGTCTTTGATAGAATCAGCAATGATTCTCTTTACCTTGACCAAGTTCTTCTTATGCAATGCCTTAGCCTCTTCATCCTCTGGGATAGGGACCTCAGAGCTGATGTAGGTGTCCAATTCATTTTCTTCCAGGATTAACCCAATCCTATACTTCCATGCTCGGAAGTTATTAGCCCCTTCAAGCTTATCCTCAAGCTTGGTGTGGTGAGACATCTTAAAGAGTACTTCAAATGGAAATAGAAAATATTTTGGTCTTACCACTTGATTTGTTGAAAATTGGATCTGGTCCTGGATTAGGGTTTGTCAGAGAAACCCTAAAAATTCAAAATGTGAATTTCAAAATTTTGAAAGGATAGAAAGATGTGCCTTGATGAGCTGATCAGCCTAGTATATTCAGAAATTGATATCTGCAAGGTTTCACCCTTCGGAAATGCCTTTTAGTCTTCCCAGATTCACTAGGAAGGACCCTGAATTAGGGTTTGCGTTTCCTGGAGATTCACAGAACCAAACATCTCGATCCAAAGCTCTAAACTTCAATTTTTCCAAGGATCTTTCAGCTATGTCTTCAGATTCCAGAAATTCCTATTTTTATGGAAACCCTAATTTTTAGGGCCAAAACTAAAAGTGCTCAAAATTGAATTCTGATTGGACAGATAGATTCTCCTTGATGAGTAGAGTCAATCTACCTTACCGCTTTCCCAAAATCTATGGAGAGAAGTTACCTAATAAATAAGAAACCCTAGTTTCCGCCACTGCACAATGTCTTCTTCTCAGGGAAGCTCTGATACCATGTTAATTTTTGAGCATTAATTCAATATACTCTAGGATCTTTACTGAGGGAATAACATGTACATCATATCAATCATATCAAGCATGTAAATCATGTCAATCACAACAAGAGGAAAACATACGAGACAATAGAGACACATAGTTTCCGTGGGGAAAACCCTAAGGTGAAAAACCCCACAACTTTCTCAGAGATAGATAGAGCAATAATACAACCAAGGTACAACCAAATTACAAGAGATATTCTTCTACTAGCAGCTCCTCCTCCTCCTCAACTAGTGCACCACTTTCTGAGTGATGTACAAGTGACTAATGAGATGTCCAAATAGAGATCTCCCGATCTCTATTTATACTTGTCATGTCCTTCCCAATAAACTAATAGGGCCAACTTGTCTAGCTTAGCCTAATAACCCATGGTTAACTTAATCAGGGCCGACCCCACAAATGGTGGTCTAATAACCCATCGGCAAGTTACGACACTTGCGACACTTGCCAATACAAATGACGACACTTCCTTATAGAGGAATAACACATCTCTATAGGAGTATAATATACATAGTCGAAATACATAGGTGAAATACATTCCGAAGTTACATATACATCAACAAAAATTGGATCCCTCTTAGTACTTAATAGATTCGGGTTTAAGATGGATCTATGCTTATAGTAAAACTGGGTTGTTGTTTAGAAATCTAGCACTAAGAACATTTGGTCAACACCTTTTGTTTATACAGGTTTTCAAAAAGGATGACATTGCTAAGGAATTTCTAATGACATGGGATTGTAAAATATTAATGGGAAGGAAACTATAAATTATGTTCGATTTGTTGTAAAATATTGCACCAAAAGGACTAATGGATGACATCTCCAACTCTGTTGCACTAGGAAAGCCCCAACTGTACCAAATAATCTTTCATTTTTAAATCATATTTTTTACTCATTGTCTAAATTTTTCTGTTGGTATTCTTCATTTATTAGTTATGATCATTGAAAACTATCCTATTATGAAGGAAAAAATATCATAAGCTTTTAAAGTGAGTTAGAATGTTGCTTCTTTATGTCTAATTGAATCAGTTTTTGAGTATTCACCATTATTTTGAAATTGAGAAATGTGTCGAATTAATACTTTTAGGTGCTTCCCAAACTTGACATAATTTTAGGATGCTGGAGTGAATTAAATTAGTCATACATTTATTAGATCCACATGCTATCTAGAAGTTCAAATTGTCATGTCCAACAAATAAAATATTTTGGCAGCAAATAGCATTCAATGATTTTCTGCTTGGGTTGTTTGTAGTGATTTTGAACCTAGGTTGTTTGCATGGCAATGCCTTGTCCCAACAACTAAGGCACAGCCTGGCAGGTGTAATCCCTTGTATGTGAGTGTGAAAGGGAAGGTTTTTGACCACCCAGAGTTGGTTTCTCTTCGTCATCAAATGAGATTAACATATGTCCAAGTGGATGTTAATAGGGTAATTTATCTTTTTATTATAATGTGTCTTTTCTCATAATGATAAAATTGATAGAGATAAACTTGAGATGACCTGAGATTAGATGACTTCCTCTATATTTGAATTTTTTAGTGGTCTTCCCTTGTAGTAGTATTGTGGTCATGATTGAGCAAACTTGTAGTCATCTCATACATATTTAGAGGACATCATGTGTGAATGATAGGATTTACTGCATAAGTAGTTGTTATAGACATACTACATCCAAATGAATGGGGAAATCGAAACAAGACATTTGTTGATTGGTATGGAAGTTGACAACTTTTGAAGTTTTACTCTTACAATTTAATATTCTAAGAATATAATATGGTTGCATGCTTCAAATAGTATGGTATAATTGTTTATATGAGCTAAACTATGGCTAAACTCCATATTTCCTGAGCTCATTCACTCTCTCAGGTTGATCTCCATCAGTTTAAACTTTATAGTTGTTAGATTAATACATTCAAATGAAAAGAAATTAGTTGTTTCAAGAGCTATGTTGGTATTAACTGTCAGAATTGTGAATATAGGTCACATTGTTTTGCTTGCCTTCACTGCATAACTATTATAAGGATTGATATGAGCTTAATATTTTTTGTGAATATCTTGTACCTCTCTGTGTTGCAGCTTGGAATTGTGGAGCATTTATTTCATAGGAAGATCTTGAGACACATACCATTGCAGCTTGGAATTGTGGAAAGTTTATTTCATAGGAAGATCTTGAGACAGATACCATTGCAGCTTGGAAGGACAAAAGATGTTTCTTAGGAGACGATCTGATTAGTCGATGCCACCATTTCATTTCAGGGACCTGTTGCATATGTAAGTAAATGGGTTGATGCAAGTAAGTGCAGCTTGGAATGTTTTCTTTTCCAAATTCTATGTTTTATTATTATTAGTAGTTCCTCTACTACAACATGGCTGCAATGGTAGTGACAGCATACCATATTTGTGATATCTACTAACAAATGTGCTAGTGATAGATTCATTGATATTTAGCTATCACAAATGCCAAAGAGAATTTGAACCAGTAGAAATGTTTTTTCATGGTTGTACTATTATAGTCCAAGTATAAAATATTGATTGTGATTGTTTCATCATGTTCAAAGGAATAAACAAAAGACTTGTTGCATAAACTGTTCTATTCCAATAAATGAAGTAAGTTCACTATGTGGTATAAATATAGGATCCTACAGTATCCAAGGATGCTCTATATACAATATGATCTCATCCTTCCCCAACAAAAGGAAAGGTAAAAATAAAATACTTCGAAGGATACCTGGTCCCTAAGTCGGTGTAGAGGAGTTCCTCCAATCAAAATTTGTCCAATTATGCCTACAACCAATGTTGTCTTTGAAATATAAAACCTTGAGTGTACATCCCTCAAAGCCCCTATCAAGTCCTCTAGTTGCACCACCACTGTAATATTTTATATCGGAACAACCCTGAGCAATAGACTGAACATTTATATTGGCATGCAAAAATACCAAGTTCAATGGTTTCAGCTAGAAATGTATATGCAATGAATTATTTGTTTTGTATGCTCAAGATGAAATAAATAGACTTCTAGCTAAATAAGGAACACATTATAACACACATTAAAATAAGAACATAGTTTTATGATTTTCTATCATCTAATGCACGTTTTTTGTTAAAATTGAGCATCATGGCATGCCTGATCAACTTCATTTTATATGAAACCCAATCCACTATATTGTCTTTCTTGATGTATGTCCACAGAGAAAGAAAACATCAACAGAAAAGACACTAATAAAGCTACTTTTATTATAAACTACATGATATACATCTTCTAGTGCATTAAATAAAGTAGCACAAACTCCATGTGTACTTGTCATGCATTGTCCAACGGTTGCTAAAATGTTGCAATCAGTAAGAACCTCCACCTAAGAGCAACATAGAAAATATCAATCAAAAGTTCAAATAATAGAATAAAAAACAGAGTAAGTTTACATGAAAATATAGTAAGTTGACATGAACACCCTACATTCAACCATTATAAGATCATATTCAACCACATCTTATTAGACACACTTTGCAGATATGTTCCTTGATTTTATTTCACTTTTGGCAATAAGGACTTCAGTGGCTAAGCATTGATCTTATTAGTGATACATATGTCTTCATTGCTTTTTTTAGTTTGGAATAGGCCTTTTGGGAGGAACAAAAGTTGGGAATAAAATAAAATAATTTTATTAACGTCCAACAAAAGACCACAATAGTAGGTCAATGGGGATTGAGAAGTACAACCAATGTAAATACATAATGGGAGTGCAAAAAAAACTCCTATCCCTCATCTACAAAAAGATGAAAGCCCAAAAGTTTAGTAATAGAACTCAAGCCCCTCTCTCTTGGTGCAGAGGCTCACGTGCTTTCCTTTTTCGCTTTTTAGGGTAGGATTTTCCCAATACACATGTTTTTCCTATGATGTAATTTTATATTCCATGATGTACTCATTTGATATTTGAAGTAATATATGCAGAATTTCAACAAGAAAAAAGGCAGGCATAAAGTCATATCAGAGCTAGAAGAAAAATGAGAGGAGGATGAACAAAAGGAGCCCCCCACTAAGTCATCAATCACCAAGAAGGAGCCAATATACTGTCTAATCCCAATGTGTTGAAGGTAAAGGAGTAACAAATCACTCAATTACTGTGCATCACGAGAATAGAGGTAAGAGAAATTTTCTTATCTAAGGAGAATAAATAAAACATGAACTCATATAGCTGACTGCATGACATATTACTGATAAACTTATGAGATGGTCAGATAACAATGATAGAATAAGAGTGAGTAAATTCTTGGCAATCATTGACTAAATAAAGTTTCTACAATTAAATGCTGGCAATCATGGAGACATGACCCATGAAAAAAACAAAATAAGGAGTTGCTAATAGCGCAAGTCTTCTATCTCAGAATATAATAATTTAGCATTGATCACTTGTGTAAACTTTAAAGCACAAATTGCATTTCACGAAGCCTTCAAAATCCACACACTCAACGTGGGTTCCCAAAATCATTACACTCAACAATTGAGAAAAATCCAATTTAGTTGGATCAATTATGTTGACTCCTACATTGTCCATGGTTTCATAGGGAAGAATAAATGTAAAATCTAAATGCATATCCCATGGAAATTCCCTCTATTTCCCTGATGTGAATTCATGTGTAGGGAGATATCACTTGATCCCATGAGCTCCCCGAATCAGAATGTAGATTGGAGGAATGCAAATAAATATGACCCATGTTTACTTGTAAAACAAAAAACACAAACTTGTGCCTCTGATGTCCTATGCTTCAATTTCTGGCCTACATGAGGATATCTAGAGCGAATATTTGATTCCCCTATTGGAAAACTCTCCAGCTTCCTAACTCCCTGGTATCTTGTCACTGATTTAAGTCTACTCATCATTGCAGGTTGGATCTGGAAATACATATTTTCATCTGCTGCTTTACAATTAAAAGGTTTGTAGATTTTGACAGCGAATTGTACCCTATATATACTTAACTTAAGGTTGATTTAGTCTTGTCATGAAAGCTATCAGATCAACCCTGTTTAGTTATATTGAGGCAAAGAAACATGTTAAAGGTGCTAAGCACCTGCTATCATAACAAGCTACCACTTCGTTGCTTCCCAAACTGCTTCTAAAAATGGAGATGCTTTTTTAGGAGTAACAAGAACCCGACAGTATGATTTCACCTTCAATGTCGTTATTTTTACATATGGCAGCATGGTAGTTAAATCCTTCAAAATTGCTCCAGGCTCCTCTCTGCCCTATTAAAGAGTGCTCCAATATTTTTTGTTTGATCCCTTTTATAGGTACCTTGATACTAGAAAAATTAAGTCTAATCTGCAAAGTGCATCCAAAAGAAGGTTCCTCTTTATCTTGAAATAAACCTGAGTTGTGTGCAAGTTCCTAGTTTTCATTCATATGAAAATCTAGAAAATGACTATAAACTTCAGATGGCAACTTTTTGATGCCATATGAAATTGAAGAGTTTCCATATGAAACAAATGATCATAAAATTCCACATAATTCAAGTATTTTTTTGTAAGCTAGATACTCTTATGTTAATAATGTACAAGAGGTGTTACAAGAAGATGTGATGATTAGAGAGATGCCTTTTCCTCCTAAAGGTATACATCAAATCTAAGGAGCACACACTCTTGTAATAAGTGTATTAACATAAACATATGCTTAGATAAATCATAACAATAACATCTAATAAGGAGAAGCCATGAACTAGTGAGAAACATTCCCCTATGTCCTTCCCCTTTTTCCTTTCCTCTTTCCTACCATCATCCACCCCCCTGGGGGAGAGGCCATGGAAACTAGTTGCAAGCTATCTTGCTGAACAATGATTGCCTCATTATCGAAGTCCAAAGAAACAAGTTCATGTGCCCATTTCGGGCCTCCAATTAAAGCCTCCATATCAACTGGCTCTCTTGAGTGAGAAGTCCCCTATTTCACAACTACTACTCATTCTTTTATAGATGTTGGTATGTCTAAATTATATTCTTCCTCTACTTCAAGCTCAGTTACAATCATCTCTTGAACATTCTTATTGTATTTTCTTAGACTTAAAATTAATGCAATATGGGTGTTAATATTGCTCATATCCCTAATTATTAAAGAGTCCTAGCTCAATGGTAGAGTGCATGCCTTATAAGCAGGAGGTTGGTGGTTCGATTCCTCTGTACCCTATTGATATTGCAATATTGGTATTTTTAATAAAATATATTTTATTATGATTTATTATGGCTATAGAGGGGGTTTCAAACCGTCTTTGTATGTTTCTACGAGGGGGATTCTAAGCCACTTTCATATGTCACTACGAGGAGGGTTCTAAGCCACCTTCATATGTCACTACGAGGGGGGTTCACAATTTCCCTTGTATGTTACAACGAGGGAGGTTTAGAACCACCCTTGTAGGTACCTACGAGGGGGGTTTCAAACTGCCCCTGTAGACATCTACGAGGGAGATTAAAAACCGCCCCTATAGGAATCTACGAGGGGGGTTTTAAACTACCTCTATAGGCCTCTCCGAGGGGGTTCAAAACCACCCCTATAAGCCTCTAAGAGGGGGGATCTAAACTGCCCCTATAGGCCTCCTCAAGGGGGGTTCCAAACTGCCCCTATAGGACTCTACGAGGGGGGTTCACAACTACCCCTATAGCCCTCTACCAGGGGGGTTTGAAACCGCCCCTATAGTCCTCTACGATGGGGGTTTCCAAACTGCCCCTGTAGGTTTGTATGAGGGGACTTATGAGGGGGGCTCACAACCACCCTCATAGGTTTGTATGAAGGGGGTTCAAAACTGCCCCCGTAGGTCTCTATGAAGGGGTCTATAAAGGGGGTTTAAAATTGCCTCTGTAGACCTCTACGAGGGGGGTTTAAAACCGCCTCCGTAGACCTCTACGAGGGGGGTCACAAACCGCCCCCAAAAGTCACTTTTGGGGGCGGTTCCAATCTCGTCAAAAACCGCTCTTAAAGGGAAAAACTCTTAACATCGGTGCCTTTAGGGGCGATTTTGCCAAAACCACCCCCAATGCCAAAAGCCCCCCCATAGGTCACTTTTGGGGGAGGAATACAACTCCCCCTATAGGGAAAAAATGTAGTAGTGCCACTTATTTATAGTTTTCTTAGATAAATTGCTGGGATGACATAATATCCTAGCAGGACCAGCCTGACATTTTGGCTGGGTTGATTTTACAAATCCTTTCATATATCCTCATTCCTATGGAGTTAGAGGGAATTCCATATACTGTTGATGTTAACACCAAAATTTGAACACCGATATCATCATCTTAGTCACATCACCCATTTATCCCTTTTTTCCTACATATTTGGCCTCCAAAAACTCAAAAATCCTTAAGCTGGTAACCAAATGGAAAAAAATCATTATTTCCCTCAAAACATTAATTAAAATCCTCCAGAAAAGGTCAAAATCCCCCCCCTAAAAAAGGGGAAATAGTCAAAATAAAAGAAAAATGAGGGAAACCATCAAATACCACTAACCAATACTAGTGGTTGCCCAATACCATGGGACAATACACCATTGTCAAAATTGCTATAAAAAGGTGGTGGAGGCCCCCCATTTCACATCATTCACTCTTCCCTACCGACACTCTGTCGAAATTCCTACTGAAACCATAGCTTCCCTTTGAGATTGTGTTTCGCCATTTTAGTTGAGTTTTTGCTATGCTTGAGCATTCAAATGAGAGAAAGAGACATTGGAGACCCAAAGCACCACCATTCCTACGGGTGCAAGGGCCCATCAGTCTAGTACTCATCACATTGAGGTAACCCAAATTGTAAACTCTTGTTTATAATATAAAGAAAACATGATTTCATTCATGGGTATCTTGATCTACTTTCTACTTTTACTGCAGTAGTCATTAGCACTTTCTTATTTCTTTTTGCATGCACACACTCCCATTCACAAACTATTACTAAGAGTTCCTTAACCCTTATTAAGTGTCCTTTTGCACTAGCTAGTGTGAAAACATTAGCTACAGTTTTGGAGTGTCCACTAGGGATTGAACCCAGAATCTATCGTTTCACAAACTAGCCTTACCCATTTGTTTTTCATTTTATTTCGTTTGGTTTGTTTTATTTTTAGCAGATCTATGGATCTGGGCCATGATCACTACAAGATCTCTCCATTTTGACTCAGATATGTGCCATATTGGTTACCATTTATCAGATCCAGATCCAATGACACTAATATGGTCACAATCTGATCACATAGAGTGGAGACATATCATTTCTAAAATTGTCATCCGTACTGTAATCTGTTGAAAAATTACATATTTTCAAATTCATATATCTTCACCTCCGGGACTCGAAATTGAGTGTTTTTTTAAAATCAATTATTTTTTCAAGAAGAATTCAGATATGTATTATGTTTTTGAATATTCCGCATAAAATGTTACATAAATTAGTCTATTTTTTTTGCACCATTTTCATGCATTTTCTAGCAGTTAGTCCTTTCATTTGAAAAGCAAAAGAAATTTTTATATTTCAATTTCAGTTCTTTATTTCAGCATTTACTTTCGACATATTTTGGGCTTGTTCACATGACTTGTGCACCCACTCATTCCCTAAATTCCAAGTGAGACCTAAAATGGTTTAATTGAACACACACTTAACCCCACTTGGGGACACAAAAAAACTTGGTAGCTAGGTAGGACATTGGGTTTAGGAATCCAAATAACACCCTCTTTGTCACATAAATTTGAGACATAGTTGTTGTCTTTTAGGGAGCCAAAATCCCCTATTATTTATTGGTACGGTTGGCACTGATTTGTTGGAGGCCCTCTCCCCAAAGAGGGCAAATGGAAATACTGGTTTCGGAAGTCTGAGTGGAATACCACTCTCCACTCTGTACCAAAGGACACCAATTTGTTGTTCTCATCATGCATGTTGGACCCATACTGGGTCTGCGACGACCAAATAATGAAAGCCAAGGGACACCTTTCCAGGCATTCCATGAAAGGGGTATCCTAGTAGCCATTATTATAGGGATCTTTTACCCAGGATCCCTGCAGGTAGGGGGATATCCCTTACCCACTTCGTTCTCCATTTTATATTGCTTGATTGCGGATTTCATCACCCTATAGGGGATACGATTTGCGTGAGCTTCCATATGTTTTAGTTAAGCGTTTGCATGCTCCTGTACCCCATAATTTAGTGAGTCATTTTATTTTCTAGGAGTGCTGCTTGTCGGTATTCTAACAATTTTATTGTTTCTCCACTTATTGTAGCACGCTATTGCAGTAGGTGTTTTTGACCTTGTTGTTCGACTGAGTGCCACTTTTTATTGAGAACTCTCCTCTTGCACACTCGGTTGCACTAGGATTTTTAAGCATATTTTTAGACCACAACCCCCTAGAAATGACACACATGTCATCATTGATTCCCTGAGACACTCTGGTCATCTATAGAGACAGTCCCCACAGTACGATCCACTGGACCCCCCTCATTGCACTCCCCTAAGACGCACTACTTCGTCGCTGTATATTCATCCTAAAGTCCCCTATTTTACATCTGATTCTGAGTCCAAGTCACCCATACATACAACTCCATCTAAACCCATGAATGACACCAATCCTAACATGTTTTGTGGAGGGATTGTCGGCGGTGGAACCACCACTCGACCCACTTCCACTTCAACATCTATCCCCTCCATGAAATCCATGGGACCCACCATCCCTGTGGGTACAGGACCTACCCCCAGCACTACAATGCACCCAGTTACTACCTCCATACCTAGATTTAGTGGATTTATTCCTATCAAAGACCCATTTGTTACCAGCGATCCCCTTGGGGGCACCATACCCTCTTTTCATATCCCTCTACCCATGACAGGTGGTTCCTCGGTCCCCATCATGAAAACTGCCAATGCACCACCATTTGGCATAGGAGGACCCATGATTTCCACATGGCTAGCATGCAGGTCGACCCGATCATGTCACAACGTCTTGCTATTTTGTCATTCATGGCTAGTCTCAGCCTCCTTGATCTCATGGGAAAATTTGAACCCAAAATCCAATGACATATTTGTATGAATTTCGACAACACTTTGTCTAAGATCCGACAAAGTTGTTTTTTTTAAAACTTCGGTGAAATGTCATCGGATATTTGATCCACAGAAACTGTAGTCGGATATCTGACAGAAACTTGTCGAATAACCTATGCTTTTTTTAGCCTATGATTTTGTTGATGTATATGTAACTTCAGAATGTATTTCACATATATGTATATTGTATTCCTATAGAGATGTTATTATTCCTCTATACAGAAGTGCTCTTATTCCTATAGAGATGTTATTATTCCTCTATATGGAAGTGTCATCATTCGTATTGTAAGTGTCGTAACTTATACTTGATGGGTTATTAGAGGTCGGCCCTGTATAAGTCATGTGGGTCAAAGGGTTATTAGACCACCCTATTGGGGGTCGGCCATGTGGGTCAAAGGGTTATTGGACCACCCTATTGGGGGTCGACCTAGTTAGCATTATGTTATGTGGTTAAGTTAAGGCTGACGTAGTAAAGGTTATTAGGCAAGTCAAGTCAAGTATAAATAGAGTGCGGTAGACACTCTATTTGATCATTCTATTCTCACACACACTCTTTGGAGAGTGGCGCACCTATGGAGGAGGAGAAGCTGCTGCTAGGAGATGTCTATCTCTTATGCTTGGGTTGTATCATTGCTCTATCTATCTCCGAGGAAGTTATTGGGGTTTTTCACCTTCATGGTTTTCCCCAAGTAAACTCAGTGTTTCTTGTGTGCTTGCATTATTGTGTCCATGATTGATATGCTGTAGATATGCTGTACATGTTGTTCTCTCAATTAAGATACTAGATCAGATTGAAGTAAATTTTGAAAAACTAACATGGTATCATATCTAGCCTGAAAGAAGGCAAGGTATGGCATGTATGACACATGTTGCACTTGCGATGCTAGGGCTTGATATAGCAAAAACCAGTCATCGTAGCACTTTCGCTCTAAATCCATTTTGGAGAAGTTTTCGGATCGAAAAATTTTATAGGTCAAATATCCAGTCCCCATGTACCTTGTGTCCAAAAGACAATTTCTAATTCATTGTACTTTGTGTTTTATGATCTGTACAATCTAGGCTTTCGGCCTCTTCTAGATCTGAGTCATAAACAGGTGACCTAGGAAAAAAGGTCATAACTTGGGATAGAAAGCTCCAAATGAAATTTCATAAAAAGTGATAGGTATTTCATGGATTTTTCTTTCTCAGGTAACTTTTTCAGAGGCCGAAACTGAACCAGTGACACGTGGCACGCCGTACAAGTTCGCTCTTTTGTTTTATCCCATAAACAGGTCACGTTGCGACACGTGGCATAAATCGCTCTCAGAGAATCCAATTGAGGTCAGACCTATGGGGTTGGAAAGTTGATAGTTCAAGCTACCACAGGTAGAATTTTCAGACCCTCTGGATTGGAAAGTTCGGAGTTACACCAGAAACAATTATGTACATATTTCTATCAAAACAGAATTATTTTTTAGCACCTTCATTCATGGCTTTGAGAATTTAGAGTTTCAGAGAAAGATGGAATTTTTGTAATCGGAGACCACGGCTGAATGCTACTCATCAAAATTTGAATTTAGAGACCAAGATCAGAATTTTTGGTTGGGCAGAAGGCCAGGCTTGATCAGACGCTAGTTCAGGACTTTGATCAGAAAAGTGGAAAATTAGGGCTTCTGCAAAAATGGGAATTTTTGAAATCTGTGACCATGGCTAGAAGCTCCTCAGAAAAATAGAAGCTTAGAGCTTTGGATCAAACCTTTTGATTGGGAATAAGGGTGGGATTTATCAAACCCTAGTTTGAGGTCATGTCTAGTGAATCCGGAAGTTTCAAAGGCAATTTTGAGGGGTGAAACTTTGCAGTTATCAAATTCTGAGTATACCAGCTTGACCAGCTCAGAAAGGCGCATCTTTCTATCCTTTCAGAAGTTTGAAATTCAAAGTTTTAATTTTTAGGGTTTGTCTGACAAACCATAATCCAACTCCAGATCCAGTTCCTGCAAATCAAGTGGATTGGGTTAATCCTAGAAGAGAATGGATTGGTCACATACATAAGTGAAGAAGTTCCTATTTCAAAGGGATATGAGGCTAAGGCCTTTCATAAGAAGATTACAAGCAATCTCGACAGGTATGACTTATCCAGGTATCTTTCAAGATTTGTTCATGATTAATTTTATGGTATGTTTGTCTTCATATTATTACGGTTAGTACAATCTTGATTAAATTTAGACTTGCCGTATCACCTTAATAAAATTATGAATGCATGATAGAAGATATTCATTGCTTAGGGTGTTGACACTTATGATTGTACTAATGCATTATGGTGTTGTATGAGGTTTATGTTGTCCGCTAACATGAAAGGTACACCAAGAAAGACAAATCATGTTCTAGTCCAAGAACATATGATCATGGTGACATGAAGACAAAGATTCATCCATTGTCATGGATCACTTAGAAGAACTATTTATGAGGTATGTATAACTTGGTTCTATAATGGTTAACTTATGATATATGCAGGTTACTAGCACAAGTCATTGAAGAGAATGAGAAGACATCATGTGGGTATGTTAGACATAACTAGCTAACATACTAATCTAGGAATGTTTTTCCTATATCAAGTTAGAATCCTACCTTGTGATAGGATCTCTTATATAAGTATACATGGCATGATTGATAATGATTATTCATAGGTTTGAATAATCATGGGTGTATGCATATTATGTTTCTTACCTTAATTGATGATATGACTAACCAGAAGAGTCATAAAAGTATAGGTTTGAGTAATCACGGGTTTAGGCATATTATGTTTCTTACTTTAATTTATGATATGACTAACCATAAGAGTCCTTGAATACTAATGCTTATTATTTCTGTTTGAAATGATCATTACTATACATGCTTAAGATTATTGTGTTTTGATAGTATTGAGAATATACTAATGTATGATTATGTATGAGATCTCAAGGATATCACAATAACGATACTTGTAAGCATGCATAGTGATCAAGGATGGATATAAGTTCAAGGACATGTAATCCAGGAAGCAAAGATCAAGAAGGAGCACACTCCAATAGTTTATGCAAGGATGCAGATATTCAGAGGGAGTCGACCATTTCTCACAATCCACATCAGGATGGAGCTGCAAATATTCAGAGGGAGTCCACCCAACAACCAAACAAAGATAAGTATTTGAATTGTCATTTCTTACATATTTGTTTGTTTAAATAATGTTGTTCAATGATGTATATGCTTATGTTCCTAGACTTAGGTTGTGTATTATGCATATTAAAATAATTGCATTAATGAACAGTATACTACTAATATGCATGTGATGGGTAAGTGGCCTATGGAACTGCACAACATTCCATTGCTACTTATCTAGAATGAAACCTCTTTGCTGACATGTTGGGATTTTTGCACTCTTAACAATGTTTTGGTAGAGATTGGAAGGCATCTAGAAAGTTACGGGATATGGATAAATGTTGTATTGAAGCATTGGCTAAAATAATTGCATGACTATATGACATATTTCTTTATGTGTAAGAATTTGTTCTGAAAACTATGAGATGTTTCTAATCATGCAATTTAACTTGTTTTGTAGGAAAGATCATATACCATCACCTATAAAAGAAGGAATACAACATTTGTTCCAGATATCTATTGAAGATATTGAAGATATTGAAGTTCCCAGGATCTGGGATGAAGTAATGGAAGAATGCCATGATCAGTCGATCATGAAGAATGATGTTTGGGATGCAATCCCAAGACCTGAAGGGAAGTCTGCTATGACTTCCAAATGGATCTATAAGATCAAGCATGCTGCAGATGGTAGCATGGAGAAAGACAAAACAAGTGACAAAATGGAAGATACACTAGATGGATGTCAAGACAACCTTCTTGAATGGTGTAGTCGAAGAGGAAGTGTATGTGGAGCAGCCACATGGTTTTTAAACACATGTCAGGAAGTCATATGTGTGCAGGTTAAAGAATGCTTTATATGGCTTGAAGCAAGCTCCTAGGACTTGGTATGGTAGGATGGACAATTTCTTATCTAGTTTGGGATTTACCAAGAGTAAAGCAGATTCCAACCTTTACTACAAGGTTGAGGAAGGAAATCTTGTGACACTACTATTGTATGTGGATGACCAGTTTGTTACAAGTGATGATAGATTGATTGCCAATACTAAGAGGAAACTTGCAGCTGAGTTCAAGATGAAGAACTTGGGTATGATGCACTACTTTCTAGGCATGGAGGTGTGGCAGAGTGCAGATGGAATCTTCCTTGGACAAGAGAAGTATGTAGTAGAGATCCTGAAGAGGTTCAAGATGATGGACTGCAAGGCGATGGCCACACCTATAGCATCGAACCTGAAGCTTATGTGTGATGCTTCATCTGATCCGGTTGATGTCACTATGTATCGTCAGATGATTGGGTCCTTGATGTACCTGACAAACACGAGACCAGATATTTGGTTTGCGGTGAGCACATTGAGCCAGTTCCTAGAAGATCCAAGAGATGTTCACCCGGTTGTTGTAAAGCATATTCTGAGGTACCTGAAGGGTATAGTTGATTATGGGCTCAAGTATGATGCGAATCAAAAGTTTAACCTGCAAGGTTATGTTGATTCAGATTGGGTAGGCAATGCCGCAGATAGGAAGAGCACTTCTGGGTACTGCTTCAGTATGGGATCAGGTGTGATCTCTTGTTTTAGTAGGAAGCAGTCCTGCGTAGCACTGAGTACAGCCGAAGCAGAGTATGCTGCAGCTTATTTGGCTAGTTGTGAGGCAGTATGGCTTAGGAAGCTACTGTCTGAGTTATTTGATTTCCTACTGGAGGCTACTGGTATCTTTTGTGACAACCAGAGTTGTGTGAAGCTGTCTGAGAACTCGGTGTTCCACGACAGGTCAAAACACATAGAGATCAAATATCATGATATCAGGGATATGGTGAAGAGAGGAGCAGTGAAGCTTCTGTATGTTGCGACAGATGAGTAGATTGCAGATGTGCTGATGAAGCCACTAGCCAGAGTGAAGTTCGAGTACTTTAGAGAGAGGCTTGGTGTTCTATAGATCGATGACACTTCGAGGAATAAGTGATGGAGACATTTGCTGAAGCCATTCCAAGAATGTTGGAAGGAGGATCCTTCACATGGCTGTGGATGTAAGCGCTGGATGATGAGCATCAGGACAATGCTCCAGTTATTGCGCTGTATATGTATATGCATCATGTTGGATGCTTGGTATGATCAGTTGGATCATTTATGTATGTATGCATCATGTTGGATGTTGGATATGATCAGTTGGATCATTTATGTATGTATGCATCATGTTGGATGCTGGATATGATCACTTGGATCATTTATGTATGCATGCATCATGTTAGATGCTGGATATGATCAGTTGGATCATGTGTATGTATTTGTATATGTATCAGGTGGATACATTGTATGATCGGGTAGATCATGTATGATTGATATGTATAAGGTATGATCAGGTGGATCATGTATTTGTATATGTATCAGGTGGATACATTGTATGATCAGGTAGATCATGTATGATGATATGTATCAGGCAGATACTGTGTATGCATCAGGTGGATGCATTGTATGATCAGGATGATCATGGATGATGAGCTTCAGGATGTTTCTCTAGATAACATGCGTCAGGACGATGTAGTGATGATGATCAGGATGATCATGTGTACATCAGGATGATGTATGGTGAGTATCAGGTTGATACTCTGTGGCCGTGGATAGGTTGTGTAGATAACCATATAATAGTGCCCTGGGAGGTTTACAGATTCTCTTGCTAGGTTTTTCTGTTGCATATAATAGCTCCCTAGGAGATCTGGCAAATGCTCTTTCAAGGTTTTTCTTTGGTAGGACATATAATAGCGCCTGTTGACACTCAATAAAATCTTGTGGTTAAATGTCTTCTGGTGCATTAATCATCTTCCGGCAACACTGGCGGTGTAAAATAGAACATTTTTATGGTGGAGTTTTTCAAACTTGGTCAAAAGAAACATTTCCTCCTCGAATGTATACTCCAAAGGTGCAAAAGGAACAGAGGTCTTAATAGACTTATGGTCAGCTCTATGGGTTGTATGTTTTTTAAAAATAATTATGAAGAAATTTTAAGTCTTTTAAAGTTTTCTACAAAAAGTCAAAATTTGAAACTTTAAAAAGGGTTTTTATTTTTATAAGATAGCTTATAAAAAACCCTATGGATAAGGCCCTCGATCTTCATGGAGCCTAAGTTTCGGTTTTTAAAGACGACATAGATTTCTTTTTAATGTTTTAGTTTGAGTACAAAATAAAAGTTGGAGCAAAATATATGCGCACCCAACACCGAGGGCTCATCACGGGACCGAGTGCCAAGCCTTGAGGGCCCTACATATCTCATATCCTCCATCATCCACGAGCCTCCCATTTCTTTGTTACTTGAAATATGTTAGAGGCAATGGGGTATTTAAAATGTGAAGAGAATTCTACTCTATATGCATGTGGGATAAAGACTGCGGAGTTAAACATGAAAATCGCAGAGCTTTGCAATTGAGGAAGTTATTGTCGCGAAGTAGATCCATCGACTTGTAGAGTTTTGTTTTTAGCAGATGTCTACAGCACCCCAAAAGACCATCTCTCAGAAATAAATGTGTTCCCAGGTATCTTTTAAATATCAAAAGTCCAGGAAGGCGAGGTTAGGGAATCAATCGACCGTCAATGAGTGCCTCAAAGAAGATCAGTTAAATCATTGACAGTCCTGAAAGCATAAAGAATTACAATATCCAAACATTCATCTTGATGTCTCGATTGAGGTTTTTGTTGAAGTTCTTGGTAATATTGCTGAAGGTAGAACTTCTTTAGTCTCAACAATACTTGGAGAGAACCCTAAAAATGCCAAAGCTGAAGACATTAGAGTCTATGAAGAGATGCTATCAAAAGATAAACCCTTATATTCAAATCACAACATTTGTGTTGAGGAAGCATCGATTGTCACAAATAATAATTGCAGCGGTAGTTATGAAAATAGGGAATGTAAGCTCGAAAGTCAGAGTTTATCTATTATTGGTGTGAACAGGATTATAGAGGAAGAAAAGCCATGTTGCCAATAGTAACGATAGTGGAGCGTTACAAGATAAGCCTTCAGTCATCTGAGATTTTGACATTTGGATATTCCCCTAATAGAAGCTACTGCAGATGGTCAACAAAATGGAAAAGAGGGTGAAGAAAAGCTGAAGCTCCATACACATTCTTACTGTTGTTTAGATTATGCACAGACTTACGATGTTGTCAGATACAGAATCCATCGGATGAAGAAAAGATTGAAAGATGAACTAGAGGAAAGGAATACACTTCAGGAATATATCTGCCCTAATTGTAGTCGCAGGTATTCAGCCTTGGATGCACTGCAACTGATCAGCTTTACTGAGGATAGTTTTCACTGTGAAAATTGCAATGCAGAACTCGTTGCTGAAAGTGACAAGCTAGCAGCAGAAGAAAAGGGTGATGGAGAAGACAATGGCAGGCACCTTCGACATGAAAAGTTGAAAGAACTCCTTGAAAAAATGGAGGTACAGCTGAAGCCATTGATGGAGCAGTTAACAAGAGTAAAAGATTTACCTGTCCCAGAATTTAGAAGTCTCCTCCAATGGGAGGCTAGGGCAATTGCTGCTGGGCATCCTGTCAGTGGGGATACCAATGCAAATGAATCATCAAAAGCTTCTCAAGGGCAAGGGTTTGGTGGAACTCCAATGCCTTTCCTGGGTGAGACAAAGGTGGAGGTGGCTCTTTTTGGTATGGAAGTGAAAGTAGAGAATTCCAAAGAGGATGTTGCATCTTTAAAAGGCTTTCCTCCTTGGATGATCAGACAAGGAATGAATCTTACTAATGAGCAGCATGGTGAGGTGAAACAAGAGTTAAAACCGGACAATATTTCATCTTTTGTGGGTCCTGCTGTAGACAAGAAACCCACAGATGATGATAAAGGAACAGTTCAACAAAATATACAGGAGGAGTATCTAAAAGCTTACTATGCAGCAATCTTTAAGCAACAACAAGAAGCAGAAGCAACAGCCTTACAACGAATGCGCCATCCTCCATTCGGCTATGTACTTTTTACAGTTAAGATAGAAAATATCAAGTTGGAAGCTGCTAAATTTTACATTCAAATGTTTATGACAGAAGTAATGTTGCTAAGGAAATTGATACGGTAGGTGGAGACATAGCAAGGGCGTCAAGTCCGTCGAGATGTGTCGTATGGGATGTTTGCCAAAAGTCAGAGAGGAAGATCTACGGTCCCTAATTCATCCCGCATCGTTCACATGTTCGGGAAATAATGACGGTTGGTGGAAGCGGTAAAAAACCACTATCTAACGTGTCCATTTCTAATACATCCGCATATGTGAAAAATTGTATTGCAAACCACTCAACGCCCGTGCGATACCATCCATTGGAAATGTTATAAAAAGGTAAAGTTGCCCATTTTTAGCAATTTGTTATTATATTGACCGGAGTATCAAAACTCCCCAAACCCTCACGCCGAACTAAAGGCTAAAAGTTTGAAATACAAAGAGATAAGACGCCATTATCCAAGAGCTGGTGAGTCTGCTATTTTTTGTCCAGTCCATTTCATATGATGTATATTTAAAAGGTTCTTGGAGAATGATGCAACATGTTTAAGTGAAACGGCCTCATCAAGAAGCAATCCTACAGTCTCAAACGTATTGTATATTGTGGCTCAATAAAACCAGCTATCTTGTAATCAGAATCTCACCATTTTTATTCTTAGTAATGGGAAAAGCCATTTGAGCCCTAAAAATTCAAAATGGTTTCATGAAACCCTGACAGATATGGATATCAAAGATCAAAGCTATGTTGGAACTAATCGAAGAGGATGCAGATTTATTTTTCAAACGGGTAGAGATGTTCTACAAAAAGCTTGTACATTTGGTCGAAGAGTTTTTAGAGCATATCGAGCTTTAGTAGAATGATGTGACCACATCTCTGGGGAGCCACGCCTAAATACATTATAGCATAGCAGAGGCAACTCATCAATCTCCGGAAACCTATAATTCCAGGTAGAATATTGACAAGTGGCAGAATATTAAATAGCAGTGGAAGAAGTAAAAAAAAAAATAGAGGCAGCTGGCAGCCATCTTTTAGTTTCCGAGGATACGACAGAACAATATTCCATATTTTTGTCATATTACTGTTTAAAAACTAATTCTTGTAAATTAGTGATTAGTTATTTGATTATTATTTTAGTATCGATGGTCTATTTTTAGAAAAATACAGTTAGGGTTTGCTCATAGGGAAAAAAAATTGTATAAATTTTGCATTTTTGCAATGTAAACGGGTTGGATTTTATGTAAGGAGAGACCCATTTCGGGTGTTTTGCAGGGTTTTCAGAAATTAATAAAGATCTCAGAACTGAGCAGATTTTTCATAAAAGATTCATGTGTTGTTTAAAAATTGCAGTTTGTACCCTTTCCCTTTCTCTACATGTGCAAGTTTGCTTTCCGCGTTATGCCTTTCATTATGTCATTTTCTTCTATGCTTAGATGAAAGTTCATATAGATTGAGATTCATGTTTCTATGCCTCGATTTATTCGCTTCTGAGCATCCATTTATTTCTCTAAAATTAGCAGTGGATTCATCTGAAAATTGATGCCCGTTGTTAATGGACTGTCTTTATTTCTTTCCCTATCACCTGGAAAAATCTTATTGACTGTAATAAGACAGCTATCTTGCCTTTGTATGAAAATATTTGTTTAACTGCTGGTCCATATTTTTCTGTTTTCTCGACTCCATTGCCCAATGGTATCCTGTTCATGTTGATCTAGCCACCTCATTAAAAATCCTTAAGTTTTTATTTATTTTACAAATTGGCCCTTGAGTTTCATTTTCAAACTACTGTCGTGGTGACATTGGATGGCAGATTTGCCGAGAGAGCCCTCTCTGGCTGAAAGAGGCCAACTTTTAGTCTAAATATTGGTTTGAAATAGGTTACCTCGGGTTTCTTTGATACATCCCAAGGAAAATCCGAGTGCTAACAGCGCCCTAGGAGGTTTGCAGATTCTCTTGCTAGGTTTTTCCGTTGGCATATAATAGCTCCCTGGGAGATCTGGCAAACGTTCTTTCAAGTTTTTGTCCTATGGCATGTAAGTAGACTTGGGAGATATGGATAGGATGAAAAAGGCCTCGGATGCTCTTTTGAGGCATTGCCATGACCACATGTAATAAGTCCTAGAGATCTGGACAGGATGAAAAATGCCTCAGATGCTCTTTAGGGTTCTTGCTTGATAGGACACTCTTTTAAGGTTTTTTGGTGGGGGTCACATGTAATAAGTCCTGGAGATCTGGACAGGATGAAAAAGGCCTTAGATGCTTTTTAGGGTTCTTGCTAGTCAAGAGACTCTTTTAAGGTTTTGTGACAGTCACATGTAATGTGCTCCTGGGAGATTCGACAGGTAGAGCTGTGTGCTCATAACAGCCTGGGATGTTGCAGCCAGGTTTTGTGACACACATAATAAGTCTTGAGGATTCCACAGTATGGCTAGTGATGATGAAGACCTGCAGATGGTGGGCCTACATCCACTATGAAAAAGGAATGGCTCTGTAGAAATTCCTATGATGAGTAGATTCAGAGATTGATTGAGATAACAACATCAGTGACGATGACTATGACTCGATGACGATTATCCAGTGATGATGATCTAGAGAAGAAGACTTGTGCTAGAAGACCTGTGTCGAGAAATGCCTTCCTAGTTAAGAGGGAGTGCTGATGTATATGTAACTTCAGAATGTATTTCACATATATGTATATTGTATTCCTATAGAGATGTTATTATTCCTCTATACGGAAGTGTTTGTGTTTCTATAGAGATGTTATTATTCCTCTATATGGAAGTGTCATCATTCATGTTGTAAGTGTCGTAAGATATACTTGATGGGTTATTAGACCACCTTGTTGGGGTCGGCCCTGTATAAGTCATGTGGGTCAAAGGGTTATTAGACCACCCTATTGGGGGTCGGCCCAGTCAGCATTATGTTATGTGGTTAAGTTAAGGCTAACCTATTAAAGGTTATTAGGCAAGTCAAGTCAAGTATAAATACAGTGCGGGAGATAGTCTATTTGATCATTCTATTCTCACACACACTCTTTGGAGAGTGGCGCACCTATGGAGGAGGAGAAGCTGCTGTTAGGAGATGTCTATCTCTTATGCTTGGGTTGTGTCATTGCTCTATCTATCTCTGAGGAAGTTATTGGGGTTTTTCACTTTTATGGTTTTCCCCAAGTAAACTCGGTGTCTCTTGTGTGCTTGCATTATTGTGTCCATGATTGATATGTTGTAGATATGTTGTACATGTTGTTCTCTCAGTTAAGATACTAGATCAGATTGAAGTAAATTCTAAAAAACTAACACATTTGAATAACCGACATCAATGATATCGACAATCGAACACGAGGCTCATTCCATCCTGTCGAATAACTGACAATAGGGAGGTCGAATATCTGACAATGTATTCATCCCAATAGGTCGAATAACCGACAATAGTGAGTTCGAATATCCGACAAAGTATTCCTCACAATGAGTCGAATAAACAACAACCATGAGGTTGAATATCCAACAATGTATTCATTCTAACATGTCAAATAATCGACAACCATGAGGTCGAATATATGACAAACTATTCCTCCCAATGGGTCGAATAACCAACATCCACAAGGTTGAATATCTGACATCATATTCCTCCCTAGTTGTCGAATAACTGACAAGCTCGAACCACAAGCCGACATCAAAATATGACGACGTTGGTCATTTGAGGTATAGCATACTGGTCGGATGATTGTTGTGGTGGCGTCAGATATGAGACTAATACCGACACCAATATCTGACGATTTTTCCATCGAAGGTATAGTAATGCCGTTGGATTTTTTTGTGGAGTTGTTGGATATGCGATGGAGTTGAGGAATTTAAAAAAAAAAACTTCAGGAGATTGTAGAAAGTTACCAAATTTTGAGTTGAATTTCCAATTGCAGCTGGTATACGATAGAAGTTTGATTTTCTCACACTTTGCCCAAGATTATTGTTTTCACATAATGGATCAACTATGTTCACTAATTTGGAGCTAAATGGTTGACTATTACTATAATGGTCGTTTGAAAAACCAGAGTACATATTAATGCATGTATTTATAAATTCCTTGATCAAGAACAATTTTCCTCCGTCTGTTTGAGGTAGTTCAACCATTATTTGTGGAAGAGTGATGGAAAACATGACCTTGTATTCTAACACAATAATTGTCCCAATCGAACTTGCTAAAATAGTCCAGAAACCTAAATAAAACCTCCAAATAACCTCATAGTGATGCATGGAAGAGATGAAAAATATATAGGACCAATGTCTCCAAATAATATGTAGAAATAAGTTCTTGGTGAGCACCGAGAATATGTATTTCATAATAGCTCCATGTTTAACAAGTATAATAGCACGTTTGCATAAGTGTGTTTCCCGATAAATAGATTAACCTTGTCAAGAAAGAAAAGGGTACTAAGTCCTCTGAGTTGATTAAAGGAGATGTCTACAACAATATTTTTAAGAAGAAATTTCACAAGCTTGACCCCAATAGCATGTATGTACTGAACATATTTAACTCTAAATTCAGCATCCTTATTGTGCCCTTCTTCTTAAAGGGAAAAACACATGTGATTTTCCCGCACATGCATAATCTCTAGATGATTTCCAAAAGCAACCTAACCAATTTTACCATCAAAAAGATATGTTTTTCAATGGCATGGATCCAAATGTGAAAACCTTATCACTACCCCACAACTATCATGGGGCTTCCTCCCTGAAGACAAATTGTGTGTTAACAAAAGGTAAGGCAAAACAAGAGACCCATTAGGTTGCAACTTGAGCTATGCCAAACTTGGAAGTGAATCAAGATAGAAAAACAAAGAGTCCTAGTTAGAATCTAGAGTGAAGGAAAAGAAAAAATATTGATAGTAAAAAAACAAGGAAATAAAGAGATCTTAGTGGGCTCTAGAACCTAACTTTAACTTAATGGTAAAGCTGGAATTTCCAAAATCGCAAAGCATCCCAAAGGATGTTAGCTATTGTTATGGCCTAACATATGGGTTTAGAACATAAGGGTTAATGGTTAATATCCATGAACCTTGTTTAGCTGATTCAGACTGCCAAATCCAATCATTCATTTGTGTGATCAGGTCATGGACAAGTGGAAAATTCTTGGGGTAAGTTTACCAAATTTGATAAAAACAAGGAAATCAATGGAATTTTTTCTAACGCAAGAACATGTTTCAATCTAAATCTGAGAAAAGGATTAATGGATAGTGTCATCCTTGAATATGAAGTAATGCAATTGTATTAACTATTGGAATATGAAAACACATCATTTTGGTCCAGGTTTTGTTAGGAAATAAGCCTCTTGTTGGCATCTTGTCCAAAATCCACCACGAAAACAAAAGAGGTGATTGTTTTCAAATAGAACCCTTTTGTGAGAAGAAAACCCAACCCCCAAAGGTAGATTTAGATAGATTTCAGATAGTTCAGATATAAAAAAGAAGAGTTGGATTTGGAGGACGCAAGTCAAATGGGAATAAACAATGAAACTTTTTTAGGAGACAATGAAGAACCTTACAATGACAACTTCCAATGATCATCAATTGCATGAGACTAGAGAGGAAGATTCTGTAGTGGAAGATCTGACTCTAGTTGCTCTACTGAGCCAAAAATCTATGAAAGCCTCATTGCACAGAAAACCATATAAAAGAAATCCATCATGCAAGGAGATGAATTAAGTACTGTTAGAAAACCATTTATTCATGGAAATAACTTTTCTTAGTATTTTTGGACTTCAAGTATGGTTAGGCTAGGGATTATTGTAAGTTGTCATTTTGAATACAATTTCTATTCTTGTAAAATAAGTGATAGATAATGTAATTAATTTGGCCTATTTACGGTTGTTTGTTTATTTTTCCAATTAAAAAATGATAAACCTTAGATCAATTTTACTAGGCATGAGTTATTGTAAGGTTATAAATGAATGCAAATGTAAAGGTGGGTAATCCTAAGAACTGCATTTGCATATTTAAAAAAAAAAGGCTTTTGGGAAGTTATTACTAAAAGTAAAATCTCATGTTATTTTAGCATGTTGAATTATTTGTGGTTGTGTTTGATGTGGTTCATGATTTTATGTGTACTAAAAAATAAAATTCATTTGAATGCTTAGAAGGATTTAAGAACATGAAACCCCAGATATAAACTACAAACTTAGAATAGTCTATATTGGTCGTAAATGTTTAGGGAATTAGATGGAATGAATGTAAATATTCTCAAGTTGAGAATTAGGCTATTGTCCCATATATTTTTTGATTAAGCTAAAGTTTATTTGAGGAATCAAGCCAATTTTTTGTCAGACACATTCTACAAGTTGACAAGCAATTCTACACCCAATATTGATTCTACTGAAATACCTTATCTCGAATAGAACACGAAGGGGCATGTTTGATAACATGCAACGAATTTAGTTGATCTAAATGGATTTTGGTGTACAATACCCTTGGCTACATAATGATCCATCTAGTGGATTAAATTACCTATCATGGACAAGTGATGTAAACTAAGGAAACCTATCATGACAACATTACCTTATGGATATTTAATGGGTAAAGAAATTTGTTGGTCACTATTTTGCATCTGCAAAAGGGATGGTTAGATGTAGAGAAATCCAGTATAAGATTAAATACAAATAGATATTCCAATATTTTAAAATAGTAACCATACATATCAGTGAAAAAGAATCCCCCATGGTGAACAATAGCAGAATTTTCTTACGATCTAAGTCACCGAGAACTAAATAGAGATTTAGATTTAAATAAATTCATTTTAGCATTTGCTTCATGACAAACCTTAACTGATTTTTATAATATTCTTTTGGTTTTCAACATTAACCCCATTCCACTTACAATTTGCTGAGTCCTAATGTTTTACTAATGTTCAATGAACCTTGACAAAAGTATGTATCCTATGTTATATTCCAATAGACAACAATGAAGGGTTGTGCCTAATAAGCATCATTATATCTAGACTAACAACCCCACATCTAAGATAAAATTCATAAGCCTTCCAATTCCTATGATCACTTGTTTCATATGCTAATATAGTAATACCCTAAGGATTGTTTGTTTGAGTGTTGTGGTGTGCAAGATATACTATTCACTAAATGCCAATTTATGTTTGCATGTTCACATATTTAGCCATTTAAATTTATATTTGTTTCCTTAAAATTTTAGTTTGTCAAAAGAGAATATATGTGAAAGAATAAATCAAAATCCAATTAATTAAAAATTTCATTAGAAAATTATTACAAGTGACAGAATAAAGAGATGAATGTGTATGGTACAAGTTTAAGAATACATAACAATCTACAATAACACTAAAGTCTGTCTGCAAGAGTATCCTAAATTCAAATAAGTAATATAAGTTTTTATACATGTATCTCTTGTAGTGTGTGTAATACACTCTTAAGACAATGCTAGTCTCTAGAGTTGAACTAGATCACTGTTAATAAATGTTCTCACCTTCCCAATCACTTCTAGATCACTGAAGCAATCAAGATAATCATCCTACAAAGGACAATAAGATTTTTGTTTTGGATAAAAAAATTATGACCAAGAGAAAGAAGAAACATAAAAAGAACACAGGATGCACAACAAACAATGAAGACACCGAATAAATAAATATAGACCTAAATACCAAACAAAAAACCATTTTGAAGATAAGAAGGAAATGGCTCTATTGGATATTAAACTAGCCATTGAATTGAACACCTAACTCTAGGAGTAACCCCATGAAAAATTTATAGAGAAGCAATGAAATTTCTAGTCAATATTTGGATGATAATGAGTGAATCGATATGAGTACAAGTGAAGTATGTTGAACAAACATTTCTAAGTTTCAAGGAGGACTATTGGAAAGTGTAGACATTGAGAAGTTATTAGTTAAAGTCCATACACTATGAAGTACACAGTCCATAATCATTTTGATGACTCTTGTGCATAAATTGAGTAGATTTCATAAAGCTGACATTGTGAAGATTACATGTTATAGACTTTGTGAAGATTTGAGTTATAGAACTTATGAAGTATTTGATGCAAACTTTGTGAAAACTTTAGTGCATACCTTGTGAATATTTGAGAACCGATTTATTGCAAACCTTGAGAGAAGACTTAACAATGCACACCTCATGAAAATTGGAGAACAAACCTCATGAATTATTTGTTGTATACTTTTTAAAGAACCAAGAGAAGACCTCGTGAAGATATCATAGTAGACCTTGTGAATATTTGATGGTGCAGACCTTGTAAGAACTTTGGAACATATAACTGATTCTGTTAACTATATTATGTAAGATAGAAATGTTTGAGAAGCAACCAACAAAAATGCAAGAAACACATGAAGCATAATATAGAAGTGCGACATTGCATAAAAAATCCCTGTTGCCTATAGGTGATCTTTCTTATGCAAGAGGATCTATAAACATGTTAGATTTATAGAAGTATACCTTTCCAAAAAACATAATAAAATACCAGTGATGTATTGAGGAAGTGTTTGACAAGTCAATGACATTTGAATAATACCTTGGAACTCTTTGAAGTAGTAGATTTGTAATTTCACTCACTAGCATGCCCATATCAAGTTTATAGTATGTCATTACCTACAAACAACAAAAAAATATTTAATTTAGTATAATGCCAAGCAATAAATATGTTAGAAAGAAAAAATGCTACTCAATTATGAAATCAAATATGAAGTCAAGCCAACCCACTTGTTTATATCAAAGTTTTCCTGTGGAAAATCCTGCAAACCAAATAAATATTATGTAGGGTCATGTTTAAAATCTTGTAAACCAAATAATAAAAACGTGTCATTCATATGCAAAAAATATATAAAGAAAAAACATTATGTGAATGATATGGCTTTATTGTTACCAATTAAGTGTGTTGTCGAACAAAAAAAAACTAGAATTCCATATAATAGTCATACTGCTTCCCAATTCTTATTGAATAAATGATTTGCAGCAACTCCTACCTTAGTTACCATCGACACACAGACAAATAGTACCATTAAAGAGGTTAAAAACTTAAAACATCCACTCTACATTATCTCCAATAACTAACTTCATTATTTGTTCATTACTATAAGGGAGACGTACTTGAAGATTTGCCTAGACTTGTTGATTTGACTGTTAAGTTGAATCTAAATGATAAACACATAGCAACAATAAGAAAGATACAACACTTCATGCGGAATAGAATGAGTAGAGAAATTAAAACATCCACTCTACATGATATTTGTTAATGTTAATGTTATTGAAGCATTAACGACAATATTCTACCTCAAATTAGAATTGCAGTATCATGATTTCCACTTGTGGTTCTACATTTTCCAGCTTCAAATTTACATAGTTTGTCTCAAAATTGTGTTATGGCTCCTTTAACTATAGAAATTTAGATATCTCTCAATATTTTGGTATTGTTCAATGCTTGGTATTACAAATGTAGTAGCATTAACATTAACAAAGACAACACTACATGATCTCCAATAACTAACATCATTATTTGTTCAAGAGACGTACTTGAAAATTTTCCTAGACTTGTTGATTTCACTATTAAGTTGAATTTAAATGATAAACACAGAGGAATAGTAAGCAAGATACACCACTTTATAGGAAATAGAATGAGAAGAGAACTTAAAAAATCCACTCTACAACATCTCCATTAACTAATATCATTAGTTGTTCATTACTATAAAGGAGATGTATTTGAATATTTGCCCGGACTTGCTAATTTCATTGTTAAGTTGAATCTAAATGATAAACATAGAGGAATGATAAGAAAGATACACCACTTTATAGGGTAGAATGAGTAGAGAACTTAAAGCATCCCTTTAATACCTAACATCATTCATTTGTTCATTGATATAAAGGAGATGTACTTAAAGATATGCGTGGACTTGTTTATTTCACACTTAATTTGAATCTGAATGATAAACATAGAGTAACATTAAGGAAGAAACAACACTTTATAGGAAATATAATGAGCATAGAATTAGAGATATAATGTCTGCAACAATTCAATTTGACCAAGGGGGGTCAAGGAAGTGAGATCCAAGACAATTCATAATCAACATAGCTAAGTTCAAGGTTAGATTTATGTTGCTAGAGGCTATAAGGTTGCTTGAGGATATAACTAACATATCCAAGTTCAATGAGGACTTACATCACTGGAATATTGCACAAACTGCTGTAATAACCTAAAATGTAGGAAAAAGTATATCTTCAAATAATATTGAAATGTGGGAAATCCAGATTCCCCAAAGAACCAATAATGGTATGATTATGAATTTAATTATTTATTGTCTGTAAAACCACTTCTTATACTTGTGATGTTCCATGAAGTTCATGTTTTGAAGACCTAGGGTTTGAGGACATAAGCCCTAGGATGGAAATTGATGCAGGAGCATCGGGGCCTAGGTGAAACAGTCAAAGGTGATCGATAAGGGAAGTCGACCAGCGGGATTGTCGATGACCATTAGTCCGAAGGAAAACTGGTAGTCGAAGCCAGGTATTCGAGCATAAGCCATCGATATGCGGTCGAACGAAGTAAGGGGTCAAGAGTCAACAAGTCTGATGTCGACAAATGACAGGATTTCAACAAAATAGGTCGGGTGTCAACGAGTTGTCGAACATCGACACCAATAGATTGCAGCAGAAGCCAAGCATGGAGGACAGGGCTGACTTGTAGCTGTGGAAGCTAAGTGAAGCCGAAAAGTAAGGTCGAAGGTGACGAAGTGCAGTATGTTCGAGGTAGGAGATGGGGTTGACAACTGTAACCGAGTCAAAGAAAGTGCAAAATTGAAGATAAAATACTTAGCAATCATTGGAGGTTGTTGAGGAAGTTATGAGCAATTATAAAGGTGGGTGGGATCATGAAAAATGTAACCATAGGAAGAGGTTGTGCATCATGACCAGAGGCACTGAAAATTGTAGGTCTATAGGATCTGGAGGATTTAATAGACAGAGGAAGAGTGTCTCAGGGAACAGAGTAAGCCTCGGGAAGGGCAGCAGTCGAGTAGAAGAGTAGTGTGCAGGAATAGAAGAAGGGATCGATGATCAGAGGATCGAAGGATCTCACACAACCAAGAACATAGTGAGAGAGACAGATTTTCGGTTATGTATATTGTAATAGGCTAAAGCCGACTAGTATCATAGATTTGCTTTGTATTTCACATTGTAATTTGATTCAGTTTAATAGAAGCCAACTTCTGGCATTCAATTCACATCCAGTTTTTGTGAACACTTGTGTGTTGTTGTGTGTCATTGTTAAGCAAGAGGGTCCAACTGACCTGCCTTGCACCAGTTTGGTATCAGAGATGGAAATAATACAATGTTGAGTAGTTGAATCTGGAGAATCAGAAGAGCCTGTGAGTGCGTTGACAACTCCAGCTATGGTTGGGTAGATTTGTGTGCAGTTGTGGACTAGTGGGAGTTTCAGATAAGGTTGAAAATGTCTCAAAGAGGCGTTAATGTCTAAGGTGCAGGACGAAGAGCATGTGCTGCAGTAGTCACAATTGATTGTGAAATGTTCGACGAGTGCATGAGAATAATGCGAATCTTGACGAGTGAAGTTGCAATAATCAAAGAGAGCCAGATACGTGGTTGTATTCCTGATGCACTTGACCACAATGAAGAGGAAGTTGAGGAAGTGGAAGCACGAGAAGCAATAGAAGAAGAACCAAAAGATAAATTGATCAATCTATTGTCAGAGATGAGGGGTCAGACAAAGATGCATGTACCTACCTACTCAAGAAGTCTAGATTCAGAATACTTGATAGACTAGTTCAGAGAAATGGAGAAATACTTCAACATAGAGAAGATAGAGGATCCTAAACAGGTTAATACTAAATTTTGAGGTTGAAGGGTCATGCCTCATTGTGGTGAGACAATGTGCAAGCTAACAGAGTCAAGAAAGGCAAGGAGAAAATCAAGTCTTGGGACAGGATGGTTGTCAGGCTAAAGGGAAGTTCTTTCCTAGCGACTATGTGATTTACTTGTTAAGGAAGTTGCAAAAATTTCGACAGAAAGAGATGACCATGAAGGAGTACATGGAATAGTTCTATAGACTATTGATTCCATCAGGTCAAACCGACAAAGGAAAAGAATCTGTCACGATATATGTAAATGGATTGAAGTATGCCATATAGGACGAGTTGAGCCTATCGAGGTTCAGAGAGGTCGGTGAATCCTACATGTTAGCTCTGAAGGCAGAAGTGAAACTATTAAGGAAAGCCACATTGACCAGAGGAAGGATGACTGGTCAAGGTGTGAAGACTATTTCTGCAAAAGGCCAAAGTAGTGGAGCCAGGAGAGAAGCTGTCAAAGACTACCGATGTGTGGAAGGAACATCGACCAAAGAGAGAATGTGGGGAAACCGACCGGATGGTCTCGAGACCTATGGTCAGGGTGCGTATGGTCGAAATGGTCTGGAAAACAAGAAAGGAGCTGATAGACCAACAGTAGTCTATTACAAGTTTTGAGGTGTGGGACACAAATCCTACAAATTCCTGGAGAATCTACACATGGCAGATGAGTCAAAACCCAGAATTCAACGAGATGACCAAGTCGATGAGAGGACAAATTTGACATACGACAATGGTGAGGATGGTCGAAGATGAGGTCAAACTATGACAGCCAAGAGAACATTAGTTCAAGACAACCGACGCGACGAGAAGGATCCGCCACAATGGAAGGCTATATTTCAGACTAGAGTACAGATCAGCGATAAGTATTGCAAGACCATAGTTGATGGTGGCAGTATGGAGAATCTTGTGTCGATAGAGGTCATCAACAAGTTGGGTTTGAGATGTAGGGAACACCCAAATCCATACAAGATATCATGGTTGTAGAAATGACATCATGTCAAGGTAACTAGATAGTTCCTGATAAACTTTAAGGTTGCGAAGCTTGAAGACATCGTACTGTGTGAGGTAATCCAAATGGACGCATGTCATCTGTTGTTATGGAGACCACGGAAATATGATCAAAAGATGATCTATGATGGTCGAGCCAACACAGTCATAGTGTAGAAAAATGGCACGTGGAGGATGTTGAAGCCGAAGTAGGAGGACTAATCCGACTGCAAGCAGGTTGCGATAAACTATTGGGAGAAGTGAGTGCTGATGTGCTTAGCCAAGGAATTACTCATAGAGGAGGAGAAATAGTTGGGATGTTTTGCCATCATTCTAAAGGGACCATGTGTCAAGAGGTCGACAATGGATAAAATTCTGGTCAAAGTCAAAGAGATGCTCGATGAGTTTCAGAGCATCGTAGTCGATGAGGCACCGACGGGATTGCCATCGACGAGAAGCATATCCCATCAAATCGACTTGATTCCAGGATCAAGTTTTCCAAATAAGGCACCACATAGAATGAATCCAATGGAGGGCCGAGAACTCAATCGACAAGTCCAGGAGTTGTTGGGCAGAGGATTGATCAGAGAGAGTCTGAGCTCATGTGCGGTACCAGCTGTACTAGAACCAAATAAGGGTGGAAAATGGAGGATGTGTATAGAATACAGAGCCATCAACAAGATAATGATAAAGTATCGGTTTTCATTACCGAGAATGGACGAATTGATGTATTTATTGAGTGGAGCGAGATACTTCACGAAGATCGACCTGAAAAGTGGTTATCACCAGATCAGGGTTAGAGAGGGTGATGAGTGGAAGACAACCTTCAAGACAAAGTAAGGGCTGTATGACTGGTTAGTCATGCCATTCATATTGACTAATGAACCCAATACATTCATGAGGTTGATGAATGAGGTACTGAAACCATTCTCGGGAAAGTTCGTCATAGTGTATCTAGATGAGAATATGATATTTAGTTGAATCAAGGTCGAACACTTGGAGCATATTCAATGAGTATTGTAGAAGTTACAGGAAGAGAAGTTGATGGTGAACCTACAAAAATGTTTCTTCATGAAGGAAGAACTGGTGTACTTGGGATTTGTAATCTCAAGTAAAGGGTTAGTGATAGACCCAGAGAAGGTGAAGGAAATATTGGATTGGCTAGAATAGACAAGCACAATAGGAGTGCGAAGTTTCCATGGACTTGATAGTTTCTACAGGAAGTTCATAGAGGTTTCAGTCGGATATGTGCACCATTGACAGAGTGCACAACGAAAGGGGATTTCAAGTGGACAGAAGCTTCCCAGAAATATTTCTACAAGTTGAAGCAAAAGGTGATTGAGAGCCCAGTGTTAGCGCTCCCAGATTTCAACAAAGTTTTCCAAGTTGATTGCGATGCGAGTGGAATGGAAATTGGAGCAGTGTTGAGCTAGGGAGGCCGACCAATTGCATTCTTCAGTGAGAAGTTGGATGAAGCGAAGCGGAAATATTCGGTCTACAACAAGGAGTTCTATGCTATTGTCCAAGCATTGAAGAAGTGGAGGCATTATTTTTTTCCCAACGAATTTGTGTTGTACACATATCACCAACCACTGAGGTACTTGAATACTCAGTCGAAGTTGAATTAGCAAAACATGAAGTGGGTTGAATTCCTGCAGGGGTATACCTTCATGTTGCGACATAAGTTGGGAAAGTTGAACAAGGTTGCTGACACACTGAGTTGAAGAGTTGCATTAGTGAGCACGACAACAATTCAGGCAATAGGAGTAGAGTCGGTGAAGACGGAGTATGAGACCGACGTGGATTTTGTGAAAGCATGGAAAGGGAGTAGTGAACCATGGAGAGTTGATAGAACTCCATACTTGGATTATTTCATCCAAGAAGGATACCTATTCAAGGGACAACAATTGTGTATTCCTAGAGGATCCATAAGACAGAACATAATATGAGAACTTCATGGTGGCTGATTAGCAGGCCATTTTGTCATCGACAATACCAAGGCGTTGGTCGAAGAAAAGTATTATTGGCTAGGAATGACGATAGAAGTTAGAAGGTGGGTATGACAGTGTCGAGTTTTCTAGTTGGAAAAGGGAAGAAGTTAGAATACGGGGCTGTATGCACCATTGCTAGTTACGAATAGCCCATGGGAGCACCTGAGCATGGATTTTATGCTAGGATTTCTGAAGATGCAGCAAGGTAACAACTCAATATTTGTTGTAGTCAATAGATTTTCGAAGATGGCACACTTTATTCCGTGTCAAAAGACAAGTGACACCACAAGCATTGATGTACTATTCTTCCAGGATATTGTCAGATTTCATGGGTTTCCAAAGAGTATAACATCGGACAGAGATATCAAGTTTATGGGTCATTTATGGAGAACCCTATGGAAGAAACTGAACATGAAGTTGCAGTTTAGCTAGACATATCATTCACAGACATATGGAAAGACAGAAGTGGTGAACAGAAGTTTGGGAAAACTTATGATATGTTTGATGGCCAATAGACCCAAGAAGTGGGAGAATGTGTTGGCGCAAGCAGAATTCACATACAACAATTATGTGAATCGGTCTATAGGTATGATCCCATTCCATATTGTTCAAGGAAAAAGCCCATATGGAGTGGTGGATTTGGTCATGATACCGACATAGATCAGAAAGAGTGTAGATGCATAAACATTCATGGAGCATATGAAGGAAGTGCATGAAGATGTGCGAAAGCGCATTGAAAAGAGCATCGTGGCATACAAGTTGTGAGCCGACAGAAAGAAGAGGCTATAGTCATTCAACGAAGGAGACTTAGTCGATGCACACTTTCGAAAGGAGAGATTTCTGATAAGGACATATAACAAGCTCAAGCTGAAGAAGATTGTACCATGTAAGATTCTGAAGAATATTTCAAACAATTCTTATGTGTTGGAGTTATCGAAGGACTTGAGCATATTACCTATGTTCAATGTCTCAGATCTATACAAATTTGAAGAAGGTTCAGCAAGTAGCGACGTGTAAGTGTTGAACATCGACTCGACAATGCAGATTCCAAGTTGACATGACAAGGAGGAAATCACCGAAGTGTTGGAAGAACGCGAAGTTAGACAGACGGAAATTTCGTGAAAGAAAGAATATTTGGTTCATTGGAAAGATGATGAGTTGCGGGAGGCGACATGGATTTCCCAAGAAGAATATAGGAGATTAACAGAGTAGTCAAGTTATTTTTCACCTAGGGAGTCTGATGCAAGAACATCGGGGCCTAGGTGAAACAGTCAAAGGTGATCGACAAGGGAATTCAACCAGGGGGATTGCTGACGACCACTGGTGCGAAGGAAAACTTGCAGTTGAAGCCAGGTAGTCGAGCAGAAGCTATCGATAAGGGGTCGAGAATTGACAAGTATGATGTCGATAGATGACAAGATTTCAGAAAAAGAGGTCAGGTGTCAACAGGTTGTTGAATAGCGACACCGACAGATTGCAGTGGAAGCCAAGCATGGAGGACAGGGCGGACTGGAAACCATGGAATCTAAGTGAGGCTAACAAGTAAGGTCGAAGGTGACAAAGTGCAGTATGGTCGAGGCAGGAGATGGGGATGACAACTGTAACAGAGTCATAGAAAGTGCAGAAGTCAAGATGAAATACTTAGTATCCATTGGAGGTTGTTGAGGAAGTTATGATCAGTTATGAAGGTGGTTGGGATCATGACATATGTCACCACAGGCAGAGGTTGTGCAACACGACCAAAGGCACTGACAACTACAAGTCTATAGGATATGGAGGATTCGGTAGACAAAGGAAGAGTGTCTTGGGAAACAAAGTAAGCCTCAGTAAGGGAAACAACAGAGTAGAAGAGTAGTGCAAAGGCACAGAATAAGGGATCGATGATTAGAGGATCGGAGGATCGTACACAGCCAAGAACACACTGAGAGAGACAGATTTTCAATTCTGTATATTGTAATAGGATAAGGCCGACTAGTATCATATATTTGATTTCTATTTCACATTGTAATTTGATTCAGTTTAATAGAATCCATCTTCTGGAATTCAGTTCAAATCCAGTCTATGTGAACACTTATGTGTTGTTGTGTGTCAACTTTAAGCAAGAGGAACAAGGGCTAGAAATTCCTTGTGTCAGAAATGTAGACTTAGAGGCTAGTGCTTGTTAGAAACCCATGTCTTTACTTTGTTAGTATATTGTTGTTGGATGCATATCCTTTGTAAGTCGTCCTGTAGTATTTGTTGATCCATAGTTTATATTAGCCCATAGTATTGACCCATAGTATTGGACGCATATGCTGTGTAAGTCATCCCATAGTATTATATGTCCCATGGTTTTGACTCATAGTATTGGTGCCTAGACTTAGCCCATGGTTTGTATTGACACATAGTATTGACCCATGGTATTGGCGCCTAGACTTAGTATATAAGTGTGTGTTTAGGCCTATGAAGGCACCATGTAATTAATTGTATTGAGCTTGCTCAAAGGAGGTTGCCCCCTTGAAGTGGCCCGTGATCAATATAAAAGTGATTATGAGTTCTATTATTTCTGATATCTCATGAATTTGCATTAATTAATTATTGCAGGTTCATCACATCTGGTATCAGAGCACTTTCTTGGGCTCGTTGGGTGGAATTTCTGCCAATTTTTTTTTCGCATCTGTTGCAGCTTCGGAGTTGGGAATAATCCCTATCCGCTTAACTGTGGGAAGTACTTGGGCATAAGCCATAAAAATCATTGTGAGGAGTACCACAGGAACCCCAAAGTAGTTGGCCCATTGAGAGGACCTTCCAGCGAAAAGGGCAACGACCCCTACCTGATTGACTAGTTCCCACCCATGAGGTAAACCAAGAGCTGTCATTTATCGCAAAGTGATTATCAGTTTTACTTGAGCCGTGGAGTGAGGGGTAATGCCCCAATACGCAAGCCGTCCGACAGCATTGGTGGCCGAGTGAAACACCTGAACTATTAGGAAGCCGTACATACCTGGGGTCCATATCTATTTTCAGTTGAACTGTTGCCGATCACTTCCGCTCCAGATCTAGCCATTTCATATCTATTCTGAAAGTCATTCCAGATCTAGTCCCCGTTTCAGATCCAGCAGTTTTCGATCCCTTCCGCGCCGTTGCATATCCATCTATTGCGGATCCCTTCCGCGCCACTGTTGCCGATGCATTTCTGGAATTTTTTTTTTTTGTTTTTCGGCCATATCTCCCTTGTTTCAACTTTGTTTTCCCTGAAACTTCACTGACATCCCTGCAATCCCATTCTGCATATTTCATACCTGAAGAGCCTATCCCAAATTCCACTTCCCAGACCAAAAATCCCACATTTGTCTATTTTTAGGGTTTGTCATAACTTCTTTAATTTTCACCCGATTGCCTTCAAATTTTACCATAGAGTTCCTGCTTATGAAATCCCCATTCTTTGCTTCCCTATCCCTCAGAAAGTGTCGAAAACCTAGTCAAACCCCAATTACCCCTCTAAGTTTTTTCCAAATCCAAATTTCCCCTTACTAAATCAGCTTGTGTTTGTGTTTTTCTATCCATTCCCCCCCTCACAAAAAAAAAGTAAAAAAAATTACTAGTTATGGTTGTCACTCGCATAGGAGCAAACACCATGGAGGAAGCACTTGCAGCCATCCAAACCAAACTCCAAGATCTGGATGAAAAATTTCTCAGCCTCCATCTTCAGCATTCAGCCATGAAAAATAACCGACAGCCAGAATCTTTTGCAACCACCGAGTTCTCTTCTTCCAAAAATTTTCGTGGGCCAAAGCTTGATTTTCCTTGCTTCAATGGTATTGATATGACTAGATGGATATACCGAGCAGAACAATATTTCAGTCTACATAATACTTTTGATGTCCAGAAAGTTCCACTTGCATCCTTTCATTTAGAACATGAAGCCCTTCAATGGTACCATTGGTACATCAAAGCTCATCCTGAGCCAAACTGGACAGATTTTTGCCAACTCCTTTTGCCACGATTTGGTCCTAGTGCTTTTGACGACTTCACATGAGCACTCACTAAACTTCACCAAACTGGCACAATGAGAGAGTATCAGACATAATTTGAGAAACTAGCCAATCACACAGAAGGATTGTCTGATGAATTCTACAGGAGTTGCTTTATCAGTGGTCTCAAGGATGAAATCCGCTCATAGGTCAAAATGTTTTGTCCCAACACAATGATGGAAGTCCTAGGGTTGGCTAAGCTGGCCGAGGACAAGATCGCAGCTCAACAATGCTCCAAACCCACCTTTGTTCCCTTCAGAAATATGGGTTCCCAATGACCTCCCATCACGCTTGCTCCTCAACCAACTCCTATCAAGCAATTGTCTGAAACAGAGATGCAGGCATGCCGAGAAAAAGGGATTTGTTATAATTGTGATGAGAAATTCACTCGGGGACATAGATGTGTTCAACAAAAGCTCTATCTCTTGGATGTGGATTCTCCGCCTGCCTCAGAACTTGATGAAGAAGCTCCAAATACAGTAGATGATCAGGTCGACTTTCAACACCCGCCTGTTGACACCCCATCTCAGGACGATCCACCCGAGATCTCTCTCCATGTTGTAACCGGTGTCACCACCCCACAAACAATGCGAGTCAGGGGATACTTCAAGAAGCTCCCTCTTACCATACTCATTGATTCTGGTAGCACTCATAACTTCATTGATCCTCGGATTGCCAAATAGGTTGATTGTTTTGTCCATTCTTGCTCCAACTTTGAAGTCATGGTTGCCAATGGGGGCACCTTACCTTGCAAGGGGAAGTGTCACAATGTGCGTATCTCTATGGAAGATTATAACTTGCGCTCTCACATGTTTCCTTGTCCTTAGGTGGATGTGATGTGGTTTTGGGCGTTCAATGGTTACGCACAGTTGGCCCCATCTTATGGGATTTTGCTGAACTTTGGATGTAGTTTTCAGTCAATGGGGCACAACACAAATTTATGGGCTTACAACCAGGGTCTCTCTGCATCATCAGTTCACATCTCCTGGAAAAAATACTTGAGAAGAATTCACATGGTGTCATCGCTCAGCTCCATTCCATTCAGATGCACCCATCAACAGTCTCCACTACTTCCTTGGATAGATATGCAGGTGTCTTTGATGAACCAATGAGCTTGTTGCCTTCAAGAGACCTTTCTGGTAAGAATTTGGTCGCATCTACCTCTCAGCAGGAAATGATGACTATTTTGCATACAGTACAGAAGTGGCATCCATCCCTATTGGGGAATTATTTCTGCATCAAGACTGATCTCCAAAGTTTGGAAACTTTCCTGGAACAACAGGTCTCCTCCCCAACACACCTGAAATGGGTTATCCAACTCATGTGTTATGACGATGCGACCACTTACCAGAAGGGTAAGGACAATATGGTGGAAGATGCTCCTCCTCGCACATTTGATGACCCAGTTTCTCTTATAGCTATTTATCTGCTTGTTCCAAACTGGTTGCAATATGTTCAACGGGGTTATCTCTTCTATGAATTCCATGCTTCTTCATCAGTAGGGCACTCTGGGTTCCTCAAATCGTATGACCAGGAACAATGTAACTTCTTTTGGTAGGGACTCAAGAGGACAATTCAACGGATGGTGGTTGGCTGTGATAATTTCCAGGTCAACAAGGGTGAAACGACCCTCCTTTTGGGACTACTCGAACCCTTTCTCATCCCTCCACAGATTTGGACAACTATTTCTATGAATTTCCTAGAAGCGCTCCAGTGGTATAGTACCACATCTCAAAAGACACCATATGAAGCAGTCTCTAGACAGGCACCACCAGTTCTTCTTCCATACACCTTTAGCAGCTCCCCAGTTCAGGCAATTGACTCAATTCTTCAAAACCATGATTAGCTTCTTCTCATTCTGTAGGACAATTTTCACATGGCAAGAATTCGACTGAAACAACAAGCGGATCAACACCATTCTTAGTGCACTTTTCACATTGCTGATATGGTTCTTCTTCGTCTACAACCTTCCATGCAATCCTCCCTGAAACTCCAAAGGCGCCAGTGGCTCGGAATGCAACCCGAGGATGCTACAGGGGACCCACTCCTTCAGATTCTGCATCAATTTCCACATCTAAAGCTTTGAGGACAAAGCTTTTTCTAAGGGAGAGGGGATGTTAGGAATCCATGTCTTTACTTTGTTAGTATATTGTTGTTGGATGCATATGCTTTGTAAGTCATCCCGTAGTATTTTTTGATCCATAGTTTATATTAGCCCATAGTATTGACGCATAGTATTGGACGCATATGCTTTGTAAGTTGTCCCATAGTATTATATGTCCCATGGTTTTGACTCATAGTATTGGCGCCTAGACTTAGCCCATGGTTTGTATTGACACATAGTATTGACCCATGGTATTGGCGCCTAGACTTAGTATATAAGTGTGTGTTTAGGCCTATGATGGAACCATGAAGTTAATTGTATTGAGCTTGCTCAAAGGAGGTTGCCCCCTCGAAGTGGCCCGTGATCAATATAAAAGTGATTCTGAGTTCTATTATTTCTGATATCTCTTGTATTTGCATTAATTAATTATTGCAGGTTCATCACAGTTCTTTTCTTGTATTCCATGTGCTTGTTTGATGCAAGATATATAGGTTTTGTAACTCTTAAGGAATACAAGAGCACTAAGGTGAATACCTTGGGCATGGTGAGATGCTTTGTTTGGAGGAATTGGAGCTTGATGTGATGTCATGATTAATGGAGTTTGGAGAAATTCCTTTCTTGGGAACATGATGTGATGATGTACTTGGATGTTCATTGGTGTGATACGAATGACTAAGCGGCCAAATTTTGGTTGTGTAGCTAGGGTTTTCACCCTAGCTTGTGCAAATGAGCACCTACTAAGGAGAAGGGCCTCTTTAGTAGTAGTTCAATAAATAGTAAATTAAAGCAATAAAGCAATATGAAATTTAACTTAGCATGAGCATTGACAGAAATAAAGAGACATGACAATATGATAAAGATTTTCTTTTTGTATTAAATTTACCTCAAGTGTTGAGGTTGGTGGAGCTCTTGCAATAGTCCAGGAGGGCTACTTCCGTGCTCTAATGGGTTCCTTCTCCTTATCCAAAGTGTTTTGGATTTGGGCCAAAAGGGGCACTCAAATGGGAAAAGCTAGCTCAAATGATAAGCTAGGGTTTCGAGAGTGATTTTGGCAAAGTGAGGATAGGGAAGATTGTGGATATGGAATGGGGAGCCTCCATCACCTATTTATAGATTTTTTAGTGGTGGAGTGTTGACCCATGGTTTAGGTCAATTGTATAGGGTTTTTGGTTCTTTTTCCCTCTTTTTCCTCTTTTTTAGATTTTTTATTCCCCTTTTAGAGGGTTTTTGCTATTTTTGAAGGACATTTAAATTATTTTGGGGAAAAAAGGGGGTTTTTGGCCTTTTGGAGGCTTTTTAATGGTTTTTTAAGGTTTTGGAGGGAAATAAGGTAGGAAATATAGACAAATGAGTCATGTAATGAGGGAGATGAGATGGTGAGCACTTTTTGGGTGTTAACAGGTTGGAATTGATTTATAGCAAGGGGGAATTGGTGGCTAGGGTTTGCAGAGCTTGAATTGTTCCAACGTTGTGAGAAAGCTATGGTATGTACTTCATCTTTTTAATATATATTAAGTGTTCCATGTTTCCAAACTATGTGTTCTCACAAATTCAAATTTTAACTTATGTTATCTTCTTGATTGGGTAGATTCTAGTGTTGGTTGTGCCTACCAATTTGACATAACATAGAGCTGAAATGGTAAAGTGATTTATCACATCTAGAATATAAGGGTGAATATTTATTGCTATTATAATATTATGTGCTAAGACATTTCAGATCTGTTATATTCTTGGAAAGTGTTCCATAAGGGTTGTAGCTTTGTGCTACTAAAGTACACTTGAATGATATGTATTGTATTGAGCTACTTTGTGAAATTGGGCCGAATTTAAGTGAAATATTGTTGTTGTAAATTCATATTTCAGATTTGGCACTAAGGCTCAAATTTCACAGGAAATATATCCAGGGAACCTCAAGGTTGAGGTGAAATTTCTGAAATTCCATTAAAATTTAAAAGTTATATTCAAGAAATTTTTACATGGTATCGAAGCTTATTGGGATGAAATTTCCTTCTTGTTGTTTTGAAGGCCAAATATTTTAGTTAGTGAACCTAGGAGTGGTTGTTTAATGGTGAAACCCTAGTGTGCTTGATATGAGCACTTGCACATGTGAAAGATTTGATGGGTTGAAACATAGTTGATCTTGTGATCATAAGAGTATGATCTCACCTATGATAGGTATTGAAGCTACTTGATTGATGGTAGGTATAAATAACTCATTGAGTTCCTCTTTGTTTCAAGAATAATTTAATATTCTATACTGAATAGGGCCAACCATGTGAAGGTGGAATCTCTTCTGGCCCCTTCTCCCCCTCACATCACTCTCAATTCCACATACCCATTGCATGTACTTGAAAAACAAAATGTGCAAACATGTGGATTTCTTCATAAAGAAACATTTACCATTCATTCATTAAAATATAACATTCATTAATTCACTCATTCATTCATTAGGCAAAACATAATGCATGACATTATATTATAAAAAATGAGTATACATAGTGTTTTTTCAATCACTTCTTTCTAGGTTTTTTTCTTTTAAAAAAATCAGCAAGCAACTCATCTTTTGCAACTTCTTGTTCAGTTCTTATGGCATCTACATCTTGTAGTATTGTCTGCCTAGTACTGTACTCATGATGTGGATGCTGTTGCAAGGCATCAGGATTTGCTGCAATATTGTAAAAATGTTACATTGATATATTTTGTTATTATAATGACAAGTATTTCATTAAAAAAAACATTAAAGATGTGTTTTCTACCTGATGTGGCCATATCATGTACTTCATCTTCATGTCTAGGCTCATCTTGTATAGTATGACCCTGTACATGCTCTACAGTTGAAACAAGAAAAAAGTACAATTAATATTCACCATTTCTAATGCAATATTTTAAACTGTAGCATATGAATATAGTCATTACTAGGATTCAAAGTATGACCTTCGATGGGTTGTTCTCCATCCTCGACATTAAGTGGATCACTACTTTCCTTCTCAAAATAGATTCAATACTTTATGGAAAATATTTATAATGAATAGATTGCACAAGCAATCAATCTTAAATAAAATTCATTGATTTTATATACCTCCGTGCAAGATGGATCACCGGAACACTGTGTTTTCCCAGACAAACTTTTTTCGCATTCAATAATAGCTCCAAATCTTTGTTGGAAGCCATGCTTCAAGTCTTCCCCCATGGGCACTTCCTTGAATTGATCGGCCTACAAATTTGCAGAACGTCATGAATTTACCTTGTACGGTGCAATATAACGAAAGTAATTTGAAATTTATTGTTTGGATGTAATATTGGTTTTTTGATACTTACAATTTGTGCCTCCAAATTCGAATAACCACCAAGCCCAAGCTTGTGCTGCCCATTTTTTTCTTGTCTTTCCTGTGTGGCATTCGATGTGTCTGGCAGCCTATGAAAAGGTTGAAATACAATAGATGTTATAAATTCGATCTAAAAATTAATAATAATAAGGCTTATAATTACATTATGGAAAGTATCGCATACCTTCCTGTGCTCGATGGTAGCTTTCCTTCTTTTCTCAAAACCCTCTCCTTTCCATCTTGCACTAGGGCCTTCCACTCTCTTCCTGGAATCATTGGAGGGTGCTCATACCTAGGGTTCCTTTCTAGATGAACCCTATATTGGTCCCTCACAATCTTAATTTGTTGGCCAACCTTATTTAGGACCTTCGGTCGGTTGAAGGTATCGATGCCGAATGGGCCAACCAAGCGATTAGTGATCTCATATTTTTAATTTTTACTTTGTTATCCCACATTGTGTGGATGGTGGGCCCAAATATATCCAATGAAAAATCATTTAGATTTTTATAAAAAACATCATTTCCTGCAAGACGATCATGTCATCACTAGTTGAAAAAGAATGTTTTATGACTATATTACAATCATATTATAAAAAATAACTTAAACATTGTATAAATACCTAGGATACCAAAAATGTGGTATGTAGTGTACCCATGCTAGTGACACGGGAATATCCAGAAAATGCATTTGAGAAATATCAATAATAGGCTCTGCATCAACCCATTCTTCTGTATGATCTGGCATGTGTCGACCACTAGAGGGTGCACTCACATCTGGCCTTGGGGGCATCACAGAATGTGTTTCCGACTGTTTAGTCGACAAAAATGGCACATGAGATGCAAGTGGGGTCATATGCTCATGTGACGACTCTCCACGAGCATCACTTGTACCAACACTGCCTGACCACTAGTATGTGGGAGAAAACAATCCTGTAAATACAAACCATATTTTAGTTCACAATCATATACAAGTAAATATTATAAAATTCTAAATGAATTTATCTTCTAATTCAAGATCCCACAACTTAATTTCAATGCCTAAGATCTCTTTACCAAAACACCAACCTTTGCTCTAATCTCACTTTTATGTGGCTGAATGAATAGTAGATGAAGGATATCCTCATGAATTTTTTTAAGGTCTTCTCTATCATATTATTTGGGCCTAGCGAAGATGTAATGTCAACATCGCACATGAGATCATCCACATCAATATCTATTGATTGCTATGGTGCTAGATCAAATGATGAATCAGTAGCCTACAACAAAAATATATAAAACATTACTGAAATGAAAGCAATAGACTAAGGAAAAAAAAGAAGAAGATTGCGCATGTTAAATTTGTACAATTACAATGAGGTATACTTGCCTCCTGGAGGCTGGTGGAATCTGATCCACAGTTGGGGACTTGCCCTGATCATCACCCTGTAACATAAATGTAGAAAACATTATCATAATGAAACCAATGTACATAAGAAAAAGACATAATAAAAAAACATATTGCTCATATTATATTTGCAAAATTACAATTAGGTATACCTGCTGCCTCAGGGATCAAGTACTCATATGATCAACGACCGAGGACATGCCCCGATCACTTCCGTGCAACAAAAATTGTATAAAACATTATCGAAATGAAACTAGTATACTCACGAAAAAAACATAATAAAAAAACATAATGCTCATATAATTATAGTTGTACAATTACAATGAGGTATACCTGCTGCCTCAAGGATGGTGTTCTCCTCTGATCAATTGTTAGGGAGATGCCCTTATCACTATCCTATGATAAAAATATAGAATTCATTATTGAAATGAAACCAATATACACATGAAAAAAATAATAAAAAACTTATTGTGCATATTATAGTAGTACAATTACAATGAGGTATACATGTTGCCTCAAAGTTGTTCTTGTCTGATCTACTTCTACGGATTTTTCCTGATCAACAACCAGCAACAAAAATATAGAAAAAATTATCTAAACAAAACCAATATACTCACGAAAAAAACATAATAAGAAAACATATTGATCATTGTTGGCAGACAGTTTGGTAAAAGAGAATCGTAGCATCACCAATGCTGCAACACGTCAGACGAGGTCGTGGAAGGAAGAAGACTCTATTATTTTATGTATATTTTGAGTCGTTTGTACCACAGTGCGTGGGTTTTTGGGTCATTGGACCATATTTGATGTAATTTTGAGTCATTTGTACCACAATAGGTGGGTTGTTGGGTCATTTGGACCGCGTCAGTTAGATTTTGGGTCAGTTGTCCAAGAGTCAGTTAGGAAGTTGTTAGTAAGTGGACAAGCATTGTAAAGGAAGAAGCCTATATATAGATAGATAGATAGAAAGAGAAGAGATGGACCATGATGATATGCGGTTTTGTGCGTATGTTTTGAGATCAAGAGATATTGCCTAATTTTGTGATCTACAGAGGCATTGTATTAGGGTTTTGCGGTAATAATATGATGTGATGAAACTATTCCGTGAAATCCTATTGTGTCTTTTGTCTTTCGATGGTAGTACAATGTTTCTTTGATACAATAGTCGCTTTACTGCAATGTTTCTTTGATGCAATAGTCGCTTTACAGTTATAATCTATTGCAACAATGAATGTTTCTATTGAATGATGATACGAGTGCAATAATGTCAAAGTGAATGCGTAGATTTATTGTTGAATGTTGCAATAAGATTAAGTAGAAGATGCCACACACATCCTCCTTCATTCGATGGAAACATGGTTCCGTCAACTCTCCCTTTATTGCCTCGGGTGAGACCTCACATGCTCTATAGGTGTTGCTGGGCAGGGTAAAACCTGTCTGAGCCGATGCTTAGGGAGATCGCAGTGGGTTGGTGTCGACAGTGATGGGAACCCCTGTCGACTGGGTTTGAGTCAACAATCGTATTTAAATTGTACAATTACAATGAGGTATACCTGCTGCCTCGAGGTTGTTTTCATCTGATCAACAACTAGGTAGTTTCCTTGATCAGCACCCTGCAACAAAAATATAGAAAAAATTATCTAAACGAAGCCAATATACTCAAGAAAAAACATAACAAAAAAACATTTTGTTCATATTATATTTGTACAATTACAATGATGTATACCTGCTTCCTCGAGGATGGTGTACTCCTCTAATTATCTGTTGGGAACTTGCCCCGATCCCTACCCTGCAAAATAAATATAGAAAATTATAACGAAATTATAACAATAGACTCACGAAAAATACATAAGATATTAGATCCATTAATTAAAGGTTGGTTGAAATGTTAGATGTACCACTCCCATAGTAACCGCGTTTGTATCTATTCGATTCAAATTGTAATTAATAAAAATATCTTCCCCTATAGCTATTGATTTAATGGAACATACAAAAACACGGTTTCCTTCATGCCCCTCATATATGCAATTGGGTTGCTTGATTGTAGACCCTAGTTGTGTACTATTTATAAACCATGCAATATTCCCTGTAGCTTTTGGCCTTCCATCAATGTACATCGCCGCTCCTTTATTTTGATCCTTGTCTTTTAGTTGTAAATAATTTGCAAATAGTCTGTATCTATGCATACTTCGTGCATATTGGACTAGTCGCATGCAATATTTGTAATTGTAACAAGGTCCAACATACTCCATCAATTCAGTACATCTTCCGTAACCGACCTTTATGCCATCCATGCAAAACAACCCCAAACCATGTAATGACGATGGTGCAATCTTATATATCCTCTCATTCACACAAAAATCTGTGTTTAGTTGAGTAAGATCCTTTGGTACCCATTGTTTCACTATATGTTTGTACCTCAAGGGCACCTCGATTTCGCCTATGGTCTCATCATCATAAGAACATGACCCCCTTCAACAAGAATAATTTCCATGCATTTATGGAATTTTCTTTTGATGTTTTGACATATAGTTAAACTACCTCTTGTAGACCTACTAGATGTCTCACTTTCCTCTAGTCTTCCTAAACTCCCCTCGCTCGAGGAAGACAAATCTGACAAATACCTGTTTGGTTCTACCTGCACCATGGGAAACAAATTCTTCAATAAGTAAAGCACATAAAGCACTTAGGCACATTGAAATATGTAACTTGGGTTCCCCAACATTTCCATCCAAAACATCCAATTTCAAAAGGGTATCTATCATGTACCCAATTTTTTTCAACACCATGAAAATCAGTTATAAGAATCAAGATCAAGCTACTATATGGTTACCCTCATTATGGAGCCATCATGACCAATTCAAGAATTATGAAAGATATCATTTATGGGTAGCACTATGGCACTCTGGCTATCAAAACATCATCAAACATCCTAACCATCAAATATGGGCACGTTGAAGCCTAGCCAAAAGATCTCCAATGTCAAATCATTTTGCTAAAGTTGAAGTGATGAAAATTATACAAAAATTCAATAATGCAAGGCGGTGTTCATAAATGTGACAAGCTAAGAGTTTTACATATTTGTTGCAACCTCAAATAGAGATACAAAGCACTCAGGGAACTTTTGGACAACATAGAAGACCCAACTACATTGGGACCATTCCATAAAATGGGATCAATAAGTCACCTATAGATTAACTCTCCCAGTCAACTCTAAGATCCACCCAATATTTCATGTGTCCTATTTGAATAAAGTGGTTGGGAAAAATTGAAAATTTTATATCATCCTCCCCAAAATCATTGAAAAAGAATGAAACATGCTAGTAGTACAAATTTTGAACCATGTCCTAAACTAGGGTTCACACTAAGGGATGACCATATAAATGTATTTTTAATTAGCATTACCATTTCCTAAAAATACCTACATTGTTTAAGTTCTCATTCCAATTTGACTCTCTTGAATCACAAATATCACCACAAGAATGCCCAAATAACTAGGCTATAATATGCCCTTTAAAAAAAGATAAAAATTCAATTAAATAATTACAAAGGCTTATCTGATAGGTGGCATAGATTTTCATGATCAATTTTGTATACCCATTCATGAATGAAAGTAAAAGGATTTCTATAAATAGAAATATTGTTTTTAGCAATAGGTCTAAGAAAACATGACCTGGGGACATCTAAGCTATCAAAATAACCCGGGGATCGTACCCAACTTGGGCCACACCAACCCTCAACTGGTTGTATTTTGGGTGTATCCTCCCAACTAGCTCAAACCTAAGGGGGATTGAACCTGGGTTTCCCTTATGGTGAGAACCACACCTAAATATAAATATTATATCTACCTATTCAAACCAATTTGCACAAGTAAATATATTGTACAAGAAAGGTTGGACAATTCATACTCTTCACTTTTGAAGGAGAGGTTGGGAAAATATACACTTTTAATGAATAAGATCCTCTCCAACATTCATTAAGGGATTCATTTAGAAAATTTTAATGGAAAATTGAAATCATATTTTGATTTCAATTCTAACAACGATTATGGAATTCTAGTAAATATGTTATCTAGCCTTTCTCTTGAAGTGATTAACACCATATCCTCTTGATAGTCTTTAATTATATGATGATATGAAATCTTCTCTATACCATATAATCACAAAACTAATATACACTTATAATTTATAGAATAAAGGTGGCAAACTCTTCTCCCTATATCAATATCATCATTTCCATAGTACATTTTTAGCTGTGGAAGAAGGGGTGAATGAGCATTCTTCTCCCTATATCAATATCATGATTGCCATAGTACATCTTTTTTAATTTTGGAAGGGGAGACTAAACATACTCTTATAATAAAAGTATTATCACTACTATAGAAGAGGAGATTGTACATAATTTTTAGGTAACCCTTCTCCCTAATAATGTATTTCTTAATACTAAGATAACACTTATTAATAAACTAATAATTGAATTTTTGTGGAGGACATATTTAAAAAGGAATAATATGGGAGGTGGATGAGATGTGAAGTACCTCCATCCATCTCAAACATGTGATATATATGGAAAAAATACAACTCAAAAACCAAGCTAGGTACACAAGATCCAAGGGTATAGTTGATCCAAGAAGAGGATAAGCTTGTAAGAAAAATTAATGGTGATATTGTATCTCTCTAAGCGAAACATATATTAATATCCAAGTGGTTTTGGATCACTTTCATCATGCATATGCTAATCAAGAAACCTTAGAGATAGTAGAAACATCAAGAACAACATGTAACATTCATGTCTATAGGTCAACCACAATGAATGTTGCCTAAGTAAATCCTACATTTAATGTCATTTATTCACCATATAAAGAGACATATGGGATAAATTAGTGAAATAGATCTTGTCCTTCGAAGGGTGAGGTGATGATGGATTGTGGAGTAAGGATGTTTAACCCTTATCCTTATATGAATATCATTTCTACCACACCACATTTTAGAACTAATTAGGAGAGGGTTTAAAAAACCATTATCGATGTAGAAATTGTCATTGTGCTAAAATATGTCATTTAAAACAAAAAATTAGGATGTTAAAGGGCGTTTTTGTTAGAAATAAATATGACTTATGAGATTATTAAAGGTTCCCCATTCACTCATTATTGGTTTCTACTACCACATATGAAAAATCACATAACTTTCATGCCATGTTAATGCATGGCCTTCTAATTTTAACTGAGGAGACTAGACTTTCTAATTTCCACCGATTTCATGCCCACTAAAATAGACTTCTAGTTTTTTCTTGAAACCATTGATTTAGCATAGGGGAATCAATTTCACCCACATAGGGTTCGATGTCAATATTTTATTCAATGTTGAAGGGTGTTAGGAAATTATTAGAAATTCCCTTTTCTATCCTTGGAATATATTTTCATTCATTTTTTCTTCTAAACTAGAACTCAACACATGAGGTAGTTTATGTCTTTTCATATTAGGAATGACTACTACAACTAATAAGGTAGAATTCTTGTTCATATCTGGAATGCTTATGAAAATTTGCCAAATAATAAAAGACACTTGGATCATATGACTCTATATATTGGCTTTCAACTCACTTCCTTCTTGATTGTCTCACATGTCTTTTGATTAAGACTCTTTCTTTCTATTTCTTTCTTAAATATCAATATTTTATGGAGCTAACTATACACCTTATTGCAGTCTTATATTACTATAATTTCGATCAATATATGTCATCATATGTTAATCCTAAAATGTACCTTGTACTTCACCATTCAATTTCAATATTTGGAACAAACCATAAGTGTTTCTTTTCATTGATTCCCAATGGCCATCGAACCATGAATCATGATTAAATTAAGCCATGTGTTATGCTCAACAAATCAAGGATTTATCTAAATTTAATTAACTATAAAGCAATAAAGTTTCATAGTTTAATTATTGTAGCATATCCTCCATTGCAAATAACTTTATGAACATCATTCAACTTCTCTATTTTTTAAACCAAATTATTTTGATTGTTCATTAGTGGGATCTCCGTTGTCCTTGAAACCAAATGTTATGTGCATTAAAGGATCCTTTTGCATGAGAGAACAATACTAATCTGATTCAAGGTGGACTTATGGGTAAAAAACAATAGTTTTGGGTGCATTTTGGGCAATGTTTTGGAGACAAGGACCTAGAAATGAGGCTTGCAAACCCTCTTCATCTTCGGCTAACCTTGGAAAATGGTTCAAAAAGTGTTGCATTTTGATTCATAGTGGATCTTATCCCTTTTCAAAGAAATTGTCTTATTAGGATTTTTTTTATTCATAGGTACATGGACTTTGTCCTACACAGTGAATTTTTGTTTTAATTTTGGTAAAGTTAAAAGAGATGAAAATTATATAAAAATTCAACAATTCAAGGCATTGGTTATAAATGTGACTGATAAGAGTTTTACACATTTGGTGCAACCTTAAATAGAGATACAAAGGACCTAGGGAAATTTGGGACATCATAGAAGACCCAAATACTTTGGGACCACTCCATAAAATGGGATCAACATCTAGGTGTGATAAAAAGGTTATTTCATGACCAAATATCCTCCTTATCCATCACGTATGTAGAGACATGACCGAACCCGAATTATATATCTAGAGACATGCAATCCATTCAATTATATTACCATTTATTTCTATGTAGGACAACATATCTCCAGTCTAATGCATGGGTTAGAGAATATGAGAATGCATCAATTCTAGTGAACCTGAAGAAATATGAGTTTTCCCATTAATCCTTAGTGTTCTTGGGGTATGTGATTTATGGAAGAAAACTCAAGAATTATCTTACGGAGATGGTTTCCATCATCGAATGGCCAATCCTACCAATGCCACTAAATTCAAGAGACTTGTGGGTGCAACATAGTACCTTTGGATGTTCATAGCATCATTTTCGATAGTGGTTGTGCCACTCCATCCCATAACAACCAATAATAAGAATTTCCATTCAAGAAGGAACATCATAAGAATTTTGAAGAATTGAATTGAAAGATTAGTCAAGCACTAGTTCTCACATTACCCAATTTGCAGAATCCCTTCATAGTGGAGACAAATGTAAGTTGATATGTTATGGGAGTAATCTTTATGTAAGGAGTTAAGTTAGTTTGCTATCATTATTAATTGTTACATAAAGTAGTACCAAACTACCACACACATGAAAAGGAGATTTATAAATTGTTGCACACTGTTAAGAAATGGAACCACAATATGATGTGCAAGGAGTCCCTCATCCACAAAGATCACTAGTTTCTATGATAATTGTATTCCTAGATTAAGCTTCACCAAGTAAGACACTATAAATGAATGGGAATTTTGTAGTGATTTCATCTTATCATCCAGTATAAGAAGCCAAAAACTAACAAGTTGGAAAATATAGTGTCAAGGCCACTTGCACCTAATATCACATCATTGGGTACTCTGATGCACATGGAGATTTTCACAAGTGATGCATAAAAACAGGAATACAGATAAGATGGGGTTCCAAGTGGATACGATAACAAATGAAAACCTAGGTTTATGAATAAGGTGACAAAAAGGTTGGATACCATCTCTAAGATGGGTTTATCTCAATGTTGTATAAGATTTGTAAAAGAACACAACTTATAAGAGAGGATCACACCTCAAAAGTTGTAGGGAATTTTGGTGTTGGGAAAACAAAAAAGAAATTTTAAAGATAAATGCATTGACCCAAAATTCAGGATGTAGCTTGATTCATTAGAGTATGCATACTTTGTCATACCAATGATCATAGTGATTGAAGCAAGACCTATATTGTTTTTCACTTGTACCTACTAGGCCATGGGGGAGTATCTTTGTTAGAAAAATAATTGCTAACTTCCAAAGGTATGTGTACAATCCCATGACACAAGAAGATGCAACCATGTTCATTAATTTATGCATACTATGTTGTAATAGTGAACGCAACAATATGAAACAATTTTTATACAATCCCTTACACCTACAAAGCCATGGGAGAGAAGATCCATAGATTTTATCAATGGTTTTCCAAGAACTAGGAAAAAACATGACTATTTATTTGTGGAAATGGACAAATTTAGCAAGAAGTGCATTGTCATAATGCCTTGCAACAAAATCATAAAGGGAAAAGTTGTATCACCCACATTCTTTGAGGGAATCTAGGTTCATTTTGGGATACCAAGTAGCATGATTTCATAAAATATGTCATATTTTCAAGTTCATTTTGAACTATACTTTGGGACAAGATGGACACCATGCTAATGATATCTACAACATTCCATCCACAAATGAATGAACGGACATAAGTGGTGATCAAAATATTAGTTAAACATTTGAGTTACAATTAGAGGGATCCAAAAAATTGGGAAGACAATCTAATTTACATTCATCACTATTATAGTAGAGTAGTGCACACTACCACCGATGAGTCTCGTTTGAAATGTGCTTTAGTTTTTTTCCACCTTTACCTCTAGATGGTGTATTTGGATAAGATTGGCTGAAAAGGGAAGAAGCAACAGTAGAAGCATTGAACACTAAATCATCAATAACATTAGGCGTAATCATTTGTAGGTATAGGAGACATTGAAGAAATCACAAGAGACGTATAAGGCCAATAATGACCAACACAAGGTTGAGAAAACATTTAAGGGAGGAGATAGAGTATCATTGCACTTGAATACAAAGATGTTACAGGATGTATTAAAAATGCCAAGGTTCTAGGATGTAGATGTTTGGCCTTGAAATTTAGTTCACACCAAGATATGATCAAGAAATTACACTCTCACAGAAGATCTCACACAACTAGTCAAGAATACTAAAATTTACTCACATAAGATGCAAACTGAATTACTCAAGAGAATAATATTACATCATCCAACCTAGGGAAATTAAATGGATTTCAATATATAACAATACATCAGAGATTCAAATGCATAAGGATTCCATTCAAATCCTCACAAAAGCAGACTGACTAAAATAATGCAAAACCCCCCTAGGTGGAAAGTGTGTTCTCCAGGTCACACCAAAGGCTCATGAATTTCTGATTTAGTGATCAGAGAGTGATGTATGATGAAAAAAATTCCAAATCCCAAAAATGGAAGGAAGAAACATCATGGAGGATGAGTGGTCACCCAAAAAGTGATGAATCCTAGTCAACTAGCTTTTACCTTTCACCCAAAAAGTGGTAAAAAGCAGTAAAAGCAGCATGTGTTCCAATCTATCTCATAATTGTCTAAAAATAGCTAGAATCTATTTTAGGAAATCCAGAAATAGCCTCTAGTGAGTTTAGGAAACTTGTGGTCCACACAATGATGCTTGTGGTCCACACAATGACTCACATGCCATCTACCTAGCCTAATACATAGTAATTAATCATAGAATGATTAATTAATGCTACTAATGTATTAATATGACATAGATAAAGGGTTTAATTATTCCAACACCCCCCCATAAGTCTGACTTTATGTGCTAAAAATAAGAAATAAAAACTATGGCCCAGTAACAAGACATGGTCACCCTGTAAATTGCTGCCTGGTCCACAAAACAAGGAAAGAAGGAAAACCTCATGGGAAAAAACTTCCCTAAAAAATGGACATATCAAAATTGAAATATTTATGATCAATCCTTCACTCCACCGTATGTTCATCCATCCCAAGCAGTGATCTAAGATAGTTGAAAGTATTCTCAGTAAAATCATTGGTGAAGATGTCTGCAGTTTGCTCACCTGTTGGGAAATATTGCAAATCAATGATCTGCTCATGCACTAAACTTCTGATGTAGTGCATATGGATCTCAATATGCTTGTCCCTCTGTCTCTGTACTGGATCACTTGAGACCCTTATAGCACTCGATTGTCACAAAAGATGACAGTAGGAGTACTAAAGGAAATCTCAAACTCTGAAAGAATACCCTGCAACCACAAACACTGAGTAAGAGCATTCATTTCTCCTTTGTACTCGGCCTCTGCTGAAGATAGTGCAATTGCACTATGTTTCTTGCTAGACCAGAAAACAGGACCACCTCCAAGCATGAATACAAATCCATATGTGTATTTTTTGTCAAGGCTATCACCAGCCCAATCTGAGTCAGTAAAGCCAAAAAGTTCTAGGCTAGAATCTATAGCATAGTGAATCCCATCAGTCTTGGTGCCTTGCACATAGTGCAATATTCTTTTTGCAGACATTTAATGGAGCTCATGTGGCTGCTCCATGTATCTTGATTCCACCCTCATAACATATGCAAGATCAGGTCGAGTATGAGTCAAGTATAACAAGCTGCCAACAAGTTTCCTATACAAGGTGCTATCAACCAAAGGTGTAGATTTTGCTTCTTCAAGTCTAAATCCTAAAAGGAAAGGAGTCTTTGAAGGCTTGAAATCAGCCATATTGAACTTCTTTAGCAGGTCAGATTCATATTTGGACTGAGATGCCTTAGTTCCATTCTCAGTTTGAGAAATCTCAAGCCCCAAAAACTAGTTAAGAATTCCCAAGTCACTCATGGAAAAATCTTGATGCAAAGCAGTCTTTAATGAAGCTATTTGATCAGTAGAGCTACATGTGATTAGTATATCATCAACATATAACACTATAATCATAATTGAACAATAAATGAGCTTCATGTAAACATTAGGATCAGATTTGCATCTCACATAAGATTGTGACAAGAGAAAGTTGTCCATTTTGGCATACCAAGCCTCAAGGCTTGTTTAAGCCCATATAAGGACTTCCTCAACCTACACACATATTTAAGATCACATGTATAGCCTTCTCGATTCTGCATATAAATTTCCTCCTCAAGATCCATATGGAGGAATGCACCCTTGAAATCCATGTCGTGCACTTCCCAGCGCTTGGATGCAGAAATTGCCAGAACTAGTCTTATTGAATCCTTCTGTGCAGCTGGTGGAAAAGTCTCATTGTATTCAATTAAATGGACTTGGGAGAATCCATTTTCCACCATCCTAGCCTTATATTTCACTTATGTACCATCATTTTCACACTTGTTTTTGTAGATCCGCTTACACCTTACAAATTTTCTTCCTGGGGGGGAGCTTGACTAGCTCCCATGTCTCATTCTTATGCATGTGAATGAAAATCCCCATCCATGTAATCCTGCCATATTGGGTCATGTGAGGCTTCCTCATATTTCTGAGGATCAGAATCCACCATCATATAACATCTCTCAGATAGGTAGGGGTCATTCACATTGAGAGCAGTCTCAAATTGTGATCTAGTCCTCCTTGTGTCCTTAGGATTTCCCACTAGTTCACCAACTGCTTGCAAAGTCTTAGAATTCCATTTAGGCAATTTATATAAAAATGGTCCTCATCATAAAAAATATCAGAATAAAAAAATTCAAGAGCAGCATCACTTACTTCTTTAGGTGGTGGTGAATATGGTTGTCCAATTTCAACATTATGAGAGGACTCTTCTTCTAATTGAACACTTCTTTCAATGAAGGATTTTTGAGTAGCCATGTTCAGCAACTTATATCCATTGGAGTCCTATGAATAGCCAACAAAAAGAAAAAAAATTCTTTGGGGCTACATAGCTCTCCTCTTCTCAAGTGGAATCCTAGCCCAAGCCTCGGAGCCAAAAATCCTGAAATGAGAAATATCAGGTTTGTACCCAGTCCAAGCCTCAAAAGGAGTGAATCCTTTGAGAGCTTTGTGAGGAACCCTATTTTGAATGTATTGGCACAATTTATTGCCTCATTTTGAAGCCTTGGACATAAATACTTTACCTCAAGCATACATGTGGCCATTTCCTTCAATGATCTGTTCTTCCTCTCAGCAACACCATTCTGCTGAGGTGTATATGGAACAGGGTGTTTCATTTGCATGCCTCAAGAGGCACAAAATTGCTGAAAATCAGATTTATGTACTACGCACCATTATCACATCTAATGATCTTGATATGTCTACTAGACTGGTTCTCAACTGAGGCCTTGAAAAGCTTGAACAGACTAAAAACTTCATATTTTAACTTGATGAAATAGATCCAACAATACTTGGAAAAGTCATCTATGAAGGTGAGGATGTATTTGGCATGGTTCAAGGACTCATGGGGAAATGGTCCTGATATATCACTGTGAATAAGCTCCAATGGTGCAGAGGTTCGCTCAGTTTTGGATCTCCCATACTTATGCTCAGGGTGTTTTCCTAGGATGCAACTTTGATAAACACATTTGGAAAATATGATATTGGGCAACCCTATGACCATTTATTTCTCATGAAGTTGGGAAAGATATCTATAGTTTATGTGGCCAAATATTGCATGCCACAATTTGATTGACTCATTGGCATGGATTAAAAGAGTAGGAGGTGAGGTGAATGGCACAAAATGAGAAAACTTGTATATTCTAGAGCTATGGTCAGTAGTGCCTAATGCAATAATTCAGCCTATTGACATTTCACAGATCTCAACATCATTTGGTGTAAAGATCACCTTTTTGGGTGAAACTGTGTGGGTCATCTGGTATACTGACAAGAGGTTAGCAGTAAGTCCAGGAACATACAAGACATTATTTAATGTACCAAAATCAAGATCTATGCTTCCTTTACCTTTGCTTGAAGTTTCAGAATTGTCACCCAACACAATATTTGGACTACAGGAAGATTCAAGTGAAGTAAATAAGTTAATTGTAAACACCATGTGCCTTGAAGCTCCATAATCAATAATGAGTGAGGTAGGCTTGGATGTGGTTTCCATCAGTGCATTCACTCTCTCCTTATCTTTAGAATTTTTCGCTCCATCCTTCCTCATTGTGCTCTCAGGAAGAGGAATGTTGGCCTTCTCCAAGAGTAGAGCCATTTGATCAATGGTTTTCTTCATGCAAGAGCTTGTAGGATGAAATCCCCTGCTGCAATAAGTACACTTTGCCTTCTCATTCTTCTTATTTGGATTCTTCTTTGAGTGGGAGGAGTCATCAGGAACTCTCTGCTTGTCTTTCCTCTTACCAATGGGATTCTTGAAGTTTCCCTTCTTCTTCCCTTTCGACCCCTTTGAATCTCCAACATTCAGACAATGGTATTTTGATGGATTTTTTATGGCTCCCATCAAGACCAATTTGTCTTGTTCTTGTGTAAGAGACTCCATGAATTTTGAGAGAGTAGGACTCTTCCAGTTTCGAACTGCTTTTCTAGTTGCATGAAAGGTCGAAACAAAGACTGAGTAATCTGGGCCAAGCTTGGAGAGAATGGCCAAGATCAACTACTCATATTTTTTATCAATTCCACATTGCTTCAACTGTAGAACAAGTGACTTGAATTTCGAGAATAAATCTTGGAGGTTATCTAAATTCCATGGACTCAATGAAACTAGTTCATTATCCAGTTGGTGGCCTCTTAATTCATCAGTCTTGACAAACAATTCTTGAAGCTCTAGCCAAAATTCATTGGGAGAGGTAATACCATCAAGATGGAATAGAAGATCCCTAGATGTAGTGAGACACATCATACCATAGGCTTCATCTCTTCGATTATGCCACTATAATTTCTTGATCAGATCTTGGTGTGAACTAATTTTCACACTCTCACATAAGATCTCACACAAGTAGTCAAAGACATTGAAATGTACTCACATAAGATGCAAAATGAATTACTCAAGAGAATAATATTACATCAGCCAACCTTGGGCACAAATGGCTATCAATATATATCAATACATCACAGATTTGAATGGCATCCTTATGCATTCGAATATCTAATGTATTATTATAAATTGACAACCATTTAATTGCCCAAGGTTGGTTCATGTAATATTATTCTCTTGAGTAATTCAGTTTGCATCTTATGTGAGTAAATTTCAGTTTTCTTGACTAGTTGTGTGAGATATTCTGTGAGAGTGCGTAATTTCTTGATCAGATCTTGGTGTGAACTAAATTACTCAAGAGAATAATATCACATCAGCCAACCTTGGGAAATTAAATGGTTTTCAATATATAACAATACATCAGAGACTCGAATGCATAAGAATTTCATTCGAATCCTCACAAAAGTAAACTTAATAAAATAATGAAAAACCCCCCTAGGTGGCAAGTGTGTTCTCCAAGTCACACCAAAGGCTCACGAATTTCTTATTTAGTGATCAGATAGTGATGTATGATGAAAAAACATGCCAAGCCCCAAAAATGGAAGGAAGAAACATCCTGGAGGATGAACTCCAATTTCATTAAACTTGGACTTACTCTAGTCCAAGTCAATTTGAAGACGGGTCAAAAACCGCCTTTCTAAACTCCAAAATCAAGCAAAATCCACTTCCAAAACTGCCAAATCCAGGTTCCAAAAGTGCCAAAACCGGTTCCAAAAGTGCCAAAACCGGTTCCGAAAGTGCTAAAACCAATTCCAAAATTGCCGAATCCGATTCCGAAAGTGCCAAATCAAGGTTCCAAAAGTGACAAAATCGATTCCTAAAGAGTCAAAACCGGTTCCAAAAGTGCCAAATCCGGTTCTGAAAGTGACCAAACCAGTTTTGAAGCTGCCAAATCCGTTTCCAAAAGTGCCAAAATCTAGGTTCCAAAACCATACTTTTTCTTTTGATATTGGTGTTTGTATAATATGACGGTCATTTGAAGTTTAATGTCATTAACCAACACCCCATTTTTGAATGAGGCTCGAGATAAATGAATGAAGGGGCATGCGACCCTTCTTCTGCCCACTATTATTTTCATAATAGTTCTAGATTGCAAGAAGGGTGGTTTGATCCTTCTTGTGTTCACCATTCTAAATACAGGTGAATTGTCCGATATTGGTGTACACAATTATCTACTAAAAGAAGGGGCGATCGATCCTTCTTGTTAGAAGTCGGGATAAATATTGTTTACATGTTATAACATAGGAAATGTCCCGATCCGTACCATATACTGTGGAAGTCGGTAGTAGGGAAATGTTGTCCCAACTTTCGTAGATTAACTGTTTTTCATTTCTCTTTTAAATGAAGGGTTGAATGACTCTTCTTGTGCTTAGTAATTTTGCAGTCTTCACCATTCAGGATATACATGAATTGACAGCCTATACTTCGTACATTGAATATTTGCACAATTCCCTCATAAATCATTAGAGCAAATTTGGGGTCTAAAATGGGCCTTATAAGAAAACGAACTATTATATAAGAAAATCAGCCAACCATAATTTCTTGATGAGTTGGAATTCAAGAACCAATAGAATTTCAATAAAATGAGTCAACCATAATGGTTTACTTGAGATATTTGTCATAAAAAAACTACTTTTTTTGTTTGTACTTTCAACATATATCCCTGTGTTTTTACTCAAATTTTGAGCGGGAGCACTCGTTGGATGCATAGTTAAATTATGCATCCAATGACTACCCACTTTGCATACTTTTGACGGACCCCACTGCCCCAAAAATAAGAAATACCTGAAAAACGTGATGATGATGTCATCATCACATCTTTCAGGTATTTCATGTTTTTGGGGAAGCTAGGTCCATCAAAAGTATGCAGTGTGGGTACTCTTTGGATGCAGAATTTAATTCCACATCCAATGAGTGCTCCTGCTTGAAATTTGAGTAAAAACACGGGGAGATATGTTGAAACTATGAACAAAAAAGTAGTTTTTTTCTTTCTTCCTCCAAAATTAATAAATATTATTTTATTATTTTAACTATTATTTCATTATTTTAACTATTATTTCATTATTTTCCTTAGGAGGCCCATTTTAGACCTCAAATTTCCTCTAATGCTACGAGCAAGTTGGAAATTAGATCAACGGGTGGAAGGACAGATCTACGGATGACAGGTACTTCGGTGATTTGAGATGCGTGGGGAAAGGGACTTTTTTAGATTTGCGAAATTTTGGTAGGGACCGCATGTTTCGACGGTGCATATCTAGCAAGGAAAGGCATCAACGACAGAGATTTAGTTCGCAGATTGAACATGCACGGAGTATCGGCACGTTCTAAATTCACGAAGCTCGTTAAAGGTCGCACCTTTGGACGGTAAGGATGCGGACAAGGGCCAGATCGATAGTTGATAATAACTATGCAGATCTAAGGTGCGAGGAAGGAATCGTTTGAGAGATTGAAGACTATGGAAGGTTGTGGGGCTAATCATGGAAGAAGATCAACGGTACCATATTGATCATGCAAGATGGATGGCTCAAAGAAATTCCTTTATTGCTAGAGGTGCAAGAATGATAGGAAATGATAGATAATATAAAAAATGGAATGAAGGGGGATCTTAGTACTATATGATTCGGTTTCCCCCTTTCCCCCTTGGTCAAGGTTAAGAGGGGCAAGTTAATTTAGATAGACTCAAATAGACTCTAGCACCTTGTTGATTGCACATTCTATCTGGGAGCAAGTCCAACAAAACTAATGCAATAACTTAACAACTAGCTCAAAGAAAACTTCAAAGAATCAGGTAATAGAGCTACAATGATAAGTCACATGACACATATGGAACAAAGTTGTAATCATTTTGAATCTTTGATATATAAGAAAATCTAGGGGTTTAAGCTTGCTCCAATGTATGCAAGAAAAATTCCCACTTCCAAAGGTATATTCTTCCTCCATGAGATCAAATGAGCTAAGACTTAAAATTGGACGAAAGTATATGCAGGACATCCGATAATTTGAAAATATTTCTGGTATTAAAAATAGAATTTACATGCATTGAATAGATGGCAACCTTAATTTACCTGCTGTGTGGATTTTACTGCGAGTTTTTACCAGGGGTTGTTTTCGCCACTTTTTCCAACTTAAATGAAGGGTCGACTGACTCTTCTTGTGTTTAGTATTTTTGCGGTCTTCACCATTTAGGATATACATGAATTGACAGCCTATACTTCGTAGGTTGAATATTTGCACAATTCCATCATGAATGAATGGTGGCCAACCCTTCTTCTTCCCATTATTATTTTTATACTAGTTCTAGACTACCAGAAGGGTCGTCCGATCCTTCTTGTGTTCACCAGTCTGGATACACAATTATCTACTAAATGAAGGATCGACCGACCCTTCTTGTGATTTATATTTTCCCTCTCTTGACCATTCTGGTTATACATGAATTTATCTCTATTTTGTAAGGCCAAAATCTCACACGTGTGAGCCTCAAAGAGAGAACTGACATCATAGGAAGTGATGACACTTTGTTTTTTTTATTTGAAATTGTGGTCCTGAAACGCGCAATTGCGGATTGAGGATTGTGGGAACGTTGTATATATTTATGAAAAATTAAACCCCCGCAACTTGTCTTCCACATTCCCCAGGTTAGATCTCAGCCGTCGATTTGTCTTAATCTTACGGCCTAGATGTAACCCGACGGAATTAATAAATATGTTGATTTTGTTTCTGTTTTCTTTTATCATTTTTCATTTTCGAAAATTGCCTGTTGTGTGGATTTTACTGTCAGTTTTTACTAGGGGTTGTTTTTTCCATTTGTGGGGATTTTAGTACGAGTTTTTACCAGGGATCATTTTTGTGAGTTTTTACTAGGGGTCATTTTGGTGACTTTTTACCAGGGGTCGTTTTCGCGACTTTTTACCAGGGGCCATTTTCGCCATTTTTTCCAGCTTGCACAGATTGGCTTCGTGTCACTTTCTTATTCAATTGTTCAAGGTTTTTTTCTATTTTGATTTTTTTTTCTTATTGGTGTTTACTTATTCATTAGATTTATCCAGTTTTTCAAACATGTCTCGCAACACTCACTGCAAAACTCCTCAGAAAGATCCTTTGAACAAAGACCCAAACTTCGGCATCCTTGACGACACCAGCGATAAGGTTTCTGAGACATACCAAATGGATTGGTCCAAAATTTACTCCATCTTTGATAATGATGACCTAACTGATATTCAGAGTGACCGCCCCGCCTATGAAAATATTAGGGATTCACAACTCCACGCTATAGCTTCCAGACCTGCTATCCTTCCTGACACTGATGCAGTTAAGTGGATTATAGACCATGCTAACCCTAAAGATCGCTCTTTCAATGATAGCGCAGGTTCTCAATTGGATACTTTTCACCCTGAGGTTTTTACCAGAGCTTATGCCCTAAAACCAGTTGTTCAACCCCTCAATGTTGCATTTCTTGAGTCATCAAAGACTAGGTACATTTTCAATGAAATGTTGAAGTCTTGGATGCACAGACTGACAAATTTCATGCCCAGGGATGTTAATTTATACCCAATTTCCTGGTTCAAAGAGCCTTATTATCTTCTGGAAGACATGCTCTATAGAATTTATGGTCTCCCTAATTGTTCAGTATTCAAAGCTGAATGGGCTCCTATCACCCATCATGTCCAAACAATGGGGAAGTCATTCCCTTGGGCTTCAATTTTATTAGAAGAGTTAAAGACAACCATTGAGAAATATCAGAAAACAACAACTACAAGGAAGACATACTTCTTTTTCTCTGCATTTGTAATTGATGTTTTATGTATAGAGTTTCAGTATCCCACCATGGGGTGGATTTGGACTAAGTCCTCGCCCCCTGTTCATATTTATTGTTCTGCCTTATGGGAAATCAATTTTCTTCCCTTTTTCTATGACATCTGCGACCATTTGTTTGGTGCAATTTACCAGCATATTTTCAGGGAAGATGCCCCTTCCTTTTCTCCTGATTCCAGAACTCTCATCCCTACATTGGGTGACTGGTATGTGGGAGAAGCCTTTGCTTACATTAGAGTCTAGGGAAGTAGTACTGTACATTTTCTACCAAGAGTTGTCCTTGACAGATTGTTACATGAGGAGATATCTTATCAGACTGTTACATATGGTGTGTACCTTAAGCTCGCAGGTCCCAAAAGGAAGGGATGGCCTAAGCTCCCTTTAAACCTCGGGCCTTTGGTTATCCCAACTTCAACTTGGGCTGCAACACTAGGAGACAAGATTGTTTCTTTGAAATTGGGATTTGCTCCCAAAAGAACTCATGACCCCAAAGGATTTCTCAAGGCTCATTTCAAACAGGCGCATATGAAGATTGGTTATAAACATCAACACATCCCTAATGACTCTATTTATCAGGGAGTTCATATTTTCTCTGAAGTCCTGCTAAGGGCAAAAAGAAAAGAAGAATAGAGCCATATCTTTCAGTATTAGCGAGAGCTTAAAACCAAGGTTTTGAGCTATAGAAGCATGGAACACAAGCTTGATGAGAAAACAAGAAAAGATAGGGAAGAAAAGGAATCTCACAAAGCCAATGCTCCATTGATGCTGACCTACTCAGATGGAGACAAAGGAAAAGGCCTTATGGAGGATACTCCGAAGTTGAAAACTGCTGCAGAATTAAAGATGTGGATGCATACATCTCAACAATGGAAGCAGGAATTAGCACAGATGAGTTTGGTGTTGGATACCCAAGTGGTTGCAGTACCCAAAACCACTACTGATATTCAAGTGGTTGCTACATCCAACCTGATTAGTGATGTTCAAGTGATTGATGTGAGTAAACCAACTAAAAGACAAAATATTCAAACTTCTGCCTCTGAAATTCCTACTCTTACTATTGAAGATGGTGATGTGGAAGATGAAACACTTCCTTCTGTGACTGTGGTGTAGGAAGAAACTGAAAGTTATCAGGAAATCACAGATTTGTTAGATGCCATAGTCATGGATGATCTTGTCCCATATCAACGGTCTCTTGAAACCACTACTGTTGTTGATACCACAACTTCAACACTCTTACTTTCATCCATTCAAGCTCTTTCCACTTTATCTTCTGGGTAAAATCGCCATCCACCATATCCCAGTTATTTCATGCAATAACTTCCATTACTGTTCCATATCCAACCCTGTCAGTTCCACTTTCCATTCCACCATCAATAGTTGCAGAGATCTAGTGTTCAACTGTCTCTCTGCAACCACCATCATCTATTTCATCACCAACAACCAATGATGTCCAAATCTTGGTTGTTCCACCTTCACCATTAGTTGTCGATGCATCTTTTTCACTTCCTGAAGTTTTTAATTCAATCCCTACTCCAAACTATTTACCCTCAGCCCCTCAAGTTATCCCTTCTCCACTAACCACCTCTCGGATTACTATGACAATACCTAAAACCACTGTTACTCAGACAGCCCCAATAATTGCAACAGGAGATGTGGCTACATCTTCCACTAAATTCATAGCTACTTATGAGGAAGATATTGTAATCTCCCTTGGAGATTATTTCTATAGCAAAAAGGCTAAGGCATTGGTGAAGAAGGGTAACAAAAGAGGCAGAGATCAGGATGTGTTGTAGGGCCCCTTTCCTAATCAAATGAATTGGGCCAAGCAATCAGATGACATACAACAAGAAGCACTGGATACTGTTGTTGCCATGGGTGCTTTTGTAGGTGCCAATTTTAATTCAGTAATCACATTGAATAAAGAAATTGATGTCAAGAAGGAGGAGCTCAAGAAACTTAAAGAGAAGCTGGTTAAGGCCAATGAAGAACATGAAGCTGACATTCGTGAACTGAGAAAAGAATTTGAAAATATGATTGAAGAACTTCAAGAACATAATGCTTCTCTTCATGTCCAATTGCAAGATGTTGACGCTTTGGACATTGCCAATGCTGAAAAAAAATTTGTGCTTGAACAACAACTAAACGATGCAACTGCAAGTGCATCCTCCTCTGCGTTTTCTAGGTTTTCACAGCAATAGTTCAAGGACCTAGCCAATCAAGTCAACCTGGAGCATCATCAGCTTCTAGCTAAGCTATTGACTACCCTTGGGCTTCAATTTTATTAGAAGAGTTAAAGACAACCATTGAGAAATATCAGAAAACAACAACTACAAGGAAGACATACTTCTTTTTCTCTGCATTTGTAATTGATGTTTTATGTATAGAGTTTCAGTATCCCACCATGGGGTGGATTTGGACTAAGTCCTCGCCCCCTGTTCATATTTATTGTTCTGCCTTATGGGAAATCAATTTTCTTCCCTTTTTCTATGACATCTGCGACCATTTGTTTGGTGCAATTTACCAGCATATTTTCAGGGAAGATGCCCCTTCCTTTTCTCCTGATTCCAGAACTCTCATCCCTACATTGGGTGACTGGTATGTGGGAGAAGCCTTTGCTTACATTAGAGTCTAGGGAAGTAGTACTGTACATTTTCTACCAAGAGTTGTCCTTGACAGATTGTTACATGAGGAGATATCTTATCAGACTGTTACATATGGTGTGTACCTTAAGCTCGCAGGTCCCAAAAGGAAGGGATGGCCTAAGCTCCCTTTAAACCTCGGGCCTTTGGTTATCCCAACTTCAACTTGGGCTGCAACACTAGGAGACAAGATTGTTTCTTTGAAATTGGGATTTGCTCCCAAAAGAACTCATGACCCCAAAGGATTTCTCAAGGCTCATTTCAAACAGGCGCATATGAAGATTGGTTATAAACATCAACACATCCCTAATGACTCTATTTATCAGGGAGTTCATATTTTCTCTGAAGTCCTGCTAAGGGCAAAAAGAAAAGAAGAATAGAGCCATATCTTTCAGTATTAGCGAGAGCTTAAAACCAAGGTTTTGAGCTATAGAAGCATGGAACACAAGCTTGATGAGAAAACAAGAAAAGATAGGGAAGAAAAGGAATCTCACAAAGCCAATGCTCCATTGATGCTGACCTACTCAGATGGAGACAAAGGAAAAGGCCTTATGGAGGATACTCCGAAGTTGAAAACTGCTGCAGAATTAAAGATGTGGATGCATACATCTCAACAATGGAAGCAGGAATTAGCACAGATGAGTTTGGTGTTGGATACCCAAGTGGTTGCAGTACCCAAAACCACTACTGATATTCAAGTGGTTGCTACATCCAACCTGATTAGTGATGTTCAAGTGATTGATGTGAGTAAACCAACTAAAAGACAAAATATTCAAACTTCTGCCTCTGAAATTCCTACTCTTACTATTGAAGATGGTGATGTGGAAGATGAAACACTTCCTTCTGTGACTGTGGTGTAGGAAGAAACTGAAAGTTATCAGGAAATCACAGATTTGTTAGATGCCATAGTCATGGATGATCTTGTCCCATATCAACGGTCTCTTGAAACCACTACTGTTGTTGATACCACAACTTCAACACTCTTACTTTCATCCATTCAAGCTCTTTCCACTTTATCTTCTGGGTAAAATCGCCATCCACCATATCCCAGTTATTTCATGCAATAACTTCCATTACTGTTCCATATCCAACCCTGTCAGTTCCACTTTCCATTCCACCATCAATAGTTGCAGAGATCTAGTGTTCAACTGTCTCTCTGCAACCACCATCATCTATTTCATCACCAACAACCAATGATGTCCAAATCTTGGTTGTTCCACCTTCACCATTAGTTGTCGATGCATCTTTTTCACTTCCTGAAGTTTTTAATTCAATCCCTACTCCAAACTATTTACCCTCAGCCCCTCAAGTTATCCCTTCTCCACTAACCACCTCTCGGATTACTATGACAATACCTAAAACCACTGTTACTCAGACAGCCCCAATAATTGCAACAGGAGATGTGGCTACATCTTCCACTAAATTCATAGCTACTTATGAGGAAGATATTGTAATCTCCCTTGGAGATTATTTCTATAGCAAAAAGGCTAAGGCATTGGTGAAGAAGGGTAACAAAAGAGGCAGAGATCAGGATGTGTTGTAGGGCCCCTTTCCTAATCAAATGAATTGGGCCAAGCAATCAGATGACATACAACAAGAAGCACTGGATACTGTTGTTGCCATGGGTGCTTTTGTAGGTGCCAATTTTAATTCAGTAATCACATTGAATAAAGAAATTGATGTCAAGAAGGAGGAGCTCAAGAAACTTAAAGAGAAGCTGGTTAAGGCCAATGAAGAACATGAAGCTGACATTCGTGAACTGAGAAAAGAATTTGAAAATATGATTGAAGAACTTCAAGAACATAATGCTTCTCTTCATGTCCAATTGCAAGATGTTGACGCTTTGGACATTGCCAATGCTGAAAAAAAATTTGTGCTTGAACAACAACTAAACGATGCAACTGCAAGTGCATCCTCCTCTGCGTTTTCTAGGTTTTCACAGCAATAGTTCAAGGACCTAGCCAATCAAGTCAACCTGGAGCATCATCAGCTTCTAGCTAAGCTATTGACTACCTTGGGTGAAATCCATGAGACTTACATTATCTTTGAAAAAATAGATGGAACCTTGTGCCAGAAAGTAGAGGAAACAAAATAGGCTTCTAAAGCTGTAGAAGACATCATGGATTGGAAAAAGTATATTGAAGATAAGCCACCTGATATCCTTGAGTTGGACAGCCTCAAATTCAGAAGGATTTGAACTGATGTGTGAGCTTGGGAGAATGTTATTGACATGGTATAGGATACTATCAACTAGGCTCAATCCCTTTGCAGAGAAAGATGTTATGCCTCATTCAATCTCAAGGAGATACTGGCATTCCCTACAATGGGGCTCATCGAGGGGGCAGATCCACCAAAATTGATGATAGAATAGGTCAAATCCCGTTGTGATCAAGTCAAGGAGAAAATCCTGCAGATTGAGCATATCCAAATTGAAGACGTGGATTGGTTGATTAAGCAACCTACTTCCTTGGAGGCCAAGATCTATATGTTTATCCACACATGGCATAAAATAGACAAAAATGAGATTGAAGGATTCATGTGTGATGCCTAGCTGGTGCTTGAATCTCCTTGTTATCCAGATATAGATTAATTAATAGAAGTTTGGGACAAGTGGGAATATTTCCTCACTAAATAGAATATTCTAATTTTGTAATCCCTATTTAAGGGGAATTTATCCTTTGTATTATTTTTGTAATTTTTTATTTAAGGGGTAGATCTCTCTTAGGCAAAGAGATGCTCTATTTTATGTTGAGCTTGTAATTTCTTACAGACTTTCATTAATATAGTAAAGTTATTCTCTTGCATCATCTTTTGTTCATTGATCAAATTTCTTTGGTAAATATTGATTTCTACTTCAGGTTATTATCTATGTTGTTTAATCCTTTGCAAATATTATTTCATGCAGAGATTGTTAATCTGGATTTTTCCTTATGTTAGATCTGTGTATGCATTATGTTTTAATTGAATTTCTTCAACTAAAATATTTATCGATTTCTGCAAATGATTTACAGTAAATTATAATCTATGTTAATTTTTCAATTGACATATTGGTTATAGGTTAATCTTGAATGAGCTTAAACACTTAATATTGCATTTAGTTAATTTTAATTGATTGATTGTAAATTAAGAAAATAAGGAATTGATCTTCTTCACATTTCTATTAAGTGGATGAATGTACTTATTTATTTTCTCATCAAGTTAATCTGCATTTAAACAAGACACCTTTTAGAGTAGGTCTAACTTAGCTTAGATTTTCCTTCCTAGGTAGATTTGTTTCAGACTGAACACACTTTGTTTTCCTTCATTGGAAGATAGATCCTTTTAGGACCAAAACCACAAGTGATAGCGGAGGCCTTTGTATCCGTGGGAGATCACCATCCCAATTAGCTCGAGGATAGGGTAATACTTGCGCAGGATTATCTGAAGCCTTTGGTTGGGTTTTCTCCCTTTGTTGAGATATTTGGAACCCATTCCAGAACTAGAAGGAGGGCCTGAAGTAAAATATGCCTATACATAATACTCATAAACCTCCTCCAACAAGAACATCATCGGTTGTCACTTGTAGCCAGTCACAGGAGTCTACCTCTAAACAACAAATAGTCCCACAACCGACTGTAATTCTTGGTACACCTGCATCTCAACATGAAAATAGAATGGCTATCCTTATCATATCACCTACTAGAGGACCCCTTTCACTTGAACAAATACTGAAAAGTTCTAATGATAGTGTTGCTAGAGTACAACAAAGAATTATTAGCCTACAAAGTAGACGACTAGCAGCAATTCAATAGAACACCATTTCACAAACTGATAACTAAGAAAACCATGTCACAACCTCATTGATGGATGGATGCCTCCTATATGTTCTTAGAATGATAGGCATAAGCCTAGTTAAGGAGCTGTTAATTAGATGCTTAATAACTTAACTTAGCAAATTAACTTAATATGATGATAATGACTGTTATGTAATTGTAGAATGTGAAACAATATGAATCAAGTAAAGAAATTTATTGATGCATAACCTGCATATAAATCATATGAATGATAAATCAAGCACACACGGATATATGTTTTATGATTTAACAATACAATTTAAATAGAGGTACTAGATGTATGTATGAAAAACAAAAATGAATCAAGGAAACTTTATACACAACAAAAGAAAGGAAAAGAGAAACTAACTGAAATTCTTTTAAGATTGTAAAACATTACATTTTTCCAAGTACAGAGTTTCTCCAGTTCTCTCCTTCGATGGTTCCCCCATTCATCTGATTTTCCAAGGGAAGATTGCCACTTTCCCTTTTGGAAGGCTGCTTTTTACACATCCAATACTTAATCTTGAAATTTTAAAATAGATTTTAGCAATTTCAAACTCTGATTTTGTATTTTCGGAAACCAAACTCGACACTTTACAAGAATTATAATCATTGTGAAATTAAACATACTAGTAAAAACAAACATTCAAGTGTATTATTTAACAAAATACTTTCATTTTCATTTTATTCACAATTGGCCTCACATTACTCACGCCATTCAGCTACAGCAAGCAAGGCCATATTTGATCTAACAAAAATGTGTCCTTGACATTGTTGCAAGTATATGTTTTTGTTATAATATAGTTTCCTTCCTCGTTAGAAACCTGTTTTTCTTCGGAGTCATCGACAATCACATTATTTGTCCGATCCCAACCATGGATCAAAGTGTCCCAAACTATACTCAAAGGCTTGCGAAATACATAATGATTTCCATCACCCTGAAAACCCTCTCTGGCTACGGAAGAACAATCTTCCTGTGTTAAAATTAATCTAAATAGTTCCCTTTTCAATCATGTTCTTTCCAATAATCTAGGAAAAAACTCATCAACATTTTTTTGTTGAGAAGATGTCCATACCCCAACCTCAAAAATAGTAAATCATTTTTCAAAAAATTCCCTCAAGCCTGGCCATATAAAATAATACTTTGTTGATGTTTCGATGTTTGGTGGTCGTCGCAATCCGGGTTTCTGTTTTCTATGAATTGTGTTTAACAAAACACCATTGCAATAAAAAATGATCAATGGTTTACTAGAAACAAATCTTGTAGTACTAACTGCAAACAAAAAACACACACACACAACCCAGTCAATAAAATATTATGGTTCAATGTTTCTAAGTATATTGCTTTCATGTTCAACAATTTTTGAAACACATTACCAGATACATGGTATGATGTCCATAGTAATATGTGCAATAAGACTTACATCAATTAAATGCAGGAGTTGTAAAAAATCTACAAATCACTAAATGATTTTTTTTTTGTATAATATGATAGTCATTTCAAATTGAATGTGTTTAACCAATGCCCCATTTTTGAACCAGGCCCGAGATAATTCAACAGAGAACACAACATTGTTTTTATAGTTATATCTCTCTCTTGTGAATCGTCAAATTTCCAACTAGTTGGCATTTTCAAGCAGTTTTCCTTGCAATTGTCTGCTGATTGATATTGCCCTAATATATAAACAACATGTCTGTTTGTTTATATATATCTCCATATTGGATAAGTACATCCTTGAACGACTTTTTGTATATGTTATGTACTTCACCAACATTATAGTATGCAAACATTGAGTGATTATAAATAGTACTAAGTTTACATTGCTCTCGACCCCAAATAAATACAAATTCTTCATTTTTCAACCATTCAAATACGCGAAGGAAATTTTTAATTTCCATGTTGTCGAGCGAGGAAAACCACAAACCAACGTCGAAATGCTCTATGGAAACACTGATCATTTTGGGGTTGAACATGCGTGTATAATAACAATATCAATTATGGACAAAATGAGGTTGTTCGAAAGAATCTTTAATGTTGGATAACATTCGAACTCCAAAGAGAAATCCCTCTACTCGCAGGACCAATAGTTTCTTTTGCGGTGATATCCTGACTACATACATGAATAGTGACTATATATATAACAACAACAAAAAAAACTTTGTTCATGAAGTTAATGATCACAAGCATGCAACTATACATGAAGATGTTGATTTCCAAAGAATAATACAAAAATCACCCAAAATTTCACAGTTTCAATTGATTCAATAAAAGCATCACACTGAACTAATAATATGTTACGTTCAGACGAAAATAGAAACATCTCCGTAAAAAACAAAAAACACATTGAATGATTTAGAATAGGCAATGATAGATTACATCTAGAAATAGGCAATGATAGATTACATCTAGAAATAGGCAATGATAGGTTACATTTGATGGTTGTCACTCAACAAGGATTCAATTGGGAGAGGGCATTGAAGGTTCTGATATCATCTAACTCATGCATTTTACTAAAATGCTGCCAAATTCGATGTACCAATCAAGTATCTGTCCTAAGGGACGATTCAATAAAAGTCTTACTCAAAATACAATTTTGAAATCTAAGTGCTTTCTCACCATCACCCTCCAAAACAATCATTGATGTATTAATTTCCAAAGTTTTCATTGGGAACTTTGTCCACACACTCTCCATATTTTTGTGTGTATTTACTTCTTGATCGTAGGTACATCTCTCTCGAAACCAAATAAATAAAATATTTTTCACATATGATTTATCTTTACCGCCTACCACCAAAAATTTTGTAAGCAGTGGCTTCTCCTCATTGACACTACATTTAGATGACCAAATACCAACATTGAATTTGGAAAGAAGTAAATCCAAAAATTCAATGGCATGTGTTCATGACTCATATGAACTTATTTTATGTTTAAATTCAAATTCACCATTAGTAATATCTTCCCCCTTTTTTCCTCTTTCCCCTCCAACAGTATTTTTTTTATTTCCTTTTTTTTCTCTTTTGGAGTCATTTTCTGTGGCTTTCTTGCGAAATAGAAAACATTCCATTTCTAATATCAATAACATTTTTGTATGGGGAGCTACACATAAATATTGCTTGTCATTATATACTTCGGAATAATTTTTTTTTATCAATTTAAGTAAAAAATATTCTTTGTCTTTTACCCGTCAATGGTAGGCCAACATTTGACTGGTGAGCAACATCGCTGGAGACACTGCATTTTGACACCAAGCCCTCTCCAGTTTCAATATTGTCCAAGCACTCTTCTGGTTCTTTACTGTCCAATCTTTCGTCGTGTTCATTATTTTCCAAGCTCTTTCCTTGTTCATTACTTTCCAAGCACTCTTCTGGGTATTTATTGTCCAAGCTCTCGCTTTGTTCATTATTGTCCAAGCTCCTGCCTAGTCCATTATTCTCCAATATGATTTATTAGCCAATATCCAGGGACATCGTCGATGCCAGCTCTAGTTGTGGATGATCCACATGTTGACCTAGAAATTTGCAGGTATACATTTTATATATTTTTTTGCAAGTATTCAAGGTCACTATCCCCTTTCATAATTTAGTTAATTTAACCACGATCTATGAAAAATAAATTTTTACCTTATTGTCCTGTTTGTGCTCCTATTTGGTAGTTCTTTGTAGATTCTATATCACATTCACTTTCATCATCGGATAGTATAATTTGATTGGACGATACCTGGGTGTGCTCTTTATTTGAATTTGTAGTAGAATAGGAATTTGAAGAAGTTATTGAACATAACCGACCGAGAAAAGTAAAATAAAATCAAAGACATTTGAAAATGTTAATAGAAATACCTTGTTTTAGAAAAGTAAAATAAAATCAAAGACATCTGAAAAGTTTAATAGAAATACCTTGTTTTACACCCAATTAGTGATAGAAAGTGTTTATAAACAACTCTTGTTGTACTGTCTCCACAATACAAATAACTATTTTTTCGAGAGCCCTCATCAACGAACAAAGAATCCTACCTCTTGCATACAACGAAATAATTGTTCCTTGAGAAGAGACCTATCTAGAAACTATGTGATCCCAGAATTCCCGTTTCCTTTCTTTTGCAAACACATGGCTTCTAGTACTATCATTGTTAACCTTGGGCCAAGGTAAATCAATCATCGGCAGGCCCTCATCCTTCCAGTCCATATCAATTTCAGAAGTAGATAAAATGTCCTTATCCTTTCCAATGCTCCAATACTGTATAATAGAGAATCCTATAAATGAGTCCCTGGAGAATTCTCTATAAAATCCCTTTGTAGGATTCGGTGTAACATGTTTTTTTGATTTCTTGCTGAAAATTGTGAAAGCTTTAGAAATCATACAAGAGTTTTCCATGTCAGCTAAAAAAGTACAAGTACATGCCTCTTGATTTGTTTCTAAGTAGTACAAAAATGCAAGCATGTCTTGTTCTGTCCATGGACTATCACAATTACCCATATCCACAGCAACAAATTCACAATTGACTGTCGCACCAAAAAATGGAATTAATTTGAGTGCGTTTACCAAAGATTCAAGATAACAACATTGACAAGCAAACTGTGAACTATTTTTTACGTCGCCAATGGACATACCCATCCTCTCTTTATTGATATATAGATTCAATATTTTATGAGCATCAATTGGTATTTTGGTACCATTATCCACTTTAGATTCGCTCTTTCTCTTTTTACTCGGAGATTTTACTTGCTTTCCGGAGCATAAAATACTGCACAGTTGTTGGAGATGGTTTGGTGCAATTTTATATATTTCAATGATGTTATGGTCAGTGACAATTTGTGATCGATCACTTTGAGCATCATTAACTTTGAGATATTCAACGATCGAATTCTTGGTTGACCTCTCATCCTTGATTCATTTGCAATATTGATTTAAAGTTTATGCACAAACATTTTTATCAACTGATGTGCTCATCCAAACCGATCTGTTGATTATATTGTCCGCCATAGCGGTCAATTCATCTTCATCAAGATCATGTAATGGTCTAAAAAAATTAAAGCCATAACTCTTTATTTTATTTGGAACAAAATCATCCTGAGTGATGCTCTTGGGTGAGCATGGCAAGGAGCCACTTTTGTAAAGCTCGAATACAGACTGCCATTTGCTCCACAGTCGATCCGATGTCAAAACAATAGTTAGCTTGTCTTTAAGGCTCTCCTTATTTTGAACTTGAAAGATATCCATACATTCAGATTGGAAAGACTGCAAACATATAAAATTGAATATTCCAGTTAATTTGTTAATTTCATTGCACAGGAAGCAATCTAAAGACTTTGATTGATAAGAAGAAAATTTTTATACCTTCCAAGCATCACTTGAAACATTTCCCTTTCCAAGGCAGGATGGGATACCGCGGGATATCCATTTCTCCCTTGCTTTTTCAACTTGAGAAATGAATGGAGTCTCTGAAAATTCCTTGTTTGATAAATTTTGTTGTTTGCATAATTTGTTGATGATGTGCTAAGGAACATCTCTATGTAGAAGATGAGTTGTTCAATGTCGATACCTTGAATGGAGTTGTTTATATCGATCATCTTCAATGATTATTTTTTGCGCAGAAGTAGTATGCTGCCCATCCAATATATAAAAATTTGTTGTTGGAAAATTAATTTCTTCTTCATTTCTAGGAAGAAAGGGCAATGTGGTCTCCTTATCGAAAGGAAATAGAATGGCATCTCTCAATTTTGTTGTAAATGTATGGAGAAGAGATACAACCATCTTTTCCATGACCTCCTCATCAACCTTTCGATAATGTAAGTGCAGAGGCGCAACAACACATCTTGTTACGTCAATGGAAAAAACGTTCTCATTGAACAAAAAGTATTTGATCTTCTCTTGTTGAACTTCTTTCGAAATTTCAAAGCTCTTAGTCGCTTTCTGCATCATTGCTCTAGAAGGACTTCCTTTGAGTTGTTTGAAGGAAGATTTGTCCACATCTTTTACAATAAATTGGAGAAATGCTCTTCTGTTGTACATAAGAATCCTTTCATGGCACACCTTTATTGACTTCTTACTAATATTCATGTAATGCAATACAGAGGAATTTTTCCTAGCCACCATTCTTTTTCTCCATACTGACAAAATTCCTTTCTTCAAGGATGATGTCGTATCAATTCCGAAATGATTAGAAATGTGATATGAGGGAAAAATCCACCCTTGCTTTGCACAGGAAATCAGATCTGGATCGAGACCACTTTCCATTAGATCTAGTTGATAATTACAAACCATAAGATGAAGTTGTACAAGGAAATAGTTTTCACCATTGACTGCTTCAACTTGAACTCGCAATTGTTCATCAGATTCAACGGGATCCGCATATGTCAATATTCTAGCTCTAGTTTGAGCTCCCTCCTCATTCAAGCATAATAGATATAAATCCAGGTACAAATTATCTGGTTCTTCCATCTCAACATACCGTCCATTTGTGAATGGCTGAAGGTAGTGATTTGTTATCAATTCAAAGAGAGGGATTTCCTGGTAGTTACTGAGGCTCAACAACGCAACAATGCTTTATCTACAAAATAGTCAATATTAAGTAGTCAATATAAGAATGCATACAATGTCTATAATTATAAATTAGTGTTTTAATATTAGATGTATACTTGCAAATGTTCATGCTAATGATCGATAGTTAAGGAACGACCCCTCATTTTCAAAATAAATTGATTGATTAAGAACAAATCTACTAGCATTATCCATGAGAGATCGAATGCACATTTTACAGAGTCGTTTGAGATAAGGATCGATCATAGAACTAGAGATCATCATAGAAGGGGCGGCTGATCCTTCTTGTTTATGTGTATGAGTTAATCACATGTTTTGTATTCAAGTTTATGCAATTTTTTGTACTTAATTTATATGTATGTGAATGGTAATTGCACATTGATTAATTGGAATACAAGTCTGTGATTATGAAGAAGAAACACATAGTTTGACGAATTCATGGCTAACTGGTGAATACCGTAGAGATTCAAAATAGTTCTATATACTGCGATAGCTGCCAAGTGCGAAGACATCTGGTGTTCTATCCCATTAGTTAGTTGATGTTAAATAGAAATTTATGCAAATATCATAACGACATCTCTGCATTGCCATGGTTAAGAGAATATTGATTATGCAACCCCCATATTCACTTCGGGTTAAACTTCAACCTGTTTACAAGGTGATGCCGAAGGGGCTAGTGAAAGGGGTTTTGTTGTTTATACATTTATCTCGTGAATGAAGGGTTAGCTGACCCTTATTGTCCTCAGTCTTCATTCAGTGTTCACCATTCTTCATATACATGAATTGATACCTTCGCCTTCGGAGGTTGAATATTTGGACAAAAGTATATGCAAGCCACCCGATAATTTGAAAATATTTTTGGTATTAAAAATGGAATTTACATGCATTGAATAGATGGAAACCTTAATAAAGCTTAGAAAACTATTGGACAACAAGATCTACAAATCATACAGAGATAACAAAAAAAACTTATTAAAGAGTATTGATTGGATTGTTTCTTATCTCTTCTTTTCCACGAGACCAAAGCATTTTGACTGTAACTAAATGGATAGCTTGGCTTTGTTAAAAATTACCATGTAATGAAGCGATGACCGACCCTTCTTCTACCAAGTATTCTTTTCATAATAGTTGTAGACTGCAAGAAGGATCGGCCAATCCTTCTTGTGTTCAACATCCTGGATATAGGTGTTCACAATTTTATACTAAACAAAGGGGCAGCCAATCCTTCTTGTCAGAGGTCAGAAGTCGGGATAAATATTGTTTATATGTTATAACTTCGTCAATCTACATTCCCCACTATTTACTGCGGAAGTCGGGATTCATGAATTGTTGTCCCATCCCACAATCTGCATTGTGGGTTACGAGATAGTGGAATTGATGGAACATTTTAGGAAATCTAGGTATCCGCAATCTGCAATAGATTCGTGTCTTCAGAAAACACGATGGAATCCTCATGCGGGGTACAAGAACGGTCGGCATATGTTTCTTGTGTGGAGTGTTCTGTTCAAAATAGTTTTAGGGTGCAAGAAGGGTCGATTGATCCTTCTTGTGTTCACCATTCTAGATACAGGTGAATTGTAACATATAGGTGTCTACAGTTCTCTACTAAACGAAGGGGCGACCGATTCTTCTTGTTGCAAGTTGGGATAAATATTATTGATATGTTATAACTTAGCCAATATACCAATACCAACTATTCATTGTGGAAGTTGGAAGTCTGGAATTGCTATCCCAGCCTAGGCGGGTTGAATAATTTTACAATTCACTCATAAATGAAAGGTCGGCCGACCTTTCTTTTGCCCAGTATTCTGTTCAAAATAATTCTAGACTGCCAAAAGGGTCGATTGATCCTTCTTGTGTTCACCATTTTGGATACAGGTGAATGGTTGGATATAGTTATTCACAAATTTATAATAAACGAAGTGTTGAGGCCTTGGGGGTGCAGGGTAATTACAAGGTGCTGGAATGGGTCCAAGGCTCCCAACAGAGGGTGAAAACCAAGACTGAAAAGCTTTGAAAGACCCTACGCAAGGGCAGTTCTATCCCTAGCCTGTTTGGTATGGAAATATCCCATGGATATTTGGCCTCCGTTGGCACTCTATGAGTCGATGTTTCGATCAAAGGATTGGATCTCCGGTTAAGGAAAACAATGTGTGAAAACTTTAGAAGTTTCCTAACTTAACCTATTTAAAACAGAAAGATCTACTCTAAGTTAGACCTATTCTAAGAAAAAGCTTGTTGTTGTGTAGATCAGTCTTGATGGGAGATGGATAAGTTTGCTTGCCAACTTCAACAGAAATGTAAAAGATGCATTCACTTATCAGCTTAGATCATAATGAATTAATGAAAATTAAATGACGATAACATAAGCATGTAAACCTATTCAAGGTAAATCTGTAATCATTATGTTAATTGAAAAATTAACAATGATTATTGGGATGTTGATCATTTGCAGAAATTGATGAAGAAAATAACTTAATTGACATAAATTCAATTAACCATTTTCTCACACAAATCAGCTATAAAGAGAAATCGGTATAACAGATATTCATGTGAAATCAATTACTTGTAAAGATCAAATACTGTAGATAACAATTTGAAGTAAGAAATCAAACATCATCAAATAAATTTGAACAATAAACAAGAGGTGATTCAAAAGATTACTTCACTGTATAAACGAAGTCTGTAAACAAAATTACAAAGCCCTGTTAAGATAGAGTATCTCCAGTTCGTCTCCTGCTGATTCCTAACTCCAAAATTCTTTGCCTTTCCCAAGAGAGGTATTCCTCATTAAATAGGAAGTTACAACATAGTTCAAAATAGAAATTCCCAGAAGATAGGGATTACAAAATTAGGGTCAAACTATCGATCCAAATAATACTGCCACTTATCCCATATTTCTAGCAACTCATCTATGTTCGGATAGTTGACAAATTATAAACCCAGCTGGGCGTTACATGTATTATTTTCCATATCATGCTTTGCCAACTTATGCCTCTATAGTGACTAGTTTCCTAATTAGTAGGTCCACATCATCAATGATGATTTCATCAAGGGCTTTGATCTTCTGTTCAACTTCCTCACATATGCATTCAATCTCCTCTAGTCGACATTTAGGTGGACAGGCATCCAAAACAGGATCCATTAACGGGAGCTTAAAAATCACCATGATATTGTCCACTGCATACCAGCGCCTAGTGCAGATATCCTTTGACGTTTTGATGATTTCCTTAGTTGTCTCGTTTAAATCAAGCCAAGTGTTCAGTGAGGCCTTAATATTCTTAAACTAAAAGCTACTAAGAACTGGTATATCCTTTGGTTTGTCTTTTATATATCCCTGCCATTCAGAAACATTCGATTGTGCCTTGGATGCTTGGAGTCTTTTGGCTTCCTGTTCTTCAAGAGTAGAAGACACCTTAGAGAAACTGATAAAAAATTCTCTGATTTCATCTAGGGCAATGTATAACTTCTCCAACAACTTGTGGTGCTCCTAATTAACTTGGGGAGCCAAATTCTTGAAGTCAAGAGGTGTAAACCTATAAAAATTGGAGGCTGCACTCGTAGTTGCATCCTTAGCTTGCTTTTCCAGAATAGACATTCTTTGAGTATTAGTATCATTCTGAGTTTGTTCCAACAAAGTTCATTCTGGAGAGTGTAATTCTTTTGCTCCATATCCTATAACCTGTCTTCCCATGTCTTCCTAAGGTCAGCAACCTCAACTGCGTGTTGCTCTTTGATATGAGATAGCTCCTCTTTGAGCTTCTTGATTTCCTCTTCCCTCAGATCAACTTCCCTATCCAGGACTTGGACTGAATCTAAATTTGCACTTGCAAAGGCCCCTAAAGCCACAGTTGTTTCAACTGCTTCAATCTAAGGGCTATTTGTTCTAGGAGCCCATATTACCTGGTCTAGAACAGGGGTTTCTAACCCAACTTGATCTTTACCTCTTTTCCTGGTTCTCTTAACTACTTCTCTATCATCCGTGCTGTAGAAGTAGTTCCCAATAGGAACTATATCCTCATCTCCATATTCAATTACCAACCCTGTGAAGGTAGATGGAACGCTTACTATTGAGATCAGTGAAGGTGTCTGAGTGAGTGCAGGGCTAGGAATAGGCATAGTGATCTGAGGAGTGTCCAGAGGTGTGAAGATAAATTGGGTGACTAACAAAGCCTAAGTTAGAGAAGGAACTGAAACAAAGGCTTCTGAATTTGAAACTTGGTCGTCAACATTAGCTGATGATGGTGAAAGGGGAAGTGAAGGTGTCTCACCAGTGATGGAGGATAATGAAATAGATGTGGATAACTGAGAAGAGGCAATAGAATATTGAACCTCTGTGATAATGGATGATGGAATTGTGCAAAAGGCTAAGTTTCCTGGGAATGGAACAGTGGTGGTGGTGATAGTATGAAACAATTGTGATAAGGAAAATGGAATTGCCACCCCATAAGTCAAGGAAGAAAGTTCTTGAATAGCTGGTAGCAACAATGCTTTGGTTGTGATATCAAGAGCAACTGTAGCCTCTGACTCTTGTTGGTCGGCAAAAGAGTGATCCATCTCAATGGTGTTCAGTAATTCAGCAACTGTCTGTGAATCTTCAGTCAATTCTTATGTCACCAATACTGGAGTGTGAGGTTTCTCCTCAAGATCACAATCAACTATATCCTCAGGAGGAATTTGTGTTGCAGGAGAAATGGTCTTCTGCCTCTTGGTTGGGCTAGCTGTGGTTATCATAAGATCATCTTCTTCCTGTGTACCTGCAATAGATGCTTCGCTATCCTCGGTGAGTTTCTGAGGTTCAATTGCCTGAGTGCCCAATACTAAGTTGATTTGTTCTAACCCCTCCTTGAACTAATGAGCTGTCTGCAGCAGAAGTTTGACTTCTTCAGCAATCTTTATTTGAGGAGGAGGATCCAAGGGGGATTTTCCATTTTCCCCATCTGAACAAGTAAGCATTAGGGGAGTTTTATCTTTTTGAGCATCCTTTTCTTCTCTTTCTCTTCTTACCTGCTCTATCAGGTTCAGCTGGATAGTTCTGTAACTCAAGGTCTTGGCCTTAAGATCTTTGTGATAATACATAATGTTATGATGGTGTTCCAAATTATTGGCCCTGGCAAGTACTTCAGAAAAAGTGTTGACTCCTTGGTAGATAAAATCATCTGGAATCACCTCATGTACATAATCTATCTTAACATGGATTTGCTTGAGGTGTGCATCAAGAAGTTTCTTGGGATCATGTTTCCTTTTGGGAGCAAGTCTCAACCTTAAAACATCCAATTTCTCACCGAGCACTGTAGCCCAATTTGAGGTTGTCATAACCAGTGGCCCAAGGTTCAAACATAACTTAGGCCATCCTTTCTTTCTAGGAACTGTAAGTTTCTTATACATGCCTTCTATTACAGTCTCGAAGGAAACTTCTATTATAACCAGCCTATCAAGAACTATCCTGGGTAGAAGGTGTACTATGTCACTTCCATAAACTCTGATGTAAGAGAAATATTCACCAACATACCAATCACCAATGGTGTTGATGAAATCCCTGGCATCAGCTGAAAATGCAGGTGCTTCCTGCCTGAAAATCTTTAAACAAGCAGTTCCCATGAAATGATCACATATGTCAAAAAATAAAGGAATGAAGTTCCCATCCCATAATTATGAGTGATAAATGTGAATAGGTGGGTCTGAAGGGGTCCAATTCCAACCTAGGTTTGGATATTGGAATTCCAAACAGAAAACATCAATTACATATGCCGAGAGGTAAAAAAGTGGTTTCTTGAGGGCCGATGCTCTCTGATATTCTTCAATGGCATTTTTCAATTCAGACGAGAGGATCGAAGCCGATGGGAAAGACTCGTCGGTAGTTAATACATGATGTGTAATGGGCGCCCATTCAACTTTGAAGAGAGAATAGTTGGGAAGGCCAAAAATCCTACAAAGCATGGCTACTAACAAAGAGTAGGGTTCTCTGAACCATACGATAGGGTACAGGCTTTCATCTTTAGGTACAAAACCATTAAGTTTGACCATCCATGATTTTAACATCTCATTGAAGTTATACCGAGTTTTCAAGGACTGTATGAAATTGGGACTAAGGGTTTGTGCATGCGATTTAAGAGCAAAATCTCAAATAAAGACCTTAGGGCAGAAATTGGTCAATTGAGACCCTGTGCTATCGTTAAACGACCGGTCTTTTGGGTTTGCATTCTCAATTATCCATTTGACAGCATTTGTGTAAGGGAAAATGGAAGGATGAGCAGCGATGGCGTGTATCTGAGAAGCCCTATTTTTTTCATACAGAGGTTGGTTGTTTTCAAAGTGGGAAAGGTCGTCATTGTCAAATATGGCATATGTGTTTGACCAATCCATCTGATAGGTCTCTATAACCCTTTCGCTTGTATCAGAGAAAATACCAAAATTGGGTTCTTGTTAAATTTTCAGTATTAAATCACAATACTATAGGATCTTTGCTGAGAGAATAACATCTACAGTATATCAATGCATGACAATCATAATATGACAAGCATCACAAGCATCATAAGAATCAAAAGCATAGAGACAAGAGACACAGAGTTTCCGTGGGGAAAACCCTAAGGTGAAAAACCCCACAACTTCCTCAGAGATAGAGAGAGCAATGGCTCAACCAAAATACAACCAAATAATACAGAGATAGTCTCCTAGCAGATGATCCTCCTCCTCCTCACTAGTGCGCCACTTTCCAGAGAAAGAGATAGATACTTTTCCGAGTGAGTAAAATAGAGATCTCCTATCTCTATTTATACTCACCTTTTTGCCCAGTGACCTACTGGGGCCGACTTGTCTACTTGAGTACATCCACATTATATTATATATTAATTAGGGCCGACCCCATAAGGTGGTCTAATAACCCATAGGCAAGTACACACACTTGCGACACTTGTCAATCCACATGACGACACTTCCTTATAGAGGAATAACACATCTCTTATAAGGGTACAATAAGTATATATATAATACACAGATGAAATACATTCCGAAGTTACATATACATCAACACTCCCTCTTAACTAGGAAGGTATTTCTCGACACAGATCTGCTAGACAAGTCTTTTTCTCTGGATCATCGTCATCGATGCATCATCATCATCATCGTCACTGCTGCAGCTATCTCATCCAATCTCTGTCTCTACTCGTCATAGGAAGTTCTACAGAGCCAGTCCTTTTTCATACTGGATGTAGGCCCACCACCTGCAGGTCTTCGTCATCACTGGCCATACTGTGGAATCCTCAGGACTTATTACGTGCGTCACAAAACCTCGAAAGAGCATCCCAGGATATTACGGGTACACAACTCCAACCTGTAGGATCTCCCAGGGCGCTATTACATGTGACCCCACCACAAAACCTCGAAAGAGCATCTTAGGATGTTACGGGTACACAACTCCGACCTAAGATCTCCCAGGGCACAAATTACATGTGGTCCACCACAAAACCTAGCAAGAGCATCTCAGGATGTTACGGGTACACAACTCCGACCTGAGATCTCCTAGGGCACAAATTACATGTGGTCATGGCAAAACCTCGCAAGAGCATCTCAGGATGTTACGGGTACACAACTCCGACCTGAAATCTCCCAGGGCCCAAATTACATGCCATAGGACAAAACCTCGCAAGAGCATCTCAGGATGTTACGGGTACACAACTCCGACCTGAGATCTCCCAGGGCACAAATTACATGTCCTCCCAGAGCAATGTCTCGAAAGAGCATCCCAGGCTGTTACGGGTACACAACTCCGACCTATAGGATCTCCCAGACATGCTCATCTGCAAAACCTGATCCACGGCCACAGAGTATCAACCTGATACTCACCATACATCATCCTGATGTACTCATGATCGTCCTGATCATAATCACTGCAACGTCCTGCTGCAAGTCATCTGGAGCAACATCCTGAAGCTCGTCATCCATGATCGTCCTGATCATCAATGCAACATCCTGCTGCATGTCATCTGGAGAAACATCCTGAAGCTCGTCATCTATGATCATCCTGATCATCACTGCAACATCCTGCTGCATGATCTACCTGATCATCAATGCATCTTCCTGATGCATACCAAGTATCATACATGATCCTCCTGATCATCAATGTATCCACCTGATACAAATATATGATACATATCATCATACATGATCCTCCTGATCATCAATGCATCTACCTGATGCATACCAAGTATTTACCTGATACATATCATCATACATGATCCTCCTGATCATCAATGCATCTACCTGATGCATACCAAGTATCTACCTGATACATATCATCATACATGATCCTCCTGATCATCAATGCATCTACCTGATGCATACCAAGTATCTACCTGATACATATCATCATACATGATCCACCTGATCATACAATGTATCCACCTGATACATATACAGATACATGGTCCAAGCATCCAACATGATGCATAAACAATACATACACATGATCCAACTGATCATATCCAGCATCCAAAATGATGCGTACATACATACATAAAATGATCCAACTGATCATATCCTGCATCCAACATGATGCATACATACATACATAAAATGATCCAACTGATCATATCCAGCATCCAACATGATGCGTACATACATACATAAAATGATCCAACTGATCATATTCTGCATCCAACATGATGCGTGCATACATACATAAAATGATCCAACTGATCATATCCAGCATCCAACATGATGCGTACATACATACATAAAATGATCCAACTGATCATATCAAGCAGAAACTAGAACATCATCCTGATGCTCATCATCCAGCGCTTACATCCACAGCCATGTGAAGGATCCTCCTTCCAACATGCTTGGAATGGCTTCAGCAAATGTGTCCGTCACTTCTTCCTCGAAGTGTCCTCGATCTGAATAACGCCAAGCCTCTCTCTGAAGTACTCGAACTTCACCCTGGCTAGTGGCTTTGTCACCACATCTGCAATCTGCTCGTCCGTCGCAACATACAGGAGCTTCACAGCTCCTCTCTGCACCATATCCCTGATATAGTGATATTTGATCTCTATGTGTTTCGACCTGTCATGAAACACTGGGTTCTCGGACAGCTTCACACAACTCTGGTTATCACAGAAGATACCAGTAGCCTCCAACGGGAGATCAAATAACTCAGACAGTAGCTTCCGTAGCCATACTGCCTCACAACTAGCTGAACAGGCTGCAACATACTCTGCCTCAGCTGTACTCAGTGCTACGCAGGACTGCTTCCTGCTAAACCAAGAGATCACACCTGATCCCATACTGAAGCAACACCCAGATGTGCTCTTCCTATCTGCAGCACTGCCAGCCCAATCTGAATCAACATAACCCTGCAGGTTAAACTTTTGATTTGCCTCATATCTGAGCCCATAATCCACTGTACCCTTCAGGTACCTCAGAACATGCTTTACAGCAACCAGGTGAACACTCCTCGGATCCATCAGGAACTGGCTCAATGTGTTCACAGCAAAGCAGATATCTGGTCTCGTGTTCGTCAGGTACATCAAGGACCCAATAATCTGACGATACATAGAAACATCAACTGGCTCAGATGAAGCATCACAAAGAAGCTTCAGATTCGATGCCATAGGTGTGGCCATGGCTTTGCAATCCATCATCCCAAATCTCTTCAGGATATCTACTGTGTACTTCCCTTGACCAAGGAAGATCCCACCTGCATTCTGCCACACCTCCATACCTAGGAAATAGTGCATCATTCCCAAATCTTTCATATCGAATTCAGCTGCAAGCTTCCTCTTGGTATCTGCAATCATTCTGTCATCTCCTGTCACAAATAGGTCATCCACATATAGTAGTAGAATCACAGGATTCCCTTCCTCAACCTTGTAGTAAAGGTTGGAATGTGCTTTACTCTTGGTAAAGCCCAAACTAGATAGGAAACTGTCCATCCTACCATACCAGGTTCTGGGAGCTTGCTTCAAGCCATACAAGGCTTTCTTCAATCTGCATACATAAGATTCCATGTCATGTATTTCAAAGCCGAGTGGCTGTTCCACATATACTTCCTCTTCTACTACACCGTTCAGGAAAGCAGTCTTGACATCCATCTGGTGTATCTTCCATTTCATTGCTGCGGCCAAGGCAAGTACTGTTCTGATGGAAGTATATCTGGCTACAGGTGCAAAGGTTTCTTCATAGTCTATTCCTTCCTTCTGAGAGAAACCACGAGCTACGAATCTTGCTTTATATTTTTCCACACTGCCATCTGCAGCATGCTTGATTTTGTAGATCCACTTGGAAGTCACAACAAACTTCCCTTTAGGTCTTGGGACAACATCCCAAACATCATTCTTCATAATTGATTGATATTCCTCAACCATAGCATCCTTCCATTCTTTCTTTTCTGCTGCCTCTTCATAACTGGAAGGCTCTTTGTTCATGATGTCACAGAGTAAAGCAACATAACTGGTGTGTGATCTGGTTCTCTTCTTTGCTCTGTGTTCTTCTTCTGGAATGCCAAATCTTTCTGCATCATGAATGAGCTCTCTAGCCCATACAGGTTTCCTCTTGTGAGAGTTATCCTCACGAGGTGGATCTACAGGTTCTTGTGGATCTTCAAACTCACGAGCAGTTTCTGGAACTGCATCAGTCATGGTAGTGTCTTGAAATCTTGTTTCCTTAGGTTCTTCATAATCTTCAATAGGTGCCTTTCTTGATTTGATGAATGCTGAATTTTCATCAAATGTTACATCCCTGCTGACATCAATCTTCTTGAACCCTGGAAAATATATTCTGTAAGCCTTCGAGCTTTCACTATAACCCACAAAGATGCCCTTCTTTCCTGAAGGATCTAGTTTAGTCCTCTTCTCCTTTGGGACATGAGTGTATACTGGACAACCAAATATTCTGAGATGGCTGACTTCAGGTTTCTTACCAGAAAAAACTTCTTCTGGTGTCTTGTTGTCCAATATCTTGTGGGGTGTTCTATTCTGCACATATACAGCTGTTCTAGCTGCTTCTGCCCAAAGATGCATAGGAAGATCCTGGTCATGCAACATTGCCCTTGCTGCTTCCATGAAGGTTCTGTTCTTCCTTTCTGCAACTCCATTCTGTTGAGGATTATATGGAGCAGTCAACTCCCTCTTAATCCCTGAATCACTACAAAGCTTCTTGAAGTCATTTGAGGTGAATTCTCCACCATTGTCAGATCTGAATGTTTTGATTTTCTTGTCAGTTTGATTCTCCATCAAGTTTTTGAATTCCTTGAATTTATCAAACACCTCATCTTTGCCCTTCAAGAAGTATACCCAAGTCTTCCTGGAGAAGTCATCAATAAATGATACATAGTAAACATACCCACTTAGGGAACTGGATGACATGGGGCCACATACATCTGAGTGGATGATTTCCAGGATGTCTTTTGCCTTGCTTTCACTGCTTGGGAAAGCCTTCTTAGTGTTCTTACCTTTTGCACATCCTTTGCAAACCCCTTCATGTTTGGTCTTGATTTCAGGAAGACCTTCTACAGCCTTGCTTGCAATTGGAAGTGCTCTATAGTGCATGTGAGCAAGTCTCCTATGCCAAAGTTCACTTGGCTCCATGGATTCATGTACCATGGCATGTTCAGGTTGACCCTTTAATTTATACAAGCCTCCCTCTTGCTCTCCAATCACTACTGCATCATCTATAGTCTTTCCCTTTGGCCACATTAGTACTTGGCCATCAACAAATGCAACCCTCATACCTTTTGCATCTAGAGCAGAGATGGAGAGTAAGTTCTTCTTGAGCCCAGGTACATAGAGAACTTCCTTCATCTTCATAGATTTTCCAGAATCTAAGTTGTAAGAGGCTTCACCACTTCCTTTGATTGGATATTGATAATCATCCCCAAGTTTCACCTTATGGGGTGATTCATGTTCAGAAAGGTTCACAAATGATTCCTTGAACCCAGTCATGTGTTTGGAAGCCCCACTATCAATCAACCAATCATTACATCCATGGGAGATGGTACCTGTAAGAGCGGAAATTAGAACATATTCTTCTTCACTTGATGAGTCATCATCACTACTACTTTCTGCCCTAGCCTTCTTCTTTGGAGGTTCATCATCTTCGGCAGCATGGGCATGAAAACCTTCTTTTGCTACCTTTCTTCTTCTTACTGGAGTTGTTCTTATTATCCCTTTTGTTCTTGGGACAATCTGAAGCAAAGTGACCCTTCTCATTGCATGTGAAGCATCTTAGGTCCTTCTTATTCTTTTGATGGAATCTTTTGGGGTGAGGGTGATCCTTCTTGGTTTTGCTTCTTTTGGTGTGAGCTGCAAGAGCTTGATCTTCACCTCCCATCTTTTCCTCACGAGCTATAAGTCTAGCTTCTTCTTGAGAACATTCTTCCCGAAGTCTACTGAAGGAGATCAACTTCTTCCTTGCACAAATTCCTTGAATAAAGGAATCCCATGACCTGGGTAGGCCATTTAGAGTGGTCATCACCACTTCACCATTCTCCACCATTTCATCTACTGCTTCTAATTGTTCCTTGATCTGAGAGACCCTTGAAAAGTAGGATTGAATGGTTTCCCCATTCTGAAACTTTACTGCTTTCAATTGGTTCCGCAGGGTCATCTTCCGATTTATGTTCTTTCCTTCAAATAGCTTGGTCAAAGATTCAAACATCTCTTTGGGTGTCTTGAGAGAAGACACATGGGGTATGAGATGGTCTTTGATAGAATCAGCAATGATTCTCTTTGCCTTGACCAAGTTCTTCTTGTGCAATACCTTGGCCTCTTCATCCTCTGGGATAGGGATGTCTTCTTTCACATATGAGTCCAACTCATTCTCTTCCAGGATTAGCCCAATCCTATACTTCCAGGCTCGGAAGTTATCAGCCCCTTCAAGCTTATCCTCAAGTTTGGTGTGAGGAGACATCTTTAAGAGTACTTCAAATGGAAATAGAAAAGATTTAGAACTTACCACTTGAAGTGCTGAAAACTGGATCTGGTCCCGGATTAGGGTTTGTCAGAGAAACCCTAAAAATTCAAAATGTGAATTTCAAAATTCCGAAAGGATAGAAAGATGCGCCTTGGAGAGCTGATCATCCTAGTACATTTAGAATTTGAGATCAGCAAAGTCTTGTCCTTCAAAATTGCCTTTTTGTCCTCCCGGGTTCACTAGGGAGAGCCCTGAATTAGGGTTTGAGTTTCCCGGAGATCTACCCAGCCAAAAATCTCGATCCAAAGCTCAAACCTTCGATTTTTGCAAGGAGCTTCCAGCTGTACCTTCAGTTTCCAGAAATTCCTATTTTTGTGGAAACCCTAATTTTTAGGGCCAAAACTGAAAATGCTCGGAACTGAAATCTGATTGGACAGAAAGATGCGCCTTGATGAGTAGATCCAATCTACTATACTGAATTTCAAAAATCTGTGGAGAGAAACCCAATAAACAAGCAATACAAGCTTCCGTCACTGCAAAATGTCTTCTTCTCAGTTAAGCTCTGATACCATGTTAAATTTTCAGTATTAAATCACAATACTATAGGATCTTTGCTGAGAGAATAACATCTACAGTATATCAATGCATGACAATCATAATATGACAAGCATCACAAGCATCATAAGAATCAAAAGCATAGAGACAAGAGACACAGAGTTTCCGTGGGGAAAACCCTAAGGTGAAAAACCCCACAACTTCCTCAGAGATAGAGAGAGCAATGGCTCACCCAAAATACAACCAAATAATACAGAGATAGTCTCCTAGCAGATGATCCTCCTCCTCCTCACTAGTGCGCCACTTTCCAGAGAAAGAGATAGATACTTTTCCGAGTGAGTAAAATAGAGATCTCCTATCTCTATTTATACTCACCTTTTTGCCCAGTGACCTACTGGGGCCGACTTGTCTACTTGAGTACATCCACATTATATTATATATTAATTAGGGCCGACCCCATAAGGTGGTCTAATAACCCATAGGCAAGTACACACACTTGCGACACTTGTCAATCCACATGATGACACTTCCTTATAGAGGAATAACACATCTCTTATAAGGGTACAATAAGTATATATATAATACACAGATGAAATACATTCCGAAGTTACATATACATCAACAGTTCTTTGGTCAGGGAATCTCTGTTAGCTGTCTTAGACCGGGTGTTTTTCGACATGGTGGCAGAGCTTTGAAAATCTGATAAATAGAAGAAAAGAAAATCAAAACTAAAATCAAAATAACGAAAATACCAATTGAAAATGCAATAGTGACATCAAACCAACCTGGAGTAATGGAAAACTAGTAAAACGACACCCTGGTACGAAATCCGTAGTAAAAAATTGGCTCAGCAAGATAATTTCCAACAGCGAAAATGATGAAAGAAAATAAAGAAAAACCCTCATTTATCGATTTTCCAAGTTAAATCATAACCATGCGATTAGAAGGAATGAACGACTGAGATTAGCCGATGCGGAATGTGGGTTCGGGATGGAAAACTGACCACAGATATAAAAACGAGTTTCAGAAAGTCGTAACCTGAAACTTGCAAGTTGCGGGTTTCGCGGACGAAAACAATCATCAAAATCGGAAAAGATTTTCCCGCATCCTGCAACTCAACATTTCGGGTTGCAGGTTTCGGGAACACACAATGCGAATGAAGTAAGGCACACTCCCGAAATCTAAAAGCCGCAGTTGCGGGTTTCAGGTTTTGGGGTGACAAATTCACAAAATTATTAGCAAGAGAATCCTTCAACCCGCATCCTTCGGGTTGCGGGTTTCGGGAGGGCGAAACTCAAATAACTAAAAAAAACCCTTGAACCCGCACCTTTTGGGTTCGGGGTTTCGGGGTGTCCAAATGTTGGATTTCGGGCAAGTAGAAAACAAATGATAAAAATAACCAAAATTCAGATCTTGCTGCGACCGAAACACTTAGGAAAGTCCTTGAATGATGATCAAAGGTACAAGCATAAGACTACTGAACCAAGTTAAAAAAATCTGATATTCACAACAACACTTACCCAAATACCTTTGAGTTTATTTCAGAATTGGGGCTCCCGTGTTTAGCTTAAGCATGGGATCTTTTGTGGTCACAACAAATGGCAATTGGCTGGGAAGAACAAGTTATCTTTATAACAAGACCTTAGCTGCAGAAAATATATCAGTGAGCTACCTTTTCAACTTGAAATTTTAGAAGATGTTCATAAAGGGGATGCCCAATAAGCAAACAATGTAAGATTGACATATTCCCATCAATGATCATATTGAAAATAATGCAAATATGATCAGGAGAATTAAAAGAAAATAGGATTCCTTTATCATTATGCAATCATTGAATTAACATCTTGTGATAAACCTTGTACAAACTCATAACAGCTCATGGATATCCAATTTACATATAAGCTTGGTTTATTAATTAATTTTATATACAACAATTTTTATTTTTTATTTTTTATTTTATAAAAAGATAACTGCACATAAGACCTTGTTGATAGAAGACCACTACCCTGACTTGGTAATCAGATATAAGCAGTTCCATTCACAAGCCTGATTCAGATACTGATCAAGCTAGCTCGATAAGGAGATCCCTTTTCCTTTAGCTGTGATACTGAAGGCAACTATCGTGGCTTGGTGTCCACATGATGATAACTTCAGTCCAAATTAGGCCCATGATCATGGCAAGGGTGGCTTGTGATAAGACCCCCTTATCCTTACACACAACAAGTTCCTTATAAAAGAAAAATAATGGTTTTGTTTGAATAATAGACTACAAGGCACTGCTAAGGCTTGGTAACCTTATGACAGCAGTGTTACTCACCAGTGTTTTGCAGATCATGAATGGACCGACCTGTGATAGGATCTTACACCTCTTAGCAAAACTAAAATTTATCTTCCAAGTGTGGTGGCTTGAAGTGAAGATGTCATTCCACTTAAACATCTATGAACCTAAAGGGATGGCTTAAGATAATACCCCCCTCCTTGTAATCTATGTTTATTTTGAGAAAACATTATTTTCAAGGTGATTATAAAAGGATCCAGAGCAGATAAAGCTAAAAAGATTATTATGATTTGCTGTGACAATGAGACATAAGATAAGAATATTTCAACCGTTCCCAACATCTCAATTAAGCAGATAAAACATTTTAAAAGATAATGACCAGAGTGGAAAGGTATCAATATCAAGGTTCTGCATCTTTTGGCTGTATACTCTTTACAAAACACATTCTGATATTAGCCGAAGGAAACTAAAACTAACATACTATTCTACAACTTCAGTTAAAGAATTTGTCTTTGAGTAAGATTGATTTTGAGCCATTTCCATATGTGTGGAATTTATTGTTGGAAAAATGGGAACCAACAAATCAAAACAAAATAGAATGGAAAACATCCAAAATGAGAGTATTTCAATTCTAATAGCTTCATCTCCCATCAAAACATTCTTGTTCATAAGATCAAAGAATGACTAATTCAAAAACTCTTCATGCCAAGATTGCTACAATTTAGAAAAGATGAAAATTAGACATGATGCCTTGAACTTGAAATGATAAGCGATCCCATGACAAAGGGAAAAGACAAAAGAAAATACTTCTCTGAATACACCCGAAGAAAGGTTATTTCCAACTTTAACTTCTCTTGCGGTCACAAGGACTTTATTGAAGAAAACCACAACATTAATCTAATTATCAAAGGAATTATGAAAGCTAATCTATTATACACCTACCCCTATACTACTCTAAAAGGCAAACAAAAACTTAAGTATAATCAAACTTCCAGTGGAGCGAATCAAGTAGTTTTAAACCCGCAAGAAAAAAACAAATGATGCATCAGTAATAAAAATCTTAAGAATGGAAATGGGAAAATTGGGAAAATCAATCTAAGGTTCTTATTTACAAAGAAAAGGAAATGACATGAAAAATGGTTCATAAATTATTGTTCCAACCGTAAGTAAATTGGATCATAAGAAGTGGGTTGGAGATACTTAAGATCGTGATTGAAAAGAGCTTCATCAAAATTAAGAGTGGAGAATATATCTTTTGGAAATGTATCATTGTTATTGTATTGAAAATAACTGACTGGTTTGTGACCTGGTGAAAGATCAACTTTGTCTTCTTGATTTTTATTCAGATGTTCATTCTCATCATGTGCATCAGATCTGTTTGATTTCAATTTATTCGATCGAAATAACTTTTCATGTGAAATTTGATTTATAGAAAAGGTATATTTGGAACAAATATTTTGAAACTCAATCTCAATTTCAACCAATTCGTCCTCCAAAGATTTGTTATTTTTATTTTGTTCATAACAATCAGAATTAAAAGATGAAGATAAAGAATTTCCAGATTTTGAAAAATAGGTAGTATCGACATGTCCTTCAAAATCTGAAGTGTTAATAACATCTTCAAAACTTACTGTTTTAATATCTATGGTTCGATTAATTAGAGGAGTATTGATGTTACTTATGAAAGAAGAACTCTCAAAATATTTAGGAATATTGTTCATTTCGATCAAAGAAGAATGACAAGAGGACAAAGATTGATAACAAAGATATGAATCTTCTTGGTCTTTTTCATATATTTCATAACTAACTTGTACCCCTTTACGACTTAACAATGGAGAATTAAAATCTGAACCATATGATTCAATTCCATTGTTATCAAATAGATCAGGGTACAAAGAAAAATATGAAAAAGACATAAGTGCATGGAATTCGTCTCTTTGTAGAACATTTTCATACTTAGATTCCTCAAGAAGGTTTCTCTCCTCAAAAGAGATATGTGTGATAGGTTTCAAATCAGGATCTGCTCCTTCTTCTAAGGTAGTATCATAATTTTGTGAGATATGTTACCTTAAAGAATCACTTAAGTCAGAAAATGGTAATTGGGAAAACATATCACAAAATTCAAAATGATTAGTTGATTTAAGATCCATTAAAGGGTTAATAGGATGACAAATATCAGATCCTTGAAGTTCTTTAGTTAGGCTAGGGGAATATTGTTCAATATTATGATCAGGACTATCCCCTTGCACTACAGAAAAAATATTCTATGGAAAAATGATCCCCTTCATGATGTGGTAAACTTTGGTTTTCACCTGGAAAAAACATGGGTACATCAATAATCGAATTGCCCAAATCATCACATTGATTACAATCCATATCTAAGAAAGAGAAGGAATTCATTTCTATAATTTCTGAATCATTAGGTTCTTTGTGCAAATCTAAACCAAGATGTGGATGATTATCGATGTATAATTCAGATTTATCATCTACTAATTGGTCAGATTCATGCGAACCAGAAATAATATGCTGAAACCATTCAAGTATCAAAGGACGATCTATTAATGGGAATCTACAATAGAGATTACAATTTCTAATTGCAAAATATTCTAATGATTCATGCTCTTTTGAAGTGAGTTGTTTCCATTCATTGCATAATCTAACAAAGTCATAATGTCCAAAAGAAAGTATAAACATATCTAGAAATTGTCCAAAAGAGTGGATAGAGGAAAAAGGTAAGGTTACAAACCATCCCTTGACTCGTCCTTCAAATGTGAAGGCTAACAGTCTGCACAAAACATCTTGATCCAAAAATTCATTTAGAAGACAATTATACATAAATTGAAGAACATGTTCTCGTGCTAATATTTCTTCTTCACCATCAAATTTTAGTTCTATCAGATGCTTCAGCAAATCTATTTGAATATGAAAAATAATCTGTCTAGAGAAACAACTAAATATAGATTCTAGGGCCGGAGCCATTATAAAATAATCTGATTAACATAGCTCAAGTGACCTTATGTGTCGGATGGCGGCCCTCCTTCTAGAGCCATTTGTTAAGGCCTCAGGGGTGCAGGGTAATTGCAAGGTGTTGGAATGGGTCCAAGGCTTCCTACAGAGGGTGAAAACCCAGACTGAAAGGCTTCGAAAGACCCTATGCAAGGGAAGTTCTATCCCCAGCCTGTTTGGTGTGGCAATCTCCCATGGATATTTTGCCTCTGTTGGCACTCTATGAGTCGATGTTTCAATCAAAGGATCGGTTCTCTGGTTAAGGAAAACAATGTGTGAAAAATTTAGAAGTGTCCTAACTTAACCTATTTAAAACAGAAAGATCTACTCTAAGTTAGACCTATTCTAAGAAAAAGCTTGTTGTTGTGCAGATCAGTCTTTATGTGAGATGGATAAGTTTGTTTTCAAACTTCAACAAAAATGTAAAAGACGCATTCACTTATCATCTTAGATCATAATTAATTAATGAAAATTAAATGACGATAACAGAAGCATGTAAACCTGTTCAAGATAAATCTATAATCATTATGTTAATTGAAAAATTAATAATGATTATTTGGATGTTGATCATTTGCAAAAATCGATAAAGAAAATAAATTAATTGAGAGAAATTCAATTAAACATTTTCTCACACAAATCAGTTATAAAACGAAATCGGTATAACAGATATTCATGTGAAATCAGTTACTTGTAAAGATCAAATACTGTAGATGACAATTTGAAGTAAGAAATCAGACATCGTCAAAGAAATTTGAACAATAAACAAGAGTTGATTCAAAAGATTACTTCACTGTATAAACGAAGTATGTAAACAAAATTACAAAGCCCTATTAACACAGAGTATCTCCAGTTCGTCTCCTGCTAATTCCTAACTCCAAAATTATCCCCCTTTCCAAAGAGAGGTATTCCTCATTAAATAGGAAGTTGCAACAGAGTTCAAAATGGAAATTCCCAGAAGATAGGGATTACAAAATTCAGGTCAAACTATCGATCTAGATAATCCTGCCACTTATCCCATATTTCTAGCAACTCATCTATGCTCGGATAGTTGATAGATTATAAACCCAGCTGGGTGTTACATGTATTATTTTCCATATCATGCTTTGCAAACTTATGCCAAGTACAAAGGTAGATATGGATATTTCCCTCTATAGTGACTGGTTTCCTAATTAGTAGGCCCACATCATCAATGGTGATTTCATCAAGGGCTTTGATCTTCTGTTCAGCTTCCTCACATCTGCGTTCAATCTCCTCTAGTCGGCATTTAGGTGGATAGGCATCCAAAATAGAATCCATTAACGGGAGCTTCAAAATCACCATGATATTGTCCAGTACATACCAACGCCTAGTGAATATATCCTTTGACTTTCTGATGACCTCCTCAGTTGTCTCATTTAAATCGAGCCAAGTGTTCAGTGAGGCCTTAATATTCTTAAACTAAAAGCTGCTAAGAACTGGTATATCCTTTGGTTTGTCTTTTATATATCCCTATCATTCATAAACATTCTCTTGTGCCTTGGATACTTGGAGTCTTTTGGCTTCCTGTTCTTCAATAGTAGAAGACATCTTAGAGAAACTGATAAACGATTCTCTGATTTCATCTAGGGCAATGTATAACTTCTCCAACAACTTGTGGTGCTCCTGATTAACTTGGGAATCCAAATTCTTGAACTCGAGAGGTGTAAACATATAAAAATTAGAGGAGGCTACACTTGCAGTTGCATCCTCAACTTGCTTTTTCATAACAGACATTCTTTGAGCATTAGTATCATTCTGAGTTTGTGCCAAGCAAAGTTCATTATGGAGAGTGTAATTCTTCTGCTCCATATACTGTAACCTGTCTTCCCATGTCTTCCTAAGGTCAGCAACCTCAATTGTGTGTTTCTCTTTCGTATGAGCTAGATCCTCTTTGAGATTCTTGATTTCCTCTTCCCTCATATCAACTTCCCTATCGAGGACTTGGACTGAATCTAAATTTTCACTTGCAAAGGCCCCTAACGCCGCAGCAATTCAACTGCTTCAATCCAAGGGTTAATTGCTCTAGGATCCCATATTACCTAGTCTGGAACAAGTGTTTCTAACCCAGCTTGATCTTTACCTCTTTTCCTGGTTCTCTTAACTACTGCTCTCTCATCCTTGCTGTAGAAGTAGTTCCCAATAGGAACTATATCCGCATCTGCATATTCAATTTCCAACCCTGTGGAGGTAGATGGAATGCTTACTGTTGAGATCAGTGAAGGTGTCTGAGTGATAGGAGGGCTAGGCATAGGCACAGTGATTTGAGGAGTGTCCAGAGGTGTTAAGATAAGTTGGGTGACTGACAAATCTTGAGTTGGAGAAGGAACTGAAACAAAGGCTTCTGAAATTGAAACTTGGTTGTCAACATTAGCTGATGATGGTGAAAGGGAAAGTCAAGGTGTCTCACCAATGATGGAGGATAATGAAATGGATGTGGATAATTGAGAAGAGGTAGTAGAAGACTGAACCTTTGTGATAATGGATGATGGAATTGTGCAAAAGGCTAAGTTTTGTGGGAATGGAATAGTGGTGGTGGTGATAGTATGAAACAATTGTGATAAGGAAAATGGAATTGCCACCCCAGAAGTCAAGGCTGAAATTTCTTGAACAGATGGTAGAAACAATGCTTTGGTTGTGATATCAAGAGCCATTGTATCCTCTGACTCTTGTTGGTCGGCAAAAGAGTGATCCATCTCAATGGTGTTCAGCAATTTAGCAACTGTCTATGAATCTTGATTCAATTCTTGTATCACCAATACTGGAGTGTGAGGTTTCTCCTCAAGATCACAATCAATTATATCCTCAGGAGTAATTTGTGTTGGAGAAGCAATGGTCTTCTGCCTCTTGGCTGGGCTAACTATGATTATCATAAGATCATCTTCTTCCTGTGTACTTGCAGTAGATGCTTGGCTATCCTCAGTGAGTTTCTGAGGTTCAATTCCCTGAGTGCCCAATACTGAGTTGAATTGTGCTAACCCTTGTTTGAACTGATGAACTATCTATAGAAGAATTGTGACTTCTTCAACTAGCTTTATTTGAGTAGGAGGATCCAAGGGGGCTTTGCCTTTTTCCCCATATGAACAAGTAATCATTAGAGGAGTTTTAGCTTTATGAGCATCCTTTTCTTCTCTTTCTCTTCTTACCTGCTCTATCAGGTTCAACTACATAATTCTGTAACTCAGGGTCCTGGCCTTAAGATATTTATGATAATACATAATGTTATGCTACTCTTCCAAATTATTGGGCTCGGCAAGTACTTCAGAAAAAGTGCTGACTCCTTGGTAGATAAAATCATCTGGAATCACCTCATGGACATACTCTATCTTAACATGGATCTACTTGAGGTGTGCATCAAGAAGTTTCTTGCGATCATGTTTCCTTTTGGGAGCAAGTCCCAACCTTAAAACATCCAACTATTCACCGAGCACTATAGCCCAATTTGAGGTTGGAATAACCAGTGGCCCAAGGTTCAAACAAAACTTAGGACATCCTTTCTTTCTAGGAACTATAAGCTTCTTATACACACCTTCTATTACAGTCTAAAAAAAAACTTCTTGTATAACCAACCTATTAGGAACTATCCTAGGAAGAAGGTGTACTGTGTCACTTCCATAAACTCTAATGTATGAGAAATATTCACCAACATGCCAATCACCAATGGTGTTGATGAAAGCCCTGACATTAGCCGAAAATGCAGGCGCTTCCTGCTTGAAAATATTGAAATAAACAGTTCCCATAAAATGATCACAGATGTCAAAAAATAAAGGAATGAAGTTCCCATCCCATGAATGTTGAGTGATAAATGTGAACAGGTCGGTCTGAAGGGGTCCAATTCCAACCTAGGTTTGGATATTGGAATTTTGAACAGAAAACATCAATTACATATGCTGAGAGGTAAAAATGTGGTTTCTTTAGGGCCAGTGCTTTCTCATATTCTTCAATGGCATTTTTCAATTCAGACGAGAGGATAGAAGCCCATGGGAAAGAATCGTCGCTAGTTAATACATGATGTGCAATGGGTGCCCATTCATCTTTGAAGACAGAACAGTTGGGAAGGACAAAAATCCTACAAAGCATGGCTACTAACAAAGAGTAGGGTTCTCTGAACCATACGATAGGGTACAGGTTGTCGGATTTAGGTACAAAAGCATTAGGTTTGACCATCCATTATTTTAACATGTCGTTGAAGTTATACCGAGTTTTCGAGGACTGTATGAAATCGGGACTAAGGGTCTGTGCATGTGGTTTAAGAGCAAAAGATCGAATAAAGACCTTAGGCAGAAATTGGTCAATTGAGACCCTATGCTATCATTAAACAACTGATCTTTGGGGTTTTCATTCTCAATTATCCATTTGATAGCATCTGTGCAAGAGAAAATGGCAGGATGAGCAGCGATGGCGTGTATCTGAGAAGCCCTAATTTTATCATACATAGGTTGGTCATTTTCAAAGTGGGAAAGGTCGTCATTGTCAAATATTGCATATATGTTTGATCGATCCATATGATAGGTCTCTGTAACCCTTTCACTTGTATCAGAGAAAATACCAAAATTGGGATCTTTGGTCAGGGAATCTTTGTTAACTGTCTTAGACTAGGTGTTTTTCGACATGGTGGCAGAGCTTTGAAAATATGACAAATAGACGAAAAGAAACTCAAAACTAAAATCAAAATAACAAAAATACCAATTGCAAATGCAACAGTGATAGAAAACCAACCTGGAGTAACATAAAACTAGTAAAACAACCCCCTGGTACGAAATCCGTAGTAAAAATTCGGCGCAGCAGGATAATTTCCAACAGTGAAAATGATAAAAGAAAATAAAGAAAAACCCTCATTTATTGATTTTCCAGGTTAAATCATAACCATGCGATTAGAAGGAATAAACGGCTAAGATTAGCTGATGTGGAACGCGGGTTCGGGATGGAAAACTGACCACAGAGGTAAAAATGAGTTTCCGAAAGCCGCAACCCAAAACTTGTGGGTTGCGGGTTCCATGGACGAAAAAAATCATCAAAATCAGAAAATCTTTTCCCGCATCCCGCAACCCGACATTTCAGGTTGCGAGTTTCGGGAACACACAATATGAATGAAGGTAAAGCACACTCCCTAAAGCTGAAAGCCACAATTGCGGGTTTCGTATTTCGGGGTGTCAAAATCCCAAAATTATTATCAAGAGAATCCCGCAACCCGCATCCTTTGGGTTGCGCGTTTTGGGAGGACCAATCTCAAAAAACTAAAAACTAACCCCGCAACCCGCACCTTTCGGGTTCGGGGTTTCGGGGTGTCCAAATGTCGGATTTCGGGAAAGCAGAAAAAAAATGATGAAAATACCCAAAATTTAGATCTTGCTACGACCGAAACACTTAGAAAATTCCTAGAATGATGATCAAAGGTACAAGCATAAGACTACTGAAACCAAGTTAAAAAAATCTCATATTCACAACAACACTTACCCAAATACCTTTGAGTTTATTTTAGAATTGGGGCTGTCGTGCTTAACTGAATCACGGGATCTGTTTTGGTCACAACACGAAGGGACGGATGATCCTTCTTGGCGAAAGTCAGAAGCCGGGAAAAATATTGTTTATATGTTATAGCTTAGATAATCTCCATTCTAGGATGAATTCTTCATTAATTTCGAAGAAAGAACATTGACAATATTTAAATGTGTGGATCAGAGCATATAAAATGAATTCTAACTCAAATATTACAGTCATCTATGAGGCAAAGCGATAAGATGGTGTAACACGAAATACATTCACAAAAGAGAAATTAAAAGACTGAAGAAAATAACAACACATGAATCTCTGTTTCGGATATACTTGTACTTCTGTTATTCATTAAATTCTTCAAAAAATATTACGTCACTCTATTTTTTGCTCTCGGATCAAACCCCTATTACTTTGTAAAATCAAAATTTATACAAAACGTTCATTGAATTCTTCGCTAAAAAAAGAAATTTCAAAGAAATCTACCAATGGGGCATCCAAATCTATTCTCAAATTTAAATTAAGGCATTTGAATATTTATTCCTGACATAACCTGTGTTTTGGTTTCCCAAATCTTTCAACAATTTTCCATTTCTCTTGAGTTGGGATTTGATAATCCATCATTTCTTTCACCATCACCTCCAATTCTATGCATTCTATGTAACATACATCTGGCAGACCCTTCTTAATCATTAAAAATTGTTCAAGTATTTCAAAATCATCGATCAATTTATCAACTATTGTCTTTCAATTTAACCCTTTGACCATGACATAGGATCATAATTTATCCTTTCAGCATCTTGGAAATCCATAATATTTAGTAATTTTTCTACTATAGGGAGAACTGCCTTATTCTTAATGATGAATGGACCAACTATAAGAGGGAATTTCACATCCGATGCTTTTTTGAAAGCACGGAAATTTTCTCCTTCGGAATGCAACCTTTGTCTAATAAATTCTAGGGAAAAAACCCTCGCTGTTAAAAGGCTAGCAACAGATATGGTGCTCCAGTAAAACCATACACCCTAATTATAGTATGTTCTCTATACAAGAACCAATCACCCGTTTGGCCTTCTGGTGTAGGCTGCAAAGTTTCTTTCACTTCTTCTAACACTCTCTACATTTCAGCATTAAAAATAATTATGTAAACTTCTGCCATGATTTTATGGGTGAACTCAAACATATTGATATATTTAGGAAGGTCATGAGAAAAGATGGTACCAATAAACTTGGATTCCGAAATGTTTGAACACAAGAACAGCTTCAGGAGATATGATTGATATCTGAAATGCTTCAACTTGTTGAAATTCACCAACTGGACATGAATCGCTTCAGCTAGGAATTCATCAAAATCAAAATACACACCAGACTCGACTGTGACTCTGGTGAAATTACTTGGAGAAGGAAACCTAATATAACTTCCGTGATTGACTTATCACTATCTAGACCTAAAATTTGACTCAACAAGGACAAAACTAACTGGGTATCTCGCTGAAAGACACCAATACTCAAAGGGAATGATAAGTTTTCATGCGACTGACAATCTTTCAAGACTTGTAATAAAGACTTGTCTTTTTCTACAGGACTGCAGTTTCTATAAAACTTTACCAAATTTTCTTCGTTAAACAACTCAGGGCTTTTGGGAAATGTTTCAGGTAAACGTAGAACCTCACGAATAGTCTGCGCATTTACTCGGCATAGAATTCTGGTCATTTTTACATTAATGATTACCCTTTCGCCTTGCGAATAATTCTCCGCACACCAACAAACAAATTCGGGGAAGTGTAGGGTTTGTTCGACACAAAAATAGTATAGAAAAGAAGCAAAAACATTAAATACATCCCTTCCCTGCGAATTAAACTCCATTAATTTCTCCTTAGACTGCGAAATACTACACACAGAGTCATCCAATTTTTTAGCGCCTTTTCCACCTCCGCCCTTGGAGTGAGAGACCTTATGTAAAGACCTTAGAATAGTGACAATATTTGCATTGTTCCTCTCTATAAACATTAATAAGCAATGTTATATTAATGTTAAATAACCCAAGAATCCATATAGAATAAATTTAAAAAACATAAAGACAAAAATGCTAACAATATGAAGAAATCACTTGTTTGATGAATTATACCAATTCTAGACATTGTTTGCAGATGGGTTTGTAGAAGATCTAGTGTAACATGGGAAGAAGTCGATGAAGAAGAGGGAGAGATGACCATAAGGGATAAGAGAAGTCTAAACAACAAGATCAATCTTCCAAGATGGCATTGAGATGAAACATTAAATTAGGAAAAGAAGGAGAGATCACATGTCGTAGCAATAACATCTAAGGTTGGTGTTGTTTTATTACACAACCCATTTCATATTAGCTGCATTATTCTATTTTCCATGTTGTGTCCCTTTTTAATAAATTTGTTAAAATTGAAAAATTGCAATTTTTGGCCAATTCGATCCTTAGACTATTAATGACTTGAATGCTTCTAAATGGCTCCAAATGCTTCTGATTTGGGTCTGAATGTGTTTGAAAGGTATTCGGACATAAAAAGCGACAAAATTTGTATCGTTCCTCTCTACATCTTTTAATAAGCAATGTCTAACCGAGATAAACCAAGAACCCATATAGAGGAAATTGTAGAAACATAAAAAATACCTACAATTTTAAAAAAACATTTGAAAAATATTCATAACCATTGAGATGTAATATGACACATTTATGCATCTATTATAGGGTTGGAAAATTCCAAAATACTTCAGCCACTTGCATTTACAATCAGATAATGAAAGGCAGAATTACTAGGAAAATCTATGTTGAAGCCCCCAAGGGTAGATGGCTCCAAAAGACTCTTTAAAGGATTTCGAATTGGGTATGAAGGTATATGAAGGGTATTAAGACATAAAAAGGAACCTCATCGGTGATTTTAGACTAATATCAAAATACTTCTACAACATCCATTTAAGTTCAGGAGAAGTTGGGGAATTTTACTAGTCAAATCGAGGTTCAAAACCCCCAAGGGTAGGGGACAATGATGGATTCCCAAATGTTGTAAGACCTTCCCAAATTTAAGAATAGAGACACGGTAAGGATAAAGTACTTCAATGATCTCCCCAATGCATCATCAATTAGTTTCTATAGGCTTCTGCAACTAGCATAAATCAGATGTTTGTATACATGTCTTCACATACTAAGGGAAATGCTAGTAAACTTCACCACTGGTTATGAAATTTGAGATTTAGGATCCAAGGACTTGTGAAATGTTAATGAAACTTCTTCATAAAATTAATGACACTCCATACATCAACAAAATCACAAATATTGACTTATACAATTCCAAATAATGTCTCTTCAAGCTCCGGCAACAAGATATAGGGAAAATGGAACCATTTATGCATTGTTTGGTATTTTTACATAGTTTAACTTGGTATTTCGACCTGAGATTCTTCTGAGCATTAAATACAGAGTATATATATCAGAATACAAATAAATGGATATTATTGGACCATCACAAAATCTATTCTCCTTCTTTGTTCTTGTGACTTTTTTAAACTTCTCAAGTCCTCCCTAGGTACATCTCAGGTCTAATTACACTGTGTCTGAAAAACCTGTCATGGCATCAATTGAATCTGATGAAGCATCACTCAATAGCTTCAAGTTCGATGCCATAGGTGTGGCCATGGACTTGCATTCCATCATCCTGAACCACTTCAGGATCTCTACTGCATACTTATTTGTCCAAGGAAGATTCTATCTACACTCTGCCACACCTTCATGCCTAGAAATTAGTGCATCATACCCAAGTCCCTTATCTCGAACTTGGCAGCAAGATTCCTCTTCATGTCAGCAATCAACCCATCCTCACCTGTCACAACCAGGTCATCCACATACAGTAGGAGTATCACCGGATTGCCTTCCTCAACCTTCTAGTGAAGGTTGGAATCGGCTCTACTCTTGGTAAAGCCCAAACTAGTCAGGAAGCTGTCAATTCTGCTGTACCATGTCCTAGGTGCCTGTTTTGAATCGTACAAGGCTTTCTTTAGTCTACACACATGAGTCTCCCTGTCATGTGTCTCAAACCAGAGTGGTTGCTACACATATACTCCCTCTTCCACTACACCATTCAAGAATGCTATCCACATATCCCGTAACTTTCTAGATGCCTTCCATCTCTACCAAAACATTGTTAAGAGTGTGCACTACTCCAACATGTCAACAAAGAGGTTTCATTCTAGATAAGTAGCAATGGAATGTTGTACAGTACCATAGACCACTTAGTACCTATTACTTGCATATAAGTAGTATCTTGTTCATAATTTAATGCAATTTTTTTCTAACATGCATACTATACATCCTAAATCTAGGAACATAAGTATGCATATGAGTGAACAACATTATTTAAGTAATCATATATTATACAATAAATAATAATTCAAATACTTATCTTTGTTGGGTTGTTGGGTGGACTCCCTCTCAATCTTTGCTTCCTTGCAGGAACTCCTTCAATTCTAGCTTCTTCCTTGAAGGAACTTCTTCAATTCCAGCTTCCATATTATACAAGAAATAATAATTCAATTCCAGCTTCTTCCTGTGAGCATTCCTCCCACAGCCTGCTAAATGTGATGAGATTCTTCCTAGCACAAATTCCTTGGATGAAGGAAGCCCATGACCTAGGAGGACAATTCTAGGTGGTCATCACTATTTCTCCATTCTCTATATATTCTTCTGTTAAATTTTCAGAATTTACTTCAATCTGATCTAGGATCTTAACTGAGAGAACAACATGTACATCAAATCTATAGCATATCAATCATGGACACAATAATGCAAGCACAGAAGAGACACAGAGTTTACTTGGGGAAAACCATAAAGGTGAAAAACCCCAATAACTTCCTCAGAGATAGATAGAGCAATGATACAACTAGAATACAAGAGATAGTCTTCTCCTAGCAGCAGAGCCTCCTCCTCATAAGTGCGCCACTTTCCAAATGAGAGAAGTGTGTGAATGAATGATCAAATAGAGATCTCTCGATCTCTATTTATACTTGTTATGTCCCGCCCAATAAACTAATGGGGCCTACATGTCTAGCTTAGCCCATGGTTAACTTAATCCAGGCTGATTCCACACTTGGTGGTCTAATAACCCTTTGACCCACATGGACGACCCCCAATAGGGTGGTCTAATAACCCTTTGACCCACATGACTTATACAGGGCCGACCCCAACAAGGTGGTCTAATCACCCATCAAGTATAAGTTATGACACTTACAATATAAATGATGACACTTCCGTATAGAGGAATAATAACATCTCTATAGGAGTACAAAATAAATATATGAAATACATGGGTGAAATACATTCTAAAGTTACATATACATCAACACTCCCTCTTAACTAGGAAGGTATTTCTCGACACAAGTCTGCTAGCACAAGTCTTCTTCTCTGGATCATCATCAGTGAATCATCATCCTCGAATCATCATCATCGTCACTGCTGCTGCTATCTTAATCAATCTCTGAATCTACTCGTCATAGGAAGTTCTACAAAGCCAGTCCTTTTTCATACTGGATGTAGGCCCACCACCTGCGGGTCTTCATCCTCACTGGCCATACTGTGGAAATCTCAGTACTTATTACGTGCGTCACAAAACCTTGAAAGAGCATCCCAGGATGTTATGGGTACACAACTCCGACTTGTAGGATCTCCCAGGGCCATATTATATGTGACCTCACCACAAAACCTCGCAAGAGCATCCCAGGATGTTACGAGCACACAGCTCTACCTATAGGATATCCCAGGGACAGATTACATGTGGTCACCACAAAACCTCGCAAGAGCATCCCAGGCTGTTATGAGCACATAGCTCTAACTATAGGATCTCCCAGGGACATATTACATGTGGTCATGGAAAAACCTCGCAAGAGCATCCCAGGACTTATTACGGGCACACAGCCCAACCTATCAGATCTCTTAGGTACAGATTATATGTTGTTGATGTATATGTAACTTCGGAATGTATTTCATCTATGTATTTCATATATATTTATTATACCCTTATTAGAGATGTGTTATTCCTCTATAAGGAAGTGTCGTCATGTGGATTAACAAGTGTCACAAGTGTGTGTACTTGCCGATGGGTTATTAGACCACCATGTGTGGGGTCGGCCCTAAAATATATATTATATTGTGGATGTACCTAGATAGACAAGTCGGCCCCATAAGGTCACTGGGAAAACAGGTTAGTATAAATAGAGATCAGGAGATCTCTATTTAGATCATTTGGAAAGTCATCTCTCTCTCACTTAGAAAGTGGCGCACTAGTGAGGAGGAGGATCATCTGCTTCTAGGAGACTATCTCAAGTGTATTTTGGTTGTACTTTGGTTGAGCCATTGCTCTCTCTATCTCTGAGGTAGTTGTGGGGTTTTCCACCTTAGGGTTTTCCCCACGGAAACTCTGTGTCTCTTGTCTCTCATGCTTTTGATTCTTGTGATGCTTGTGATGCTTATTGTGATTGTTATGCATTGATATACTGTATATGTTATTCTCTCAGTGAAGATCCTAGAGTATTGTGAATTAATGCTCAAAATTTAACATGGTATCAGAGCTAACCAGAGAAGAAGACATTGTGCAGTGACGAAAACTTGAGTTTCTTGTTTATTGGGTTTCTCTCCACATATTATGGAAAAGCAGTATAGTAGATTGACTCTACTCATCAAGGAGAATCTATCTGTCCAATCAGAATTTAATTCTGAGCATTTTCAGATTTGGCCCTAAAAATTAGGGTTTCCACAACAATAGGAATTTCTGAAATCTGAAGACATAGCTAGAAGCGCCTTGCAAAAATTGAAGTTTAGAGCTTTGGATCAAGATTTTTGGCTAGGTAGATCTCTGGGAAACTCAAACCCTAATTCAGGGCTTCCCCAAGTGAACCTGGGAGGACAAAAAGGAAAATCTGAAGGGTAAATCTTTGCTGATCTAAAATTCTGAATACACCAGGCCGATTAGCTCATCAAGGCACATCTTTCTATCCTTTCAGAAAATTGAAATTCACATTTTGAATTTTTAGGGTTTTTCAGACAAACCCTAATCTGGGACCAGATCCAGTTTTCAGCATTTTAACTGGTAAGACCTAAATCTTTTCTATTTCCATTTGAAGTACTCTTTAAGATGTCTCACCACACCAAGCTTGAGGATAAGCTTGAAGGAGCTGATAAATTCCGAGCATGGAAGTATAGGATTGGGTTAATCTTGGAAGAAAATGAGTTGGACTCATATGTAAAAGAAGACATCCCTATCCTAGAGGATGAAGAGGATAAGGTTTTGCATAAGAAAAACTTGGTCAAGGCAAAGAGAATAATTGTTGATTCTATCAAAGACCATCTCATACCCCATGTGTCTTCTCTAAAGACACCCAAGGAGATGTTTGACTCTTTGACCAAGCTATTTGAAGGGAAGAACATAAATCGGAAGATGACCCTACGGAACCAATTGAAAGGAGTAAAGTTTCAGAATGGAGAAACCATTCAATCTTATTTTTCAAGGGTCTACCAGATCAAGGAACAACTAGAAGCAGTGGATGAAATGGTGGAGAATGGTGAAGTGGTGATGACTACTCTAAATGGCCTACCCAGGTCATGGGATTCCTTTATTCAAGGAATTTGTGCAAGGAAGAAGTTGATCTCCTTGAACAGATTGCGGGAAGAATGCTCTCAAGAAGAAGCTAGGCTTGTGGCCCGAGAAGAAAAGATGGGAAATGAAGATCAAGCTCTCACATCACATTCCAGGAAAGGCAAGTCCAAGAAGGAATCATCTCATAACAGAAGATTCTCACACCACCATTAGCATAAAGATAAGAAAGATCTCAGATGCTTCAATTGCAATGAGAAAGGACACTTTGCTTTAGATTGTCCCAAGAAGAAGAAAGACAACAACAACAACTTCAATAAGAAGAAGAAGAATAACAAAAGAAGATATCATGCTCATGCTACCGAAGATGATGAAACCCCAAAGAAGAAGGCTAGGGAAGAAAGTGATAGTGATGATGACTCATCAAGTGAAGAAGAATATGTTCTAATTTCTGCTCTCACAGGTACTATCTCCCATGGTTGTAATGATTGGTTGATTGATAGTGGGGATTCCAAACACATGACTGGGTTTAAGGAATATTTTGTGAATCTATATGAACATGAATCACCCCATAAGGTGAAACTTGGGGATGATTATCAATACCCAATCAAAGGAAGTGTTGAAGCCTCCTACAACCTAAATTCTGGAAAATCTTTGATGATGAAAGAAGTCCTTTATGTACGTGGGCTCAAGAAGAACTTACTCTCCATCTCTACATTGGATGCAGAAGGTATGAGGGTTGCATTTATGGATGGCCAAGTCCTAATGTGGCCAAAGGGAAAGAACATAGATGATGTAGTAGTGATTGGAGAGCAAGAGGGAGGTTTGTATAAATTGAAGGGACAACCTGAACATGCCATGATACATGAATCCATGGAGCCAAGTGAACTTTGGCATAGAAGACTTGCTCATATGCACTATAGGGCACTTCCAATTGCAAGCAAGGCTGTAGAGGGTCGTCCTGAAATCAAGACCAAACATGAAGGTGTTTGCAAAGGATGTGCAAAAGGTAAGAACATTAAGAAGGCTTTCCCGAGCAGTGAAAGCAAGGAAAAAGACATCCTGAAAATCATCCACTTAGATGCATGTGGTCGTATGTCATCCAGTTCTCTGAGTGGGTATGTTTACTATGTCTCATTTATTGATGACTTCTCCGGGAAGACTTGGGTATACTTCTTGAAGAGAAAAGATGAGGTGTTTGATAAATTCAAGGAATTCAAAACCTTGATGGAGAATCAAACTGACAAGAAGATCAAAATATTCAGATCTGACAATGGTGGAGAATTCACCTCAGGTGACTTCAAGAATCTTTGTAGTGATTCAGGGTTTAAGAGGGATTTGAATGCTCCTTATAATCCTCAACAGAATGGAGTTGCAGAAAGGAAGAACAGAACAATCATGGAAGCAGCAAGGGCAATGCTGCATGACCAGGATCTACCTATGCATCTATGGGTAGAAGCAGCTAGAACAGCTATATAAGTGCAGAACATAACACCCCACAATATATTGGATAACAAGACACTAGAAGAGGTCTTTTCTGGTAAGAAACCTGAAGTCAGACATCTTAGAATATTTGGTTGTCCAGTATACACTCATGTCCCAAAGGAAAAGAGGACTAAACTAGATCCTTCAGGAAAGAAGGGTATCTTTGTGGGTTACAGTGAAAGCTCGAAGGCTTACAGAATATACTTTCCAGGGTTCAAGAAGATTGATGTCAGCAGGGATGTAACATTTGATGAAAACTCATCCTTCATCAAATCAAGGAAGGTACCTATCGAAGTTTATGAAGAACCTAAGGAAACTAGATTTCAAGACACTACCATGACTGAAGCAGTTCCAGAAGTTGTTCGTGAGTTTGAAGATTCGCAAGAACCTGTAGATCCACCCCGTGAGGATAACTCTCACAAGAGGAAACCTGCATGGGCTAGAGAGCTCATTCAAGATGCAGAAAGATTTGGCATTCCAGAAGAAGAACACAGAGCAAAGAAGAGAACCAAATCACATACCAACTATGTTGCTTTACTCTGTGACATTATGAACAAAGAGCCTTCCAGTTATGAAGAAGTAGCGGAAAAGAAAGAATGGAAGGATGCCATGGTTGAGGAATACCAATCAATAATGAAGAATGATGTTTGGGAAGTTGTACCAAGACCTAAAGAGAAGTTTGTTGTAACTTCTAAAGGACCTACAAAATCAAGCATGCTATAGATGGCAATGTAGAGAAATACAAAGCAATATTCATAGCTCATGACTTCTCTCAGAAAGAGGGAATAGATTATGAAGAAACTTTTGCACCTGTAGCCAAGTATACTTCCATCAGAACAGTACTTTCCTTGGCTGCAGCAATGAAATGGAAAATACACCAGATGGATGTCAAGACTGCTTTCTTGAATGGTGTAGTTGAAGAGGAAGTATATGTCGAGCAGCCACTCAGTTTCGAAATACATTACAGGGATTCATATGTGTGCAGATTGAAGAAAGCCTTGTATGGCTTGAAACAAGCTCCTAGAACTTGGTATGGTAGGATGGACAGTTTCCTATCTAGTTTGGGCTTTACCAAGAGTAAAGCGGATTCCAACCTTTATTACAAGGTTGAGGAAGCGAATCCTTTGATTCTACTCCTGTATGTGGATGAATTATTTGTAATAGGAGATAACAGATTGATTGCAGATACTAAGAGGAAGCTTGCTGCCGAGTTCGATATGAAATATTTAGGAATGATGCATTATTTCCTAGGTATGGAAGTGTGGCAGAGTACAGGTGGGATCTTCCTTGATCAAGGGAAGCACACAGTAGATATCCTGAAGAGATTCGGGATGATGGATTGCAAGGCCATGGCCACACCTATGGCATCGAATCTGAAGCTTCTATGTGATGCTTCATTTGAGCCGGTTGATGTCTCTATGTATCGTCAGATGATTGGGTCCTTGATGTACCTGACAAACACGAGACCAGATATTTGCTTTGCGGTGAACACATTGAGTCAATTCCTGACAGATCCAAGGAGTGTTCATCTGGTTGTTGTAAAGCATGTTCTAAGGTACTCGAAGGGTACAGTGGATTATGGGCTCAAGTATGAGGCAAATCAAAAGTTTAACCTGCAGGGTTATGTTGATTCAAATTGGGTTGGCAGTGCTCTAGATAGGAAGAGCACATGTGGGTGCTGCTTCAGTATGGGATCAGGTGTGATCTCTTGGTTTAGCAGGAAGCAGTCCTCTGTAGCACTAAGTACAACTGAGGCAGAGTATGTTGCAGCCTGTTCAGCTAGTTGTGAGGTAGTATGCTACGAAAGCTACTGTCTTAATTATTTGATCTCCTGTTAGATGCTACTGGTATCTTCTATGATAACCAGAGTTGTGTGAAGCTGTCTGAGAACCCCGTTTTTCATGATAGGTTGAAACACATAGAGATCAAATATCACTATATCAGGGATATGGTGTAGAGAGGATTTGTGAAGCTCCTGTATGTTGCGACGGACGAGCAGATTGCAGATGTGCTGACAAAGCCACTGGCTAGGGTGAAGTTCGAGTACTTCAGAGAGAGGCTTGGTGTTCTTCGGATTGATGACACTTCAAGGAAGAAGTGATGGACACATTTGCTGAAGCCATTCCAAGCATGTTGGAAGGAGGATCCTTCACATGGCTGTGGATGTAAGCGCTGGATGATGAGCATCAGGATGATGTTCTGGTTTCTGCTTTGTATGATCAGTTGGATCATTTTTATATGTATATGTATGTTCACATCATGTTGGATGCTTGGACCATGTATCTGTATATGTATCAGGTGGATACATTGTATGATCAGGTAGATCATGTATGTTGATATGTATCATGTATGATCAGGTGGATCATGTATTTGTATTTGTATCAGGTGTATGCATTGTGTGATCAGGTGGATCATGTATTTGTATTTGTATCAGGTGTATGCATTGTATGATCAGGTGGATCATGTATGATGATATGTATCAGGTAGATACTTGGTATGCATCAGGTAGATGCATTGTATGATCAGCATGATCATGGATGACGAGCTTTAGGATGTTGCTCCAGATGACATGCAACAAGATGTTGCAGTGATGATAATCAGGATGATCATGTGTACATCAGGATGATGTATGGTGAGTATCAGGTTGATACTCTGTGGCCATGGAACAGGTTGTGCAGATAAGCATGTAATCTGTGCCTTGGGAGATTTGCAGATAGTCTTTCGAGGTTTTTCCTACGGCATTTAGTTTGTACCCTGGGATATCTGGAAAATGCTATTTCGAGGTTTTGCTTGGGAGGACATATAATTTGTGCCTTGGGAGATCTGCAGATAGTCTTTCGAGGTTTTTCCTATGGCATGTAATTTGTGCCCTGGGATATCTGGCAGATTCTCTTTCGAGGTTTTGTCCTATGGCATGAAATTTGTGCCCTAGGAGATCCGATAGGTTGAGCTGTGTGCTCGTAATTAGTCATGGGATGCTCTTTCAAGGTTTTGCCATGACCACATGTAATTTGTGCCCTGGGAGATCCGATAGGTTGAGTATTGTGCTCGTAATCAATCCTGGGATGCTCTTTCGAGGTTTTGTGGTGACCACATGTAATTTGTGCTTTGGGAGATCTGATAGGTTGAGCCTTGTGCTCGTAATCAGTCTTGGGATTCTCTTTCAAGGTTTTGTGGTGGGGTCACATGTAATAAGTCCCGGAGATCTGGACAGGATGAAAAAGGCCTCAGATGCTCTTTAGGGTTCTTGCTAGTCAAGAGACTCTTTTAAGGTTTTGTGATGCATGTAATAAGTCCTGAGATTTCCACAGTATGGCTAGTGATGATGAAGACCTGCAGGTGGTGGGCCTACATCCAATATGAAAAAGGACTGGCTCTGCAGAACTTCCTATGATGAGTAGAGTAAGAGATTGGTTGAGATAGCAGCAACAGTGACGATGATGATGACGATGCATCGATGACGATGATCCCGATAAGAAGACTTGTCTAGCAGATCTGTGTCGAGAAATACCTTCCTAGTTAAGAGGGAGTGTTGATGTATATGTAACTTCAAAATGTATTTGATCTATGTAATTCATATATATTTATTGTACCCTTATTAGACATGTGTTATTCCTCTATAAGGAAGTGTCGACATGTGGATTGAGAAGTGTCGCAAGTGTGTGTACTTGCCGATGGGTTATTAGACCACCATGTGTGGGGTCAGCCATGAAATATATATTATATTATGGATGTATCTAGCTAGACAAGTCGGCCCCATAAGGTCACTGGGAAAATAGGTTAGTATAAATAGAGATCAGGAGATCTCTATTTAGATCATTCGGAAAGTCATCTCTCTCTCACTTAGAAAGTGGCGCACTAGTGAGGAGGAGGATCATCTGCTTCTAGGAGACTATCTCAAGTGTATTTTGGTTGTACTTTGGTTGAGCCATTACTCTCTCTATCTCTGAGGAAGTTGTGGGGTTTTTCACCTTAGGGTTTTCCCCACGTAAACTCTGTGTCTCTTGTCTCTCATGCTTTTGATTCTTGTGATTCTTGTCATGCTTATTGTGATTGTTATGCATTGATATACTGTATATGTTATTCTATCAGTGAAGATCCTAGAGTATTGTGAATTAATGCTCAAAATTTAACATATGCCATAGGACAAAAGCTCAAAAGAGAATCTGCCAGATATCCTAGGGCCATATTATATGCCATAGGAAAAACCTCGAAAGACTATCTGCAGATCTCCCAGGGCCAAATTATATGTCCTCCTAGAGCAAAACCTCAAAAGAGCATTTTCCAGATATCCCAGGGCCAAATTACACGCCATAGGCAAAACCTCGAACGACTATCTGCAAATCTCCCAGGGCCAAATTATATGCTCATATGCACAACCTGATCCACGACCATAGAGTATCATCCTCATACTCACCATACATCATCCTGATGTATACATGATCATCCTGATCATCATCACTGCAACATCCTGCTGCAAGTCATCTGGAGCAACATCCTGAAGCTCGTCATCCATGATCATCCTTATCATACAATGCATCTACCTGATGCATACCAAGTATCTACCTGATACATATCATCATACATGATCCACCTAATCATATAATGTATCCACCTAATAAAAATACAAATACATGATCCACTGATCATACATGATACATATCAAGATACATGATCTACCTGATCATACAATGTATCCACCTGATACATATACAGATACATGGTCCAAGCATCCAACATGGTGCATATACAAAATACATACAAATGTTCCAACCGATCATATCCAACATCCAACATGATGCATACATACATATACATATAAATGATCCAATTGATCATATCTAGCATCATCCCGATTCATATACAGAGCAGTAACTGGAGCATCGTCCTGATGCTCATCATCCAACGCTTACATCCACAGCCATGTGAAGGATCCTCCTTCCAACATGCTTGGAATGGATTCTGTAAATGTGTCCATCACTTCTTCCTCGAAGTGTTATCAATCTGAAGAACACCAAGCCTCTCTCTGAAGTACTCGAACTTCACTCTGGCTAGTGGTTTCGTCAGCACATCAATAATCTGCTTGTCTGTCGCAACATACAAGAGCTTCACTGCTCCTCTCTACACCATATCCCTGATATAGTGATATTTGATCTCTATGTGTTTTGACCTGTCATGAAACACTGGGTTCTCATACAGCTTCACACAACTCTGGTTATCACAGAAGATACTAGTAGCATCCAACGGGAGATCAAATAACTCAGACAGTAGCTTTCGAAGCCATACCGCCTCACAACTAACCGAACAGGCTGCAACATACTCTGCCTCGGCTGTACTCAGTGCTATGCAGGACTGCTTCCCGCTAAACCAAGAGATCACACTTAATCCCATACTGAAGTAGCACCCAGATGTGCTCTTCCTATCTGCAGCACTGCCTGCCCATAATCAACTATACCCTTCAGGTACCTCAGAATATGCTTTACAACAACTAGGTGAACACTCCTCGGATCCATTAGGAACTGTCTCAATGTGTTCACCGCAAAGAAAATATCTGGTCTTGTGTTTGTCAGGTACATCAAGGACCCAATCATCTGATGATACATAGTGATATCAACTGGCTCAAATGAAGCATCACACAGAAGCTTCAGGTTTGATGCCATAGGTGTGGCCATAGCCTTGCAGTCCATCATCCCGAACCTCTTCATGATCTCTATTGCATACTTCCCTTGTCCAAGGAAGATTCCATCTGCTCTCTGCCACACCTCCATGCCAAAAACAAATAGTGCATCATCCCCAAGTTCTTCAACTTGAACTCGGCAGCAAGCTTCCGCTGCATGTCGGCAATCAATCTATCCTCACATGTTACAAATAGGTCATCCACATAGTAGTGTCATTGGATTTCCTTCCTCAACCTTGTAGTAGAGGTTGGAATCCACTTTACTCTTGGTAAATCCCAAACTGGATAGAAAGCTGTCTATCCTACCATACCAAGTTTTGCACATATATGACTCCCTGTCATGTGTCTCAGAACTAAGGGGCCGCTCCACATACACTTCTTCTTCAACTACACCATTCAAGAAAGCTATCTTGAAATCCATCTGGTGTATCTTCCACTTCATCACTGCAAACCAGAGCAAGTACTGATCTAATGGAAGTGTATCTGGATACAGGAGCAAAAGTCTCTATGCTACCACCTGCAGCATGCTTGATCTTGTAGATCCTCTTGGAAGTCACTACAGACTCCCCTTCAGGTCTTGGGACTGCATCCCAAACATCTTCATGATCAACTGGTAGTCCTCGATCATGGCATTCTTCCCAGATCCTGGGAACTTCAATATTTTCAATAGATAACTTTGTTGCTGAACAAATGTTTTAGTCCTTCTTTTGTAGGTGATGGTATATGATCTTTCCTACACAACAAGTTAAATTGCATGATTAGAAAACATCTCGTAGTTTTCAGAACAAATTCTTACACATAAAGAAATATGTCATACAGTCACGCAATTATCTTAGCCAATGCTTCAATACAACATTTATCCATATCCTGTAACTTTCTAGATGCCTTCCAATCTCTACCAGAACATTGTTAAGAGTGTGCACAAATCCCAACATGTCGGCAAAGAGGTTTCATTCTAGATAGGTAGCAATGGAATGTTGTACAGTGCCATAGGCCACTTACCCATGTATATTAGTAGTATATTGTTCATCAATGCAACTATTCTAATATGCATAATACACAACCTAATTCTAGGAACATCAGTATATACATTATTGAACAATATTATTTAAACAATAAAATATGCAAGTAATGACAATTCAAATACTTATCTTTGTTTGTTTGTTGGGTTGACTCCCTCTCAGTCTTTGCTTCTTTTCTGCAACTCTGTTCTGATGTGGATTGTGAGAAGTGGTCAACTCCCTCTAAATATCTGCATCCTTGTAGAAACTACTGAAGTGTGCTCCTTCTTGATCTTTGCTTCCTTGTAGGAACAACTAGAGTGTCCTCCCTCTTGATCTTTGCTTCCTGGATTTCTTGTCCTTGAACTTATATCCATCCTTAATCACTATGCATGCTTATTAGTATCATCATTGTGTTATCATTGAGGTCTCATACATAATCATACATTCATTAGTATATTCTTAATACTATCAAAACACAATAATCTTAAGCATGTATAGTCATGATCATTTCAAGGTTTATATAGGACTCTTATGGTTAGTCATATCACAAATTAAAGTAAGAAACATAATATGCCTAAACCCATGATTACTCAAACCTATACCTTCATGATTCTTCTGGTTAGTCATATCATCAATTATGGTAAGAAGCATAATATGCACACAACCATGACTATTCAAACCTATGACTTCATGAATAATCATTATCAACAACACAACAGTATAAGATCCTAACACAAGGTAGGATTCGAGCTTGATATGGGAAAAACATACCTGGATTAGCATGCTAGCTAGTTATGTCTAACATACCCGCATAATGTCTTCTGGTTCTCTTCAATGACTTGTGCTAGTAACGTGCATGTCTCATAAGTTATCCATTGTAGAACAAAGTTATACATACCTTGTAAGTAGATTTTCTAAGTGATCCATGACAATGGATGAATCTTTGTCTTCATGTCATCATTATCATATGTTGTTGAACTAGAACATGATTTGTCTTTCTTGGTGTACCTTTCATGTTAGCAGACAACATAAACCTCATACAACACCATAATGCATTAGTACAATCATAAGTGTCAACACGCTAATGAATCCATTCATAATTTTGCTAAGGTGAGATGACAAGTCTAAAATCAAGATTGTTCTAACTATAATAACATGAAGACAAACATATCATAAACTTAATCATGAACAAATATCAAGACATACCTGGATGAGTCATACCTGTCGATATTGCTTGTAATCTTCTTATGTAATGCCTTAGCCTCATCTCCCTTTGAAACATAAACTTCTTCACTTATGCAGGTGACCAATCCATCCTCTTCTAGGATTAAACCAATCCACTTGATTTGTAGGAACTGGATCTGGAGCTATATTAGGGTTTGTCAGAGAAACCCCAAAAATTCAAACTTCTGAAATGATAGAAATATGCGCCTTGATGAGCTGATCAAGCTGGTATATTCAGAATTTGAAAACTGCAAAGTTTCACTCCTCAATTTTGCCTTTGAAACTTCTGGATTCACTGGACGTGACCCTAAACTGGGTTTTGATAAAGCCCACCCTTCTGCCCAATCAAAAGGTTTGAACCAAAGCTCTAAGCTTCTATTTTTATGAGGAGCTTCCAACTGTGGTCACAGATTTCAAAAAATTCCCATTTTTGCAGAAGCCCTAATTTTCCACTTTTCCGATCAAAGTCCCGAACTAGGGTCTGATCAAGCCCAGCCTTCTACCCAACCAAAAATTCTGATCTTGGTCTCTAAATTTCAATTTTGATGGGTAGCATTCAGCCATATTGTCTGATTATAAAAATTCCAACTTTCTCTGAAACCCTAAATTCCGTAAGCCATGAATGAAGGTGCTAAAAAATAATTCTATTATGACAGAAATATGTACCTGATTGTTTCTAGTGTAACTCCGAACTTTTCAATCCACAGTGTCTAAAAAATGTTCTTGAGATAGCCTGAACTGTCATCTTTCCATCCTGATAGGTCTGACCTCAATTGGATTCTCTGAGAGAGAGTTATGCCAAGTGTTGTAACGTGACCTGTTTATGGGATAAAACAGGAGAGCGAACTTGTACGGCGTGCCATGTGTCACTGGTTCAACTTTGGCCTCTGAAAACATTTCCAGAGATAGTACAGTATCTGTACTACCTGTCACTTTTTACTAAATTTCATTTGGAGATTCCTAGCCCAAGTTATGACCTTTTTTCCAAGGTCACCCGTTTATGACTAAGATCTGGAAGAGGCAGAAACCCTGTATTGTACAAATCATAAATGACAAAGTACAACGAATTAGAAGTTTTCCTTTGGACACAAGGTACATGGGGATCGTATCTTCGACCTGTAAAAGTTTTAGATCCGAAAACTTCTCCAAAATGGATTCATAGCGAAAGTTCTACGATGACTGGTTTTTGCTATATCAAGCCCTAGCATCGTAAGTGCAACAAGTGTCATACATGCCATATCATGCCTTCTTTCAGGCTAGCTCTGATACCATGTTAATTTTTCAGAATTTACTTCAATTTGATCTAGGATCTTAACTGAGAGAACAATATGTACAACAAATCTACAGCATATCAATCATGGACACAATAATGCAAGCACAGAAGAGACACAGAGTTTACTTGGGGAAAACCATAAAGGTGAAAAACCCCAATAACTTCCTTAGAGATAGATAGAGTAATGATACAACCAGAATACAAGAGATAGTCTTCTCCTAGCAGTAGATCCTCCTCCTCATAGGTGCACCACTTTCCGAATGAGAGAAGTGTGTGAATGAATGATCAAATAGAGATCTCTCGATCTCTATTTATACTTGTTCTGTCCTGCCCATTAAACTAATGGGGCCTACATGTCTAGCTTAACCCATGGTTAACTTAATATGGTCCCACCCCACACTTGGTGGTCTAATAACCCTTTGACCCACATGGCTGACCCCCAATAGGGTGGTCTAATAACCCTTCGACCCACATGACTTATACAAGGTCGACCCCAACAAGGTGGTCTAATAACCCATCAAAGTATAAGTTACGACACTTACAATATAAATGACGACACTTCCGTATAGAGGAATAATAACATCTCTATAGGAGTACAAAATACATGGGTGAAATACATTCTGAAGTTACATATACATCAACATCTTCAATGGCTTCAAGTTGTTCTTTTATCTCAGATACCCTTGTAAAGTGTGACTGCATTGTCTTTGCATTTTGTATCTTGACATTCTTTAATTGATTCCTCAAAGTCATCTTCCGATTTATGTTCTTTCCTTCAAACAACTTGGTCAAGGAGTCAAACATGATGCAGGAGCATTAGGAAGGAGAATAAATTTTTATTATTATTGTGTTCTAGATTAGATTGAGTTCGTTTGAGTGGTGGTGAGGTGTGTTGTAATAATGGCTATGTTTCCAAATGGGCTCTCGAATCCCAAAAGAGCCAGCCTTTGTTAGTTGTTTAGATTGTTTGTGATCTTTGAATGTTGTAGATCCTATTTGTCAGGATCCAAAACCAGATTCTGGTGATTCTTTAAAATGGGACTGTAATCGAATTTTGGTTGTTTTTGGAATAAGGAAATAGAGTAGTTGTATTGTGTGGGTTTTCATGAAGTTATTTGGTTCTAGATAACCATTTCCTGTTGTGACAATCTTCGTTGTTTGTATGAATCCAAGTCTCTTGTTGAATCTTGTTGGAAATCAAGTCAATTAACCGTGATACCAATCAATTGATTCTGATAACTTATATATCTTATTATTGTTACCATGATTGTGGATGAATCCCTAGAAACATTGAAGAGTTCTCTTAGCAAGGATGTAGCTTGAAATCATGTGAATGAAATCTACGTTTTCAAGGGCTAATTCCATCACCAAGCCCAGATGTCCTACAATTTCAAATGCAAACATTTGACTTCTGGTTCGAATCCGTGGAAAAAAAGACCCTGCACACAATACCAAAACCCTAGACGCTTCCACCATTTCCAAGTTGCTTCTAATACCAATGGATTGATCAAGGAATGGTCACGATTTAATATGGAAGGTAAATTTACTGTGGAAAAGTCAAACAATGTTACATCGTAGATCAGATTGGAATCAACAGTGGCTGAGTGAGCAATTTGAATTCTATTTGTCTATCAAAATATTTATATGTGTGCCGATCAGGGTTGGAGGCTAGCTCAGCACAATTCATTTTTTTCTTAGTTGGAATTCATTTATTGCTTGCCTTGTTGCCATCAATTGGTATTGGAGCATAATTTTGATTGGTTGAGTGGTAGTATTATATGTGGCGCAGAGCCTATCTTTCTCCTGTATCATTGTTGGAAGAACAGGATCATCAATTGAGATCGTAGAGTGATCTTTCATGTCAAGTTATGGCTTATCAGGTTGGAAGAAGAGGTCGAGGAGGAAGAAGGCCTATAGAAAATGATAATGTAGTGAGATTGATGCAGGGTTTAGAGGCAAGGATGGATGTCATAGAAGGTGATAGACAAAGGGATCCTAATGATTTTAGTGAGGATGAAGAGTCTCAAGAGGAAGAGACTGCAGTTCAAGAAACAACTAAGTTGAGGATGTTGAAGCAAGTTTTGGAAACCACCTTGAGACCTAAGCATGATGTGTCGAACTACAGTGGTAGTTTGAATCCGGAAGAGCTTGTTGACTAGATCAACGATATGGAGAAGTTCTTTGACTATGAAGAAATGAATGACAAAAGGAAGGTGAAATTCGCTATGACAAAACTCAAAGGGCATGCATCTTTATGGTGGGACGGTATACAGGCAGAACGGAGAAAGCAGAACAAGCCAAAAATCAAGAGTTGGAACTAGATGGTTACAAAACTCCGAGGCAGGTTTCTACCCCAAGAGTATCAGCTCTCTTTATTTAGACAAATGAAAAATCTTAGGCAAAGGCTGATCTCCATAAGAGAGTACACCAAAGAGTTTTATAAAGTGAATATAAGAGTGGGTTGTGTGCAAGATACTACAGAAAAGGTAGCCAGATATGTGAATGGTTTGAGAATGGATATCCAAGATGAAATTATCCCACTAACTCCAAAGACAGTAGAAGAAGCTTCCCATCTTGCTTTGAAAGCCGAGGACAAGATTGCAAGGAGGCAGTCAAATAGAAGCAGAGGTCCTAACAAAGGAAGAGGACAACAATTTAATAGAGGAAGGTCTACAACCCAAAGAGAAGGAACCCATAGTTCAAGTCATCAAGGACATCGGGAGGATGAATTTAAAGAAAAAGGATTCTCTTCTAGATGAAGAGGCCGAGGCAGAGGAAGAGAATTCAAATGTTTTGAATGTGGAAATATGGGACATCGATCTTTTGAGTGTCCATAAAACAAGGACACGGGCTCAAGAAATGTTGTTGTTACTCCAACAGTGAAAAGAGAAGTAAAGGAACCAGAGGTTGAAAATGTACCAGAGACAAGTGAGTCTCTTTTGTTAAAGAAAGTGTTGCTGAAGTTAGAGAAAAATCCTGTTGAACCAGTTTAGAGGAAACCCTTATTCAAGACCATGTGCAAAGTTAAAGGGAAGTGTTGCAAGGTAGTAGTTGATAGCAGAAGCATGGACAATTTTGTGTCCACTGAATTGGCAGAGAGTTAGATCTGAAGGAGACTAAGCATCCAACACCATACAAGGTGTCATGGCTTCAAAAAAACCATCAGTTGTTGGTAAATGAACAATGTGAGGTAGATTTACAATTAGGTAGCTACAAGGACATAATTCTTTGTGATGTGATGCCAATGGATGTGTGTCACATCCTGTTGGGCAGACCTTGGAAATATGACAGAAATGCCATACATGAAGGTAGGAGGAATGTCTACAAGTTTCAAAAAGATGGGTTGAACCAAACTTTGCTACCATTGCAAGAAGAAGAGACAGCTGGAAACAATGACCCAAAAGATTTGTTGATAAGTGGCAAGGAATTTCTACAGTAGATGGAGGATAATGAGGTAAATTTTGCTTTGGTTTGTAAGCCTAGGGTAGTGTTTACAACTACTAAAATTTCAGATCTGCATGTTGAAATTCAAGATATGTTAAATGAATTTCATGATATAGTGGTGAATGATTTACCAAGTGAATTGTCACCTAAGAGGAGTATCAGTCACCATATTGACTTGATACCTCGCTCAAATTTTCCAAACAAGGATGCATATAGAATGACACCTCAGGAAAATGAAGAAATTAGAAATCAAGTGAAGGAACTGCTAGACAATGGACTGATCAAAGAAATCCTTAGCCCATGTGTTGTACCAACAGTACTAAGTCCAAATAAGGATGGAAACTGGAGGATGTGCACTGATTCAAGAGCCATCAACAAACTAAGAATCAGATATAGATTTCCATTGCCTAGAAAAGATGATTTACTGGACTGTGTAGAGGGTGCAAGGTATTTTTCCAAGATTGATATGAAAAGTGGTTACCATCAAATAAGAATCAGAGAGGGAGATGAGTGGAAAACAACATTCAAGACAAACGATGGGTTGTATGAATGGCTTGTCATGCCATTTGGATTATCAAATGCACCAATTACCTTTATGAGATTAATGAATGAGGTGTTGAAATACATTATTGGAAATTTTGTCATAGTTTATCTAGATGATATATTAATTTACAGTCGGTCCAAAGAAGAACATTTGAGGCACTTGAGTCATGTCTTAAAGAAATTGCAGCAGGAGAAATTGATAATAAATTTGAAAAAGTGTTCATTTCTGAAATCTGAACTTATATGTCTTGGCTTTGTCATTTCTGAGGAGGGATTAAAGATGGATCTGAAAAAAAGTGAAAGCTATCCAAGAATGGCCTTCACCCAAGAATATTTCCGAGATAAGGAGCTTCCATGGATTGTCTAGTTTTTACTGGAAATTTATAAGAAATTTCAGTAAGATTAGTGCACCAATAATTGAGACCATTAAAAAAAATAAGCAGCCATTGAAGTGGACTGCTGAAGCTGAAAGGAGCTTTCAGCTGTTGAAAAAAAGGGTCACTGAGCAACCTATTTTAGCTTTACCATATTTCCAAAAACCATTTCAAGTGAAGTGTGATGCCAGTGGAGAAGCCATAGGAGCTCTGTTCAATCAAGAAGACCAATCCATAGCCTATTTCAGTGAGAAGTTGAATGAAGCCAGGAAGAAATACTCATCATATGACAAAGCGTTTTATGCTGTAGTTAAATAATTGAAGAAATGGAGGCATTACTTGTTGCCTAAAGAATTTATTTTGTATTCCGACAATCATGCCTTGCAAAACATAATGCAGCAGCCAAAACTGAACCAAAGACATGTAAAATGGGTTGAATATCTGCAAAATTTTACTTTTGTGATAAAGCATATTAGTGGACAATCCAATAAGATTGTAGATGCCTTAAGCAGGAGGAATTTGACAATGCAAGAAAATCAAGTGCAGGGTACAGTGTTTGACACCATGAAAGAGTTGTATGAAGATGATGTAGATTTCAAGGAAGCATTTGAGGCTTGTAAAAATCTAGTAGTAAGGAATAGAAATCCATGGTTAGAATACATGGTACAGGATGGTTTATTATTTAAAAGTAACCAGCTTTGTATTCCTAAATGCTCAATGAGAGAAAACTTAATCAAAGAGAAACACAATGGAGGATTAAGTGGGCATTTTGGACATGATAAAACTCTGGAACAATTGAAGCATTTTTATTTCTGGCCAAGGATGAGAACAGATGTGTAGAAGTTCGTGGATAAATGTACAGTCTGTCAACATGCAAAAGGAAGAAGCCAAAATACCGGTTTGTATACACCACTTCCAATCCCCAACAGACCTTGGGATTCAATTAGCATGGATTTCATTTTGGGTTTGCCAAAAACAAAGAAGGGTCATGATTCAGATTTTGTTGTTGTTGATAGATTCTCCAAAATGGCACATTTTATCCCTTGTTTCAAAACTAGTGATGCTACAAACATAGCCAATCTGTTTTTAAAGGAAATTGTAAGATTGCATGGACTTCCAAGAAACATTGTTTCTGATAGAGACTCTAAATTCATTGGACATTTCTGGAAGACCCTGTGGAAGAAACTTGGAACAAACCCGAGTTTCAATTCAGCATACCACCCTCAAATGGATGGATAGACTAAAGTGGTTAATAGAAGTTTGGGAAATATTTTAAGGATCTTAGTTGGTGAACATCCCAAGCAGTGGGATCAAGCACTCGCTCAGGCTGAATTTTCTTATAATGATTCACCAAATAGGAGCACATGCCAAAGTCCATTTCAGATTGTTTATGGGATGCACACAAGAGGCATTTATGAACTCAGTGATTTAAGAAGAGCTGAGAAAAGAAGTGCAGATGGAGAGGACTTTGCTACAGCAATGCATGAGGTCCATGAACAAGTAAAATCAACACTACAGGATAGTAGTATCAAATACAAAGACAGAGCATATTTGAAAAGGAGATAACAGAGTTTTGAAGTTGATGAATTAGTTTTGGCACACCTGGGGAAGGAAAGATTTCCAAGAGGAGGATATAACAAATTGAAATATAAGAAAATTGGACCCTATAAAATTCTCAGGAAATTTTCAAACAATGCATATGAACTAGAATTGCCATCGGGTATAGGAATATCACCAATTTTTAATGTTGAATATTTATATAAATATAATGCAGATACAACAAAAGGGATAGTGGAAGAGGATGATAGCAGTAAAAGCAGACAAAAGGTCCAATGGCAGAAACAGATGCTAGTTGAAGCAAAATTACAGGTAGAGAAGATCTTAGACAAGAGAGTGAAGAAGAAAACTAGAGGAAAACAGTACTTTGAGTATGTAGTGAAGTGGATAGGTCATCCAGTGGAAGATTCAACATGGTTGACAGCCACACTGTTACAGAAAAGTGGCACCTGTATAGAAGAACTCATGGACAGGAGTCCATGAATCTTTTCAATTCCGGAAGCTTGATGCAGGAGCATTAGGAAGGAGAATAAATTTTTATTATTATTGTGTTCTAGATTAGATTGAGTTAGTTTGAGTGATGGTGAGGTGTGTTGTAATAATGGCTATGTTTTCAAATGGGCTCTCGAATCCCTAAAGAGCTAGTGTTTGTTAGTTGTTTAGACTGTTTGTGATCTTTGAATGTTGTAGATCCTATTTGTTAGGATCCAAAACTAGATTCTGGTGATTCTTTAAAATGGGACTGTAATCGAATTTTGGTTGTTGTTGGAATAAGGAAACATAGTAGTTTTACTATGTGGGTTTTCATGAAGTTATTTGGTTCAAGATAACCATTTCCTGTTGTGACAATATTTGCTGGCTGTATGAATCCAAGTCTGGTGTTGAGTCTTACTAGAAATCAAGTCAATTGACCGTGATACTGATCAATTGATTCTGATAACTTATATATCTTATTATTGTTTCCGTGATTGAGGATGAATCCCTAGAAACATTGAAGAGTTCGCTTAGCAAGTATGTAGCTCGAAATCATGTGAATCAAATCTGCATTTTCAAGGGCTAATTCCATCACCAAGGCTAGATGCCCTGCGATTTCAAACTCAAACATTCGACTTCTAGTTCGAATCCCTGGAAAAAAAGACCCTGCGCACAATGCCAAGACCCTGGATGCTTCCACCATTGCCAGGTTGCTTCTACGTCATTGGATTGATCAAGGAATGGTCACGATTTAATATGGAAGGTAAATTTACTCTGGAAAAGTCAAACAATGTTACATCGTAGATCAGATTGGAATCAACGATGGCTGAGTGAGCAATTTGAATTCTATTTGTCTATCAAAATATTTATATGTGTGTCGATTAGCGTTAGAGGCTAGCTCAGCACAATTCATTTTTTTATTAGAGTGGAATTCATTTATTGCTTGCCTGGTTGCCATCAAAACATCTCTTTGGGTGTCTTTAGGGATGACACATGTGGTATGAGATGGTCCTTGATAGAATCTTCAATGATCCTCATGGCTTTGACCAAGTTCTTCTTATGTAAGGCCTTATCCTCATCTCCCATTGGGACTGGAACCTCTTCACTTATCTAGTATCCAATTCATTCTCTTCTAGGATTAACCCAATCCTATACTTCCATGTTTGGAAGTTATCAGCCCCTTCAAGCTTATCCTCAAGCTTGGTGTGGTGATACATCTTAATGAGAAACTCAAATGGAAATAAAAGATGTAGATCTTACCATTGGATTTGGAGCTGGCTAAGGTTTGATAGAGAAACCGTAAAAATCCAAACTTGAAATTTCAAACTTCTAACTGGACAGGGAGATGCAATTTACTGAGGCGAGCAAGCTGGTGTGCTAAGATTTTGAAAACTCCAAAAATTGGTCCTAAGGCAAGTAGAGTAAACACTCCACTAGCATGGACAAGGTACAAGCTCTCCAAATTGCCAAGATGCAATTAAAAATGATCAGAAGCTACTCTCCTTCTTTTTTCTTGTGAGTTTTATAAACTTCTCAAGTCCTCCATGGGTCGAATTCCTTCCAAAGGATTCATTCCAACTCAATTTGGGAATAGATTCCAATGTGTGCCACTTGTCCAACAATTCCTAGTCTCCGTATTCCCTCATTTCGAATGTGTGTCTCTTTGGATTCCCTAACTCCCTTGTGCACCTTCATAGATGCTATTTTTATCCCTAACATGTCATATATTTCAGATGTCAGCATTCAGGTCTAATTTGTGTCATAGGTGTCATAGCATCTTCATCATTGTTGTCATACTAAAGGCTAGGGAATCTAGCCTAAGTGTCACAATTCTTCTAAGATGCCTCTTCCTCTTCCATGTGACTTATTCTTCCACTCCAATTCGACCTTACATGACTCATGCCATGAATAATACCTCTTAAACTACCCCAAGTATGTTACCCTTCATATTGAACTCGAATTGGTGAGAGAATCATGCCAGGTGTAGTGGGGAATCTTTCCACAAATGGGTCCCACAACCTCTTAATATGTGTCCTCATGGTCCAATGCACAATGGCCTCTCCAATTCCCAATTAGGATGGGAATCTTTCACCCTCGAAATTGGTACTAAGGCAAGTAGAGTAAACACTCCATAAGCATGGACAAGCTATGCTCTCCAATATGCAAAATGAGAAATGATAAAAAACCACTCTCCAATGGCATATATATTATTGGTGATTGTATTGGAATATTCCATGGTAATGATATTGGCATGAGATCCCTCTAAGGTTTTGGAATGTACTATGAGGTCTATGATATAAGGGTTTGAAGATGAAAATAGATGAAGTCTATTAGTGATTATTTTTGGGTTTTGATTACACTCTTTGGAGGCATATTGTTCTTCTTATTCATATTAGGGTGGCAGGATTGAGCAAGGATAGGATATTGAAGTCTCCTTTGCATTGGTGCTCGTGATATTAGGGAGTTGGGGATTCCATTCAGTTGGTGCTCGTAAAACTATTGAGTTGGAATTTATTGAGGTATGGAGTCCTATCTATAGGTTGGAAATTATGAAAACCAAGGGGTTGTAGCCTTGTTCTAGATGGAGCTAGTAAATCGAGGAGTTGGAGAGCTTCCTTAGGTTTCGAGCCTCCTTCTAGTTGGTACAGTTAAATCAAGGAATCAATTTCTTCAAGAGAGTCTGATAGCTAGACCGAAGGTCTCTAGAGCACATGGACAGACATGAAAGTCTCTACTCCACAGATGGGGTTCGACTGTTCTATAATGGATCAAATTCTGATATGATTGGATTATAAGAATGAGATTCCATTTAAATGCACAAGGTTTTGATATTTGGAAATCTGTTCTAAATGCTTACATTGCTCTAAAAAGACTACAAAAACCTGCACCCATGAAGGAGCTAACAAATAATAATGCAATGGAAATGCATATCATGTTGCATGGAATACATCATCATGTGAAAGATAAATTTGGAAGGTGTTCATCAGGTGGGACAAGGTACAAAATATCTACACAAAGGGACCCCATTCTTAGCATTATTTTTGTCCCGAGTACCTAAAAAGATCGGGTAAATAGTTCATGAGCTTTAGAGTCCAAAGAAGGCTTAAAACATATAAGGGAAGTAAGCTTACCTTAGGGGTCCTACAATCTTATGCCAATAGGCCCAAGCGCTTAAAATATTAAGCAGAGGCGCTAGAGCATCAACTACACAACATGTTAGGCGACGATGAGGGTGCTATGTGTTGGTTCATCCAACAATACTAAGAGGTGGGGGGGGAATCAATGTTGTTAAATTTTCAGTATTAAATCACAATACTATAGGATCTTTGCTGAGAGAATAACATCTACAGTATATCAATGCATGACAATCATAATATGACAAGCATCACAAGCATCATAAGAATCAAAACCATAGAGACAAGAGACACAGAGTTTCCGTGGGGAAAACCCTAAGGTGAAAAACCCCACAACTTCCTCAGAGATAGAGAGAGCAATGGCTCAACCAAAATACAACCAAATAATACAGAGATAGTCTCCTAGCAGATGATCCTCCTCCTCCTCACTAGTGCGCCACTTTCCAGAGAGAGAGATAGATACTTTTCCGAGTGAGTAAAATAGAGATCTCCTATCTCTATTTATACTCACCTTTTTGCCCAGTGACCTACTGGGGCCGACTTGTCTACTTTAGTACATCCACATTATATTATATATTAATTAGGGCCGACCCCATAAGGTGGTCTAATAACCCATCGGCAAGTACACACACTTGCGACACTTGTCAATCCACATGATGACACTTCCTTATAGAGGAATAACATATCTCTTATAAGGGTACAATAAATATACATATAATATACTGATGAAATACATTCCGAAGTTACATATACATCAACACTCCCTCTTAACAAGGAAGGTATTTCTCGACACAGATTTGCTAGACAAGTCTTCTTCTCTGGATCATCATCATCGATGCATCGTCATCGTCATCGTCACTGCTGCTGCTATCTCGTCCAATCTCTGTCTCTACTCGTCATAGGAAGTTCTACAGAGCCAGTCCTTTTTCATACTAGATGTAGGCCCACCACCTGCAGGTCTTCATCATCACTGGCCATACTGTGGAATCCTCAGGACTTTTACGTGCGTCACAAAACCTCGAAAGAGCATCCCAGGATATTACGGGTACACAACTCCAACCTGTAGGATCTCCCAGGGCGCTATTACATGTGACCCCACCACAAAACCTCGAAAGAGCATCTTAGGATGTTACGGGTACACAACTCCGACCTAAGATCTCCGAGGGCACAAATTACATGTGGTCCACCACAAAACCTAGCAAGAGCATCTCAGGATGTTACGGGTACACAACTCCGACCTGAGATCTCCTAGGGCACAAATTACATGTGGTCATGGCAAAACCTCGCAAGAGCATCTCAGGATGTTACGGGTACACAACTCCGACCTGAAATCTCCCAGGGCCCAAATTACATGCCATAGGACAAAACCTCGCAAGAGCATCTCAGGATGTTACGGGTACACAACTCCGACCTGAGATCTCCCAGGGCAACGAATTACATGTCCTCCCAGAACAATGTCTCGAAAGAGCATCCCAGGCTGTTACGGGTACACAACTCCGACCTATAGGATCTCCCAGACATGCTCATCTGCACAACCTGATCCACGGCCACAGAGTATCAACCTGATACTCACCATACATCATCCTGATGTACTCATGATCGTCCTGATCATAATCACTGCAACGTCCTGCTGCAAGTCATCTGGAGCAACATCCTGAAGCTCGTCATCTATGATCATCCTGATCATCACTGCAACATCCTGCTGCATGTCATCTGGAGCAACATCCTGAAGCTCGTCATCTATGATCATCCTGATCATCACTGCAACATCCTGCTGCATGATCTACCTGATCATCAATGCATCTTCCTGATGCATACCAAGTATCATACATGATCCTCCTGATCATCAATGCATCTACCTGATGCATACCAAGTATCTACCTGATACATATCATCATACATGATCCTCCTGATCATCAATGCATCTACCTGATGCATACCAAGTATCTACCTGATACATATCATCATACATGATCCTCCTGATCATCAATGTATCCACCTGATACAAATACAAATACATGATACATATCACCATACATGATCCACCTGATCATACAATGTATCCACCTGATACATATACAGATACATGGTCCAAGCATCCAACATGATGCATAAACAATACATACACATGATCCAACTGATCATATCCTGCATCCAACATGATGCGTACATACATACATAAAATGATCCAACTGATCATATCCTGCATCCAACATGATGCGTACATACATACATAAAATGATCCAACTGATCATATCCAGCATCCAACATGATGCGTACATACATACATAAAATGATCCAACTGATCATATCCAACATCCAACATGATGCGTACATACATACATAAAATGATCCAACTGATCATATCAAGCAGAAACTAGAACATCATCCTGATGCTCATCATCCAGCGCTTACATCCACAGCCATGTGAAGGATCCTCCTTCAATCATGCTTGGAATGGCTTCAGTAAATGTGTCCATCACTTCTTCCTCGAAGTGTCCTTGATCTGAATAACGCCAAGCCTCTCTCTGAAGTACTCGAACTTCACCCTGGCTAGTGGCTTCGTCAGCACATCTGCAATCTGCTCGTCCGTCGCAACATACAGGAGCTTCACAGCTCCTCTCTGCACCATATCCCTGATATAGTGATATTTGATCTCTATGTGTTTCGACCTGTCATGAAACACTGGGTTCTCGGACAGCTTCACACAACTCTGGTTATCACAGAAGATACCAGTAGCCTCCAACGGGAGATCAAATAACTCAGACAGTAGCTTCCGTAGCCATACTGCCTCACAACTAGCTGAACAGGCTGCAACATACTCTGCCTCAGCTGTACTCAGTGCTACGCAGGACTGCTTCCTGCTAAACCAAGAGATCACACCTGATCCCATACTGAAGCAACACCCAGATGTGCTCTTCCTATCTGCAGCACTGCCAGCCCAATCTGAATCAACATAACCCTGTAGGTTAAACTTTTGATTTGCCTCATATCTGAGCCCATAATCCACTGTACCCTTCAGGTACCTCAGAACATGCTTTACAGCAACTAGATGAACACTCCTCGGATCCGTCAGGAACTGGCTCAATGTGTTCACAGCAAAGCAAATATCTGGTCTCGTGTTCGTCAGGTACATCAAGGACCCAATAATCTGACGATACATAGAAACATCAACTGGCTCAGATGAAGCATCACATAGAAGCTTCAGATTCGATGCCATAGGTGTGGCCATGGCCTTGCAATCCATCATCCCAAATCTCTTCAGGATATCTACTGTGTACTTCCCTTGACCAAGGAAGATCCCACCTGCATTCTGCCACATCTCCACGCCAAAAACAAATAGTGCATCATCCCCAAGTTCTTCATCTCGAACTCGGTAGTAAGCTTCCGCTGCGTGTCGGCAATCAATCTATCTTCACCATACCAAGTTCTGCACATATATGATTTCCTATCATGTGTCTCAGAATGAAGTGGCTGCTTCTTCTTCAACTACACCATTCAAGAAAGCTGTCTTGAATCCATCTGGTGTATCTTCTATTTCATCACTTTTATGTTTCTCTATGCTGCCATCTGCAACATGCTTGATCTGAAAGTTCTATTTGGAAGTCACAACAGACTTCCCTTTGGCTCTTGGGATCGCATCCCAGACATCATTCTTCATGATCGACGGATCATGGTATTTCATTTCTTCATCCCAGATCCTGGGAATTTCAATATCTTCAATAGATATCTTTGTTGCTGGAACAAATGTTGTAGTCCTTTTTGTAGGTGAAGATATACGGTCTTTCCTACAAAACAGATTAAATTGCATGATTAGAAACAACTCATAATTTTCAGAACAAATTCTTACACATGAAGAAATATGTCATACAGTCATGCAGTCATGCAATTATCTTAGCCAATGCTTCAATACAACATTTATCCATATCCCGTAACTTTCTAGATGCCTTCCAATCTCTACCAGAACATTGTTAAGAGTGTGCACAACTCCCAACATGTCAGCAAAGAGGTTTCATTCTAGATAAGTAGCAATGGAATGTTGTACAGTGCCATAGGCCACTTACCCAACACATGCATATTAGTAGTATACTGTTCATTAATTCAATCATTCTAATATGCACAATACATATCCTAAGTCTAGGAACATGAGCATATACATCATTGAACAATTTTATTTAAGCAAACAAATATGCAAGATAATTAAAATACTTATCTTTGTTTGTTTGTTGGGTGGACTCCCTCTGAGTCTTTTCTTCCTTGCAGGAGCTGCTGGAGTCCTTCTAAACCTTCTTGTTGTGGAATGTAGAGATATGGACAACTCCCTCTGAATATCTGCACCCTTGCAGAAACCACTGGAGTGTGCTCCCTCTTGATCTTTGCTTCCTGGATTACCTGTTCTTGAACTCATATTCATCCTTGGTCCCTATGCATGCTTATTAGTATCATTCATTAAAACACAATAATCTCAAGTATGTATAGTCATGATCATTTCAAACAGAAATAATAAGCATTAGCATTCAAGGTTTATATATAGGACTCTTATGGTTAGTCATATCATAAGAAACATAACATGTATAAACCTATAATTACTCAAACCTATGACTCTTCTGGTTAGTCATATTATTAATTAAGGTAAGATGCATATGCCCATGATTATTCAAACTTATGACTTTATGAACAATCATCATCAATCATGCCATGCATACTTATATGATAGATCCTATGATATAAGAAACACATACCTGGTCACCATATTTGCTAGTTATGTCTAGCAATGTGTTCTTGTTCTCTTCAATGACCTGCATGACTCATTAGTTAACTTTTGCAAAAACAAATTATACATACCTCTATGTGATCCATGACTATGGATGAATCTTTGTATTTATGTCACCATGGCATGTTCAGGTTGTCCCTTCAAATTGTACAAACCTCCCTCTTGCTTTCCAATCACTACTGCATCATCTATGGTCTTTCCCTTTGGCCACATTAGGACTTGGCCATCCACAAATGCAACCCTCATACCTTTTGCATCTAATGCAGAAATGGAGAGTAAGTTCTTCTTGAGCCCAGGTACATAAAGTACTTCTTTCATCTTCAATGATTTTCCAGAATCTAGATTGTAGGAGGCTTCACCACTTCCTTTGATTGGGTATTGATAATCATCCCCAAGTTTCACTTTATGGGGTGATTCATGTTCAGAAAGATTCACAAAAGATTCCTTGAACCCAGTCATGTGTTTGGAGGCCCCACTATCAATTAACCAATCATTACATCCATGGGAGATGGTACCTGTAAGAGCAGAGATCAGAACATACTCTTCTTCACTTGATGAGTCATCATCACTATCACTTTCTGCCCTAGCCTTCTTCTTTGGAGGTTCATCATCTTCGGCAGCATGAGCATGAAACCTTCTTTTGCTGCCCTTCTTTTTCTCACTGGAGTTGTTCTTATTATCCCTTTTGTTCTTGGGACAATCTGAAGCAAAGTGACCCTACTCATTGCATGTGAAGCATCTTAGGTCCTTCTTATTCTTTTGATGAAATCTTTTGGGGTGAGGGTGATCCTTCTTGGTTTTGCTTCTTTTGGTGTGAGCTGCAAGAGCTTGATCTTCACCTCCCATCTTTTCCTCACGAGCTATAAGTCTAGCTTCTTCTTGAGAACATTCTTCCCGAAGTCTACTGAAGGAGATCAACTTCTTCCTTGCACAAATTCCTTGAATAAAGGAATCCCATGACCTGGGTAGGCCATTTAGAGTGGTCATCACCACTTCACCATTCTCCACTATTTCATCTACTGCTTCTAATTGTTCCTTGATCTGAGAGACCCTTGAAAAGTAGGATTGAATGGTTTCCCCATTCTGAAACTTTACTGCTTTCAATTGGTTCCGCAGGGTCATCTTCCGATTTATGTTCTTTCCTTCAAATAGCTTGGTCAAAGATTCAAACATCTCTTTGGGTGTCTTGAGAGAAGACACATGGGGTATGAGATGGTCTTTGATAGAATCAACAATGATTCTCTTTGCCTTGACCAAGTTCTTCTTGTGCAATACCTTGGCCTCTTCATCCTCTGGGATAAGGATGTCTTCTTTCACATATGAGTCCAACTCATTCTCTTCCAGGATTAGCCCAATCCTATACTTCCAGGCTCGGAAGTTATCAGCCCCTTCAAGCTTATCCTAAAGCTTGGTGTGAAGAGACATCTTTAAGAGTACTTCAAATGGAAATAGAAAAGATTTAGAACTTACCTCTTGAAGTGTTGAAAACTGGATCTGGTCCCGGATTAGGGTTTGTCAGAGAAACCCTAAAAATTCAAAATGTGAATTTCAAAATTCCGAAAGGATAGAAAGATGCGCCTTGGAGAGCTGATCAGCCTAGTACATTTAGAATTTGAGATCAGCAAAGTCTTGTCCTTCAAAATTGCCTTTTTGTCCTCCCGGGTTCACTGGGGAGAGCCCTGAATTAGGGTTTGAGTTTCCCGGAGATCTACCCAGCCAAAAATCTCGATCCAAAGCTCAAACCTTCGATTTTTGCAAGGAGCTTCCAGCTGTACCTTCAGTTTCCAGAAATTCCTATTTTTGTGGAAACCCTAATTTTTAGGGCCAAAACTGAAAATGCTCGGAACTGAAATCTGATTGGACAGAAAGATGCGCCTTGATGAGTAGATCCAATCTACTATACTGAATTTCAAAAATCTGTGGAGAGAAACCCAATAAACAAGGAATACAAGCTTCCGTCACTGCAAAATGTCTTCTTCTCAGTTAGGCTCTGATACCATGTTAAATTTTCAGTATTAAATCACAATACTATAGGATCTTTGCTGAGAGAATAACATCTACAGTATATCAATGCATGACAATCATAATATGACAAGCATCACAAGCATCATAAGAATCAAAAGCATAGAGACAAGAGACACAGAGTTTCCGTGGGGAAAACCCTAAGGTGAAAAACCCCACAACTTCCTCAGAGATAGAGAGAGCAATGGCTCAACCAAAATACAACCAAATAATACAGAGATAGTCTCCTAGCAGATGATCCTCCTCCTCCTCACTAGTGCGCCACTTTCCAGAGAGAGAGATAGATACTTTTCCGAGTGAGTAAAATAGAGATCTCCTATCTCTATTTATACTCACCTTTTTGCCCAGTGACCTACTGGGGCCGACTTGTCTACTTTAGTACATCCACATTATATTATATATTAATTAGGGCCGACCCCATAAGGTGGTATAATAACCCATCGGCAAGTACACACACTTGCGACACTTGTCAATCCACATGATGACACTTCCTTATAGAGGAATAACATATCTCTTATAAGGGTACAATAAATATACATATAATATACTGATGAAATACATTCCGAAGTTACATATACATCAACAAATGTTTCCTTTTTCAACCCTTTTATATAAAATTAGTATTAAGCACAAGTTAAATAATCATTCTCAATGTGAATAGGACAATTAAAAATTTGAACACACTGATACAAATTTTTTCTACAAGCCCCAACTTGCTGGAGAACTTAATCCCATGAATTCTTCTGCCACTATAGAAAGGATGCTCCTACACCCCTGGTTTTCTACCTGCTAAATAGACAAGGATGCCCCACCACCCTAAATCTCTACCCATGACTGGACAGAGGCAACAATTCCCATAGAAGGCCTGAACCTGCCCGAAGAACCACCCAACAACCCTCTAATTTATGATCTTGCTTCGGTTTTTCAGATCTTGTTTCTGATATGCAATTAACAAAACTTCATAGACACCTATGGTCCTCTTCATACATTTGACTTGTATGGTTATATATATTTTCAAAGAAATTTATTATTTGAGAACTTTATTAAGGAAAATCATGCCTCTTCATAAAAAAATATTCGATCCTTATAATGGCATCAATTCATCATTGATCTTCATAGTCTTTCAATCTTGTTTCAATTAGTGGGGAATTACTAATTATGAACCCTTGCCGTCAATATGTCCCATCAGTTAAATCAAAGGGTAAAGCCTTTGACCCTTAATGTCCTATAACACGCTATAACAGTCTTTCGATTGCTTTGATCTTTAATTCCGACGGCTTTGTAAATCTACTATGATTCGTGCTCTGTTTTTTTTTTATGTACTGCGATCCATGTTCTGGTTTTTTTTATCTACCGCGATCCGTGTTCTGTTTTTTTTATCTACCTCGATCTGTTTTCTTGTTTTTTTTATCAGTCTTTCAATTGCTTTGATCTTTGAAATTTATGAATCCATCTGATTTGTTGGTTCATATTTTTCTTAACTCACTGTTTGGATGTTATTATGTATTAGGTAAATTTATTCTAATGTTTAGGTATTGAGTCATTGTAATTTTTTGCATAATTAATGAAATTCAGTCGAATTCTCTTGGCCATATTTTTTGGATAATTTGTCAAATTTCTATGAACTATGTTTTGTGTTGTCAATTTAATGAATGTATCGATCTGTAGGTTGGATTTCTACTAATATACGACTCATGTGTTATTATGTGTTAAATGAATTTCTTCGTTTAACTCATTTTATCTATTCTTGCAACTGATAAACAACCACACATTTATATTGATGCTAAGTAGCAAAGCACTCTTACACAGCCAATTGCTTGGATCTGCGTTGGATAAAGATAAGTAATCTTATGCATTTGATTTTGATGCATTTTTATTTCATTCTTGTATGTTGTGATTGTGTAATTGAAAGGTTTTTAATTATGTTGTGATTGTGTAATTGAAAGGTGTGTTCCACTGTACACGTGCAGGTTGACGTGGAGAAGCCACGTGGGTAGGAAGTCTGGCATGGAGGAGACACGTGGGTAGGATCCCTGACATGGAGGAGTTGCATGGGAAGAAGGTGTGATGTGGACCGGCCACATCATATCCACATGTTCCAGTGACTGTGAAGGATGGGCGAAGGTGGTTTCGCAAATGGAGGAAGGCAGTTTTCCTTACCGCCCTTCCAACTTGCGAAATCATGTGGTACTGCCATGTGGAGAGCGGTTTCAGATTCTGCAACCACCCATCCCTCCATCCTAGCGCGCATGTTGGGGATTCAGAAGGGATGTGGGACCCTTGATATTTCACTGCCCAATTGATCTTTTCTGCCATTTAAAATGGTTTGTACGTTGGCATGGAGGTGATCCTGAGGATTGTATCACTCATGTGAATAATCTCATCACGTTTATGATGGATTGTGTTTATCGGTCACGACGTACAGATGATATCATGCCACACTGTGATAATTAATGTCACTTTTATGATGGATTGTGTTTATGTGTCATGATATACATATGATATCCCACCAAACTGTGATAATTAATGTCACGATCTTTTCTGCATTGATGATATCCTGCCACACTGCTCTAGCTGCCCACTGCCTACATTAAAACTTAAAGTTCAAACTCTCTGTGTTTGCCAGTTTTGAGCTCTGTTTTCTCTCAGGACCGAGGTTTGCTTTTGCTGAGGTGGAACCGAGAAGAGTGTTGGGCAGGTAGAGCAGTAAGATTGGTTTGAAGAATCAAATGCTATTTTTTCAATTGGCAGGTATTTATATTATTCAAACCATAAATCTTAATCTGTAACAGAGCATGATTATTCAGCCTTCAGGCTAAAAACCATATCTTCCATGCTTGTCAAAAATCAATGTAATGACAGTTTCAAGTTCACGGTAATTTAAAGTCACTGAACGTTTTAGATTCTTTAGATTTCCTTCCACCCTTGTCTGTCTTCTTCAGATTTCCATAATTTATTTCCTTTAATTCTAGGTAGTTATCTTCTTACAGCCCATTAATATGAATACAGATCATTATATTTTCAAAAGCGTGCGTTACTCATTACTGGGCTAAATTAACGGAATTAACAAGTTTAATCTTGATTGACGCCATCTTGCATACGTTTTCTATCTGGTGATGTAGCGTGTTATTTTCATATATTCCATATTGTTTTATGCAAATCCTCTAGCATTTGGCTAGGTTTGTTGGAAAAAGATAACGACAAATGAACTCAGAAAATTGAAACATGTTTTTTTCTTTTTAATATCATTTTGCATTTAATATTCACTATAGTATACTCATCTATGTAAACGTTATACTTTATTTGAAATATTTGAAATTGATAATTTATGGCTTAATTTATATAATATTGATTACATTTCTTTTATAAATATATATAATTTAAGTATTTAATTTAATTAATAAAATTAAGCAATCAAATAGCTTTAAACCATATTAACATATAATTGTTTGCCAATACAATATCTTGGCTAGAAAATTCCCATATATTGGGTAGTTGGACGTGGTGTATGACTCAAATTGTTGGATGCAATGATGACACATGTGAGTCTTGCATACGATACCAAGGAACTTAGTTGAAGAGATAAAGCTGATAAAAATGTTCTTAAAATTAAGTGAATTTTAGCAGAAAATTGGTGAAAATTGGTGAATACCCTTGTCTGTCTTAACTTGCAGGTTGATAATGAAGAAAAGAAAATAGTCCATTAATATTGGGAATTGCTCATAAATGAATCCAATATCAATTTTAGCAGAAAATTGGTGAATACTTAGATGCAGTAAACCACAACATAAACATATGAATTCTGATTTAATATTACTTTCATCGAAGCATGAAGAATAACACAATGGAAAAGATTTACCGGAAATAACAATTAATAGAGAAAGGAAGGAAATTTACAGAATGCCATTACTGGAAATAACAATTAACATAGAAAGGAAGGAAATTTACAGAATGTCATTAATTAATAGTTTTGTCATCAGTGGTACAATTATATTCAACACATTCCAAGCAACACATGCATGCCTTCCCAGGCACACTATAATGCTAATTAAAATTTAAGCAGGATACCGTGTTGGAAAAGGAATGTAACAGTGATGGCAATGCAGATAATGATGCCATTAGTTGGAATGACTCTGACTGCGATTAACCAGACAGAAACATTCTTTCTTTTTTTTCTTTTAAAAAAGAAATAGAAACAATATACTTTTGGGTCTACTCTTCCCGAGAATGAGGTGAATGATATAGCAGCTTCTACTTCGCCGAGTGTAGCATAGATCAATTATGGAATAATCAAATCCATGTGGCAGAATTTGAGTGTTCCATGTCTCAGCCCAGAGACTAGATTTTGACATTTGAATGACAAAATTTACAGACGTTTTGCTACAAAGAGTTTTCTGTCAAGTCGAAATTTTGCGAGAAAAAGCGAGGTCGCTCTTTCGTCAGGTTGTTCCATTTTGGGGTGTTGGAAGTAGATGCCGAGGAAAAAGAGTGTCTTCTTCTTCCCCCGGGGATAATATTTTTGGAGTGGCTAAAGTAGATATCAACACTTTAAACACATCTTTCGTAGGAACATTGCTTCGCACATTTTGCTGGAAAGTGGAAATATGCATAGAGAAAGATCGACCGCTCTTTCTCCAAGTTCTATTTTTACAATTTTCTCGTAAAAGAAGGTGTAGATGATCCTTCTTCTTCCCAATATTCTTTTTGTTATAGCTTCAGACTACAATAAGGGTCAGTCGATCCTTCTTCGTCTTGACCATTCTGGATATCATTCAATTTCTAGATAAAGGTTTTCAAAATTATATACTAAGCAAAGGGGCGGCCGACCCTTCTTTTGGTGTTCACCATTTTAGATATAGATGAATTGATGTACTAGCCTTCGTAGGTTGAATAATTTTACAATTCCCTCATAAACGAAGGGGCGGCCGACCCTTCTTCTACGCAGTATTGTATTCATAATAGTTCTAGAATGCAAGAAGGGTCGGTAGATCCTTCTTTCTTTCGCCATTATGGATATAGGTGAATTGTTGGATATAGTTGTTGACAATTATCTCCTAAACGAAGGGGCGGCCGATCCTTCTCTTTGAAAAATGGAAGTCAGGACAAAATTTTTTATATGTTAGAACTTAGATGATGTTTGGGTCCCTATTATTTACAGCGGATGTCGGAAGTTGGGAATTGTCTACATAGCCTTCGTAGATTAAATATATTTAAATTTGTATCGTAAATGAAGGGTTGGACGACCCTTGTTGTGCTCAGTATTATTCCCTTGTTCACAATTTTGGAAATACATGTATTGATGGCATAGCATTCGTAGGTTGAATGTAACACCCCGTTTTGACATTACTACCTGAACTACTATTATATGTTCTATTTGCTTGACTGTGAGACTTCATCGGTTTGACGACACTGTGGACATATGGTTCTATTATTTTGCCGATATATATGTGTGTGTGTGTGATGTTAGCATTATGATCGGTAGTCATGTTTAGATATGTATCATGTGTTAATTATATCTCATATATGGAAATTACTGAATGATGGGTAAGTTGATACCATTACACTTATATGTTGAAATAATGAATGGTATGCCAGGTGCATGGAGAATAAATGAGTTTATTGTTGTTGTGTTTTGATGAAATATATGTGTACATGTTGAGGATTTATGCATGATATTCTATATTGTATGTCGATGACTGACTTATAGATTGAAACGGCTAAGTGATAGCTAGATCCTACGAGGTGGGAGGGCCTCGGGGACATGGAATTCGAAAGATAAAATGGTATGCGAGTGATGCATTATTTACTTTCGTGTGGTTATTATGCTGTTTATTATGATGTATATTATGACATGGGTCGGGTAGGGTTTCAAGAAACTCAACCACCCAGATGGGTTATTCGATGAAAGACCAAGTACAAGTGCAACGCTGTTGTTATGTTGCGTAGGCATAGTCCCTTGTTCCATTAGGGGGGTGGAGGCTTTACCCACCATTTATCCCCGAAACCCAGAGTCATGGCAGGGCTGTGTTACGGTGCGCTCCCCAAGGTGTGTGATGATGACTGGTGGTTTCCTGCTGGGGAAGCTTGGTCGATGTAGTCAACACTTCCGCTTATGGGTTCTAGCCGGAACTGGTCATGACTTGACATTTCAGGGTAGTGGAGCAGAGGATAGGATAGGATGTGGAAGTTAGTGATGATGTAGGCAGAAATGTTTTGGGGTGAAGTAGGGGTGAAAACAAGATATAAATGTAGGTGTGTAAAACCCTTGATTGAGTATGTGTCGTAACTCAGAAAGGTATGAATTGTCATAACTATTAAGATTTCAGTTAGTTAAAGGATTGTACCTTGCAAACTATGTTAAAACATGTGTCAGTAAACAATAAGTTTCGTGATTATGATTGGTGTGTGTGAATGATTATTGTTAGTGTACTTATGCGAGGTATGTAATTAGTAGCTATGCTTACATAACTCGCCTACATATTTATAAATTGTGTAAAATGTTGTTGAATAATGATGTTAATTATTGTCGTTTAGTAATTAACTATTGTTGATCAATGTTAATAATGTCGATTAAAGTTAATAATGATGATTAAGGCTAACAATGTAGATTGATGTTAATTACTGTCAATTAAGGCTATTAATGTTGATTAATGTTAATTATTGTATATTAATGATTAATTATTGCTGATTAATAAACAAGTTACGGTTAAATTAGGTAGTAAATAATGCAACCTGGTTAGTAATGATTAATCGAATGCTAATGAGTTGTTTAGTAAAAAATAAGGGTTAAAATGGTTAAATGATTATTGTAATGTAAAATTAAGTAGTATTAATTTCATAAGTAAATATTAATTGCAAGGTTAGATAATTAATTAAGAAGTATGGATAAGAATTAGTTATAAACCATTAGTTTTATACGGATCATGCTTAAGATTAATTAGAACATAGGATTATTATTTGTAATTAATAAATTAAATTAGTTGAATGTAAAATTAGAGGGTAATTAACATAATGGAAGTATGTTAAATAATTAATTAGATGATTAGGTTATTATTAATTAATCAACTGACAATTAGTATTAAGTAACTAATTAAGTGATTAATATGAGTAATTGGATGTTTACTAGGAATAATGATTTATTAGTTTTTAATTGATAAATCTGAGTTACAAAGTCCATGAATATATTATTAATGATTAATAAGAGTCCAAGTTGAGGGCTCGAGGACTGACATGGGGGGTTGATGCATTTATTTTTAGGATAAGGCATTAATGGAGGGGAAGAAGAGTCGACAAACATAGGATAAACGGAGAAGTGAAGGGAAGAAAGGGGATGATCATCTTTTTACCTTAGTTATTTTGGGGGAAGTTGGAAGAGCATACATAGGATTTTCAGAGCAAAGCTGAAAGGGGGTTTTTGCTGGAGATAATTCAGAAGGGAGAGCAGGTTGGCTTGTACTTGGTTTGGGCTTGGGGGTCCAAAGGGTTATCTTTGGAGCTGGGTGGTCGGCGAGACCTCGCCAGCTGGTAGGGTGGAAAAACAGGTTTGGGCTGGTTGAGTTTCAGAGCTTTGGGGAAGGTTTTGGTTGCAGGAAAAGAAAAGGGAGTCAGCAAGGCATTCAGCAAATGAGGACAGCTTGAAAGGTGGATCTACTAGCTATCTAGAGGTATTTTCCAATAGGTATACGTTATCATTTCTATGTTGTCAAATTATGTAAAAATTTAATTACAAAAGATTATATGCTGTTATTATATCTGGTACTCCTGCACAAACAATAAATGGTTAGAAGTAGATAAAATAGAATTTTAATTGTTCAAATCTGTAAATGTAAATGCTATATTTTTACATCCAAAACTAGAAATGAGAACAGAAAAATAACAGAAACAGAAATTTTTACAAGAAGTGAAATATTTGACTTTATTAAGAGTTAAAGGAGACCCAGGTTGGGGTCTTACACATGGTATCAGAGCCATGGTTCCAAATCTGGAACCAGAGGGCTCACTACAGAGGTTAAGACTGTAGTAAAAAAGAAAAAAATGACTCCTTTCCTGATGATTACTGTAAGTAACTACTGTGGCTAAAGCTTTAGGCTTGCTAAGAAGAGGAAAAAAAAATCAAGTTAGCAAAAACATGTCAGTTATATTGCAAACTACAACAAAAGTATTGTATACACTATATTAGCGAAAACAAAAAAGGGGGGGTTACTCGAAATATATGTAAAATAATGTATATTCTTAAAATAAAATTTCAAACCAAACAAAAAAAAAGTGTGTATATATATAATGTTAAACAATTTAAAAATAAAAAATAAACATACATATGACATCTGAATGATATATGAAACAAAAAAAAATACATATGTAGGAAACATATATGAAATTATTTTTCGGAATGAAAAAAAATTATAACATAGTTATAAAAACAAATTTATTCAAAATATATATATATATAAAATTAAAATTTCGCAGAAAAGGTATATATATATGTATACGAATTATTATGAAAAGAAATAATAATGAAGTTATAAAAAAAAATTGGTTAGAAATTAAATAGAATAAAAAAAAATAAAAAATTGTTGCATGAAGGGTGAAGGGTTTCCATGGGTGCCATGGCACAGCCTGGCATGCCACCATGGGCTAGCAGCCACGCCCGGCGGCCAAGGCACAACTTTGGGTGCAGCTTGGTGCCGTGGGCAGCCTGAGCACAGCCCTGGGTGCTACTTGCCGCCCTGAGGCATCCTGAGAGTAGCCCCATTGGGCGTGCATCTCGGCAGCCTGAGCGCAACTAGCTCTGCAAAAGAAAATTACATATTAAAATTTGAAAAACAAATTTCTTGATAAGTAAATCAATCTTTGGAAACTGTTTCTAAATCTCTCTACAAAACAGTTTTCATGTAAATACAAAAAAAAAAATTCAAACATACAGTCCTCAATTTCAAAATAAAATTTCCAATAAGCTTTCAGTGCAATTAAATTTAACTCGTGTTGCCTTTGACAAGGTTAGCCAGCAGGCCACGGACATGGCAGCTCGGCCAATAGCCTATGTTGCGGCGAGCATGCAGCCGGCGAAGAGGAAAAAAAAAGAACAATATAATGAAAATAAATAGATACAAAAAAAAAACCTAAGTCAATTTTTTTTTGTGGGAAGTTCATACTAGTAGCCGGCTATGGTAGCCCGAGATCTCGTAGCTTGGGTGTGGCTGGCCAGCAGCGGAGTTGCTGTGGCCATGAGCGGCCGACCCGTTAGAGGCAACAGAAAAAAAATATATATATATGTATATTTACAAATAAAAACAATGACTTGCAAAAAAAAATTTATGAGCCTGGCTTGTGGCCATGGCTATCGACCAAGATCTGCGGCCTTGGCCCAAAACAAAAAATTATGTATATATAGAAAAGAGGGGGAAACCCCATTAAACGCTTAGAGGAGCTAAACAAAAAAACAATACAATGTAAAAAAAAATATACAAGATATATATATATAAACCTTTTATCCCTTCTCTAGCCAAGCTCATGGCTGCGTCCATGGTGGTTGGCCAACAGCTGAGCAGTGGCTTGGTGCAGGCCCAACCCTAAGTTGCGACCAAGCAAGTTCCTGTAAAAAAAAAATGTATACATATATTATTACCTGTAAAACGTAAAGAAGAAACGAATTTTTTTTTTACAAATGAAACGTGAAAGAACCCGGAAGAGGGGTTAGCCATACCTGACTCGGTCGAGTGTCGATTAGAGCTTTCCCACCACGCTCCCTTGATCGTCGAGACCACCGAGTGCAGAGTTGTAGAGCCATGGGAGGTGCAGAGCAGAGCTCACTCAAAATGGTGGAGGAAAATGACGGACATCTAGGGTTTGAGGTTGTTTATAGAGAAGTTTAATATTATTTTAATGCATGGATGGGATGGCCTAGGGAGGCTGCGTGGCTTAGGTTAAGACGATTAGGGTTTTTTTTTAATTTTTTATTTATTATTGTTTTATATATTATTTATTATATTTTTATATATATAAACGAAATTACATAATAAATAATTTTTTCTATTATTTATTAATTTCGAAATTGATTTCATTTTATTTGTTAAATAGATGTTTTATAATTAATTTTATTAATTATTTAATAAATTAAGGTTAATACATTGATGCTAAATGTATGCCTAATTTGTAAAAATAATTTTTTTTAATTATTTAAAATATATATATATATATATATAAACAATAATAATAAAAATAAATAAATAAATGCTAATGAACTAGTGTTAATGAATGTTAGTGTTAGGTAATTAGTGTTATCGAATGTTAGTGTTAGTATGTTAACTAATTAGTGTTAAACTAAGACCAACTAATTTATTTTGAGGGGGCTAAATTAACACTAAATGGTTATTTTGTTCTTAAAACTGTTCCTTGCCGAAACTTCGACATATAGTCAAAGGAGCAAGATGGACTTCGATCCTTGAAAACAAGACACCATGGAGACCAGTATGACGAGCTGATCGCTACAACATTGATTCTACCCCATGACCAGATTGTTTGATAAACACGACTCTAGACTTAAAACTTAGGTTGTTCTTCTATTAATTATAAAAATGATTGGTTATTAATAAGAAGCGACGTAGTAAACATTAATGAAATATCTTGAAGAGCTGATGGCAACTTAATGAGGATTGTATGGAATCCAATACCTAAACCTATGTAGAACTATTGTAGTATATATAGTACCGGGTGGCCTCAAGATGGCCTGATCGAAACGTCTTGAACTATAGTTCTTAGAGTAAAAACGCTCGTAAATTAGTCATGATGCACTTTTGAATTAATTGTTGAGTTTGATGGTAAATTAGTCATGATGTCATCATATGCTAAATATCCTATTATTCCATGTTATAGGGATAAACATGGTAAGAACACGAGCAGGTTGGGGTCGAGTTCAGGCGACGACGTTACCTGAGATGAATGTGCCGGCACCATTGCCAGAGACCATCCTCATATTGCGCTCACTGGAAGAAATGAACGAAACACTCAGGGGACTAGTACAGAGAGGAAGTGTTACCTTCGAGGTAGAAGTGTGTGTGTGTGATGTTAGTATTATGATCGGTAGTCATGTTTAGATATGTATCATATGTTAATTATGTCTCATATATGGAAATTAATGAATGATGGGTACGTGGATACTGTTACCGTTATATGTTGAAATAATGAATGTTATGCCAGGTGCATGGCGAATAAATGAGTTTATTGTTGTTATGTTATGATGAAATATATGTGTACATGTCGAGGATTTATGCATGATATTCTATATTGTATGTCGAGGACTGACTTACAGGTTGAAACGGCTAAGTGATAGCTGGATCCTACGAGGTGGGAGGGCCTCGGGGACATGGACTTTGAAAGATAAAATGGTATGCGATTGATGCATTATTTACTTTCGTGTGGTTATTATGCTATTTATTATTGTGTATATTATGACATGGGTGGGGTAGGGTTTTAGGAAACTCAGCCACCCAGATTGGTTATACGATGACAGACCGAGTACAAGTGCAACACTGTTGTTATGTCGGGTAGACATAGTCCCTTGTTCCATTAGGGAGGTGGAGGCTTTACCCAGCGTTTATCTCCGAAACCCAGAGTCATGGGAGGGTTGTGCTACGGTGCACTTCCCAAGGTGTGTGATAATGACTGGTGGTTTCCTGTTGGGGAAGCTTGGTCAATGTAGTCGACACTTCCACTTATGGATTCTAGTTGGAACCGGTCCTGACTTGACATTTCAGGGTAGTCCAGCAGAGGATAGGATAGGATGTGGAAGTTAGTGATGATGTAGGTAGATAGGTGTAGCGTGAAATAGGGGTGAAAACAAGATCTAACTGTAGGTGTGTAAAACACTTGATTGAGTATGTGTCGTAACTCATAAAGGTATGAATTGTCGTAACTAATAAGATTTCAGTTAGTTAAAGGATTGTACCTTGCAAACTATGTTAAAACATGTGTTTGTAAACAATAAGTTTCGTGATTATGATCGGTGTGTGTGAATGATTATTGTTAGTGTACTTACGCGAGGTATGTAAGCAGTAGCTACGCTTACATAACTCGCCTACATATTTATAAATTGTGTAAAATATTGTTGAATAATGATGTTAATTATTGTCGTTTGGTAATTAACTATTGTTGATCAATGTTAATAATGTCGATTAAAGTTAATAATGATGATTAAGGCTAACAATGTGGATTAATGTTAATTACTGTCAGTTAAGGTTATTAATGTTGATTAATGTTAATTACTGTACATTAATGATTAATTGTTGTTGATTAATAAACAAGTTACGGTTAAATTAGGTAGTAAATAATGCAACCTGATTAGTAATGATTAATCGAATGCTAATGAGTTTTTTAGTAAAAACTAAGGGTTAAAATGGTTAAATGATTATTGTAATGTAAAATTAAGTAGTATTAATTGGATAAGTAAATATTAATTGCAAGGTTAGATAATTAATTAAGAAGTATGGATAAGAATTAGTTATAAACCATTAGTTTTATAAGGATCATGCTTAAGATTAATTAGAACACAGTATTATTGTTGGTAATTAATAAATTAAATTAGTTGAATGTAAAATTAGAGGGTAATTAACATAATGGAAGTATGTTAAATCATTAATTAGATGATTAGGTTATTATTAATTAATCAACTGATAATTAGTATTAAGTAACTAATTAAGTGATTAATATGAGTAATTGGATGTTGACTAGGAATAATGATTTATTAGTTTTTAATTGATAAATATGAGTTACAAAGTCCATGAATATATTAATAATGATTAATAAGAGTCCAAGTTGAGGGCTCGAGGACTGACATGGGGGCTTGATGCATTTATGTTTAGGATAAGGCATTAATGGAGGGGAAGAAGAGTCGGCAAACATAGGATAAAGGGAGAAGTGAAGGGAAGAGAGGGGATGATCATCTTTTTACCTTAGTTATTTTGGGGAAAGTTGGGAGAGCAGACATAGGATTTTCAGAGCAGAGCTGAAAGGGGGTGTTTGCTGGAGATAATTCAGAAGGGAGAGTAGGTTGGCTTGTACTCGGTTTTGGCTCGGGGGTCCAAAGGGGTACCTTTGGAGCTGGGTGGTCGGCAAGACCTCGCCAGTTGGAAGGGTGGCAAAACAGGTTTGGGCTGGTTGAATTTCAGAGCTTTGGGGAAGGCTTTGGTTGCAGGAAAAGCAAAGGGAGTTATCAAGGCATTCAACAAACGATGACAGCCTGAAGGGTGGATCTACTAGCTATCTACACATATTTTATAGCAGGTATATTTTATCATTTCTACCTTGTCAAATTATGTAAAAAGTTAATTACAAAATATTATATGCTGTTATTATATCTGCTACTCCTGCATAAACAATAAATGGTTAGAAGTAGATAAAACAGAATTTTAATTGTTCAAATCTGTAAATGTAAATGCTATATTTTTACAGCCAAAACTAGAAATGAGAACAGAAACATAACAGAAAAGGAACAGAAACAGAAACAGAAATTTTGACAAGAAGAGAAATATCTGACTTTATTAAGAGTTAAAGGAGACCCAGGTTGGGGTCTTACATTGAACATTTTTAAGATTCTGTCATAAATGAATGGGCAGGAGATGCTTCTTCTACACAGTATTCATTTCATAATATTTCTAGACTGCAAGAAGGGTAGTTCAATCCTTCTTGTGTTCGCTTCTTCTAGAAGAACGGGTGATCGATCCTTCCATTCGGAAAATTGGAAGTATGGAGAGACATATTTTTATATATTATAACTTATGTTATATCTTTGTTTAAAATAAATATGATTTTTAATGTCCTCCTATTATTTTATATTTCTTAAAGTTCTTATGAACTGGATTTTGGTTTTGAACAATGTGTCTTGTTATTTTATATTTCAGATATCATTTATGAAATGGATTTTGGTACTCAACAATGTGTGGATCTGCTTTTCAATGGATTGAAAGTTGTTGAGGGAATCTCTTTTCCAGAAAGAAAAATTTTGCATAGTATCAACATTAATGCCAGATGTATCATTGTGAATGTTACTAAGACTTTAAATGCAAGTCTTCCATTGCCCTATCCATCGGAAGGTGCAGATACATTGTCAGAGGCTATTGGTGGTTATATTCAATGGCTTGTATCTGAGATTGTTAACCAGATTGGGTCCGCTCTTCGCGAGAATGAGGTGAATGATCACTACAACAAAATACCCTTTTGGCAGCGGTTTTGGCTTGCGGTGGTTTTGCTAACCCCCCCCAAAAAAATTTGTTTTAGGTCTTTGGGGGTGGTTCTTCAAAACCACCCTCAAAAGTCCCAAAAATTGGACTTTTGGGGGCAGTTTTTAAAAACCCCCCCTAAAAAGGTCCAATTGTCAAGATTTTTGGGGGCGATTTTGTAAACCCCCCCAAAGTCCAATTCTTAATACTTTTGGGGGCGGTTGGTTAAAGATCCCCCCTCAAAAGTCCAATTTTCAATACTTTTGGGGGCAGTTGTGGAAACCCCCCCCCAAAAGTCTTGACCCCCTAAAATTCACTTGTGGCGATCTTGCTAAACCCCCCCCCCAAAAACGTTTTTTAAAGGTATTTGGTGGCGTTCCTTAAAACCTTGACTTTTGGGGGTGGTCCTTAAGAACCCCCCTCAAAAGTCCTTAGAATTTGACTTTTTGGGGCGGTCCTTAAGAACCCCCCTAAAAAATCCTTAGAATTTGACTGTTGGGGGTGGTTTTTAAAAAAACCCCCCAAAAGTCCAAAAGTCCAACAGGACTTTTGGGGGGTATTTTGAAAGACCCCCCCAAAAGTCTTGTTGGACTTTTGGACTTTTGGGGGCGGGGGGGGTGGAAAGAACCCCCAAAAGTCTTATTGGACTTTTGGACTTTTGGGGGGGGGTTTGGAGATCCACACCCTCGGAATTACTTTTATCATCATCCTATGAGCTATGGTGGGCATTTCCCTAAGGCCAATTAGGCAGATTTTACCATACTTGGACAATTTTTTATCTTCTCCTAGGCTTGGTCTAATTTTCGTAAACCACTATTTTGGCAGGTCCATAAATTATTCTTCAGGGTGATCTCTTTGGACAAACTGAGACCATGGTTGAGTAGACAAAACAACAACCTACAATATCCCCATGTGATGCTGACATTTTCTTCAACACACAATTTGTGTTGAGCATCCTCTCAGGGCTACTTGGACCCTGTGCTTGGGTTCAAAATTGGTTTTTCGGGGATAGAGTCTAATAATGCTGCTGATCAACTAGATCAAGGTCTTCACCAAGGAATACTTCTTGCATGTCAAAAAATATGGACCCCTCTAATTGTGGAAGGTGATTCCAAGATCATTCTCCACATGGCTACTGAGATGCACCATGGCAAATCAAGCTCCAAAGTGGCATTGTCATGGCAGTTGGAAGGCTCTATCTTCCTTGTTGGGCGTAGCACTTTCCTTCTCCCACATCAAGCTGATCTATTCACATGGTCGCATGTGCTTATACATGGGATGATTTGACAGAAGCAGTTTTTCAGGATAGCTGTAGAGTTATCCAGGACCAATACATGATGGTTTTTTGTTCGAGAAGACATCATGCTAATGATAATCGGGACATGTAACTCTTTCCTTTTCCAGTTATTTGTATATTCAACCTTTAACTCTTGTCTTTTCATCCTCCTTCGCAGTTCTCAACCAGTCTTTTCATGCTCCTTCGCAGTTCTTCGATGGGGGAAATGACGGAAGAAAATCAGAGAAAGCGTCACTCGGTGTACCTCCTTTAGTTATTAAGAGTTATTAAGATGTACCCGATTCATCATAACAGTCGGTGGCAGGCGAGAATATATGGAGTCTCAAGGTGGAAACCGTGATCATCATTACTAGTTTTCTGCATACATTCAAGTTTTGGTAATCTGGTTGATTATGGAGCCACAAGATAATAACTATCATCCTGATGTTGGAGATAATTCCAGTCGCAATAGGAAGAGAGGGCATGGGGATTCTCCGGGGGATCCGGGTGGTGGCCTGTCTCATGCCTCTCAACGGGTGCATATGGAAGCAACTTCCTTCGCTCTTAACATCCCCTTGTAAATCCAAAGGGACATCAATGACTATGAACAACAATGGTGGGATCGTCTGAAAAGGGAAACCCTGGTGGGGGAGCGTAAGAAGTTGGAGAATCGGATCCTGGATCCTAGCAACACGGATGGGCACATTAGTCTTTACAAGCGCACTGTTGCACTATTTTGGATGTTGAAAAACTTGGTTGGATATGCCATTCGCGATAAGAATCCTCTCAGAGATGACAATGCCCAACTTCTCTTTGAAGAGTCTCGCGCAGTTCACCGGAAGATGGATTTCCTTCTGTCTACCATGGTGCTTCAACCTCCTCCGTGCGCTGCTTCTTATTCTAGCTTTCGCCATCCTGGGAGTTCTCTAGAAGATCCTTATATAGTTTGTTGATGTCTGGGTGGGTGTTTATTTGGGGGGTCTGGGGCTAGCTGGTTATGAAGAATTATGCTCTTTGGCCTGCGAGCCTATGGGAAGAAAGTATTTGGTTCTGTGTTTTTTTGCCTGTTCGAGTAGTAGTTTTGTTCTGTTTTGTTCAGACATATGTGCCACGAGGGTGTGTGTCAATGGGTAAAACCAAGTTGGTCTATTTTGATGAACAATTCTGAGCTTCGGCTAGATTGCTCCTTTTGTAATTCCTCATTTTAATATAATGCAAAATCTCCTTACTTCCAAAAAAAAAAAAGGCTTCCTGGAATGGTGTTTATTATTCCCAAAGGATTATTCTTCCATATCATGGTCATAAATGTATTTTTTTTGTTTTAAGTAACTGTAAGTACCGTCTCTGCTTTTAAAAAGTTGATTTTTGTTTTAGGTATTTTTTTCTTCTTCGGGGTTTCTTCTTGATGTTATTAATTTTTCTAATGCACTTTTCCTCACCAATTTAAAAGAGTTGATTCATGGATGAGTAGGCTCAGAAATGTGTAATTATGTCATTCCAGATTTCATACACGGGATGTCAAGTTTGGTCATTAGGATTAATTAATGAAGAACATATGAAGTTGGTTAAAGAGTCTAATCATATTTGAAGACACCCCATTGACAGTCCAAACAAACCATATCACAGTTTAAGCAAACTGATTGAGTGCATAATAAGGATCAACAGACCAAAAAACTAGTATTGAACTCTTATTGGATGAATTCTGAATGTGACTGTAATCAACCTATAATTTTCCACTAGAGTTTCAGCTATACAAGTGATGCAATTTATGGAATGAAAAGAAAGGAATATATCTGAACGAATGCATGAAAGGACACATTCCCTTGTAGCTAATGAACTAGCTTGAGTTCATAAGTAGAGGATTATCGTTCTTACTCAGTTTGATATTACTTGCTATTACTATTTATTTATACCGATTTTGTTGGTTGACAAGTCTGCATTATTTATTTAGGGTGATGGATATTTTCCATTCGGGAGATATATATGATTTTCAAGTTTAAATTATAATTAATAATTATATTAATATATTTATTATTAAGTTAATAAGTTTTCAACAAGTAACACACCTTTGACATTGGTATTCCTGCTTGCACATTAATTCAAATTACATATATGATATTTATATTGATATGAATCATTAGCATAATAGCATGATATATGTCCATGATATTGATATGAATCATTTAGGATGCAATCATAAACTACCAAAGAAGAATGCAATTATCATTTCATTGTTGCAGCTCACAGTAACACATCTAATGCAATTTCACACCACACAACAGGAAAGAAATTAAACTACCTACTTAGCTCGGCAATCTTTGTGAGAAGGAGAGCCCTAGCCTTCTAACAGAGATGTCGTGTCCTAACACAAATTAAAACACCAAGATATAAGAAACTCTGCTCCTTGTGTTAGAAATAATGAATCACGGTCACAGCTCTTTGTTTCAGCTTATACAATTATAAATTCTCCAACCCCAGGCTCAGAATGCCTCTTTACATTTATACCCTGATGACATGAATTCATTTCACAAAATATTGGGCAGCCAAGAAGATCTACGATCTTCACGATGTCGATTTACAATGGAACTGTTACAGCCATAAGTAGTCTTGAATTATTATCTACTTCTAATTCCAAATAAGGGAATAGTGAGCAAAAACAGGGAAAAATGTGTAGATAGGTGTAGGAAAAAAGGGGCTATTTTTGGGCCCAACATCTCCCCCCTGCTATCCAATTGCATGTCCTCATGCAAGAACCAACTAATATGAGTCTGAATCTTGTCCCCGTTCATGTTGAAAGGAAAATTTGAAGGAAATGTCAGGTTCCTTGCGTGCTTCCAAAAACCCATTGCAAGCAGCCCAATATTCCCAGCACTGCTTCTCTTTTGCCTTGGTCAGTGTATAATTATCCCTGTGCTGCCCTCCTGGCCACCATATCAGTGGAAATTTGAACTTGAGTCCCAGCTAGTGTAACCCACACATTCTCATGCAATTGACATATCGTGCTACCCTGGGAAGAGCTTGTTTAAAATTCTTAAGGCAGTAAGGATCCATTTCTCCAAAGCTGGAGAAGAAGTCTAACACCTGTGCCTGCTACCCTCTAAGGAAATATGTTTTTGTTTGGAGATCAGGTCAACACATGTAGAGATATATTTCTCTTGCATCTTCTTCAGATGCTAAGTCTTTGGAGGAGATAAGAAACATATTCCATGGTTTATGATGAGAGCACGAGGAGAATGGGTTTCACTCCTAATCCATAAATTGGCACTGGCCTCATTCCTAGAGATTGTATGAAAGGCATCTTCCCACTGCACATGATTATTAACAAAAGAGGCAAAGGCTCTCAACTGAACATCCCTTGCATAGGGAATAGGATTAAAGCAAGAATCACCAAAACATGCCATATTGTGCAAATACAATTCACACAACAGGTGCTGCTCAAGAAAACTGCTTGACAAAAGGGTCTCTAGAAACTGGGAAGGGATCAACAACTGATAAGGTCTACCCTCTTGTAAGGATTTCAATTCGAACAGGGTCATTTTCTCATACAAGAATACCAGGTAGGAAGGAGACGGGGCTCTTGAACTCAGTAGCTCCAGAGAGAGGGCATACATTTGGTCTTTTTCCTTTTGCATGGATTTGAATTCCTTCAACTCCTGCAATTCTTTTTGCACCTCTTCCAATTGAGATTTCTGAAGAGTTGATTCCTCTGCCCACTTCTCCCTTAATTCTTTGATAGTCTTCATATGTTAAGAGAGAGGGACCATCCCTGCTCGACACTTATCAATGTACTTTTCCCATTTAGCTAACTCCACCTGTAACAAAGAAAGTTGTTTCTCCAATCGTTTAATCCTTCTATCCTCCACATCTTTCTCATCATCAGAGTCTAAAGCAACAATATCTTGATAAAATTGCATTCCTACCCTACCAACAGATGTTCCAGCTTCCTCATTTTCGGGTGGCAGTGTAGCAGCTTCCTCATTTTTGGGTGGCAATGTAGCAGCTTCATCTTCCATCGGTGTTGCAATGGCCTCTACTTGTGTTGCAATCTTAGGAGTTAATTTTGAGGATGTTGGTTCTTGTGTAACAGCATCCTCTTCCTGTACCTCAATAGCCTCAGTTTTTGTTGCTAAATCAATCATTAATTTCAAGAACACTGGTCCTTGTGTGACAGCATTCTCTTCCTGAATACCAAACTCAGCAGCTTCTACCTGAGTTGTAGTCTCAACAAATACTTTTAGGAATGTTGGTTCTTGTGTGGCAGCATCCTTCCTTTCCAATTCAATCTCAGCAACTTCAGTCTGAGTTGTAGTCTCAACAACTACTTTTAGGAATGCTGGTTCTTGTGTGGCAGTATCTTTTCTCTTCAATTCAATCTCAGCAACCTGAGTCTGAGTTGCAATTTCAACAAACATATTTAAAGACACTGGTTTTTTTGTAACAGGGTCTTCCTCTTGTACCTCAATATCAGCAATTGTTGTCTGGGTTGCAACTTCACTAAATCTTGTCAAGGATGTTGGTTCATGTCTAATAGCATCCTTTTTTCCAATTTCTTTAGATTGCTGAGGTTGTTCTTGAATTACCTCAATATCTTCTGGATGATGAGACTGGTCCTGGAATAGTTCAGTATTTCCTGCTGGCTGGGATTGCATCTCCTCATCTTCTCCTAATTCCAAATCAAGGATTATGTCTATCATTGGCTCATTCCCCTACATCAGCTCCACTTCTAGTGCTTTTTCTCCTTATTAATATTCCTGTGCAGGCTTTTGTGCTACCAAACCCAGCACTATGACTCTGTGACCTGCCGAATTAAATATGTCACCACATTCTGGGCATACCTATGCCTGCTTGTTCTTCACTTTCCAAAACATGAGATGAATTGTTTAACAGATCTGCAGCCGCCACTAATATATTCAAATTCTTCTCTGCCTATTTTCTAGTCACTTCCTTCCATTTCTCCAATTCTTTCCAAAGCATTTTCACCTCCTCCTTTAGCAGCTCATTTTCAAAAAGGAGGTTTTCAATTTGGAGTTTTTCCACTACAGGTTCTTGTGTAACAGCTGTTGATTTGGGGTTTAAAATAGGAATTTCTATGCCTACCTCGGTTGCACATGCTGCTTCTGCTATGGGAATTTCACTATTTTCCCCAATTGCAGATGTTGTTTCGGCTGCTGCAACAGATAGAGTCCTTCTTTTATTCACAACTCTCGATGGCTGGCCTTCACTGCATACTACTGTTGCTACTGTAACAGCTCTGGTTCTTCTCTTCTTTGCTGAGCTAGATGTCTGACCCTTACTCCCTGACCTTTTTCTTCTTTTCTGTGACACAGGGGTTTCTAAATTTTCAAAAAGAGGGGTCATTTCATGTTCTTCAATGATGGTTCTCCTTCTTTCAGGGGAGGATTCGACATCCAACACCTCCGTATTTCCTCCTTCTACAACCTCTGCTTTATACTCTTCCCCTTTCATTATAACTCCTGCAGCTACAACTTCCAATGTCGCAGCTTTAACAGCTACTCCAATTTCAACTTCCTATGTTGCAACTGCTAATGATGCCATCCCTACTACTTCATCTGCCACCCTAACTGCAATTTCTATTGGGTCTGCTTCTCCCTCTATAGGATTTGTTGTTGTTGTAGCTTCCAACAACACTGCCTCATTCGCCACTGGCTATATCATATCCCCTTCTGCAATAGGGTTTGCTGCTGTCGCAGCTTCCCCATTATTTACCTCTTCCACCAAGTCTTCCAATGCTCCATCCCTCCCCCCAACTGAATTGGAGGAACTTTGGTCCTCATTTACCATTTCAACACCTCCTATTGCCACGGCAGGTGCTCGGGGCACCCTTGGACGAGCAACAAACTCTTCCCATGTCAAATTCTGGTTCACAAGGGTCCTTAAGATTAAGATTTTCATCAACCCGTGGTTTGAGAGGGAAGATAAGGGGTGTCGAGCACCCTTGACATACCCAGCCATAGTTTACAGAGATTGTAAAAGATAAAATGACATATTTAACAATCTGCAGTGGTGTAAATGTGAAAGGAGGAAGAATTTATATATGTAAACCACTTTGTACCTACCTTCATAGAAAATGTATTTCTTTATGAAGGTGGCCACCTGGTTCTAAGGATTCGGCAAGGATTCCAATGGTATTCCTTGGCCATGCGGCCGAACAACTTCTTCGACTGCCAAAAATTCTTGCTGTAGTTGGATTATGGCACTTCCGACCAAACCATTGCATCTAGGTTCTAGGAAATCCTGTTACCTCCACCATGATTGCTTCTGAAACATCTATTCGGATACCTCAGACCTCTGAATGAGTTCTCGTTATATTTTGAGCAAACTCAAGTGCGGTTTCTACATGAAAATCATTCAAACGCTAGAAATAGTCAATCCAACCAGCTTCCTGGAAGATAGTAAAAACCTCTTTGATTGCACGCAGAGGTGCTATGTTGACAGGCTCGTGTCGTACCGGGATACCCATATGGCAAAGCTGTCTATAAATTTTGCTACCGGCGGGATGAGTTACAGTCTCAGACATTGAGCTATTGCATGTAGAACGAGGGATGGATAGCCAAAGGTTGATTTGGGTATTTTTTGTAAAAAATGGTGACAGGTTGTTGAATGGTGGTTAAAAACCAAATGCAAAGGATGAATTAGACGTAGTTGTCATCTCAGCAGATTAGCTAAGGATAACTAACATGGATTAATGACAAAATATATTCATTATTGATTAGTGCATTTAGTCATGCCTAATGATGTTTATTATTAAGACGTCGTACCTTTAAATTTAATGCCAAATCATTGTGTTGCAAGGTGGTGCCTTTCCACGGTCACATCGATGATGGAGAGCACTGATATCAATGAGAAAATAAATAATTACTATTCAATGAGGAATTAGCGGAGTCGCAGTTGCAAAAGTGGGAAAAATGGACAAATTTAGGTGTTGCAGCTGCTCGAAATAGGAAAAATAGGCACTTTTGGAGGTGTCACAGCTGCTCAAAATAGGGAAAATGGACTACTTTAGATGTTGCAGCTGGTTGAAATAGGAAAAATAGGCACTTTTGGAGGTGTCGCAGCTGCTCGAAATAGGAAAAATAGGCAACTTGGCGGTGTTGCAGCTGCGATAAAATAGGAAGGATAGACAACTTTAGCAGAGTCATAGCTGCTAAAGATAGGAAAGAATGGGCAATTTTAATGGTGTTGCAGTGGCTCAAAAGAGGAAAAATAGGCACTTTTGGAGGTATTGCAGCTGGTCAAAATAGGAAAAATGGACAAATTTAGTTGTTGCAGCTGCTTGAAATAGGAAAAAATGCACTTTTGGAGGTGTCATAGCTGCTCGAAATAGGAAAAATAAACAAATTTAGGTGTTGCAGTTGATTGAAATAGGAAAAAATAGGCACTTTTGGAGGTGTTGGGGCTGCTCAAAATAGGAAAAATAGGCAACTTGGCGGTGTTGCAGTTGCTGTAAAATAGGAAGGATATGCAACTTTAGCGGAGTCACAACTGCTAAAGATAGGAATAATGGGCAATTTTAGCAGTGTTGCAGCTGCTCGAAATAGAAAAAATAGACACTTTTGGTAGTGTCACAGCTGCTCGAAATAGGAAAAATAGACAACTTTAGGTGTTGCAGCTGCTTGAAATAGGAAAAATAGGCACTTTTGGAGGTGTCGTAGCTACTCGAAATAGGAAATATGGGCAACTTGGTGGTGTTGCAATTGCGGTAAAATAGGAAGGAGAGGAAACTTTAGCGGAGTCGCAGCTGCTAAAGATAGGAATAATGGGCAATTTTAGCAGTGTTGCGGTGGCTCCAAATAGGAAAAATATGCACTTTTGGAGGTGTTGCAGCTGCTTGAAATAGGAAAAATGGACAAATTTAGGTGTTGCAGCTGCTTGAAATAGGAAAAAATGCACTTTTGGAGGTGTCGCAGTTGCTTGAAATAGGAAATATGGGCAACTTGGCAATGTTGTAGCTGCAGTAAAATAGGAAGGATAGGGGTTCCTGGACTATCCTATGAAGTCAATTGCATATGCCTATAGCTCTTTGTGTTGAGCTCATTAACTTAGAAACCTCCTACCCTGTCTCCCCACTTGCTTTCTAGAGCCATTTGTGTGTTGTATGACCCTAATTGACTATGCCTAAGGCTATGAGTGGGATTGAGTATTTCATCCTTAGTGGATACATAGCCCCATCTTAGGGGTATTCCCTGAGTGAGGTTGAAACAATACAGGTTGGGCAGAGACCTATGGTTGGGTTGGAATATTGTATTCCATATCTAGTTGCTTGGATATTTCAATAAAAGGGTAATTGTTCTCTATGGTTTATATCATGTGTTTTTATGAATTTGTTCATTGATGAATAGGGCCAAGTCTTGTTGAGGCCTAGGAGGTTCAGAATGTTCGATCATGACTTTGGGGGAGAAACAGAAACCCCTTATGTGTTCATGTTCCCTCTGTGGTTCAGATGAAGGGAGGAGACATGGAAGAGTGGATCAGAGCTCTTTATAGAGTGGTAATGAGGCATGGATAAGGATTGGGGATGTTAATTTTTTGAGCATTAATTCAACATACTCTAGGATCTTTACTGAGAGAATAACATGTACAACATATGAATCACAAGAAGCAATCATAAGAAACAATAGACACACATAGTTTCCTTGGGAAAAACCATAAAGGTGAAAAACCCCAATAACTTCCTCAAAGATAGATAGAGCAATGATACAAAACCCAAACATAAGAGATAGTCTCCTAGCAGCAACTTCTCCTCCTCCACTAGTGCACCACTCTCCAATGAGTGTATTAGTGAGAAAATGAATGATCAAATAGAGTGCCTCCCGCACTCTATTTATACATGACTTGACTTGCCTAATAACCTTACTAGGTCGGCCTCAACTTAATCACATAATATAATGCCGACAGGGACAACCCCATTAGGCTGGTCTAATAACCCTTTAACCCACATGACTTATACATGGCCGACCCCATCAAGGTGGTCTAATAACCCATCAAGTATAAGTTACAATACTTACAATATAAATGACAACACTTCTGTATAGAGGAATAATAATATCTCTATAGCAATACAATATACATATATGAAATACATTCCGAAGTTACAAATACATCAACACTCCCTCTTAACTAGGAAGGAATTTCTCGACATAGATCTGCTAGCACAAGTCTTCTTCTATGGATCATTGTCACTAAATCATCGTCATCGAATCATCGTCATCGTTTCTGCTGCTACTATCTCAATAAATCTCTAATCTACTCATCATAGGAATTTCTATAGAGCTATCCCTTTTTCATGTTGGATGTAGGCCCACCACCTGTAGGTCTTCATCATCACTGGCCATACTGTGGAATCCTCAAGACTTATTACGTGCATCAACAAAACCTCGCAAGAGCATCCCAGGACTGATTACGAGCACACAGCTCAACCTATCGTATCTCCAAGGACCTTTTACATGCCACTGCACAACTTGTCCACGGCCACAGAGTATCATCTTGATACTCATGATCATACTGATCATAGCATCGTTCATGAAGCACAACCCAGATGCACATCACATAGCACTTACATTCATCAGCATGGGAATACACACTTCAACCATCCGTGAAAGGCCCAGCACTTATATCTATGCCATGGGAAGACACACTTCCACCATGCGAGAATGGCATCGCACTTACATCCATAACCATGGGAAGACACACTTCAACCATGCTAGGAATGGCACAACACTTATATCGCAACCATGGGAAGACACACTTCAACCATGCTCGAATGGCACAACATTTATATAGTAGCCATGGGAAGACAAACTTCAACCATGCTCGAATGGCACAACACTTATATCGCAGCCATGGGAAGACACAATTCAACCATGCTCGAATGGCACGACTCTTACATCAACGACCATGGGAATACACACTTCAACCATGTTGGAATGGCCCCAGCCCTTATATATGCACCATGGGAGGACACACCTACCACCATGTGAGAATGGCTCATGTGCATCTGTATCTTCGGAATTCATCACACATGATCCAACTGATCATGCAATGCATCCACCTAATACATATCATCACATATGATCATCCTGATCATCATCATAACATTGTCCTGATGCATATCATCCAGAGCATCATCCTGATACTCATCACACATGATCATCCTGATCATCGTCACTACATCATCCTGATGCATATCATCTAGAGCATCATCCTGATACTCATCACACATGATCATCTTTATCATCATCATAGCATCGTCCTGATGCATATCATCCAGAGCATCATCCTGATACTCATCACACATGATCATCCTGATCATTGTCACTACATCGTCCTGATGCATATCATCTAGAGCATCGTCCTGATACTCATCACACATGATCATCCTGATCATCGTCACTACATTGTCCTATTGCATGTCATCATACATGATCCAACTGATCATACAAAGCATCCACCTTATGCATATACATATACATGATCCAACTAGTCATACAAAGCATCCACCTAATGCATATACAAATAAATGATCCAACTGATCATATCAAGCATCCAACATGATGCATATACAAAGTAGTAACTTGAGCATCATCCTGATGCTCATCACATAGCGCTTACATCCACATCCATGGGAAGGATCCTCCTCTCACCATGCTTGGAATGGTTCTTGCATATGTATCCATTACTTCTTCCTCGAAGTGTCATCAATCTGAAGAACACCAAGCCTCTCTCTGAAGTACTCAATCTTCACTCTGGCTAGTGGTTTCATCAACACATCTACAACTTGCTCATCTGTCGCAACACACAAGAGCATCACTACTCCTCTCTGCACCATATCCTTGATATAGTGATATTTGATCTCAATGTGATTCAACCTATCATGGAACACCGAGTTCTTAGACAGCTTCACACAACTCTAGTTGTCACAAAAGATACCAGTAGCATCCAACGGGAGATCAAATAACTTAGACAATAGTTTCCTAAGCCATACTACCTCACAACTAGCCGGACAAGCTACAACATACTCTGCTTCGGCTGTACTCAATGCTACACAAGACTGCTTCCTGCTAAACCAAGAGATCACACCTGTTCTCATACTGAAGCAACACCCAAAAGTGCTCTTCCTATCTGCAGCATTGTCTGCCCAGTCTGAATCAACATAACCCTGCAGGTTAAACTTTTGATTCGCATCATACTTGAGCCCATAGTCAACTATACCCTTCAGGTACCTCAGAATATGCTTTATAGCAACTAGGTGAACACTCCTCATATCTTTAGGAACTAGCTCAATGTGTTCACCATAAAGCAAATATCTAGTCTCGTGTTCATCAGGTACATCAAGGACCCAATCATCTGACGATACACAGTGACATCAACCGGATCATATGAAGCATCACATAGAAGCTTCAGGTTTGATGCCATAGGTGTGGCCATGGCCTTGCATTCCATCATCCCGAACCTCTTCAGGATCTTTGCTGTATGCTTCCCTTGTCCAAGGAAGATTCCATCTGCACTCTGCCACACCTCCATGCCTAGAAAATAGTGCATCATCCCCAAGTCCTTCATCTCGAACTTAGCAGCAAGCTTGATCTTGTAGATCCACTTGGAAGTCACAACAGACTCCCCTTCTTGTCTCGGAACCACATCCCAGACATCATTCTTCATGATCGACTGGTACTCCTCGATCATGGCATTCTTCCATTACTGCATCCCGAATCCTGGGAACTTTAGATTCTTCAATATCTTCAATAGATAGTTTTTATTTGATCTTCGTTGCTGGAACAAATGTTGTAGTCCTTTTTGTAGGTGATGGTACATCGTCTTTCCTACAAGACAAGTTAAATTGCATGATTAGAAACATCTCATAGTTTTCAGAACAATTCTTACACATAAATAAATATGTCGTGTAGTCATGCAATTAATTTAGCCAATGCTTCAATACAACATTTATCCATATCCCATAACTTTCTAGATGCCTTCCAATCTCTACCAGAACATTGTTAAGAGTGTGCACAACTCCCAACATGTCAGCAAAGAGGTTTCATTCTAGATAAGTAGCAATGGGATGTTGTACAGTGCCATAGGCCACTTACCCATTACATGCATATTAGTGGTATACTGTTCATTAATGCAATTATTCTAATATGCATGATACACAACCTAAGTCTAGGAACATAAGTATATACATAAGTGAACAATATTATTTAATCAATCAAATATACAAGAAATGACAATTCAAATACTTATCTTTTTTTGTTTGTTGGGTGGACTCCCTCTCAATATTTGCTTCCTTGCAGGAGATACTGGAGTGTGCTCCCTCTTGCTCTTTGCTTCCTGGATTACCTGTCCTTGAACTTTTATCCATCCTCGATCACTATGCATGCTTACTAGTATCATCATTATGTTATCCTTGAGATCTCATACATCATCATACATTCATTATTATAATATTAATACTATCAAAACACAATAATCTTAAACATGTATAGTCATGATCATTTCAAACATAGATAATAAGCATTAGCATTCAAAGTTTCAAGGAAGACTTTTCTTACTCATGCATATTCATATTTGACCATAGAACTCTTCTGGTTAGTCATATCATTAATCAAGTTAAGAGACATAATATGCATAAACCCTAGATTACTCAAACTTGTAACTTCATGAGTAATCATTATCAATCATACAAAAGTATAAGATCCTTACATAGGGTAGGATTCTGACTTGATATAGGAAGAACATACCTGGTTATCATATTTGCTAGTTATGTCTTAGCAATGTTTTTTTTGTTCTCTTCAATGACCTGCATAACTCATAAGTTAACCATTGTAGAACCAAATTATACATGCCTCTATGTGATCCATGACTATGGATGAGTCTTTGTCTTCATGTCACTATGGTCTTGATTTGTACCTTCATGTTAGCGGATAACATTCTCCTCATACAACACCACAGTGCATTAGTACAATCATAATACAATCATAAGTGTCATAACCCTAATCAATGAATGTCTTCTATCATGCAGTCATACTTTTACTAGGGTGATAAGACAAGTATAAAATTAAACAAGATTGTTACTAAACTCAATAACATGAAGACAATCATATTCTAAACTTAATCATGAACAAATTTCAAAACATACCTGTAAGCCATACCTGCCAGATTGCTTGTAGTGGTTGTTGTTGTTGATCCTTTTGTTCTTAGGACAATCTGAGGAAAAGTATCCTCTCGTTGTACTATGAGAGCTTGATCTTCATTCCCCATCTTTTCTTCTCGAGCCATAATCCGAGATTCTTTCTGTGAGCATTCTTCTCACAACCTGTTGAAAGAGATAAGTTTCTTCTTAGCACAAATTCCTTGGATGAAGGAATCCCATGACCTAGGAATGCCATTAAGAGTGGTCATTACCAATTCTCCATTCTCTATAGCTTCAAGTTGTTCTTTTATCTGAGAGACCCTTTAAGAGTAAGACTGCATGGTCTCCGCATTCTGGATCTGGATGTTCTTTAGTTGATTCCTCAATGTCATCTTTTGATTTATGTTCTTCCCTTAAAATAGATTGGTCAAGGAATCAAACATCTCCTTAGGTGTCTTTAGAGATGACACATGTGGTATGAGATGGTCTTTGATAGAATCAGCAATGATCCTCTTAGCCTTGATCAAGTTCCTCTTATGTAAGGCCTTTAGTCTCTTCTCCCTCTGGGACAAGAACCCCTTCACTTATGTAGGTGTCCAACTCACTCTCTTCTAGAATTAACCCAATCCTATACCTCCATGCTCGAATGTTATCAGCCCCTTCAAGCTTATCCTCAATCTTGGTGTGGTGAGACATCTTAAAGAGTACTAGAAAATATTTAGGTCTTACCACTTGATTTGCAGAAAACTGGATCTGGAGCTTGATTAGGGTTTGTTAGAGAAACCCTAAAAATTCAAGCTTTGAATTTCAAACTTCTGAAAGGATAGAAAGACCCATCTTGATGAGTTGATCAAGATGGTATACTCAGAATTTGAAAACTGCAAAGTTTCACCCCTCAAATTTGCTTTTCAAACTTCTGGATTCACTAGGGAGGACCCTGAATTAGGGTTTGATTTTCTCGGAGCTTCATCCTCCCAAAAAGTTTGATCTTTGTCTCTAAACTTCTATTGTTCAGAGGATCTTCCAGCCATGGTCTCAGATTTCAGAAATTCCAACTTTTCCAGAAGCCCTAATTTTCGGCTTCACTTTACAAGACCCCAAACTAGGGTTTGATTTTCCCAGAGCTTCACCCAACCAAAAATTTTGATCCAAATATCTAAACTTCGATTTTTCTAAGGAGCATCCAGCCATGGTCTCAGATTTCAGAAATTCCAACTTTTGCAGAAGCCCTAATTTTCGGCTTCACTAGACAGGACCCCAAACTATGGTTTTATTCTCCCAGAGCTTCACCCAACCAAAAGTTTCGATCCAAAGCTATAAATTTCGATTTTGCTGAGGAGAATCCAGCCATGGTCTCAGATTTTAGAAATTCCATGTTTTGTGGAAACCCTAGTTTTTAGGTCAAAAACTGAAAATGCTCAGAATTGAATTATGTTTCAACAAAAAGATGTGCCTTACTAAGTAGAGTCAATCTAGCCTCCTGCCTTTCAATATCTATGGAGAGAAACCCAAAAAAAAACAAGAAGCCCTAACTTCCACAACTGCACAATGTCTTCTTCTCAGGTTAGCTCTGATACCATGTTAATTTTTTGAGCATTAATTCAACATACTCTAGGATATTTACTGAGAGAATAACATTTATAGCATATGAATCACAAGAAGCAATCACAAGAGACAATAGACACACATAGTTTCCATGGGGAAAACCATAAAGGTGAAAAACCCCAATAACTTCCTCAGAGATAGATAACGCAATGATACAAAACCCAAGCATAAGAGCTAGTCTCCTAGTAATAGCTTCTCCTCCTCCACTAGTGCACCACTCTCCAATGAGTGTATTAGTGAGAAAGTGAATGATCAAATAGAGTGCCTCCTGCACTCTATTTATACATGACTTGACTTGCCTAATAACCTTACTAGGTCGGCCTCAACTTAATCACATAATATAATGTTGATAGGGCTGACCCCACTAAGGTGGTCTAATAACCCTTTAACCCACATGACTTATACAGGGCCGACCCCATAAGGTGGTCTAATAACCCATCAAGTATAAGTTACAACACTTACAATATAAATGACGACACTTCCGTATAGAGGAATAATAATATCTCTATAGGAATACAATATACATATATGAAATACATCCCAAAGTTACAAATACATCAACAGGGGAAACACCTTGGTTGGAAGAAGAAAAATTCAGAGTTCTCAGGTTTGGAAGAAGATCCACATACACTTGCATGGGGATCTCCAAGAGCTTTCCAATATATGATACCAAGTTTTCCAAAAGTGGACTTAGGATGCGAAAGTTATTATCCTGAGAAGTTGGCAGTAACAGTGGTATATGGATGACTTCCGACTTTCCCAACCTGCAGTGAAGATTGTGGATTTCGGAAGTCGGAGGCATGATTTCTCATCGTGGTGCGTTGAAGTTCCGACTTCCGACTCCCGCGTCGTAGATTGCGGATCACGGAAGTTGGAGGCCGCGTGATTCTGTGAAGCTGAGACCTTTGGAGTTCCGACTTCCTTTCTTAATTATGTATAGAGCCTCAAGACCCCTAATTAGTATTCAAAACCCTCTAATGATATAGACATCCCTACTCAAACACTAAAGATACTCTCAATTTTCCATGTGTGTTTGTTCAAGTATGTTATTCTTCTTGGCCATGGATTCTCAAAAGGTTTTTCAGGGATTAAGGCCCAAGTTTTCTCCCTCAAGCATGTCTAGGGAACCCAATATCTATACCAAGTTCTCAAAAAATTCTAATGGCACTAATATCCCCACTTATATGAATAATATGCTATTGGGAGGTCATTTTTGGTGATTGTAGGAATTGTTCTTAGCCAAAGATGCCTGGAATTTCCTTTAGGACCTAAGTCCCACTCTTTTCTCCCCAACCATATCCAAGGTGTTCGAACCTATAATTAGTCTTAAAATTCTCACCGTGCCACAAAAAACCCACTCATAGGCCAAAGATACCGTGGAAAGGTCTATTGTGGTATTTCAACATATCATTCTTGGCTATAGATACCTAGAAGCTTTCTTTAGGTCCTAAGGCCTAGTTTCCATTCCTTAACCATGTCTAGAACCCCAAGACCCATACCTAATGCTCAAAAACTTCTTAACAATTCCCATATTCTGACTATAAGGACAAATATCCCCTCAAGAGGTTAGCTTTGGTGGTTGGAGACATCATTGCCAGACCTTTAGGCCTAAAATTTATATTCTTGCACTAGTGGAGTGCCATATGAATGAAAATGGTTGTGAAGCAAGTATTCATACTTACAATCCTTTGACGAATGGATTTCACAAGGAAAATGACTTGATACAAATAAGGAGGTTGAGAGGGTATACCATGAAATCGACCATGTATATTAGCCTATTGTGGTGGATGACATGAAGTTAAATAATGTAATAAGCATGGCTTCTAAGGCATTGATTGTGAGGTTTATTTATACTACAAGGATGGCGATAGTGAGTTTGTTAATTTGAATGGATTCAAGTGCATGACTAGTAATCAATTTTAGCTTACCACATAAGGGACCATGTCATTTTCATTTGAGGTTAGATGTTGAGGTTACATTCAAACATAGTATTATTTCTTGTCGGTATCTACTGCATTTATACCTAGGTGGATTTACCAGTTAGTTGATCAAATTACTTATATATCATTCAAGATCCCATGCCAATAAGTAAGGATACCATAAGGATAAAATAATTGTACTAAATTAGTCTATTTCCATAGACTCTCTTATGATTCTACACAAGATATTTCCTCTTTATGCTATTAATTCTAACTACTAGCATGATATGACTCATTATTGTTTCTTGTAGCCTTACAAAGAGATCTATCATATGCATTCAAACAATTATGACTCATTATGATCTCTCTTCTTATGGAAATAATATGAGCTAAAATTTCTATGGTGGTATGCCTTACAAATCTACTTTCTTAATTGACATATCAATTAGGTAACTAGGTATATTAGAATAATGAGAAGAGATATATGGTGCTACATTTTCTCTATATGATCTCCATAACTTTGACAATTCAATACATTGGTTAAGGTCCTACTTGGAGAAAAACTACAAGAACCTATACAACCCCTTTAAATATTAAGAATTTTTATCATTACCTCTTCCAACCATAAGAAATTCTTATAAAGTTAAAAGGAATTTGAACCATTAACCTAGATTTTTTAGACCAGTATTATACCATTGAAACTATTCTCCTAATGAAAATCTAATTACTTGCTAAGATATCCCTCCAATCGATTTTCAATGATGCCTACTTTACATCTACCACATATCATGTGATGCCAATCTATAGCCTCCACCTCATTTATGTATTTGCATTGTTCAATGAACCATTTTAGTGGTGGAAGTGTAGTAGTTTTTACAGATGTCTACATGGGAATTTCTATTTAGGTCATTGGAGAGTCAACGAAAGGTGGCATATGAAATTATTGAACCAAGTGATCTCTAATAATGTTATGGCCATTGCAGTGCACCTTTGAGTAATTTACTCACTCCCAAGTGAGATTTCTTGAGCTCTAAAGGAAATGAAGTTTCACATACCTTGCAAGCCATTAAACGAGGTGATCGAATCTAGTTCGAACTCCTCCTAAAAATACATTGATATGTTAAAATGGTGCTGACAGCTTTAACATACTGATCTCCTATCATACTAACAACATACAACATATATTAGTTAGTCTAAAGGTTGGGATATCTCCACATTAGAAACATATTTATATTTAACCCATAGAGCCTCCCTACAATGTAAGTTATAAATATCCTTGACAAGCAATAGAATAAAAGATAGAAACGATTATGCAATAAGTAAAATAAGAATATTATAAGAAACTAGCACTCCCTAGTGCCATCCCCATAGCATATTCTATAATAAGGTTTAGCCCAAGGGGGTCTTCCTATGAGTCTAACAAGTAACAATATTATATTATACCTAGGATTATAGGCTCATGCTATGGTTATACATACAACAAATTTTCAGGCCCATCTAGACATAAGATGCTATAGATTCATGCATTTTCTTTTTTTCATCTTTTTGGGTTTCTATGTTTTTGAAAAAAAAGAAGCAACAAAGGGGCCAATTTCATCTTGTGGAGGTCGTATTCTTGATTTGTTGGCTGAGTTTGGACTGCATGGGTCATGACATCGTCTGGAGAGGACACAATCTTGTTTGTGATGATGATTTACTTTTTGTTGGGCACATATCCTTACAGTTCCACATCTACAGTGATCCCCATTCTCCATCTGGGACAATATCAAGGGTTGTTAAAGACAAAAAGGGAGCTGCAATCCATATTGACACCTATATCATTGTTGGGTACTCTCATTGTAGTCTTCCTTCTTGTTACGATTGTGCATAACGTTTATGGGTAGTGAAGGAGGGTGTTGAACCATAATAAGGGAGTCTGAGAAGAAGACGATTTGGGTTGTTTTGAGGAGCTGGCTGCAGACACCAAAGAAAAATTGAGACACCAAAGAAGGCTACAGGTTAGAGTTAAAGTAATTTCAGATTTGTTTGTCCACCTTAGAACTGCTATTACAGTCATTGTAAACTGAAAGCTATATGAATATACTATTTAGGGTTTATTTTCCTTGTTATTTATGCAAAGCAATCTCTATTGCATTTACTATTCACTATTAGCGCTACGAAAATCAAGATCTGAAACCCTTGATATCCGAAACAAACTCTTTCGCACTGTCTAACTTTCTTCCGCAGTGGAATTCTTTTCGAAAGGTGGGAATAGAGTTTTCGCACAATGCTTCTTCCCCACCGTCGATCTCAATCTTGATTGTTGATCTATCAATTTCGTAGAGAAATGGCTTTCTGATTGTTCGATCAGTGTCCCCACCAAATCAACTGTGGATTCCAAAATTTATTAAAAGCATTCCATAGAATATTGCACACATGAAAAGTTTTTCAAAGCTTGCAACTTCTCCTGGTGATATCACTATAAACCATTGATCTTTTCCCCACGATCGATCCCCACTCTATGATCATGTTTTATTTGAGCGACTGGTTAAGGTTTAACCCTCTACAAAGCTTCACTTAATTGATCACTGACAGGATCTATTCTTCTCTACAATTCGGAAACTATGGCAATCCAAAGCCATAGAGTTTATACATAGGGTTATATGGAGTGAAACCAGGATGAATTCATACTTCTAATCGATCAAAACCACACGCAGAGTCTAATCCTCTGTTCTTTATTCAATTCACTGGAAATTCAAATACACACAGAGAATTCTACTTGTTCACTTCTCGCTCACTCTTCTATGCACACACCTCTCATTCCTCTATTCATGCTAGGTGGAATTTCTCTCCCTCTCAAGCTCTATGAGCTAATAAAAGCTTCTTTGAGCTATCCTCAAACCTCTATTAGCTACCCTAAGCTTTGTGAGCTAACCTAAGCTTATGCAAGCCAACAATCTCTATAAGCTAACTAAGCCGCTAAGAAAATAAATCGAACTGATTTAAATACAAGAGGATTCTGTTTCCAGATCCCATAACAAAGGATTACAATCCTTATTGATCTCTGCTAACCCTATGACTCACAACTAAGTCAATCCTGACTATTATATGTGGAAAAGGATCTATATTCCTTATCCATTTTATTGAACGTTTACAAAATAAAGCAAATTAGAAATGTATGAGACCCTAGGTCTCTTAAGAGTTCCCTTGACCTTGTGAAGTCATGAATGACTTCGCCCTCCTGAGCCTATGCTCCTATATCAACGTATCAGCAGTACATTGAATACAAAAACCAACTAAGCGTATTTGGCACAACTCAATGGTATTTTTGACAAGTGTTTTTAAGAAATCCATTAAACAAATTTCATAAGAAAATAAGCCAAAAAAATCAGCAGGATCTGATGGGAGTCATTATAGTTTACTATCCAAAGCATATCCCCCTTGTATAAAAATTGAACCCTCTCACTTCCTTTAGATAAAGCTTGTTCATTGGTCACTGTCTCCTCATGTTGAGTGGAGATAAGAACTATGTGAAAGCACAGAGGAACCATGCACCACTGTCATTTTTGTATTCAATGGTTACTTGTGTTTTTCCATCAGGCCTCAACCAGGAGTAGGTTCCATTCTTTATGACCTCTATGAGCTTTGCTCCCAACTTGGTAGGAAGCACATGGGTGAGAGGCATAACTCAGGGGTTTCATTAGTTGCACAACTAGTCCAATAAAGGGTAGCGACCCACGTACTAGACCTCACACAGACTGCCATCCATACTAACATATCACGGCCTAGTCAAGTAGTACACAATTAGGATTCCAACACATTTACACACCCTCATGACACCCTTAGTAACCCATAGTAGGTCATGGTACCTTCATACACAGGATTGGGACCCTTAACAGTCCTCAAGGCACTTTCAGCTAGTCACGACAGTCCTAGGAGGCTTAAGACATGTCACAACATCCCTTAGCAGGTTCAAGACAGGTCATGGTTTTCTCTAGAAAGCATTAGCAGAATTTACACATATGAAAATGATGCAAATAGGAAACACAAACTGAATATGAACACTGTGATGAATCTCAGAAACTCAAAAAAAGACTTTTCATTAACACTTCCAAGAAAGTTTATAAAGCTACAATCCAAGCACAGAGGCTTCAAAAATGAAATTCGAACCCTTCCTCCTCTGTAGAGGTTACATTTATAGTGCAATTTAACCCCGAGACATATCTCGAAACAAGGCATCAAATTTAGCTACATTGACAAAATTAGTTACCACAGGACAACAGACTCTATAGCAAAAAGACAAAATGTTATGGTAACTGCTCCTCCATTCGGCCTCTTCCACTATCTTTAACGCTTCATGCACTCAGCTTCAGTTTTTTCTTCCCATACTTTTTGATGAGTTTCCATTGCTCGACTGTTGGTAAATCCAAGGAGGCAAGCTATTTAAGACACACCCTCATTTCGGTATGCTCTTTGTATGAATAGACTACGAGGAGTGTAAGAGCTTCTTTAAATGTAGATACCAACTCGAAATCCTTCGTTAGTTTTTCCACCACCGTCTTTCCTGCTAGAGGCTGCTTCTTATATGCAAAGCACTCCTGTTCTAACCTGCACTCCCATATCTTGCCATGATATCTCTCCTTTGTCCTCATGGCTCCATCTTCTTCCCAAAACATAGGAAGACCTTTCTTAAATAATGGATCAAATGCCTCCCCGAACAGCTTCACTTGGTTAGCCAGGACATCTATCCTTACTTGGAAAGTGCTTGCTGGTGCTTGAGTATTACCTTCTTACCGTTGATGATTGAGGCCACTCTGTCCTTTATATTGGCTGCTTGAGCCTGCTCTTCAGACAAACCATTTAAGAACTCTATTGCATTTTGTGCATAATCCTTAGGCTTCTTGTTTAACTTCTCATTTGCCACTGTTATAGCTAAACTTGCTAGTTTGATTACACCTTCCTTCTCTACCATGAAGTCCAAATATGGCCTCAGCTCCTCTTCCTGTACAATAACATCATCCTAGATGATCTTCTTTGCCTCCTGCAATGCACTTTGCCCTATAACTTGCTGCTTCAGCTTGTCATAATCACCCTACATCACTTGGTACTTGGTTTCCCAAGCTTTCTTGTCTTTCTCTATAGCTTCTTTGTCCCTTTTGGAATTATCCCGCATGGTCTTGAGGTTGGAATTCATCTTTTTCAATCTTGCCACTTCTACATCATCCAGACTTTCCTTGGCTATTTTCCCTACAATAGAAAAATCTCTAACCTCCACCGAGGGTGTGACCATGGCTTCTATCTCTTGTTCTTTGTCTTTCAACTTTTTCTCAAGCCCTTAAACTTTAGCCTTCAAAGCTTCCTCACTATTTGTTATCAATTTCATATCTACTTGCCGCTTTTTCTCTCTTTCTTCAAACTCTACTAGCCTGGCTTTACAATCAGTCAACTTACCCTGCAACTCTTCTTTTTCCTCTTCTAGTTCTGGAATTTCTAATGCATTCACCAGTTGGGCAGCTAGAATCTTCAATTTCTTCTTGAGTGACAGAATTTCTTGATCTTTTTCATCTAATAGCTTCTGAATTCTAGCCCTTTTATCTTCTTGAGTTTTAGCGGCCAATAGTGAAGCCTAGAACTTTTTCACTTGTTCCTTCAGGCTCTTGTTCTCCACCTTTTCCAATCCCAACTGCTTTTGCACTTTGGTTTTGCTGGCCTAAACTTTTGATAGCTATATGGAAACCCTCAACAACTTGTTATAGATGACTTCACCTGTCTCCTTGTGCAGATTGATCACATCAGGTACTGGGATGTCTTCCAGATTTACTTTTAGTTCTGTGGCCTTACTCTTAGTGGCTAAGGCAAGACTCAAGGTATTTTGGGCAAGGTTCCTGCTTGCCATCAAGGCTACATCCTTCTTGGACATTTTTCTTACATCAACATATAGTTTAGCTTCTTCTGAGATTGTATCTGGGCTCTCCTCATATCCCTCCAGTAACTTAGCCCTGCTTAGGCTTGATGTTGCAGCTCCAGTAGGTGTTATGTTGAACACATGTTGCTTAACCTCGAAGGATGGCACCGAGGATCTTACTTGCTTTTTCTTGGGTTGCTTTGCATGTACTTGTACTAATTGCTGCTCAGGTCCTCTACCTTTTTCCTCTTCGAGGCTTTCTCAGCATCACTCTCTACATCTATGGGCTCACTACCCCCTTCCTTTATGGATTTTTCTAGAGGAATGGTAAGGGACATGGATGCTGATATTGCCGGGGTTTTACCAGGTGAACCAGGCACTGCTGATGTGCTACTTTGAAAAATGAATGCTAAAGATCAAGAATCTTCTAGTGGGTATACTTCCAACTGGCCTTTGTAAATGTATTCTAACCAGTTTTCCATCTCAACTAGACCTGTCAGTTCGAAGTGCTCATATCCTTTCCTATTACTTTCCTTCCTTCTTTCTGAGATAATCTGGTGAGGATCATTGTTTATGGCTGCTTTGAATAGGAATCCTAGATCACCCATCATTCACTCAACAGCTAGGACAGTTGTTTTGTTTTTGACAATGAAGGAGCCCAATGTCCATGGAAATATGATGTCCGAAGACTTCCTGTCATCCAAGAAATGTTCACACTCCACCTTCAATTTTTGTCTTATAAATTCCAAGGTGAGTACTCTGGGGGTTAGGAATATAGGTAGCACATAGGGGGCATGAAAGTACCCATAAACTCTAATGAAAGCCCCATGCTCCAGCAGGAACAAATCCCCAACCCTCTTCTCCAACGATGGATGCAGTATGTCTTTCATCTCAGGTAGTACCCTAGGTAGTCTCTTCTAGAAAAAGATGAAATATATATCTTCCATAAGATCATTCATGAAGGTTTTGTAGTCTGAATACATCTCCTTAGTCAACTACAGCTTTGGAGCTTGCAAGTTTTCTTCATTAGCTGCTAGGAAAATTTTTAACAAGTAAGACTGGAACCTGAAAGTTCTTGTCTTAGGGAATTCTATGAGCTGGGAGTGGATGTTGTCTGCCAAGGCTTCATGAAACTTTAGGCATGCACATTAGGTAAGCGAATTTGGGCCTGTTGGCTCAATAGGACAAGTGCTTAGAACAAACATCAAACTTATCAGGGGCTCGATTATGTATAGGTTATTGTCTAAGCATAGGAGCTGGGCAAGCATGGAGATAACACACTTCGACTCTTCCCTAAAAAGGTTGGCCTCACCAAGAGAAGGTGCACCCTGAGAGGAGGTATTTGGTAGCAGGGAAGCATGATAAAAGCTTTGTTTGAAGTCATTTGGGGCTTGACGAAAATGTTGGATCAGGGTTTCCATTCTGTAACTTTGGGATTTTTAGTAGAATTCTTCTAGAACAGCTAAATCTTTCCTAATAGTAGGGGCTTCTGCATAGCACAGGATTTTAGAGTTTGAGGCATCCATGATTGCTCTTCGGTCTAAGGAGTAATGGCTGGCACACCAGTCTACAAATTCAGGGAAACTAGGGGTTTGGCTGGTTACAAACAAATGCAAAAAGGATTGATAAATATTATGGACATCCACTTGTCTGGCCCTTATGACCTCCAATATTTCTTTGGTAGTTTCTATGGTGCTATTTATCAGCATGGGATCATAAACCTCACAGTCTTTATCCTCTAATAGGTCAATTATCTTTAGAGGCTCAAAGCCTGGGGGTACCACGGGTTCGGCCATTTAAATAGTTTAGGGTGGAGGTGGATGGCCTACCTAGTCAATTGACAACTAGGTGGAGCTTCTGCATCTCTGGTTGGCTAGTCGGATCTGAACGATCTGTTCCCTTCGCTTTCCATTGCACACAATTCAACTGGGATGTGAATCTTCGTATAGACGGGCATTTTATAATATAAACATCCCATATCACCCTTACAGCTATGAAAGCAATGGAGTCACGTCAGCCATCTATCCATACGATCAAATCTCATCTGTATATCTCCTTGACCTTTACTTGCATCGTCCCCCGTGGCTTCCAACCCCACCACATATTAACTCGACAGCACCTTTAATCTACAAAAAAAATTTCAACCGTCGATCCTCTCTCCTCCTATATCTTGACCATCCCAGGATGCGCCCTTTACCAAGTTCGTGAATTTTGGGTCTATTGATTTCACACGCAAGTCATATCCGCGAACTAATCTTGAGCCATCGATATTCATCTCACTAGATCTGCACAGTTGGGAGATTCCGAACTTTATCAAAAGTTCACGGATTTGAATCATAACCCTTTTCACACATGTTTAAATCGTGAACAATTTTATTACCGTTGATCTAAGCCTTCCGCCATCGATTTTCCTTGACCTGCCCATAGGCTAGCACCCCGCCAGCATTTAAAAGACCTTCAACTTTTTCCGCGAAGGAGGCTCATGACTGTTGACATCCCCCGCTTTTGATCTAAACTGTCTATAGGCATTAATCAGTGCTGCAGGCACATTCGTTTATACTTAATCCTCCGATTAGCATCAAGACTATAGCGTCCCCAAAATTCTTATCTCGGTTCCAAGTTAAAACCAAAATATTATGTAATTGAAGTTTGGATTTGGTTATTATAAGGTGGAAGCTTGTATGGTGTAATATATGGTTGTCATGTGCTGGTAAAGGCTATTTTGGAAAGCATATGGGTGCACTACAGGAATATTCGTAACCGTATATTGGAAGGAAGTTGAGAGGCCAACTCTCGAGGAGCCAATTTGAGAAATTGGGTTGTTTTATTTTCAAATGGCCAAAAAAGGGATTGGACAGATTTGAAAATGAGGTATACATTTTACATTTGATTCTTCAATATGATATTTTATAACATATGTCTTCATTGTAATTTGTAGTGGTTTTTTCTTACGTGATGTGCAAATTGGTTCTATGTTGGATTTCAAAGGAATATCAAGTCGGGGTTGAAGAATTCAGAGTTTGCAAAAAAACATTCAGAGGATAATAACACCACAAGATGCCCTTGTAAAAAATGTTGCAATGTTCCAGTATTGACGTTTGAGGAAGTACAAGACCACTTGATGATTCATGGTATAATAAGTTCATATAAAACTTGGTTTTTCCATGGAGAGAGAGTTCTTACTCAGGACTACATATTTGACAAGACCAAGAAATGCCACACAACAGAGATGCATGATTTGCCTCGAGAAATTACACATGGTGATGAACACATATCTGGACATCAGTTCTCATTTAAGTTGTATCTGTGAAAATATATATCTTATATTATTACTTGGAATTACCTTTCGTGCATATGTTTTTTGTTTTGCTACTGCTTATGCATGGATCTTATCTGTTTTAGTGTGTTATGTAACTTTCATTTATTTTTACAGTAGATAGATTAGGTGTGGGGAATTGCGAGTGATGTGAGGGGGGGGGGGAGGGGCCATATGAGCTTCAACCTTCATATGGTTGGCCCTGTTTAGTAGAGAATAAGATATTCTTGAAACCAAGAGAAGCTCATTCAGGTATTTTCATTTCATTTTTTTAGAATTCCATATATGTTATGCAATTTTTTACATATCTATCAATCGCTTATATGAAAATACCACTTTGTCATGATATATGCAGGTCTTCACAATGGAAAGCAATATAATGAAAATTTTTATCGTTCTCTAATGCATATTTGTAAGTTATCACCATAATGAATTTGTCAATTAGATATCTTATTGTCGTTTCATTGATTATAATGTGTTGATTTCTTCATTTTAAGTACAGTTGTACTTGTCTTTTTTATGAATTGATTTTGTTGCACATTTGTTGAAGGAAAAAAGTTGATTGCGGGATGGCTATTGAGAATTAGCAGGTAATGTAATGAACAATATTGAAAGTATTTGATTACAACAAATTTAATTACAACACATTTATTACAACCATAAGTATACTATATTGATGGTGTAACAACTAATTTGTGTGAAATATTTGTGTAAAGCATAGAGGATGCCAAGATCATCTGACGTTACTAGCATCAGAACTGAACTTTGAGGTATATATCCTTATTTCTTTTTTGGAAGTAAGAAGAGAGAACTTTATATTAAAAGAGAAATATTTACAACTGAACCCAAAAAGGTCATAACCCTTCCATCACACTGAGTCACCTGAATGAACAAAATCACCTCTGAAGAGGACTTCGCCTAACCATACATACTACAGAGACGAATACTACAGATACTGCAAAACTAAAAAAAACACGTCCAAGCAGGCCTTTTGACTCCCATTATCACTCCTTTACACAACAAAACCTCATGAAATAGAAATGAAAACCAAATCCCCACACTATTGACCTTCTTTACCATAAGCAGCCGATAGCTTAGAAAACAGACATATTAGACGATAAACCGACACCCAACAAACCAGACACTAAACATCCCCCACGCCAGCCTAGAACAGAATGTAGGGGAAATTTGGACAACACCTAGGAGGAGGAACTGCAGAAGCCACGGGTTGTGCAGGAGAAAGTTGATGCTGCATAGCCTGAAGGAGAAAATCCATCTTATGGTGGACGGCCTTGGTTTCGTCCAAAATGCTTCTTTCATAGCTGAGCATCTCATTTACAAATGGATGCTCCATCCTATGTTGGAGAGCATAACCCATAAGATTTTTCATTACCCAATAGAGCGCAATGGTGTGCTCATACAGGCTAAAATGACCCACTGTGTTTCCTAGATCCATAACCCAATTTGCAGTCTGATGACGTTCCGCATCCAAAGTCGCCTTATCAAGTTGGTTCGAAAGTTGTCATTCCACAGTGAAAATCTCTCTTTGGAGATCCAGGGGAACATCTTGAACAAAGGCACTGAATTCCCAATGGAACTTTTGTTGGGCACAAGAGAAATTACCACCGGATTCACCCTAAGAAGTCTCGCCCACCCGGTAATGATGACAGCCTCCAGTCACACTGCGTCTATACCAATTACCATGATCGCCCATACTACCTAACAAGAAAACAACGGTGGTGCATACAACTAAATCTATGAACTCTACATTCATGTCTACCACCTTCCTTGTGTTTAAAAAGAGTTCTGCCACCGGCTGTCCATTAATGGAAAATCATACTGCAACTGAAGGTGGTGATCTTTCGCACAGTCCATTAATGGCAAATCATACTGCAACTGAAGGTGGTGACCTTTTGCACTGTTCATTAATGGAAAATCATGCTTCACTTAAATATTTCCCTCCTGTAATCATGGTAGAAGTACCTTTCCGAGTTAGTGAGAAGACAACAAACTCCACGGGAAAGGGATGAAAAGACTGCTCATAGATCATCCTTTAAAAGAAGGGCAAAAGAAGGAGGGAGGAATGGATCAAGTGGCAGTACGATCCTCCGCCTGAAGTCGCCCTCTGTCATCAGCATGGTAACTCATCATATCACGGGAAAGTGTTGATGTATATGTAACTTCGGAATGTATTTCACCTATGTATTTCATCTATGTATATTGTACTCCTATAGAGTTGTTATTATTCCTCTATACGGAATTGTCATCATTTGTATTCACAAGTGTCGCAAGTGTTGTAACTTGACGATGGGTTATTAGACCACCTTGATGGGGTCGGCCCTGTATGAGTCATGTGGGTAAATGGGTTATTAGACCACCAAGTGTGGGGTCGGACCAGATTAATGTAACCATGGGTTATTAGGCTAAGTTAGACAAGTCAGCCCCACTGGTTTATTGGGCAGGACAGGACAAGAATAAATAGAGATTGGTAGATCTCTATTTGATCACTCATGACTCACTTCTATCTCTCTCAGAAAGTGGTGCACTTGTGAGAAGGAGGATCATCTACTAGGAGAAGACTATCTCTTGTACTTTGGTTGTATCATTGCTCTTTCTATCTCTGAGGAAGTTGCGGGGTTTTTCACCTTCTTGGTTTGCCTCGATGAAACTCTGTGTCTCTTGTGTGCTTGCATTATTGTGTCCATGATTGATATGCTGTAGATATGCTGTACATGTTATTCTCTCAGTTAAGATTCTATATCAGATTGAAATTTATGAAAAACTAACATGGTATCAGAGCTAGCTTGAAAGAAGGCATGGTATGGCATGTATGACACTTGTTGCACTTGCGATGCTAGGGCTTGATATGGAAAAAACCATTCATTGTAGAAATTTCACTATAAATCCATTTCAACAAGGTATCATCATTTGAAACTCTTATAGGTGGAATATAAGATCTCAATGTACCTTGTGTCCGAATCACAACTTCTAATTCATTGTACTTTTTGTTTTATGATCTGTACAATGTAGGGTTTCTGCCCCTCCCAGATCTCCGTCATAAACAGGTGACCTAGGAAAAAAGGTCATAAATTGGGCTAGGAAGCTCCAAATGAAATTTAGTAAAAAGTGACAAGTAGGGAATGGATTGTACTCTCACAGGATGAAGGTTCAGAGGCCGAAAGTGAAACAGGGACACGTGGCATGACGTACAAGTTCGCTCTCCTGTTTTATCCCATAAACAGGTTATGTTACGACACATGGCATAAGTCTCTCTCTGAGAATCCAATTGAGGTCAGATCTATGGGGTTGGAAAGATGACAGGTTGGGATACCATGGGTAGAAGTTTTAGACCCTGTGGATTTGTAATTTCGGAGTTACACTAGAAAAAAGTGGGTGCATATTTCTATCAAAACAAAATTGGATTTTGAGCACCTTCATTCATGGCTCCGGGAATTAGGGTTTCGAAGAAAGTTGGAATTTTTGTAATCGGAGACCACGACTGAATGCTACTCATCAAAATCAAAATTTAGAGACCAATATCACATTTTTTGGTTGGGAAGAAGGTCGGGCTTGATCAAACCCTAGTTCGGGACTTTGATCGGAAAAGTGGAAAATTAGGGCTTCAACAAAAGTTGGCATTTTTTAATTCTATGACCATGGCTGGAAGCTCCTTAGAAAAATAGAAGTTTAGAGCTTTGGATCAAACCTTTTGGTTGGCCAGAAGGGTGGGATTTATCAAACCCTAGTTCGGGATCCTATCTAGAAGATTCAGAAGTTTCAAAGGAAATTTTGAGGGGTGAAACTTTGTAGTTTTCAAATTCTGAGTATACCAGCTTGATCAGCTCAACAAGGCACATCTTTCTATCCTTTCAGAAGTTTGAAATTCAAAGTTTGAATTTTTAGGGTTTCTCTGACAAACCCTAATCTAGCTCCAGATCCAGTTTCTGCAAATCAAGTGGATTGGGTTAATCCTAGAAGAGAATGGATTGGTCACCTGCATAAGTGAAGAAGTTCCAGTTTCAGAGGGAGATAAGGCTAAGGCCTTACATAAGAATATTACAAGCAATCTCGATAGGTATGACTTATCCAGGTATGTTTCGATATCTGTTCATGATTAATTTTATGGTACATTTATCTTCATTAAGGTTAGTACAATCCTGATTAACTTTAGACTTGTTGTATCACCTTAATAAAATTATGAATGCATGATAGAAGATATTCATTGGTTAGGGTTTTGACACTTATGATTGTACTAATGCATTATGGTGTTGTATGAGGTTTATGTTGTCCACTATCATGAAAGGTACACCAAGAAAGACAAACCATGTTCTAGTTCAAGAACATATGATCATGGTGACATGAAGAAAAAGATTCATCCATTGTCATGGATCACATAGAAGATCTACTTACGAGGTATGTATAATTTGGTTCTACAATGCTTAACCTATGAGATATGCACGTTACTAGCACAAGTCATTGAAGAGAACAAGAAGACATTGCTAGACATAACTAGCAAATATGATAACCAGGTATTTTTTTCCTATATCAAGTGAGAATCCTACCTTGTGTTAGGATCTGATACTGTTGTATGGTTGATAATGATTATTCATGAAGTTAGAAATGTAAGTAATCAAGGGTTTATGCATATTATGTCTCTTACCTTGATTGATGATATGACTAACCAGAAGAGTTCTATGTTCAAATATGAATATGCATGAGTAAGAGAAGTCTTCCCTGAAACTTTGAATACTAATGTTTATTATCTGTGTTTGAAATGATCATGACTATACATGTTTAAGATTATGATGTTTTAGTATCTATACTAATAAATGTATGATTATGTATGAGATCTTGAGGATGGCACAATCATGACACTAATGCACACTTAAGCATGCATAGTGATCGAGGTTGCATATAAGTTCAAGGATATGTAATCCAGGAAGCAAAGATCAAGAGGGAGCACACTCCAGTAGTTCCTGCAATTAAGCAAAGGTTGAGAGGGAGTCCACTCAACAAACAAACAAATATAAGTATTTGAATTTTCATTTCTTGTATATTTGATTGTTTAAATAATATTGTTCAAATATACTTATGTTCCTAGACTCAGGGTGTGTATTATGCATATTAGAATAATTGCATTAATGAATAGTATACTACTAATATGCATGTGATGGGTAAGTGGCCTATGGAACTGTACAACATTCCATTGCTACTTATATAGAATGAAACCTCTTTTCTGACATGTTGGGAGTTGTGCACACTCTTAACAATGTTCTGGTAGAGATTGGAAGGCATCTTGAAAGTTACGAGATATGGATAAATGTTGTATTGAAGCATTGGCTAAAATAATTGCATGAATGTATGAAATATTTCTTTATGTGTAAGAATTTGTTCTGAAAACTATGAGATGTTTTCTAATTATGCAATTCAACTTGTTTTGTAGGAAAGATTGTATACCATCACCTACAAAAGAAGAACTACAACATTTGTTCCAGCAATGAAGTTCAAACTATCTATTGAAGATATTGAAGATTCTGAAGTTCCCAAGATACGGGATACAGTAAAAGGATGCCATGGTCAAGAAGTACCAATCGATCATGTTTGGGATGTGGTCTCAAGACCTGAAGGGAAGTTTGTTGTGACTTCCAAGTGGATCTATAAGATCAAGCATGCTGCAGATGGCAGCATAGAAAAGTACAAAGCAAGATTTGTAGCTTGTGGCTTCTCTCAGAAAAAGGGAATAGATTATGAAGAGACCTTTGATCCTGTGGCCAGATACACTTCCATTAGATCAAGTACTTACTCTGGATATAGTGACGAAATGGAAGGTACACCAAATGGATGTCAAGATAGCCTTCTTGAATGGTGTAGTGGAAGAGGAAGTGTATGTGGAGCAGCCACTCGATTTTGAGACACATGACCAAGGGTCACATGTGTGCAAACTAAAGAAAGCCTTGTATGGCTTGAAGAAAGCTCCTAGGACTTGGTACGGTAGGATAGACAACTTTCTATCTAGTTTAGGCTCTACCAAGAGTAAAGTAGATTCCAACATTTACTACAAGGTTGAAGAAGGAAATCCTGTGATACTACTCTTGTATGTGGATGACCTATTTGTAACAAGTGAGGATGGGTTGATTGCCGATACCAAGAGGAATATTGCTTCTGAGTTCGAGATGAAGGAATTGGGGATGATGCACTACTTCCTAAGCATGGAGGTGTGGTAGAGTGCAGATGGAATCTTCCTTGAAGGGAAGTATGCAGTAGAGATCCTGAAGAGGTTCAGGATGATGGACTGCAAGGCCATGGCCACACCTATGGCATCGAACCTGAAGCTTCTGTGTGATGCTTCATCTGATCCAGTTGGTGTCATGATGTATCGTCAGACGATTGGGTCCTTGATGTACCTGACGAATACGAGACCAAATATTTGCTTTACGGTGAACACATTGAGCCAGTTCCTGATGGATCCGAGAAGTGTTCACCTAGTTGTTGTAAATCATATTCTGAGGTACCTAAAGGGTACAATTGACTATGGGCTCAAGTTTGATGTGAATCAAAAGTTTAACGTATAGGGTTATGTTGATTCAGATTGGCTAAGCAGTGCTGTAGATAGGAAGAGCACATCTAGGTGTTGCTTCAATATGGGATCAAGTGTGATCTCTTGGTTTAGCAGGAAACAATCCTGTGTAGCACTGAGTACAGCTGAGGCAAAGTATGTTGTAGCATGTTCAGCTAGGTGTGAGGCGGTATGGCTCTGGAAGCTATTGTATGAGTTATTTGATCTCCCGTTGGAGGCTATTGGTATCTTTTGTGACAGCTAGAGTTGTGAAAGTTGTCTAAGAACCCTGTGTTCCATGACAGGTCAAAGCACATTGAGATCAAGTATCACTATATCAGGGATATGGTGTAGAGAGGAGCAGTGAAGCTCCTCTATGTTCCGTTGGATGAGAAGATTGCGGATGTGTTGACGAAACCACTAGCTAGATTGAAGTTCGAGTACTTCAGAGAGAGGCTTGGTGTTCTTCAGATTGATGACACTTCAAGGAAGAAGTGATGGACACATTTGCAGGAGCCATTCCAAGCATGGTGAGAGGAGGATCCTTCCCATGGCTGTGGATGTAAGTGTTGGATGATGAGCATCAGGACGATGCTCCAGTTACTGCTCTTTATATGCATCATGTTGGATGCTTGTTATGATCAGTTGGATCATGTATATGTATATGCGTCATGTTGGATGCTTGTTATGATCAGTTGGATCATGTATATGTATATGCATCATGTTGGATGCTTGGACCATGTATCTGTATATGTATCAGGTGGATACGATTGTATAATCAGGTAGATCATGTATGTTGATATATATCAGGTGGATACATTGTATGATCAAGTGGATCATGTATCTGTGTATGTATTAGGTGGATACATTATATGATCAGGTGGATCATGTATGATGATATGTATCAGGTAGATACTTGGTATGCATTAGATCGATGCATTGTATGATCAGGATTATCATAGATGACGAGCTTCAGGATGTTGCTCCAGATGACATGCATCAAAATGATGCAGTGACGATGATCAGGATGATAATGTGTGATGAGTATCAGGATGGTACTCTAGATGATATGCATCAGGATGATGCTATGATGATGATCAGGATGATCATATGTGATGACATGTATCAGGTAGATACATTACATAATCAGTTGGATTATGTGTGATGAGTTCCGAAGACACAAATGCACATGAGCGTTTTAGACATGGTTGTAGATGTGTTCTCCCATGGTCGTGATGTAATTACTGGGATTTTTCGACATGGTGGTAGATGTGTTCTCCCATGGTTGTGATGTAATTGCCAGGGCCATTCGAGCATGGTTATAGATGTGTTCTCCCATGGCTACGATATAAGTGTTGGGGCCATTCGAGCATGGTTGTAGATATGTTCTCCCATGGCTGCAATATAAGTGTTGGGGCCATTCGAACATGGTCATAGATGTGTTCTCCCATGGCTGCAATATAAGTGCTGGGGCCATTCGCGCATGGTCGTAGATGTGTTCTCCCATGGCTGCAATATAAGTGCTGGGCCATTTGAGCATGGTTGTAGATGTGTTCTCCCATGGCGTAGATGTAAGTGCTGTGTGATGTGCATCTGCATTGTGCTTTGTGATACTCTATGGCCATGGATAGGTTGTGCAGTAGCATGTAAAAGGTCCTGGGAGATCCGATAGGTTGAGCTGTGTGCTCGTAATCAGTCCTGGGATGCTCTTTCGAGGTTTTGTTTACTCACGTAATAAGTCCTTAGGGTTCCACAGTATGGCCAGTGATGATGAAGACCTGCAAGTGGTAGGCCTACATCCAGTATGAAAAAGGACTGGATCTGTAGAACTTCCTATGACGAGTAGATCGGAGATTGATTGAGATAGCAGCAACAGTGACGATGATGATGATCCAATGATGATGATCCAGAGAAGATAACTTGTGCTAGCAAATCTGTGTCGAGAAATACCTTCCTAGTTAAGAGGGAGTGTTGATGTATATGTAACTTCAGAATGTATTTCACCTATGTATTTTGTCTATGTATATTGTACTCCTATAGAGATGTTATTATTCCTCTATACGGAAGTGTCATCATTTGTATTAACAAGTCTCACAAGTGTTGTAACTTGTCGATGGGTTATTAGACCACCTTGATGGGGTCATCCCTGTATGAGTCATGTGGGTAAATGGGTTATTAGACCACCAATTGTGGGGTTGGCCCGGATTAATGTAACCATGGGTTATTAGCCTAAGATGTTAGACAAGTCGGCCCCACTGGTTTATTGGGCAGGACAGGACAAGTATAAATAGAGATTGGTAGATCTCTATTTGATCACTCATTACTCACTTCTATATCTCTCATAAAGTGGCACACTTGTGAGAAGGAGGATCATCTGCGAGGAGAAGACTATCTCTTGTACTTTGGTTGTATCATTTCTCTTTCTATCTCTGAGAAAGTTGTGTGGTTTTTCACCTTCCTGGTTTTCCCTGGTGAAACTCTGTGTCTCTTGTGTGCTTGCATTATTCTATCCATGATTGATATGTTGTAGATATGTTGTACATGTTATTCTCTCAGTTAAGATCCTAGATTAGATTGAAATTTCTGAAAAACTAACAGAAAGAATATCCGAATTCGGTAGGTTTTCCCACGTTTGGGCGCTTAGGTCCAAGTGATTCATTACCCCAAGGTTAGCAAGCAGGTCCTCCATCTTGTTAGCATTGTGCTTAACATGGGAGAAAGAAATAGCCAGCCCCAGAGATAGCAGAGACGCTAAATTATGCAGCTTTCCCTCCAACCGCCACGACCTCGCCACCTTTGAGCTCCATTTTGTTAAGATTTAATATGCTAAGATAGAAAATAGCAGCATTACATTCCATTTCACAATAATAGCATATACAGGATCACTGAAGAAACAACAAGCACAACGTAAACACAAGAGACACAGATTTATCCTGGGAAACCCTCATGGGGTAGAAAACCCAGCAAAGCTTCCTCAATATAGATGACCAGCAATATACAAAGATGCAAACCAAAGACATGATCTCCTCCTCCACCATAGCAGACCTCTCCTCCACAAGTGCGCCACTCTCAAGTGAGTGAGTGTGTGTAAAATGAGGAATACACCTCCTCTATTTATACACTACTCCGACTTATCTTTTACACAAATCATGTAGGCTCATATTTAACCATTGGGTTAAATACCCCACTACAACTGACTGGGCCGACCCCTCTAGGGTGGTCTAATAACCCTTTGACCCACATAACACATACAGGGCCGATCCCCACTAGGGAATTCTAATAACCCAAATTACCACAATCTGATGGAGGAATAAACATCTCCGGATATACAATAAGATCTTCAAGGAGGAATGAAACATCTCCAGAATAATAAAGTACAAATATAATATTATTTGAAGTTACAATATCTCAACACTCCCCCTTAACGAGAAGGATATTATAACAGCATCTGCACGAGCAAAGAGTCATCAACATCATACATGATACATCTATAAATCATTGGAAGCTTTCTCAACATCATCAGTCACTCAAGGAGTTACTGGAACATCTTCAATACTGGAACATCAACATCTTCAGTACTGAGTCTTTATCTTCTGCAGCACTCGAACAGCTACAACAACATCAACACTTGGATCCTCACGATCATCAACATCATCATCTCACAATCATCAGCATCGTCATCACACGATCATCAACATCGTCATCACACGATCATCAGCATCATGATCACACGATCATCAGCATCGTCATCACATGATCATCAGCATCATCATCACACGATCATCAACATCATCGTCACATGATCATCAACATCATCATCTAGATCATCACGATCAACATCATCGTCATATAGATCATCACGATCAGCAACATCGTCATCTAGATCATCACGATCAACATCATCATCATGTATATCATCATGATCAACAGCATCGTCATCTAGATCATCACGATCAACAACATCATCAATACAAGTATAAATATCATTAATACAAGTATCCTCATCAATACAAGTATACATTTCATCAATACAAGTATCCTCATCAATACAAGTATACACATCATCAATACAAGTATCCTCATCAATACAAGTATACACAATAGCAGCATACCCTACAACACACAAGATCCTATTACGGGATGATCAATCCCTCTCACTTTAGGACATAGGTCCAAGGATGATACAATCCTGATCCGCTTACGGGATGACCAGTACCTCTCACTTTTAAGACATCTCACAATGTCTAGGGACGATGCAATCCCAATTGATTAACACGATGATTAGTCCTTATCACTTTAAGACACCTCACCATGTCTAGGGACGATGCAATCCCAATCGATTAACAGGATGATTAGTCCTTATCACTTTAAGACACCTCACCATGTCTAGGGATGTTGCAATCCCAATCGATTAACAGGATGATTAGTCCTTATCACTTTAAGACACCTCACCATGTCTAGGGATGATGCAATCCCAATCGATTAATAGGATGATTAGTCCTTATCACTTTAAGACACCTCACCATGTCTAGGGACGATGCAATCCCAATCGATTAACAGGATGATTAGTCCTTATCACTTTAAGACACCTCACCATGTCTAGGGACGATGCAATCCCAATCGATTAACAGGATGATTAGTCCTTATCACTTTAAGACACCTCACCATGTCTAGGGACGATGCAATCCCAATCGATTAACAGGATGATTAGTCCTTATCACTTTAGGACATAAGTCCAAGGACGATGCAATCCTGATCCACTTACAGGATGATAAATCCCTATCACTTTAGGACATAATTCCAAGGACGATGCAATCCTGATCCACTTACGGGATGATCAATCCCTATCACTTTAGGACATAAGTCCAAGGACGATGCAATCCTGATCCACTTATTGGATGATCAATCCCTATCACTTTAGGACATAAGTCCAAGTATGATGCAATCCTATCACGTACATTTTGAACCAACCGCTTAGGGACGATGCAATCCTATCACGTCCACTAGGGACCACTTTCTCGGAGACATATGTCTACGGGTCTCTTTTAGGACATGTGTCCAAGGATGATACAATCCCCTTGTCCAATAGGAACCACATTCTCGGAGACATCTGTCTACGGTTCTATTTAAGACTGAAGTCCAGGGATGATACAATCCCCTCTTCCACTAGGGACCATACTATCGAAGACATCTGTCTACGGATCTGTTTAGAACTGAAGTCTAGGGATGATACAATCCCCTCGTCCATTAGGGACCACATTCTCGGAGACATCTATCTACGGATCTATTTAGGACTGAAGCCCAGGGATGATACAATCCCCACCTGTCCACTAGGGACTTCATTCTCGGAGACCATACATCTACGGATCCTTTTAGAACATGTGTTCAAGGATGATGCAATCCCCCTTCTTTCTTGGAGACATATGTCTATGGATCCTTTTAGAACATGTGTTCAAGGATGATGCAATCCCTCTTCTTTCTCGGAGACATATGTCTACGGATCCTTTTAGAACATGTGTTCAAGGATGATGCAATCCCCTTGTCAAATTAGACCCTGTCTAAGGACCATCCACCAACCTCTCTGTTGGCATCACCAATATAGGTATCCACATCATCGACCTCACTGTCGATGCAGGCAATCTCATCATAAGTGACCACATCACTCCCCCTCTCGAGGAGGGTCCTACCAGGCTTGTCTTGGAAAATACTCAAACTTTTCTTGAGGTAGAGGTTTGGTTAGTACATCGGCAACTTGTTACAAATTCAACCTTTATAGTTCCTTTTTGCGCCATATCATGGAACACTCGATTCTCTGCCATCTTGATACAACTCTGTTTGTCACATAGGATCATAGTTGGGTCTATCTCTAAGTCAAACAATCCAGAATCCATACTGCTTCACAACTAGCAAAGCAACCAGTCATATATTCTGCTTGTGCTGAGAGCCACACTAGACTGCTTCCAGCTAAACCACGAGATCATGGCTGATCCCAGACAATAACATCCTCTCGATGTGTTCTTCCTATCTGATACACTTTCTGCCCAATCAACATATGTGTAGCCATCTGAAGTCATGATCTCCCAGATAGCATAGATCAAAGTCTATCGTATCCTTTAGGTACCTCATCACATACTGACTCACGGTGTTCACAGCAAAGCATATATCTGACCTAGTATTTGTTAGATACATCAACAACCCAATAATATGTCTATACAGAGTTATATACACTAACTCTGATGAGTCATTCGCTAACAGCTTCAAGTTGGAATCCATGAGAGTGGCCATTCCAACATATCAAATCCTTTTAATATTTCTTGGCATACTTTCCCTGGTTGAGAAAGATTCCTTCTGAGCCTTTCCATACTTTCAGACCTAGGAAGTAATGCATCAATCTGAGATCTTTCATTTTCATTTCTGCAGCCATCTATCTGTGCCATCTCTTGTTAGATGGGTCTACTGATATGAGCCTCAACATCATTCAAACTCTGTGGTGAGTTCCTTCTTGCATCCATGTCATCTATGTATAGAAACCATATTCAACCTTGTAGCAAAGGTTGAGATCCACATCACCCATGGTGATCATTAAGCTCATCAATTTACTATCGATCCTGGGTACCCATACATAACCTGATTCACACTTCTTCTTTAGTTACATCATTAAGAGAATGGTCTTATCTAGTCACTTGGAGCAAACATCTCGTCATGATTCTCTTCCTCTTTCTAAGAGAATCTTCTAGCCACGAGCCTTCTATATTTTGTTTGATTTGTGAATCTTCTTGTTGAACATCCATCATTTGTTCGGTGTTCATCATTCTTCATGATCTTTCCTACAAATCAAAATTAAGTACATGATTAGTAATACTTCATAATCATGAAATCATGTTGACATGATAACCTATTATGCATACAGATATCATTTACATAGTTATGCAACTATCTTGACCAATATTTTGGCACAACACGTTTCCATATCCTGTATTCATACAGTGGCTATCTAGATGCCTTCCATCTTTACCAGAACATACTATCGAGAGTGTGCACAGCTCTCAGCATGTTAGCAAAGAGGCTTCATTCTAGACAAGCTACAATGGAATGTTTGTCCAACTTACCAATCATATGCATATTAGTATTATATTGTTCAATGCTCTATGAATGTTTACACTCAGCGTGATATATTCTAGGAATACAAATATGCATACAATCTATTACAAGCAATATCATTTACTATTTCAAATAACAACTCAAATACTTATCTTTTATGTTTGTGTGGTTGCCTCCCGCTTGATCTTCTATATGTCTTTTGAACTTCTATTCATTCTGTACCAATGTGCATGCTCAAGTGTGCACTAGTGTCATCCTCATGATCTCATACACAAACATACATTCATTACTATATTCTCAATATTATCAAAACATTCTAATTCTAAATAATCTTGAATATGTATAGTCATGATCATTAGTATTCAGGGTTTCAAGGAAGTCTTCTTTTACTCATGCATATTCTTGTTTGATCATAGTACTCTTCTGGTTAATTAAATCATTAAGATAAGAGATATAATATGCATAAACCCTTGATTACTAACTTTATGAATAAGCATAACCAATCATACCAAGTATACTTATATAAGGGATCCTAACACAAGGTAAGATTCTAACTTGACATAGGAAAACATACCTGGATTAGTATACCTGCTTAGTTATGTACAACATACCTAAACAATCTCTTCAATGATTTAGAGATCCTGAGCTAGAACCTGCATGTATCATAGGTTAAGCATAATATAACAAAGTCATACATACCTCTTAAGTAGAACAAAGATTATGGATGAGTCTTTGTCTTCATGTTGTCATGGTCATGGAACTTGATTTGTCTTTCATGATGTACCTATATCTTGTTAGCAGACAACATCAACCTCATACAATACCACAGTGCATTAGTATAATCATATAGCCCTAAACAATGAATGTCTTCCATCATTCACATGAATTCATGGTGATAATACAATTCTAACATTAATTGAGATTGTACTGACCTGAATAATATGAGGACAAACATATTATGAACTTAATCAAAAATCAGATTTCAAGACATACTTGAACCTCCTTAAGTCATACCTGTCGAGACTTCTTGTAGTCTTCTTATGTAAGACCTTAGCCTCAACTCCCCCTGAAACATGATCTGGAGCTTGATTAGGGTTTGCTAGAGAAACCCTAAAAATTCAATCTTTGACTTTCACACTTCTGAATGGATGGAAGGATGTGTCTTGCTGAGCTGATCAAACTAGCATACTTCAATTTTGAAATCTCCAAAATTTGACCCCTCAAAATTGCCTTCGAAACTTCTGGATCTTCTGTACAGGATCCTGGACTAGGGTTTGATGAAGTCCACCCTTATGCCCAATCAAAAGGTTTGATCCAAGGCTCTAAACTCTTATTTTTCTGAGGAGCTTCCAGCCATGGTTACAGACTTCAAAATTTCCAAATTTTGCTGAAGCCCTAATTTTCCATTTTTCCGATCAAAATCCTGAACTGGGGTTTGATCAAGCCCGGTCTTCTACCCAACCAAAAAATTCGATCTTGGTCTCTAAATTTTGATTTTCTTGAGTAGCATTTAGTCATGGATTCTGATTCCAAAAATTCTAACTTTCTCCGAAACCCTAAATTCTGGAAGCCATGAATGAAGGTGCTCCAAAAATAATTTTGTTTTGACAGAAATATGTACCTGATTGTTTCTGCTGTAACTCCGAACTTTTCGCTCCACAGGGTCTGAACAATTTTTTTGTGGTATCCCAACCTGTCATCTTTCCATCCCAACAGATCTGACCTAAATTGGATTTTTTGAGAGAGAGTTATGCCAAGTGTCGCAACGTGACCTGTTTATGGGATAAAACAAGAGAGCGAACTTGTACGGCGTTCCACGTGTCACTGGTTCAACTTCAGCCTCTGAAAACGTTTCTTGAGATAGTACAGTCTATTTACTACCTGTCACTTTTTACAAAATTTCATTTGGAGCTTCCTATCCCAAGTTATGACCTTTTTTCCAAGGTCACCTGATTTTGACTGAGATCTAGAAGAGGTAGAAACCCTAACTTGTACTGATCATAACTCACAAAGTACAATGAATCTGAGGGTGTACTTTGGACACAAGGTACCTGGGGATGTTATATTCGACCTGTAATCTTTTGAAATCCTGAACCTTTGTAGAAATGGATTTATAGTGAAAGTTCCACGATGACTGGTTTTTGCTATGTAAAACCCAAACCTTCAAATTGTCGCAAGTGAAGCAAGTGTCGTAAGTGCCATACATTTCCTTCCTTCAGGTTAGATCTGATACCATGTTAAGATTTAATATGCTAAGACAGAAAATAGCAGCATTACATTCCATTTCACAATAATAGCATATATAGGATCACTGAAGAAACAACAAGCACAGCATAAACACAAGAGACATAGATTTATCCTAGGAAACCCTCATGGGGTAGAAAACCCAGCAAAGCTTCCTCAATATAGATGACCAGAAATATACAAAGATGCAAACCAAAGACATGATCTCCTCCTCCACCATAGCAGACCTCTCCTCCACAAGTGCGCAACTCTCAAGTGAGTGAGTGTGTGTAAAATGAGGAATACACCTCCTCTATTTATACACTACTCCGACTTGTCTTTTACACAAATCATGTAGGCTCGTATTTAACCATTGGGTTAAATACCCCACTACAACTGACTGGGCCGACCCCTCTAGGGTGGTCTAATAACCCTTTGACCCACATAACACATACAGGGCCGACCCCCACTAGGGAAGTCTAATAACCCAAATTACCAAAATCTGACGAAGGAATAAACATCTCCGGATATACAATAAGATCTTCAAGGAGGAATGAAACATCTCCAGAATAATAAAGTACAAATATAATATTCTTTGAAGTTACAATATCTCAACACATTTTTCCATGTGGAGAATAATCCGAGCATCACCCTCCACAACAAGGGGAGTAAAATTATGGTTACAATCCATGTTTACAATCCAGCTAGATTCCTTGACGATGACCTTCCAGCTCAGCTGCATTATTAGTCTCATGCCCTAGATGGCCAATTTTGAAGCTGACCATTAACCCTTCTGTATCCTTAAGAACACACCCGTAGCCAACCGGACCGAGATTAAGAGGTATAGATCCTTATTATCAATATAATTTCAACATTATTTGGGAGTATCACCTATAGGTTTTGTTTTAGGCATTGGGAGTATCACCTATAGTTCTCCTGAAGCTGCCCTGATCGCCACTATTAAAGAATTTTACGTAATGTAGTTAGAAATCCCATTGAATACTTTGTGCAAATGTCAATACTCAAGACATTTCTTCAGTCAACATAGTCACAAGATATGATTCAAATGGGAAATTGCTTCCAAACTCAATCAATAAAATCAATTAAGCAAAAAATACAGGCATACGATCTTATTTCACAATGGTCCTTTATTTGAACCTAAATACAATGGATCGATCATTACAAACAGAGACCTCTCTCTCTCTCTATGTAAGCCCCAAGAGTCAAAACTATGAGCTTGTTCCTCTTGATCAAACCTTCCTCGAGCTAACTAAGCTCCACTAAGCTACCTAAAAGCTTCTACGAGCTAACAAGCTCTTTAAGCTAAAGCTAAGATATCCATCTAAATGACTCAACTGGATTAAATATAACTCTTACTCTATTTTCCAGATCCTTCAAAGAAGGAACAAAGTCCTTATTTGGCTCTACTATCCTCTATGACTTACTATGCTTGATATCTATTATTTTCTAGTATGGTAAACAAGCAGCTCATTTTATTTTTGCTTACTGTGGTTTTTTTACTTTTGAAAAATTATTGATGAAAACTGTCAAGGATTAGAGTGAAGGAGGAATATCTTGCATGTGGATCATTTCTGCCTTCAGAGTGACTTATGAGAATCCTATACATTGGGTATTTTCCCCTGCATTATTAATATTTGGTAAGCATTAACATTTTTTTGAAATCATGGTTGTGTAATAGTTAATTTATTGACCACCTTACAAATTGGGGTGATATCATATGATATTTGTATAATACGTACTTTATAATTGTATAAATGGTAATTGAAAAGATATTTCTACTATTTATTTGTGCTACATCTTTTAGAATGGGAAACATATTAACTTTGATTTTGACTTTGGGTGTAGAGCAAAACTAGTGGATTATGCTCTTGCCTCTAGCAAAATATACAAGGGAGTAGGGTTTAAATAGATTAAGGAGTCCTTTGAAAATGGAACGCTTCATCTCATTGGCCTTTTGAGTGATGGTGGTGTTCATTCACGATTAGATCAGTTGCAGGTATTCTATATCTATAAATGCATTATTATGAGTTGTTTATCTTAGAAAATCTTATAGATTTATCCGTGCTATGCAATTTTTAATCTTTGTATTTCTCCATCCTATAGTTGAATGCTATTTATATCACTAGACTTGATTGAGTTGGGTCTAAATATGTTATAATTTTAGAACCCATTGATCTACTGACATAAATTTTAAGAGAAGGCTACTATTACATAGATCCATCAAGCAACCATTAGAAAAGATGCTCATTTTTATCCATGAATACTTGCAATTCTAGTTAGATGTTCACTTTATGAGTATGTGTATGAACTTGAATGCCAACTTTGTCCTACAAAATATTTATGTATTACTGTTTTCTTTATTGAATCAATGTTGCATATGAAACCTTTCAAGTTCAGGCAACTTATAAGGTCAGATCCATTCAGACTACTTTCTTAGGTATCTCGAGTCAGAAACAATGTTGAGATTATTAGTCTTTTCTTAGAATTACAAATGATGCAATCTTGGTGTTAATATTGACCCTTTCCCCAATTCTTAAAGGGTTCTAGCTCAATGGTAGAGTGCCTGCTTTACAAGCAGGAGGTTGAAGTTTCGATTCCTTAGTGCTCTAATGATATTACAATATTGATGTTTTAAATAAAATATATTTTATTATGATTTATTATGGCTACAAGGGGGGTTCTAAACTGACTTCATATGTCACTACGAGGGGGGTTCATAACCGCCCCAAAAGGTTTGTAAAGAGTTTTAGGGGGGGTTCTGAACCGCCTCCGTAGGTACCTACGAGGGGGGTTCATAACCGCCCCCCAAGGTTTCTAAAGAGTTTTAGCAGGGGTTCTGACCCACCTCCGTAGGTACCTACAAGGGGGGTTTATAACCTCCCCCAAATGTTTGTAAAGTGTTTTAGGGGAAGTTTTGAACCGCCTACGAAGGGGGTTTATAACCGCACCAAAAGTTTGTAAATCATTTTAGGGGGGGTTGTGAACCGCCTCTGAAGGCACCTACAAGGGGGGTTTAAAACCACCCCCAAAGGTTTTTCATAAATACTTTTAAGGGCGGTTCGAAACCGCTTTCGTAGGTACCTATGAGGGGGTTTATATCTGCCCTTAAAAGTGACTTTTGCAGGGTTTAGAACCGCCGCCAACAGTCACTTTAGGGGTTGTTTTGACCTCTTCCATAACCGCTCCTAGAAGTCAAACCTTTTAGCGTCGGTGTTATTAGGGGTGGTTTTCTAAAGATTGTCTCCAAACTGCCCCCAAAAGTAACATTTGTAGGCAGAAGGAAACCGCCACCAACAGTCCAAATGTAACGTTTTTTTTGGAGGGGAGGGAGGGTAGAACCGCCCCCAAAAGTCACTTTGGGGACTTTTGGCGGCAGTTGTGAACTGCCCCCACATGTCACTTTTGGGGGCGGTTCTAAACCCCCCCTAAAGTCACTTTTGGGGGCGGTTCACAACCGCTGCCAAAAGTCACTTTAGGGGTGGTTCTAAACCCCCCCTAAAGTGACTTTTGGCGATGGTTGTGAACCGCCCCCAAAAGTGACTTGAGGGGGGGTTTAGAACCACCCCCAAAAGTGACGTGTGGGAGTGATTCACAATTGCCTCCAAAAGTGACTTTTGGGGGTGGTTTTGATCTCATCCAGAACCGCCCCTAAAAGTGAAAACTTTTAGCATCGATGCTATTAGGGGCGATTTTGGAAAGCCCACCTCCAAGTCCAAAACCGCCCCCAAAAGTCACTTTTGGAGGTGGAAAGCAACCAACCCTAAATGAAAAATTTGTTGTAGTGGATATACCAGCTTCTACATTGACGAGTGTAGCACATATCATAACAAATGAGAATGAGGTGAATGATATACTAGCTTCTACTTCGACGAGTGTAGCACATATCATAACAACTGAGAATAGATCTTCTTTTATTATGAGAAAAGTTAAGTTGTTACATAAGTGTCCAGAAAGCAAGGATTGCATTTCCATAGGTTTGGTAACAAATCTGAGTGGGACTAATTTTGTTGGGGGAACATTTTTGGGTGACTTCTCCTTTGGTGTTCTAGTGGATGAAGTGGTGTTTTCTTATATGGAATGTTGTCCAGGGTTGAGCAGTGGAAGTTTTGTTGTATGGCCGATTAAAAGAATAATCGATTTTAATACAGAAACATTGCTTTCTGTTGCAAGCAATTTCAACAATAATCAATCTGAATCTACCTTGAAAGTATTAAGAGAAAATCACAATGTCGGGTTTGTGGGACAGAAAGTTAATTTTATACATCAATGTTATTTAAAGCCACAGTATGTTGCTCGGGGAATAGTGTCAACTATTTTTAGGGAGATATTGTACAATTCAAAGCACTAAATGCTAGTGAGTTTGGTATTTTAGTTCATAAAGTCTTCTGCAATTGCGATGATTGTGGTGTATTTGAAAAACCCCTTATAAGACGGCCTACAAACCATTTGCTTGACCTCCATGATGTTCCTTTGGATGTTATACTAAAAAAGAAAGCAGACGAAGATATTGTCAACTTTTGGAATGTGTTTGAAGAATGTCTTTTACAGATGGTCCTTCTAGGTACTCCCCATTGTGAATATACAGATGTTAAAGGTAATGGAACAAGGCCATACAATTTTGTAAAGCGGCAAGATAGAACTAAAATTTTTGAAAAAAATTCAAGATTGGTACCTTACAGGCCTGCAATAAATATGGGTGCATTCCTTTCAAAAATTGGCACCAAACATTGTTGCTCAAATTTTTGTATATAAAAAATTCCACTTAAATCTATAGTTGAATGTAAGAAGAAATTTGATAGTATGAATGGAAATTCAAAAAGAGAGTATGTTATAAATTCTATGGGATCAAATGCTCCTGTCACCAAAGAAGGAGATGACAGAAAAAAGAAGCTTTTTTACAATGAGATTAGACACAAGAGACGCCTATCAAAATGCATGGTATAAATTCCATGGGATAAAAAAGAGCACTTTCTTCAATTATAAAAGAATGTTCTTGAATGGTGATGTGAGAGCTGTGCATAGTAACATTGGCTTGGAAAAATCTAGGGCAAACACTATTCCATTGGTAGCTACTATTAATAAAATTGTAGTAGAGAATTCAGACAAATCTCCACATCTTACATGATTAATCAATGGAGATGGAACAAGGACAACCTTGAAATTATTTCCCGCTAATATGTCCCATGGTTTGCTACGAGAAATGGATAATGATGAAATCAAAAGAATTGGTTTGCCTCCAGTATCACAATCCTCCTTTAGCAAGGTGATAAGAGAAGATTTTCCAGATGTTAAAATTTCTAAATCAAACTCCTTTTCAAGGTGTAATGAGTGCATTACAATATAGGATAGGCTTAAGGGGACCACTGATCCAGCTGAGGTGGAAAAGTTGCAAACAAACCAAGAAGCTCATAATACATACATCACAAGTTGTCGCCAGCTCTATTATTCTCACAAATTGGCTTCCCAGAAAAATCTGAATACTTATCTCGGTATTGTTCATGACAAAATGGATAATTCAAAGACATCCATTCCAAGGATAAGTAAGAAGGAAAAACCTTTTAGTAATGTTATGAATCTTCCCATATAATTGACTGGAATATTGACACATGGGCAGAAGACCGGGGGTTTTGGTCATTTCAGCCTCTCATTTTTAGAGATGGGATCAAATTTCACTTTGACATCCTTGGCTAAATGCTTGAAGTGTCTTGAAGATCCAATTGGTGATAAATATGGTGATTTTCTCTAAAAAGGAAGAACATCTAAGCACCAATTGCATGGTGCTCTATTGCAATCAGACTCACATGAAAAGTGTTCGATATACAGACAAGATGTAATGCAATTTGATGTAATGTGTGTTGATGGTACTAATCAATGCATGCCAAATAGAAAACTACCACCCATATTGTTCTTGCAAATGTATAATTGTTCAGGCGATAACAAAAACTGCTTTGCATTTTCATTTTTATCTCTTTTAACAATAAGGAGAGTGTTTGAGGCAGTTGAAGTTGGATTCTTCCCGGTTGGACACACCCATGAAGACATAGATGGAACTTATGGAAGGTTATCAGCAAAGCTAATGATCAATGATATATTTTCTCTCCTGGAAATTATGGATATGTATAGGACATGTGAAGATCAAAATTCCTTTATTCCTTATTTAATTAATGAACTTTATGATTTGAAGAGTTTTGTGAAACCCCACCTTTTGGATGGAAATGCAAAAATCATCGGTATGATAAAATGCCAGTATTTTAAATTTCAGCTCATAGATGACATTCCAGTCATGCAATGGAAGGCATCACTTCGGGATGAAGCTTGGTCGTCTCCCATTCATCTCTGTAGGTCATTTCCAGATGGTAGCGCGAGATTTCCGGTGGGACAGCCTAGGTTATTAAATCTAGAATCAAAAAGTCCTTCGTAGATTGACGAAATAAAAAAAGGGAATAGAAACATATATTTCATTCTGGAATCAAGGGATTGAGAAGGGAGGTGAACAATTTTGGCATCCCAAGTTAAATTATTGGGAGGATGTATATAAAGATTTGGACAGTCCCTTCTAGAGTGTTGATCAGTCATCAACTAACTTTTGGCTATCGACAAGCCATGCTATTCGTAGTAGTGAACCTATAATATCTGAACATGAAATTATGGATGCCTATTTGAAGGAAAATGTTCCTGCTTTGCAGGATTGCTATGTTGGACTACTATGCAACAAGCCTAGAGATGAATTCATTCCAAGAGTGGATGTTGTAAAGGGCCAAATGGTCATTGTGCAATCACCAGAGCCAGATTGTGCAATCTGGTTGGGTAAGGTGATTGGTGATATTTATCAGGAGTCAGATGCTAGTACTGTTGGGTCTTAAAATGTAGAGGTGCAATGGTGGAAGCCAACAGGAGCATCGAAGGATCTAAAGGTCTTGTACAAAAAATGCTTAGATAGAAAGCAACAATGGGTTGTTGGTGTAGAAGAAAATATGATGATCGATGTAAATATCATCATATGGGAATGGTCACCGAGGAAAGGATGGATAGGAGAAAAAATTAGCATAAACGAGAAGGGCCTTGCAGCATTCAAGGAACAACGAGAAAATATGGTTTCTAAATAGTAGACAAAATTGGTTTCTAAATTTCTCTATGTGGCAGTTTTAGGCAACAAAATTGTTATGTTTATAAATTTCCACTTGGTCAACAAAAAGTTGTATTTTTTCATTTTCATTAAAGTTTTATAAAAGGAAAGGCCATTAGAAGTGGTTTATCCGCTGCACTTAAAATCAAGTAATTATCCTCAAAGTAACTACCTAAATATTAAAATATGATCCGCTATACTCAAAGTGCCAAATTCAGTGGTGCTCATAGGAAAAAATATTATATACGAGCCAATATTATAATTATACTATATTTCTAATAGTCAATGTGCCAAATCAAATATGCCACATGTCACAATATGATCGTTCCACATGTCACCATGGGATACTAGATATAAACATTTAAACAACCAAATTTATATATGTTTTCTTAGAGAAAAAATGATCGCTCTTTCCCAAATGTGTTCTATTGTTACGATTCCCTCATAAATGAAAGGTCGGTCGATCCTTCTTGTGTTATCTATTATGGATGTAGCGGAATTATTGGATAAGGGTTTTCACAATTAACTACAAAAAGAAGGGGAAGCCGATCCTTCTTGTTGGAAAACAGAAGTTGGGAGAAACTATTTTTATATGTTACAACTTCCAAGGTGTTCTATTTTTAAAATTTCCTCAAAATTGAAAGGTCGGCCGACCCTTCGTATTACCAATATTATTTTCATAATAGTTCGACACTGCAAGAAGGGTTGGTCAACCCTTCTTATTCTAAATATTATTTTAACAATAGTTCGATATTGCAAGAAGGGTCGGTCAATCCTTCTCGTGTTCTCCATTATGGATATAGATGAATTGTTGGATAAATGTTTTCACAATTAACTACGAAAAGAAGGGGCGGCCGATACTTCTTGTCGGAAAATAGAAACCCGAGCAAATGATATTTATATGTTATAGCTTAGCCGATTGACTGGCTATTCGCACAATGCGTGAATATTTTAGACATTTGGGCTTTTCACTTTAAAATTTTGAACATTTAAAAATGAAAAGTGGACTTTTCAAATAAAAAATTGCATTTTTTTATTTGAAATTCACACTTTTCAAATCTAAATTTGCATTTTTTTATTTGAAATTCACACTTTTCAAATCTAAATTTGCATTTTTTTATTTGAAATTCACACTTTTAAAATCATAATTTGCATTTTTTTATTTGAAATTCACACTTTTGAAATCAAAATTTGCATTTTTTTATTTGAAATTCATGCTTTTAAGGTTCATAAGTAGTCAAGAAACACACTATTCGATTAGAAAAACACACTTTTCAAAGCCAATATTGCCACTTTCAGAACTTGGTTTTGCACTTTATAAAGGTTGATATTGACACTTTCAAAGTCAGGTAGATGTTGACACTTTCCTTTGAAATCTTCTTGCATTTTTGAGTGTTTTTGTGACTTGCGGAAAGCACTGAGTTTTTCCAAAAGTCAGGTTCTTTCCGCAACCTGCAATCCGCAATGCGGATTGCAGATGCAGAAATATTCTTCAATAATTGTGGTCTTCTGCATCTGCAACCTGCAACCCGCAATTGCGAGTTGCGGATGCAAAAGACCAACCCCGTAGCCCTTCTTTTCCTTCCCGCATGTTTACATTTTAACCATCGATTTGTCTTGATCCTGCGGATGAGATTACACTGGGTGATTTAAATAAAGTTTAGCTTGCTCATTTAGCTTGTTGGTGTTAGCGCTAGCTTTGTGGTCTGAGCAAAATAGAATGGAGGTTCAATTTCTAAAAAGAATGGAGAAAGCCTCTGTGGTCTGAGCAAAATAGAATCATTTGGGTCAGGTGTTTTAGACGGAGGCGAGATGTTTAGCCCATAAGCATCTTAAGGAGCAGATCAATGGCCAATGGAGCAGATCGACGGTTGGGAATTACTTCTTTGATACGACATGCGCAAAACAAACAAATTTTTGGATTCGTAAACTTTTGGTAGAGGACCACGGGTTTGTACGGCGCAGATCTGACGAGGCCGAGATCAATGGCCGAGGTTTTGTTCGCGGATCTAACTTGCACGAAACATCAACACAAGCCAAAGCTACAAAGTTGGTAAAAGTCGCACCATTTGATGGCTAGGATTCATGCAAGATCTAGATCAACGATGGGAGACTTCCTGTGGTTTTAACTGGTATAAAAAGATAGATGTGGCAGGATTAGAGGCCACCAGGGATCATAGAGTTAGAAAGCAGTGGCGATCCACGGCCCAGAACAGATCAGGAAAATAGACGCCCAGGGAAGCTTCCACTCTATAGGAACTGCAGCGATGATAGCAAAGGATAAATAATATAAAAAATCGCCTGCATGGAGAGCTGGATTCCATCAGTAATATTTGGCATCGAAAAGCAATAGGAGCAGGTTGTGCAGAAGAAGACTGGAGACACTCTGATTGACGCAGAGATTGTCCTTCTCTTCATTCCTCTTTTGTTAATTGATCAAATTTCTTTGATAAATGTTGTTTTTCACTTCAGATTATTTATGAACACTGTTTAATTTTTGCAATCAATAATCCATATATTGATCTACAGTTTGGATTTGTCTTTACTCATGATCTGTGTGTCTTGTATGTTTTAAGTGAATTTTCATTTCCTGATTATGTTATGGCTAAACCCGCATTAGTAACCTCGTTATACTCAATGTGCCAAATCAAATAAAAAATAGTAACCTCCCTATACTCAATGTGACAAATCAAATATGCAACGTGTCACAATATGATCGTTCCAAATGTCACCCTAGGATACTATATATCAACATTTTAACAACAAAATTTATAGACATTTTGCTTTAAAGACTTTGATGGCAAGTGGAAATATTCTCAGAGAAAGAGCGACCGCTCTTTCTCCAAGGTGTTCTATTGTTACAATTCCCTCCTAAATGAAGAGTCGGCCGACCCTTCTTAGTCCTAATATTCTTTTCATAATAGTTCGACATTGTAAGAATGGTTGGACGGTCCTTCTTGTATTATCCATTATGGCTATATTTGAATTGATGGATAAAGGTTTTGAGAATTAACTAGGAAAAGAAGGGGCGGCAGATCCTTCTTTTCGTAAAACAGAAGTAGGGACAAACCATTTTTATATGATATAACTTCCAGGGTGTTCTATTTTTACAACTCTGACGTAATTGAAGGGTCGACCGACCCTTCTTATTCCGCATATTACTTTTATACTAGTTCGACACTGCAAGAAGGGTCGATCGACCCTTCTTATTACCAATATTCTTTTCATAATATTTCAACACTGCAAGAAGGGTCGGTCGATCCTTCTTGTGTCCTCCATTATGGATATAGCTGAATTGTTGGATAAAGGTTTTCGTAGTTAACTACGAAAAGAAGGGGCGGCCGATCCTTCTTGTCGAAAAACAGAAGTCAGGACAAACTATTTTTAGATGTTATAACTTCCAAGGTGCTCTATTTTTATAATTCCCTCAAAATTGAAGGATCGACCGACCATTCTTTTCTTTTTGTAAGCAGAGCCAGAAATTCTATTAATATGGTACAAAAATGGTACAGAGTTACAAATAGAGTGAGCTAAAATCTCACACAGGCCCTTCCCGAGTTGGGAAAACTGGGTGCCCACAACTCAACTTAACAACTTAACCAGATAGCATGACAAATATCATCTTAAGAACTGCACCAGATGGTATGACTGCTTCACAGAGGAGAATTGAGAACAAAAAACCTCTTGGACAAGAAACCACCTTCCAAGGGCCAAAAAACAACCTAGCAACAAAGCAAGGGAACATGTTGTCGGCTTAATCGAGGACAACAGGTCAAACAAGAAGAAAACCAACAACTAGTACCACCATCAAAATATAACTGCAGACATACGGTAAAGAGAGAAAAAGCCCGCCTAGTCAACCCGTAGTCCTCGGCGCCCCACTCCGGGCCTCCTGTGGGTCAAGGATGTTGAGCGCTTCCACTAAGGCCTCCAGAGTGCACGTAATCTCCATTTCGTTCTACTGATTCACTTTCATTTCCTCGATGATATATTTAATGTTTTTGACAATTTTCTCCTGTGCCTGGGATTTGCAGGCCAGAAGAATTTTGCCCGCCCAGAATGGGTTGGTTGCAATCTTACGGCCCTGCTGCAGCGAGATTTCCAAATGAGCGATATGGACCTCAGTAGCCACAGGAGTTTACTCCAGGTAAAGATGTGCCTAGTTGAAATCTAGAGGGTGGTCATCCACCGGGACATTCGTCTGGTTGGATGAGCCTTCACCCCTTTTCCTGCCACTCGCCCCAGAGTTCTATTTAGAGCCACGACAACTGCAAAGACGCATGCGAGGGGCCATCATGCTTAAGAATATGGTTCTAAATGAAAAGGAAAAACCTCCAGCTATATGAAACCACTTAATCCGAAAATGGAACAGACACAACATGCCTTTTCTCAGGGTAGGGAAAGTTACTTTCTCAGTTCGCACCTGCCTGCACTGGTCCACCTTTTTGGATTTATAATCCATAAGCCTGCCAATAGATATGGTCATCATACCAGACCTTGATTTTCCATTAATGAAAATTATTACCATTCCATCCCTTTCCGAGGCCTCACATGCTTAGTAAGTTGTGATCCTTCGAGTCCGACTGCAATCGGTACGATCCCATCTGCTGAGATCATAACTTGCATCACAATTGTGCTTTATCCTTCTTCTCATATTAGTACTTCCGATGCTGCCTTCCTTACCCTGAGTACAAAACTTAAAGTGAATTAAACATATGGGAAGGGATACTCGTGTGAGTAAATTCCACTGATCTTGGGCTTGCGTATGTCCTTGCGTCCTCTTTGCCATGTGCCTCTTCGCCTCTGCAATGAGTGGAGCCGTCCGGGGGGTTAGGATGGATGGCTGCGATATCAAGGCATCATCTTCTAGCCACGTGATCACATGCACCTTCTAGCGTGCCTGCTTTGAAGGCTACACGTGCTTCAACACCTTTGTTAGCCATCTCATCCGCCAACCGGTTACCTTTACATCGCAGATGCAAGAAATGGATGGCTAGGGTGGTAAGCAAAAGTTGCTGAAGCTGGGAAAGTATGAATTCCCATCTCCAGTTATGTTAAAATTTGGCCACATCCGACCCCCTTTGGATATGGCCAGCCATCACGATCAGGATACTAGAATCTCCCTCCACTATTAGAGGTGACCAATTCTGAGGTCGACCATTGTTTTTCCCAATATTATTTTCATAATAGTTTATCACTGCAAGAAGGGTCGGTCAATCCTTCTTGTGTTCTCCAATATGGATATAGCTAAATTGCTGGATAAATGTTTTCACAATTAACTACGAAAAGAAGGGGCGGTTGATCCTTCATGTCGGAAAACGAAAGTCGGGACAAACCATTTTTTTATGTTATAACTTAGCTAATTGACTTCTTATTCAAACAATGACTGAATATTTTAGACATTGACTTTTTCACCTTAAAATTTTGAACACTTACAAATCAAAACTGCAATTTTCTAATATACAATTGCATTTTTTGATTTGAAATTCACACTTTTCAAATCAAAAATTGCATTTTTTTATTTTAAATTCAATTTCAGAATAATTTAAAGTCGTTGAACATTTTAGATTCTCCTTATCCTTAATTAGATCATCTCCTTTGAAGGATTAATAAAAACTAAATGTTTATAGGAGCTTCGACTTGTAGACATAGAAGCACTAGACTCATCCCCTACAACCACAAAATTAATCAGTCATTATTCCTCAAACATGTAAGCTTTGCATCAGACTGTTCCATCATTCTATTGGAATATCAAGCAATATTGAGACGATGCACCAACACCCTTAAAACTATTCATTATTCTTAAATTTTATCACAATTAAAATTGAAGGATGCACCAACACATTTTTTTGTCAGCTACAGCTGACTGGATGAACCAACACCATTATGAGGCTGCAACTTGCTCTGGTACCACCCTTCCACCCTTGTTTGTCTTCTTCAGATTTCCAGAATTTATTTCCTTCAATTCTGGTCTTAATTTGCAGGTTGATAATGAAGAAAATAAAACAGTCCATTAATGTTGGGCATTGGTCATAAATGAATCCAATATCAATTTTAGCAGAAAATTGGTGAATACTTAGATGCAGTAAACCAGAGCATAAACATATTAATTCAGATTTAATATTACTTCCATCCAAGCATGAAGAATAACACATTGGAAAAGATTTAATGGAAATAACAATTAACAAAGAAATGAAGGAAATTTACAGACTGACATAATTTACTGCAAATAAAAATTAACAGAGAAAGGAAGGAAATTTATAGACTCTCATTAATGAATAGTTTTGTCATCAGTGATACAATTATATTCAACACATTCCATGTATAATTTCAAAAACAAGCAACACATGCATGCGTTCCCAGACACACCATAATGCTAATTAAAATTTAACAGTGATCGACATGATGGTTCGACATGTTCTCTGAAGTGGTTAAACGAAGGACCTATTCGGGTGGTCGACCTAAGCTCCTCCAACATCTCCCCCATGAACAATTCCTTTCTTCGTCTCGAAGAAATTAGAAAATAACTGGAGTTGGATGAACAACACATTGATGACTATGAGCTAGTACCTGATACTCCCTTGGATGGAAATGGGTCGTTAGGTCTACAAACCTGTCCATCCAGGAAGAAGAAAGAAGTTGACACCATGATCTGGAGGCACAGACATGATGACTATGACCTAGTACCTGATACTCCCTTGGCAAGAAATGGGTTGTCATGTCTAGAAAGGTATCCATATAGGAAGAAGAAGCTGACAGCATGGTCTGGTACTAAAACAACATTCGATGACTACTGCAAGTGTTGACGACCGCAACAATGCATGTTGTCTTAGAGAAGCAAGCTTCCAAGACTGCTAATCTCCCTATGTCCCCTCCTCGTTGCATACCCAGGAGCATAATGACAAATCCATGTATTGGGACTTCGACAGTTGTAATCCATGATATGAGGCATGGTTAGCCTATATATAGTGAGTGGCTAGTGTGTTGATGGATTGAATGGGATGGGAGTCTGAGACGGATGGGAAATGGTAATTATCACAGTATGGTGGGATCACGGTGGTCATAGATATCATCTGTAGTGACTACAGATTTTGATGGAGTAATCGTACATGTATCAATGCAATCGATTCCTTGAAAATAAAATAGCCAACATGCCTATTTCCAGCACATTAAATGGCCTACAACAGGCTGAATAATATTCGTCGTAAGTTTCATCCTATGTGAATCAAGTATACCCTATATAAAATTGTGTAATTACTTCCCATGATTTTTTTAAGAAACAAATTTGTTTATGTGAATCAAGTATACCATATATTAACAAGGGGCCACGAGGAGGGAACGTGGGGGAGGAGCCTCGACCCATGCGCCCATACCATGGCACGTGTTCCCCATGTAACATACCACCTCCCTCGCTTCCACCTGCCTTCCCTCACACGTGCAGCTTTATGGCTCCTTCTTGATTATTCGCTCGCAAGTCCCTTCACCAGCTAGCTGGATGCAACTCTGGTACCTCTCGAACTCACCTTGGCCCTCTGCACATTCAAATCATCCCTCACCTTGGGGAAGCTCCATGTCTACTGGAGAGCTGCCCCATTCTCTATGTGGTAAATATAAATATCTAGCTAGTGAATATAATAGAGTTTATATTTACCTGATTTGGAGTGTATGAGTTTTAAAATTAGTTAAGGAACTTCTACTCAGCAACTCAACCATAAATTCCTTACACCATCTTCATCTCCAACTACTTCTCATTTCTCCACAAACTGCAAGCTATACTTCTCATTTGGACCCCGCTGATATAACATCCACGTTGCTGGTTCATACAACACAAGAGCTTAAAATAGTCCCCAAACTTTAAATGGTACCATTAATATACTTAATATTCATTTAAACAATCTATAAACTAATTTTAAAAATCAAATATGCCACGTGTCACAATATAAGCATTCCATGTGTCACAAAATTTATAGAAGTTTTGCTTCAAAGACTTTGCAGGAAAGTAGAAATATTTTTAGAGAAAGAGCAGCCGGTTTTATTTTTACCATTCCCTCGTAGATGAAAGGTCGGCCGACGCTTCTTATTCCCAATATTCTTTTCATAATAGTTCGACACTGCAAGAAGGGTCGTTCGATCATTCTTGTCTTCTCCATTATTGATATAGCTGAATTTCTGGATAAAGGTTTTCACAATTAACTACGAAAAGAAGGGGCAACCGATCCATCTTGTCGAAAAACAAGGATCGAAGACAAAAGTCGTCAGAAACCATTTTTATATGTCATAACTTACAAGGTGTTCTATTTTTACAATTCCCTCGTAATTGAAGGGTCAACCGACCCATCTTATTCCCAATAATATTTTCATAATAGTTCGACATTACAAAAGGGTCGACAGACCCTTCTTATCCCCAATATTATTTTCATAATAGCTCGACACTCCAAGTATTTCTATCAACCTGGATGGGTCTTTTCTGTGCCGACTGTTTTGATGTCAAATAGTAAGGCTTTCTGTTCAATCTCCAAGGTTGATAGTAGACATGGGAATTTCTCTATATGGCAGTTTTTGTCTCAGAAGTGCAATGTGAAAAGAAGACGGATGTAATCTTTTTTACCAGTATATAATACAAAGTTTCTCTTTTTTTGCTTAGAAAAAACAATCCTTTCAATAAACATGAAAACTAGTGGCACTATCACGGATCAAATTTGAAGGGTTAAAATTAATTTCAGGTTGAAGGTTATATATTCATATCGCCCTTCTAGCATGAAGGGCTTTAATTAAAAAAATGATAATAACTAAAAACACTTTTCGTTTTTTTTATGATATTTCATTCTATTTAAAAAAAAAGAAAAAAGAAATAATGCTTCAATTTAAAAAAAACAAAAGGAAAGAATGTTTCTATTTAGAAAAAACAAAAGGAAAGAATGTTTCTATTAAGAAAAACAAAATAAGTGTGAGGAACCTGCAACAATTAAAAAATGAGAATACACGAGATAATAGAAATAACAGAACTTAGAATCGCTTTTATTGATCGTGGGCCACTTCGAGGGGGCAACCTCCTTTGAGCAAGATCAATACAAATAATTTCATGGTGCCTTCATTGGCCTCAACACACACTTATATACTAAGTCTAGGCGCCAATACTATGGGTCAAAACCATGGGCCAATGCAAACTATGGGTCAACAAATACTACGGGCGACTTACAAAGCATATGCGCCCAACAACAATAACACAAACTATGGATCAACAAATACTACGGGACGTCTTACAAAGCATATGTGTCCAACAACAATATACTAACAAAGTAAAGACATTGGTTCCTAACATCCCCTCTCCCTTAGAAAAAGCTTTGTCCTCAAAGCTTTAGATGTGGAAATTGATGCTGAATCTAAAGGAGTGGTGCCCATGTAGTAGCCTCTGGTTGCATGTCGTGCCACTGAATGAATACCTCTATGATAGAGAGAGAGAGATAAGCAGACGCCCTTTGAGTTTCAAGGAGGATTGCTTGGACGGATGTAGACAAAGAAAAACCATATCAACTGCTTGAAAAGTGCACTTAGAACGGTGTTGATCGGCTTGTTGTTTCATTCGAATTCTGGCCATGTGAAGAGTGTTCTACAAAATGCGAAGAATCTGATCACAGTTTCGAAGAACTATGTCAATTTCCTGAATTGGTGCATTATTGAGGATGGATGGAAGAAGAAATGGCGGTGCCTGACCATAGATTGCTTCATATGAAGTAATTTAAGATGTAGTAGGGTACCACCATTCAGCAAGAGGGAGCCACTTCGCCCATAGAGGTTGTTGTTCGGAGGTGAAGCAACGAAGATAAGTTTCCAAACATTTATTGGTAATGTCAGCCTATCCTCTAAATTTAGGGAGCCCTTCAATGAATTCTAGAGACATATCTGTCCAGATCCGTGGAAGGATGGGTACGGGTTCGAGCAATCCCGAAAGGAGCTGGAAGGTATCATATTCAGCCACCATCTGTTGAATTGTCCTTTGCCTTCCTTGCCAAAAGAAGGTATAATGTGCCTTCTCATACGTTTGGAGGAACCGGAAGTGCCTGACCAATGGAGATGGATGGAGTCCAAAGAAGACATAGCTTGTTGAACAGATTGCAACCCATTTGGAACAAGTAGAGAAATAGCTGAAAGAGAAATTGGGGCATCAATTGTGCGAGAAGGAGCATCTGCCACAAAATTGTCTTGACCCTTCATGTAAGTGATCTCATTGGCATAACCCAGGAGTTGACGAATCCATTTCAGTTGTGCGAGTGAGGAGACCCGTTGTTCCAGGAAATATTTCAGACTCTGGTGAGCAGTCTTGATGCAGAAAGAATTCCCGAATAGGTATGGCTTCCACGTCTGTACTGCATGCAAAATAGCCATCATTTCCTTCGCAGATGTAGAGGCGGCTAAATTCTTATTGAAAATGTCTCGTGAAGGAGGCAATCCCACTAGTTTAGCAACGGCACCAACATATCTATCCAAAATTGGTTGGAGATCCAAGGGAATAATGGAGACTGTTGATGGGTGCATCTGAGTGGAATGGAGCTAAGCGATGACACCATGTGAATTATTCTTAAGGATTTTTTCCAGGCGATGTGAACTAATGATGCGGAGAGACCTTGGTTGTAATCCTGTAAATTTTTGTTTTTTTCCATTAACTAAAAACTGCATCCAAATTTTAGCAAAATCCCATAAGATGGGTCCAAGTGTGTGTAACCATTGAATGCCCAAAACCACATCACATCCGCCTAAGGACAAGAAAAACATGTGAGAGCGCAGGTTATAATCTTCTAGATAGATACACACATTGTGACACTTCCCCTTGCAAGGTAAGGTGCCCCCATTGGCAACCATGACTTCAAAGTTGGAGCAAGGATGGACAAAACAATCACCCTGTTTGGTGATCCGAGGGTCAATGAAGTTATGAGTGTTATTAGAATCAATGAGTATGGTAAGAGGAAGCTTCTTGAAGTAACCCATGACCTGCATTGTTTGGGGGTGGTGATTCCGACTAAAGCATGGAGAGATATCTCTAGGTGGTCTTCCTGAGACAGGGGGTCAATAGGTGTCTCCTGAATGTCGACCTAATCATCCATTGTATCTGGTGCTTCTTCACCAATTTTAGAGGCAGGCAAAGAATCCACATCCAAGAGATAGAGCTTTTGCTGAACACATCTATGTCCCCGAGTAAATTTGTCATCACAATTATAACAAAGCCCCTTTTCTCTACATGCCTGCATCTCTGTTTTAGACAAATGCTTGATAGGAGTTGGTCAAGGAGCTAGCGGGATCGGAGGTCATTGAGAACCCATATTTTGGAAGGGAACAAAAGTGGGTATGGAGGGTTGTTGGGCTGCAATCTTGTCTTATTCCAACTTAGCCAACTCCAGGGCTTCTATCATTGTGTTGGGACATAACATTTTAACCTCTGAGCAGATTTCATCTTTAAGACCACTGATAAAACAACTCCTGTAGAATTCATCAGACAATCCTTCTGTGTGATTGGCTAGTTTCTCAAATTCTGTTTGATACTCTCTCACAGTGCTAATTTGGCGAAGTTTAGTGAGGGCTCCTGTGAAGTCATCAAAAGCATTAGGACCAAATCGTTGCAAAAGGAGCTGACAAAAATATTATGGCCATTTTGGCTCTTCATGAGCCTTGATATACCAATGGTACCATTGAAGAGCTTCCTGTTCCAAATGAAATGATGCAAGTGGAACTTTGTTGACATCAAAAGTACTATGCATACTGAAATAATGTTCTGCACAATAGATCCATCCAGTCGGATCAATACCATTGAAGCGAGGAAAATCAAGCTTTGGACCATGGAAATTGCTGGAAGAAGAGAACACATTGTCTAATGAAGACTCAGACTGTCGTTTGTTGTTCATGGATGAATGCTCAAGATGGAGGCCGAGAAATTTTTCATCCAGATCCTGGAGTTTGGCTTGGATGGTTGCAAGTGCTTCCTCCATGGTTTTTGCTCCTGCGCGGGTGACAACCATAACTAGGAGTTTTTTTTTTGTGAATGGGTAGAAAAACACAAACAAAAGCTTATTTAGTAAAGGGAAATTTTTGGATTTGGGAAAAACTCGGATGGGTAATTGGGGTTTGACTAGGTTTTGGACACTTTTGAAGGGACATGGAATCAGAAAATGAGGATTTCAGAAGCGGGGTGAAAGAATGGGAAAATTTGTCAGAGAGGGACAAAGAAGCAGAAATAGGGAATGAACACGATGGTAAAATTTGAAGGCGATTGGTGAAAATTAAAGAAGTTATGGCAAACCATAAAAATAGACAAATGTGGGATTTCTGGCTTTGGGAAGTGGAATTTGGGATAGGTTCCCCAGGAAGGGAAGATGCAGAATGGGATTACAAGGGTGTTAGGGAAGTTTCAAGGGAAACAGAGTAAAAACAAGGGAGATATGGTGAAAAAAAAAATTATACTCTTTTTTTTTTTTTTAAATTTATTTAGAATGGATCTGCTATGGCTAGGAAGGATCGGAAACAGACGGATCTACAACGGCGCAGAAGGGATCGACAACAGATGGATCTAAAATGATGCGGAAGGGATCGACAATAGGTAGATCTGAAACGGCGCGGAAGGGATCGGCCATAGATAGATATGCAAGAGCACAGAAGTGATTGAAAACAGTTCTGGACAGAGGGAATCTACGATTTATCAGCTGAAAATAGATATGGACCCCGTATGCTGGGCTTCCTAACAGTTTAGGGGATTCACTCAGCCACCAATGTTGTCTGACGGCTTGCGTATTGGGAAAGTACCCCTCACTCCATGGCTCAGGTAAAACTGATAACCGCTTTGCCACAAACGACAGCTCTTGGTTTCCCTCACGGGTGGGAACTAGTCAATCAGGTAGGGCTCATTGCGCTTTTCACTAGCAGGTCCTCTCAATGGGATAGCTACTTTGGGGTTCCTGTGGTACTCGTCACAATGAGTTTTAGGGATTATGCCCAAGTACTTCCCACAGTTAAGTGGATAGGGATTATTCCCCGATCCGAACCTGCAACAGATGTGAAAAAAAATTTGGCATAAATTTCACCCAACGAGCCCAAGAAAATGCTATGATACCAGATGTGAGGAACCTGCAACAATTAATTAATGAAAATACACGAGATAACAAAAATAACATAACTCAGAATCACTTTTATTGATCGCAGGCCACTTCGAGGGGGAAACACCTTTGAGCAAGCTCAATACAAATAACTTCATGGTGCCTTCATTGGCCTCAACACACACTTATATAGTAAGTCTAGGCACCAATACTATAGGTCAAAACCATGGGCCAAACAAACTATGGGTCAACAAATACTACGGGCAACTTACAAAGCATATGCTCCCAACAACAATAACACAAACTATGGATCAACAAATACTGCGGGACGCCTTACAAAGCATATGCATCCAACAACAATATTCTAACAAAGTAAAGACATGGGTTCCTAACAATAAGAATGATTCTATTTTAAAAAAAATAGAATAGTTTTCGTATAATGATACTATAGTGATACTAATGTAAATATGTAAAGTTACTTATTTACAATTACTTCCAAAATGAAACTTCAGTTCGACAAGTATTATGGACCACCAAGGAGCAAGAGGAGAATATAACCTATGGTCGTCGCAGAATCACGGACGATTGGTGGATTAAACAATTGAAACTGTTGGTGGATGGAAGTTTTATTTCAAACTTTGAGCAGATGCCTCGATTCGGTCCCTTGTTTGACCTGTTCTCTCAGTTCAATGGCGAGCCTTGATGACGGAATGATGTTCTTGAGGTTCAGTATGGAAGACTTCAAAAAATAGCTGCCAAAGGTTTATGAGGCAGTCTGCTTGGGCATCAAACCACACAGAGAGTCATCTGACCACATGAGGTATATCTCTTAGCAATTAACCTGTCATGACTCAAGAATTGATGATTTAGAACGCAATTTGATTGAACTTATGGGGACAGTGAATTTTATAAAAGATGAAATTTTGAAGATGGCAAGGATGTGATGCAAGTCGCCTTATAGAAATAAGGTTCTTGCTTAACAATACACATGACACAAACCACAATGCTCACACAAACAAGGTGTAGAACAAGATGCCTAGATTGGCTTATATTACTTCTCTGAAATGTTACAATGTAAAATAACTGTAAGCAAATAACTGACTATGATCGGCCTCAGCCATTACAACTTAAAAGTAACTATGGTGTGGTCTCCCTGTGTGTCGACCTCACCCTCTCCTGGTTCACCCCAGAAATATGAGCTATGGTTCGATCTCAACACTCTGCACTCGGCCAGTGTGACTCGTCACAACTCCTTCGGCTCTGCACTCTGATCTCCTGCTAGACTCTACCAGACTAGACTGAAGAGCTTTACTTCCTCTCCTCCTCTTTTACTCTGTGGTTGTTTTTCCCAAGACTACTACAATCCCGAGACATGCATTCCTCCCTGCTCGTCAATCCCACCAAATCCTGCAAACCTGCACTGTCAGCTTCTATCCGTGCTGCACAGCCTCTGTCAATGACATCCACTATCATGTCCTTCACCAACTCGCAATAACTGTAATAAATTCCTCAGCAACCCTGAACAGCTACTGGTACAGTCCCTTGACTTTCTATCCTTCCGACCCTGCTACAACAGTCGGTCACATCTCGACTATCTTGTCGGCTCGTGCTTTTCCCCATTACACTTGGTTTCACCAAACCCTGACGTGTCGTAATTCGACCACTCGTTGACTACTCGACCTCTTACATCACTCATCATATGTCAACCCCTTTCCTGTCGATCCTCGACTTTTCATGACATCTATTGATCCTTCAGTCGGCTGCACCCCGACTGCTTCTGCTCGACTTGTTGACTTCAACAAGTCAACCTTCTCTTCGCACCAGTGGTCATCGCCACTCCCGCTGGTCAGCTCCCTTTGGTCGATTAACTTCGAATGATCTGCCTAGGCCCCGATGCTCCTGCATTAGACTCCGTAGGTGAAAAAGAATTCGACTGCTTTGTTAGTCTCCTGAAATCCTCTTCAAAAATCCACATCGCTTCCTACAACTCATCATTTATCCATCGCACCAAGTACTCCTTCATGCGCGATCTACGGGTACACCCTACATCGCGTTCATCGATTACTTCTGCGATCCCTTCTTGATGCCGGTCTGGAATCTGTTCTATCCAGTCGATACTTGTTCCTTCCTCCTATCTGCTGCTTGACCCTTCTTCAAATTTGTATAGGTCTGAGACATTGAATGTTGCTGAAATGTTCAAGTCTTCCGGCAATTCCAACACATATGCGTTGTTTGAAATCTTCTTCAGAATCCTGCATGGTCCTATCTTCTTCAACTTCAACTTGTTATATGTTCTTGTCGGAAATCGCTCCTTCCGTAAATATGCATAGACTAAGTCTCCTTCTTGGAATGACAATAGCCTCTTTCTCCGGTCAACTCTCAACTTGTATGCCACGTTACTCTTCTCGATGCACTTCTGCACATTTTCATGAACTTCACGCATATACTCTGTGAATGATTCTGCATCCACGCTCTTCCTGGTTTCTGTCGGCAGTTCGACCAAATATACCACTACATGTGGACTCCTCCCTTGAACAATCTGGAATGGGCTCAATCCTGTCGATCGATTCACAAAATTGTTATATGCAAACTCTGCCTGCGCCAACACATTTTCCCACTGCTTGGGTCTGTTGGCCGCTAAACATCTCATAAGGTTTCCCAAACTTCTGTTTATAACCTTGGTTTGTCCGTCCATCTGGGAATGATGAGCTAAAATCTAACTTCGTGTCGAGTTTCTTCCATAGGGTTCTCCAGAAATGCCCCATGAACTTTGTATCCTGATTCGACGTGATACTCTTTGGCAACCCATGCATCCTGACTATTTCCTTAAAGAATAGCACTGTGATTCCTGTGGCATCACTTGTTTTCTTACATGGTATGAAATGTGCCATCTTCGAAAATCTGTCGACTACAAAGAATATTGAGTCGCTTCCCTGTTGATTCGTTGGTAATCCTAACACAAAATCCATGCTAAGATGTTCACACGGGTTCTCTGGTTCTGGAAATGGTATATACAACCCCATGTTCTGACTCCTTCCTTTTGCCAATTGGAAAACTTGACATTGTCGAACCCATCTTCCAACATCTATCAACATCCTTGGCCATAAATACTTCTCGTCAACTAGTGCTTTGGTCTTGTCGATCCCAAAGTGTCCTGCTAACCCGCCATTATGAAATTCTCGGATTAGGTTCTCTCTCACTGATCCTCTGGGAATACACAGCTGACTTCCCCTGAACAAGTAACCCTCTTGAATGAAATAACTCAAATATGGAGTTCTATCGATGCTCCAAGGCTCTCGACAAGCCTTCCATGTCTTCGTAAAATATCCGTCGGCTTCATACTCCATCTTTATCGACTCTATCCATGTTGCCTGAACAGTCGTCGTGCCTAACAGTGCAACTCTCCTACTCAACGCGTCAGTAACTTTGTTCGACTTTCCTGACCTATGTCGCAACACGAATGTATATCTCTGGAGTAGCTCCACCCACTTCATGTGTCTCTGATCCAACTTCGAATGAGTATTCAGATACCTCAGTGCTTGATGATCTGTGTATAACACAAATTCCTGAGGTAGCAAATAATGCCTCCATTTCTTCAATGCTTGTATGATAGCATAAAATTCTTGGTCATAGACTGAATATTTCTGCTTTGCTCCATTCAGTTTTTCACTGAAGAATGCAATTGGTCAGCCTTCCTAGCTCAACATTGCTCCAATTGTTGTTCCACTCACATCACAATCGACCTAGAAAACTTTGTCAAAGTCTGGGAGTGCCAACACTGGGCTCTCAGTGACCTTTTCCTTCAATTTGTCGAAAGCTTCCTAGGTCTTATCCGTCCACTTGAACTTGCACTAGGAAATTTTCCCTATTCGCAATTGCCACTAAAGGTGAATGTCAGATCGTAGAGACATCCACAACCTCTACAGATTATCCTTCTACTCAGCAGAAACAAGAAAAACACAAAGTTAGTGCAGCATCGCCTATTCGGGTACCTCTACAGTGCAAGGCCACGCATTCAAGGTGCTCCTCCAAAAAGAAACCATCCACACTGGTGCATACCAAGGATACCACAACAACCAAAACTGTTGAACAGCTCCAGTGCATCCATCAACAACAATTACAACCCTCTGAAGATGTCAAAGCAAGGCAACCTTTCCACTTCAGCAAATGTCGCACCAAGAGCTCAATTCGACACATAGCTTGACATATGATAAGGGATTTAATGCAATGGAGACCATTTCTTCCTAAGGAGAGAGGATTGATCCAGGTGGATATTGGTGGCGGCCCACCTCTTCCAGCTGGCTCAAAACAGTCTTCTGGCAATTTTGGTAAATTACTATTTTTAGCAGTTTTTCGGGTCCTGAACTTTCGGAGCCATTTTGAGGCCCTAAACGACATTTTTTGGCGATTTGGGGGACTAAATGGTTGCCAATAGCACACATTTGGGCCCAGTTGAAAGTTGTAAATCTCGGTTAGGCCTTTCCAACGGGCTATCGAGCGCCCTAAATGGAGATCGTATGCAAAAGTTATGACCCCGGGAAGTTGACTGTTCAACTAACCACCTTGGGGCCGCAAACTTTATGACGGTTCATCTTCTAGGGTTAGGTTTTTGGATGATTGGGATTCTTTCCCTCATGCTTATGATAAATAGGCCCTTTCGGCCTCTCTTTGGAATCATCTTGGCACGAATGAGCATAGCGGCCACATCTCTTCTCAGAGATAGCTACCACCATTCCAGCTATTGTATTTTACAGTCTGTTCTATTTCCGCTATTTAATAGAATATGTGTTTACTATATCACTGTGTGATTTGCAATATATCTCTGTATATGATTCTGTATATGCTATCTTTTGTTTCGTTCCCACATAAATCCGGATCACCCTTCCTCATGCATTCTATCAATGGTGTACAAATCTGATTGAATCCCCGAATGAACTTCCGGTAGAAACTAGCAAGTCCATGGAAACTTCTCACTACAGTCATACATTTCGGTTCCGACCAATCTACTATTGCCTTCACCTTCTCGGGGTCCATCTCCAACCCTTTACGTGAAATTACAAATCCCAAGTACACCAATTCCTTCTTCATGAAGAAACACTTTTGCAGGTTAATCATAAGCTTCTCTTCCTGCAATTTCTGTAATACTTGTCGAACATGCTCCAAATGTTCTGACCTTATCCGACTGAAAATCAGAATGTCGTCTATATAGGCTATGACAAACTTTCCTAAGAATGGTTTCAGTACCTCATTCATCAATCTCATGAATGTACTGGGTGTATTAGTCAATCCGAATGGCATGAGTAACCACTCATATAACCCTTCTCTTGTTTTGAATGTTGTCTTCCATTTATCTCCTTCTCTGACCCTAATCTGTTGATACCCACTCTTCAGGTCTAATTTCGTGAAGTATGTCGCTCCACTCAGGCAATCCATCAAGTCATCCATCCTTGGCAATGGAAATTGATACTTGATCGTGATCCTGTTGTTCACTCTGGAATTGGTACACATTCTCCATTCTCCTCCCTTGTTTGGTGTCGATATTGCTGGTACTGCACATGGGCTCGAACTTTCTCGGATCAATGCCCTGTCCAACAACTCTTGGACCTGCTGGTTGAGGTCTTGTCCCTCTGCTGGACTCATCCTATATGGTGCTTTGTTTGGCAGACTCGACCCTGGAATCAAGTTGATATGATGGGATATGCTCCTTGTTGGCGGTAATCCCATCGGTTTCTCATCATCCATTATGTCCCGAAATTCATCGAGCAACTCCTCGACTTCGACCGGAATACTCTCCATATTGGTCGTTCCCTCGACATATGGTCCTTTTGGAATGATTTCAAAACATCCCAACTGTTTTTCCTCCTCTGTGAGGAATTCCTTGGTAGTGCTCATCAACACTCGCTTTTCCCAAAGATTGCTCTCGCTGTCCGTACTGTCGGCTGGCTCTCCTCGCCTCGGCTTAAGATTCCTTTTCCCCATTCTTCCACACTGTGACTATGTTAGCTTGACCGTCATAGATCATCTTACGATCATATTTCCATGGTCTCCCTAAAAACAGATGGCATGCATCCATGCGAACTACATCATACAGTACACTGTCCTCTAATCCTTCAACTCTGAAGTTGATCAGGAACTGTCTGGTCACCTTAACATGGTGTCCTTTCTGCAACCATGAGATCTTGTAAGGGTGTGGGTGTTCTCAAAACTTCAACCCAATCTTGTCAATGACTTCTGTCAACACAAGATTCTCTGTACTCCCACCATCAACTATGGTCTTGCAACGTCATTCTATGATCTGCACCTTTGTTCGAAAGATCGCCTTCCATTGTGTTGGTTCCATCAGATCATGTTGAACTTCCTGAATCAAGGCTCTCTGAACCATCAGATTTTGGTTCTTCTTTTTCTCACCTCCACTGTTATTTGATGCCGTCTCTTCCCTCTCATCGACTTTCTCATCCTTTCGACGTCTGGGTTTCGACTCTTCTGCAGCATGTAGGTTTTCTGGGCATTCATATGCCTTGTGTCCCATTCCACAACACTTGTAACAGACTATGGCTGGTATGTTAGCTCCTTTCTTATCGGATGGACCACTTCGACCATACGTGCCTCAACTGCGGTTCTCATGACCATCGTGTCAGTTTTCTTGCGCTCTTTCTTTCGTCGATGTCCCTTCCGTGCGTCGATTATCTTCGACACCTTCTTTTCTGTAGCTGCTACTTTGACCTTTCACATAGACAGTCTTTCCACCCCGACCACTCATCCTGCCTCTGGTCGCTGTGGAATTTCTCGCTAGTTTCTCTTCCGCTTTTAGAGCTAACTGATAGGCTTCTCCCACTGCTTTGAATCTCGACATGTTGAGTTCATCCTAAACAACATATTTCAAGCCGTTTACATATCTGGCATTAGCTTCTTCTCCTTCATCAGTTTGTCCTGAACAAATCGACAATCGGTAGAACTCCTCCGTGTATTCTTTCACGGTCATCTCCTTTATCGAAAATTTTGTAGCTTTCAGAACAAGGAAACTACATAGTCATTTGGCAAGAACTTCCCCTTCAACTTGGCAACCATCCTATCCCAAGATTTGATTTTCTCCTTGCCTTTCTTGAGTCTATCACCCTGTACATTGTCCCACCACAATGAGGCATGACCCTTTAACCTTAGACATGCAGTCTTAACCCGCTTAGGATCCTCGATCTACTCTACGTCGAAGTATTTCTCCATCTCTCTGAACCAGTCAACCAAGTCTTCTAGGTCCAGGCTTCCTGAGTACGTACACACATCTATCTTTTCCCAACCTCTCATTTATGTCAGAAGCTTGATGAGTTTTTCCTCTGGTTCTTCTGTTGTGGCTTCTCGAGCTTCCACTTCCTCGACTTCCTCATCGTTGTGGCCTAGTTCTTTAGGAATGCAACCACGCCTATGGTTTTCTTTGATCGTTGCGACTTCATTTGTCAAAGTTCGCATCATTTGGATGCATTCATCGAACATCTCACAATCCACTGTGATGGCTGCTGCGCCATGCACTCTTCGTCCTCAAACATTAATGCCTTTATGAGCCATTTTCAACTTCTCCTGAAAATTCTCACACTTTCTGGTCCTCATACCAACTGACGCAAGTCAGGTTGGTATAGTCATCTTCTCCAACCAGACTCGCTTCCAGGCTCTGATACCAACTGACCCAAGTCAGGTTGGTATAGTCGTCTTCTCCAACTGGACTCGCTTCTGGGCTCTGATACCAACTGACGCAAGTCAAGTTGGTATAGTTGTCTTCTCCAACCGGACTCACTTCCGGGCTCTGATACCAACTGACGCAAGTCACCTTACGAAAATAAGGTTATTGCTTAGCAATACACATGACACAAACCACAATGATCACACAAACAAAGTGTAGAACAAGATGCCTGGATTGGCTTATATTACTTCTCTGAAATCCGTTACAATGTAAAATAACTGTAAGAAAATAACTAACTATGATCGGCCTCAGCCATTACAACTTAGAAGTAACTATGGTGTGTTCTCCCTATGTGTCGACCTCACCCTCTCCTGGTTCACCCCAGAACTCTGAGTTATGGTTCGATCTCAACACTCTGCACTCGGCCGGTGTGACTCATCACAACTCCTTCGACTCTGCACTCTGCTCTCCTGCTAGACTCTACCAGACTAGACTGAAGACCTTTACTTCCTCTCCTCCTCTTTTACTCTATGGTTGATGTTCCTAAGACTACTGCAATCTCGAGACATGCATTCCTCCTTGCTCGCCGATCCCGCCAAATCCTGCGAACCTGCACTGTTAGCTTCTATCCATGCTGCACAACCTCTGTCCATGACGTCCACTGTCATGTCCTTCACCAACTCGCAATAACTGTAATAACTTCCTTAGCAACCCTGAACGGATACTGGCATAGTCCCTTGACTTTCTTTCCTTCCGACCCTACTACAGCAGTCAGTCACGTCTCGACTCTCCTGTCATCTCCCTCTTTTCCCCATTACACTTGGCTTCGCCAAACCCTGACATGTCGTAATTTGACCACTCATCGACTACTTAACCTATTACATCGCTCATCATCTGTCAACCACTTTCCTGTCGATCCTCGACTTCTTGCTACATCTATTGATCCTTCAGTTGGCTACACCCCAACTGCTTCTGCTCGACTTGTTGACTTCGACAAGTCAACCTGCTCTCCGTACCGGTGGTCATCGGCACTCCCGTTGGTCGGCTCCCTTTGGTCGATCAACTTCGAATGAACTACCTAGGCCCCGATAATCTTGCATCAGGATGTCACAATGCAGCCACTACCAGGAATCCACCTCTGTGGACATGATAATTGCTGAGGAAACCTCTGTTCAGCATCATAATGTTTTGTAGCATAGATCCCTACTTGGATGAGTTTTTACATCAATTTTGGAATTTTTTTTGCATCAACTTGTTAAACTTACAGAGCCATACTGGGAAATCTATATATGCTCACAGGCTCTCCTTTTTGTAATCAATGGCTGTGCACATCCTTTTGAATAAATCCATCTATATGCTTCAATATAATTATAGAGAAGTATTTTATAGAGAAATATGGTCAAATGATGAATATATCTTTTTGAATATAACTCATTGTATTTTACATATTAAGAACAAAAGTATTTTATATATAAATAACAACAATCTGGCTAAGTGTTGAACTCACATGGCTAATTGATGAACTAGCTATCTATTTATATGATCAAACTTGCCTCTGGAGTTCACACATGTGAAATATAAGCCTTCCAAAATGAGAAAAAGGTTGTTCTGTTTTGCATATTAAGAACAAAAATTTAGCTAAGTGTTGAAATTCACACTTTTTTATTTGAAATTCATAGTTTTATAACAAAAAACTGCAATTTTAAGGTTCATAAGTAGTAAAAAAACATACTTTTCAAAGCCAATATTGCCACTTTCAGAACCTGTTTTTGCACTTTAGAAAGGTTGATATTCACACTTTCAAAGTCTAAATTCACGCTTTCAAAGTCTAAATCTCTTTAAGGGGCATTAAAATATTCAAATTTTATGTGTTCTTTCTTTTCAAACAGTTCTTAGAATTTTATGTGTTCTCTTTTCAAGCATACATATTATAGAATTAAATAACAAAGAAATCACAACATTACAATTAACAGAATATAAAATAATATTGCACTACATTTAAGAAACCAAATCACAAGCTTAGTTAGAACATATAAAAAATGTTTGTCCTGATGGCGCTAATGGTAAATGATGGCCGTGATCTTGGTGTTTGTGACAAGACATAATTTCGTCTAAAGCATGATGTGATTATTTTCTTCACACACGTGTTACAAGCCATCATTCACCATTAGCACCATCAGGATAACCACCATTTCAGAATTTCATCGTATAAACCATCGCCATGTCAGCATACATTCATTTCTCAAGGCATTGATTGGGGTGATACATGTACAATTACTCCAGCAAAATCTACAGTCGGTACAGATGATATCTATGACCACCATCCTACCATAATGTGATAATTATCCTTCCCCATCCGTAACATCCAAGTCAATTCACCAATTCACTATATAAAGGCTAAAGCATACCCGGTATTGTAGCAAAGTGAAATCTTCGGGAAGTCATGGCACTCTTCTTTACCGCTTATGTTCTATTTCCTTTGTTGTTTTGTCATGGATTCATGGAACTCTTCTTTACCGCCTCTGTTCTGTTTCTTATGGTCACTCTTTGTGATATATGAGCATTTTGACAACATTTCCTTGACAAATCCTCACCACAGCATGATATATGGGCATTTCGAGCACTGTCAAAGCCCCAAGACCAGGATTTGTCTCTAATGTGACTCATAGCTTCTAGTTGAAGCAAAGATAAAGTCTGTGTAAATTCTCTATAGTAGAGTCTATGTTTGTGAGCTCAAGCTAGTAGTCCTGAAATGTATTAAGAGACCAAGCTCTGTAAAAGGTGAAAGATCTATGTGTAATGCTACGAAGTTGCACTGTTTTAACATGGAATAACTTCTACTGATTTTTATGTAGACTTAGTAAGAAAATTTTTAATATAAATCATGTAGTAGAAGAGTTTGCATTTGTGAGCTCAAGCTCGTAGTCCTGAAAAGTATTAAGATCCCAAGCTTTGTAAAAGTTGAAAGATCGAAATAAATTCAATTGCCAGGAATAACTTCTACTGATTTTAATGTCTTAATAATAAATCTGTAACAGAACATTTCAATTGCCATGTATTTATATTATTCAAACCATAAATCTGTAACGGCCATAAATCTAGTTTTTCAATTGCCAAGTGTTTATATTATTCAAACCATAAATCTAGTTTTCAAATTGCCTGGTATTTATATATTTATGAAATAAAACCACGCAGCCCTTCTTTTCCTTCCCGCATGTTTAAGTTTTAACCATCAATTTGTCTTGATCCTGCGTATGACATTACACTGACTGATTTAAATGAAGTTTAGTTTGTCCATTTTCCTCTCTACCATTTCTTAAAATTGCAATTTGGCTCCTAACTACGATTTTCACCTTCGGCCAAATTTGAAGTCATAGTCATTGATCCAACTAATCCATAATGATAAGTTGTTTATATTTGATATAATTAAAATTGTACTTCATCTCAATCCAAATTTTGTTGGCGCACGCTATAATACTTTATTTCGTTACAGATGTGATAATTGCATTTCTCAGACCGAAAGGTTTTAATCATGGCAATTCATTACAGTTAATCATTATGGGATCTTTATTACTCTTCTTAAACACAAAGACCAATATGGGCAATTTGTTAGTCGTCATATTACATAGAAAATGTCTTCTTATTCAATTTCCAGATATTTCTTGTGAACAATATGCAGAAAAGTCACAAATCTTCAGTCAGATTGTGTGGCGAGAAAGAACTTTAGCCTCTTCAATATCATGGACCTCTGTCGCCACCTTTTAAAGCCGATGTTTTGGATGACAGCACTGGTATTGAAAAAGAAGACTCTGAGATTCAATCCATGTATATACAACTCCTTCAGATGAAGAGAAGGAAGATCACTAAGAAACATGTTGATCGAGATGATACAGTCATCCGGGATTTTATAATTAATCAAGTGCCTGTGACTCCACCAATTCCCCTGAAGGAAGGACAAGTGGCTGATTTTTCAGTTTTTGAGGACATTGTCGATCATCATGAATCTTCTAAGAAGCATCTTTCAAATTCTATCACAGATATCTAGTGGATTGCCAGTATCTTCCATAGTTTGTTATGGGATACTTCCCAGAAACCATGTGATGAAAATATTTTTGAATTTTGTGAAAAAGGGTCGGTATTAGTTGCTCCTGAGGATGCCTTTTAGTTTTGATTTGTAATCCTTGTTTTATAGGAAGTATATCTTTTGTAACTATTTTTGTAATTATTATTTAAAGGGTAGAGGTGTCATGGGGTAGGGGGGAGAAAATCAGCAAAAGAAGACTGGAGACACTCTCATTGATGCAGAGATTGTAATTTTTTGCAACTTTGAAGTAATACAGTTAGTCCTTCTCTTGACTCCTCTTTTGTTAATTGAACAAATTTCCTTGGTGAATGCTAATTTTCACTTCAGATTATCTATGAACACTGTTTAATTTTTGCAATCAATAATCCATACATTGATCTACAGTTTCAATTTCTCTTTACTCATGATCTATGTGTCTTTTATGTTTTAAGTGAATTTATTTAAGTAAAAAAATTTATCTATTTCTGAAAATGATTAACATAAATTAATAAATTCATGTTAATTTTTCAATTAGCATTCCAGCTATAGAGTAATCTTGCATTTTCCCAATCCTTAAAACTACTATCAGTGAATTTTCATTTCCTGATTATGTTGTGGTTAAACCCGCATTAATAACCTCGCTATACTCAATGTGCCAAATCAAATAATTAGTAACCTCGCTATACTCAATGTGCCAAATCAAATATTCCACATGTCACAATATGATCGTTCCATGTGCCACCATAGGATACTAGATATCAACATTTTAACAACAAAATTTATAGACAGTTCGCTTTAAAGACTTTGCTGGCAAGTGAAAATATTCTCAGAGAAAGAGCGGTCGTTCTTTCTCCAAGGTGTTCTATGAGTACTATTCCCTCCTAAATGAAGGGTTGGTCGACCCTTCTTATTCCTAATATTCTTTTCATAATAGTTTGACACTGCAAGAAGGGTCAGTTGATCCTTCTTGTATTATCCATTATGGCTATAGCTGAATTGATGGATAAAGGTTTTGACAATTAACTACGAAAAGAAGGGGTGCCCGATCCTTCTTGTCATAAAATGGAAGTCGGGAAAAACCATTTTTATATGATATAACTTCCAAGGTGTTCTATTTTTACAATTCCCTCCTAATTGAATGGTCGGTCGACCCTTCTTATTCCCCATATTATTTTCATCATAGTTCGACACTGCAAGAAGGGTCAGTCGACCCTTCTTATTACCAATATTATTTTCATAATATTTCGACATTGCAAGAAGGGTCGGTCGATCATTCTTGTGTTCTCCATTATTTATATAGCTGAATTGTTGGATAAAGGTTTTCACAAATAACTACAAAAATAAGGAGCAGGCGATCCTTCTTGTCAGAAAACGGGAGTCGGGAGAAACTATTTTTATATGTTATAACTTCCAAGGTGTTGTATTTTTATAACTCCCTTGAAATTTGAAGGCTTGACCAACCCTTCTTATTCCCAATATTGTTTTTATAATAGTTCAACACTGCAAGAAGGGTCGTTCGATCATTTTGTGTTCTCCGTTATGGATATAGCTGAATTGATGGATAAATATTTTGACAATTAACTACGAAAAGAAGGGGCAGTCGATCCTTCTTGTCGAAAAATGGAAGGCGGGACAAACCATTTTTATATGTTATAACTTAGCTGATTGAATTGTTATTCAAACAATGACTGAATATTTTAGACACTGATTTTTTCACCTTAAAAATTTGAACATTTACAAATGAAAATTGCAATTTTCAAATAAAAAATTGCATTTTTTAATTTGAAATTCACACTTTTCAAATTAGAAATTGCATTTTTTGATCTTAAATTCACACTTCTCAAATGAAAAGTTTCATTTTTTTATTTGAAATTCACACTTTTGAAATCAAAATTTGCATTTTTTGATTTGAAATTCACACTTTTCAAATCAAAATTTGCATTTTTTGATTTGAAATTCAGACTTTTTGAATTGAAATTCATAGTTTTATAACAAAAAACTGCAATTTTAAGGTTCATAAGTAGTCAAAAAACATACTATTCGATTAGAAAAACGCACTTTTCAAAGCCAATATTGCCACTTTCAAAACCCGTTTTTGCACTTTAGAAAGGTTGATATTGACACTTTCAAAGTCTAAATTCACACTTTCTTAGTCCAAAAATTGCCTAATATGTCCAAATTTAATGAAATTGGCGTGGATGAGTGGTCCAAAAAATAGTTTCCCTAGTCAAATAGCTTTTACCTTTCACCCAAAAGGTGGTAAAAAGTAGTAAAAGCAACATGTGCACCAATCTAACTCAGAATTGTATAAAAATAGCCAGAATCTATTTTAGGACATCCAGAAATAGCCTCTAGTGAGTTTAGGAAACTTGTGGTCCACACAATGATGCTTGTGGTACACACAATGACTCATATGCCATCTACCTAGTCTAATACATAGTAATTAATAATATAATGATTAATTAATGGTACTAATGTATTAATATGGCATTTATAAAGGGTTTAATTATTCCAATAATATGGCCCTTTCCAAGTGCTAGAATATATACGTGATAATTCCTACATACTCATTATGTCTCCAGACATGCACATTTAATCAACTGTGAATTTGGAGAATCTAAAACTTTATGAGCCATCCAAGCTCGACAAGGGGAGAAAGTGGAAAGTGTTATGCACCTTATTGGACATTACCCCAGAACCTCAAGTAGGGGTTAGCAGAATATCTGATTTTGTAGAAGAAGTCTAGAGCAACTAAACAAGGGAAACAAGAGATCTAGTGGGTGAAGTTAAAAGGACAACCTCCAAGCAAGGCCAAGTGATACTCCAAGGATAAATTTGAGGAATGATTTCCTTGTCTCCTTAGTGAAAATTTTAGGGACCAAAATCCTCCCAAAATGGAGTGTATGATCCAAGTTGGATCACTATTTATTTTTCATATATTTGAGTAAAATTTTGGGATAAAAAAACTAGAACCATGGCCTTCACGAGTCCAACTTAAGGTCAATCCCAATTCGGTGATTTAGGGTCTCAAACTTGTACCCTATTTTAGAATTTGACAATTGTTTTGGCGTCAATTTTTTGCAAAAAGGTTCCCAATGCCTCAACATTGTTTTACTTATTGACAAAACAAATCAAGAAAACTATGTCAATACACAACATGAAACGAATTTCTATCATGTTCCTTCAATATTCTTCATTTTAGAAATTTGTGTGACACATTCAGATTTTTGCATTGGCTTTGTCGCATATTTAAATTTTGAGTATCATAGTTGGTGGAAAGCTTAGTTTAGGCTTGCTTCACATATTACTTACCACACATTTTTCACCTATGTCGATAGATAACTTTCTTGGTAATTGATATACTTATGGAGCTCCTATATAAGTGATAATGGGATGATATGGTTGTAGTTTGCTAAACTCGCTATACTTAATCCCCATGAGTAGACCAATTGGCCAACATTGAATGTTTGCCAATTACTAGTCAACAATTCAAATCCTCATAAGCCTCCACATGAGCATGTTAATTAATTAGTCTTAAGCATGTTGAGGGTACTAGTTTACCTACATAGGGAGTGAACTTGACTACAATAATATCCTTGACAGTGAGAACCCTATTATGATTGTACACATGTTGTACGTAATCATGTGTTTGTATTCAAATAGCTAGTTGATATATAGGAATTTTGTATTTTGATCTTACTTTTGTGTTCAAATATGAAAATGTTGCATATACAATAGCCACACTTATTCCTATCTTGTGTTCATGTAATACCCCGTTTTGAATTTATTACCTGAACTATCATTACAGGTTGTATTGCTTATTATTGTGAGACTTCGTGAGTTTCATGACACTGTGGACATATGGTTTGTAATGCCCATATTTTGATTCGGCATATTTATTAGTTAGACACACCGTACTTTACTTCTTATATATTTTGTCGAACTCAGCTCGACTGAGTAAACTATATTGGACCTCATTATATGATGTTACTCTGTCTTATGATTTCACCATGATTATGATGTTACTATGTTATGCAGTTATGATGTCATGATTATCATATGATTTCCTTATTTTACGATTTCAGTATATGTTTATATGTTTTCCTTAATGAAATGTGAAATATATGATTCGGTACGTGGATACCATCTTCTTATATGAATTGCTGAAATGTTATATGTCATATGCATCTGTGATGAGCTAAAAGGTTACATGAAATAAAATGATAACATGGATCAATTGGCGATCAATGGAAAATGCTTTCTATAAATTGTATTTTTGCAAAACACTAACCTACAGGACACAGGGGCTATGGGATAGCCAGTTACTTGATCTGATATATATTGAAAAGGAAAAACATGTTCATGCAGCAAACCTTAGCAGCCAAAATGAGGATACGATAACACAAACTGATAATCCCGATAGCAGCAAGTATGAGTCGATAAGGGCGTAGGCCCAGTATGTTGAGAGGGATGGATGTGTTTCCCACCCTATGTTCCATGAGACCCGAGGTCGTGGGAGGGCCGTGCTGAGACACGCTCCCCATGTTGTTGTGATGACGATTGTCGGATGCCTGCTAGGGGAGGATAGGTCCACTGTTCAGCCGATGCTATCGCTCTCAAGTTCTATGTGGTCAGGTCGGTGAGTCCGACATCCACTGTTGTACTAGCAGAGGAAGGATAGGGAGGATGTTGGACGTAGGTTATGATGGGAGGATGTGTTAGTTAGTACTGTTGGGGGGTTTAGTATTCCTTGATTCCGAGTTAGTGGGAGTAGGCACCCTTCCTGTACTTGATTGATTAAACTAATGTAAACATAAAGACAATGATGTTAAATCGTAAAGGGTTAACTGTTAAATAACCGAGGATGTTAAAGTAATTATACTATAGATTATGCTTGCTCTTCTGCATGGGGGTAGATACTATTGTTAGTTAGCAAGTATGCATAGGAGGAATGGGGTTTGTTTATAGTACATGTCCGACATGTGCATACACTGGCCATGCATGCACACCTTGTACGTGTACAATATTACTGGTGTATAACATACTTGTCATGCTCGAATAGTAGTATAAATGTCATAGATAACTCAGTTAAGGATACATCAATCAACTTAGGTAATGAATGGTTAGGTTGTCAATGTGTAAATAAGTGAATTAGTAATTATATGAAAACATTGTAATAATAAACTAAGACAAGTATCGTCAGTTAACATTGTCATAGAAGAACTGTTGTGAATAGGGTAATGATAGTGTCTAATTAATTAGTAAAATTGTTTAAGCCCTCACAAGTGCTTTGTTTATAATAACAAGGATGCTATGTTGATGATAGGGTACCCATGTGATAAACAAATAATTAAGAATACTATGATCGATTCACCTTTAATTATTGTCAAGGGGTGATTTAATTATTATTATTAATTAATAAATGATATTCCAGCAACATTTATATCCCTATCGTAACAAATGCAATATAAGTAAGATTTAAAATATTGATTTATAAATTAATATTACGTGATTAATTCCATTTCAAAGTTAGCCATAACAAGATAATCCTTTTTGGAATAACCGTGATGTGATGGAAATGGATATTTAATTATTCAATGTTAATCTTGGAATTTAAACCTCAAGCTAAAGTAGCCTCGACGGATAAGGTGGATCATTAAGACACATCATGTCCAAGTTGACAAGGGGCAACTAATTATATAATATTTTATTAATTACATTAATAACATTAAAATATCAAGGACGGCGGATAGACTTGTATTTAATGAAACTGTCCCGAATGGATAACCTTGGGGTGATAATTCCCACCGTAATAAATAATTACGACCGTCAATCCAAAACCAAATGAATTTTCCATAAAAGTAATTAATTATACATTTTTATAATGAGACGTGGATGAATGAACTAGGGAAGGGAGTAAGGGTTTGAGGGGCTCGAGAGGGGGAAGTTTGGGGCGGTGGAGTAAGCCCAAGGTCTTCTGGAGGATGGACATGTATATAGAGGGGGAGAAGGTTGAAGGTGGGGGAGGTTTTTTTGATTGGGGAAGAAAAGAAGTTGGGAGAAAGTTTGATTGGAGAACAGAAGGATTTTGAGAACAGAAGGAAAGACTGCTCTCGGGATTATCAGATTGTGGGCTCGGGGGCTTGGAAATCCTTTGATTTCCAAGGGCCAGCAAGATTATAGCTGGTCGGTAGGGTGGACACTTCAGTTTGGTTGTCTAAGGGGTTATAAAACCTGCTACAACTTACGGTTAGCATCAGCATCAGGTAATTTCTGTTATTTACTATTATGCTAAATCTTGCTGTAAACATGCAAACTTACTATTTACTGATTTACTGCTATTTACTGATTTACTAAGTTGTGAAACCTATTCTTATGCTGTTGAAAAGAAAATAACGATATGTTTGTTTATTTCAAATTTCGAATGTAAGGTTAGTGAAAACACCACAGTACACTAAATATTACTTCGGCACATAGAAATTCTTAGAAATTCACTTCTTTAAACTGATAAAGTTTAAAACGTAGAAAATTAAACCTGAAATTTTACACAGTGCTCTGCTGCTTAAACCAGAGCACTACAGATGGTATCAGAGCCTAAGGCTCCGACACTTTTGGACCTTTCGGGCCTGCACACACCTAAACCATTGTGAGGATTCAAGATATTAAAACCTACAAAGAACTTAGGACATAAATCTGGATAGAATTGAGGTATAAACAACACCAAACTTTAGCCTCTTTTACCTGCACGACCACAAAATTGGAACACCATTAGAAAATCTGGATATGTTAGAAAACGGCATGTGTTTGTATTTCAAAATAGATACACATTGGAAATATATTTAGAAATAGAAATACATATGAAAATCGTGAATGCTATTCTAATTGACAATACATATGATAATCCTAATGGTTTAAAGTGTTACTTCCTTTGAATACCGTAGGTTTTTGCTGTAAAAACCAGAGCACTACAGATGTCATCCGAGAATAATCCCTATTACAAACCATTAATTCCAGTGCATGTGGTTTTTGGCTTCTACTCCATACTTTGAAATAGTCCACTATAATATTGCAGAATATACTTTTAATTTACCTATCTTTTATGCAAGGATTCTGCAGCCTATAAATCCTAACTAATAAAGGGAAAAAAAAAACAGAAATATAAATAATATGATTTCATCTCAGGGATGTTAATTATGACTTCTAAGGTAACTTTACAGTCATTATAAGAAAAAATAATTTATATATATAGTTATAAATAATTGTTTGCTTGAGGCCGAACAACCAAGATTGGGACTATAAATCTTTGCGCCCATGGATATACATATCATGTAATAATTTCCCCACGGAAGAAAAACGATGCTAATCCAATTATGATCAGCCAGAGATTTGGATTTATGACCATCATGACAAAACTCACAGACAGTACAAAACTAAAAGACAGCGGAACGCACCCCTGCGTTCATGCTTTCCCAGCCGTAATATGCTATTACCAAATTTAAATAATTTGCACACAACTGGAATATTAAAACATAGTTTACACATGGATTTGGAAAGATGGTCAAGCTAAGAGATGTTCTCTATCAGGGGAATGATGGCTATGCGACTCTGATATATCTGTAGAGAGGTAAGGCAATGGAGAAGTTACTCCAAGGGTGTGTTTTAACACCTTAGACAGAGTTATAATTATTTACAACTCCAGCGAGTTAGATCGGGCTTAAGTAATCCCCAAGCTGAGTGAATACATAAGTTTTATAAATATGCAGAGGTCTTCGATCCAATATGTTTTCAACCTGTTAAGAATAAAGCTATATCGCACCCACGCTCTATTATGCAAAGGTAAAATGAATGAATCCTATGAATCAGAGGTAAGGTACTCTCTTCCGTAGGTTATCAAACCTAAAAATTCTATCGTCTTCTCTTCCAATAAATCTACAGGGAATATATATGAACACTGGCACAGCTAAAAACACAGAGGATACAATAATAGACTTTACACAGCTTCCTTTGAGTATACATCTATACTTATAACATTGATGTCAATCACTAAAACCTAAACAAAGGATTTAAACCGGAATCAAGTTTTGTTTTAGGTTATCAGTACATAATCAATCACGCAGTTTCAATAGAGTACGAAAATAGGGTTTGCGGGAAATCGTATAAACAAAGAATCTAAAATTGAGCAGGTCAATCATGTTTTCTCCGTAAGTATTCCCAACGCGTATTTTTTTCCTTCAAACGAACTAGAGATTAAAATGATTATTCCAAAAAGGTAAGCAACGGAGATAAGACAAGGGATCGACTAAAGATCTACATAACTTCATTGTTGCAGATATGGTTCCATCGAGGGTTGAAAATTTACACTAGAAAAGACCAACTATTGTAAACGCAGATATTACCCAAGTATCGAAAAACTAGCTAAAGCAACAGGTAGGGGGTTTCGGATTTGGAATGACTATTCAGTCAAATTATACATATATATAAATCACAATCAATGACCAAAGGAAGGTAGCATATAAAATGAAACGAAACCTAGCTCACACCTATACATGCAGTGGATTTTGAAGTTAGTGTTACCTGTCTAAAATGAAGAGACTATGACGCTACTTAAAAGCTTGCTCGACTGGCTGCGAACTCCTGCGTTTATGCATCCTGAGAACTGACGGTGATCTCCCGAGTTTGTATCTGATGGGAACTAGCATGTAGCAATCCAGCTATTTAATTGTGTAGATCATTTCTTGCTGGCCATGCCAATGCTTACCGTGGTAAGCCCTTAATGGGGATCACTCTTGTTCTCTCTCTCGGGTGGATCGCCTCTCAAAGCTCCTTCAGAGAAACAGTCTAATGTTAACAGCTTTACACCAAAATAAAGAAAAAATACAGCAGAAGATTATCCCTCTCATCGTAACCTTAGTGTTTTTCCCCGGGATCCTCTTTCGGCCTGGCGAACTAATTTTCTTCCGTCCCTCCTTCAGCAGCTTCGATGGCAATGCCATTGTCGTCTGCTATTTTTTCAAAACTTTTGGTTTGCATTCCCCGTAATTCGTCGGATCTGTGTTTCCACCTGCTGAAAATTATATAATAGGACATTAAGACAGAAACAAAGGCAATGGCTACCGTAATCACCAGCGTAAGATGCTCCATCGTAGACCACATTATCAATCCTTGTTGTTGCTGAGGCGTCCCCATTGATAATAGCAATAGCAGGTCTGACCAGAAATGAAAGGGTAAATCTAAGCGAGCTTGCATTTGAGTTGCAGAGCTAAAACTCCATGAGAGAGGGTGAAAATGGCCGCGTCTTGGGGATTGACCCTATTTAGGGTTTCCCCCACTTTCCGAGGGCGGTGGGTGGCTTGGAGAGACCGCGTGTCCTTCATGCACACTCGCTTCTTGCATGGCGGTGAACTGACACGAAGAGCCGCGTGGCCATACCTTTTCCTTAGCCGAGAGTCGAGTGAAAAGGGCTAAGCGGTCGAGTAAAGTTTTCCTTATTTATTTTATTTATTTTATTTTAATTTAGTTTAAAAAGTTATAACCTAAGTTTTGGTAAATTTCCTATATATATTTATGAAGTGTTAGTATCATTTTATTTAAAAATTAATTAAATTTTGTATACGTTATATAATGTTAGCGTGCTTTATTTAAATTTAATTTCGTATATATATTTATATAGTGTTAGTATCATTTATTTTAATTAAATTTTGTATACGTTTATATAGTGTTAGCGTTGCTTTATTTAAATTTAATTTCGTATATATATTTGTATAGTGTTAGCACCATTGTATTTAATTTAATTAAATTTGGTATACATTTATATAGTGTATAACCTAAGTTTTGTTAAGAATTAAAATTTAATATTAAAAATTTTGCCGAGATTTCAACTCCTAGTCGAAGGGATGAAAGAGACCCGAAAAGTCAAAAACAAGACACCATTAAGACCAGCACGACGAGCTGAACACCATGACAAGATTGTTTAATAAAAACGACTATAGATTTTACTGCGCTAATCCTGACAATCTGTTATCTCATGATGCAAGTTATTTCTTATGCATAAGTATAAGTGTATGAATACCTACATTTTAGTTCCGCGTGTATTTGATTGAACAACTAAGGACATGATTTTATTTTTTAATAAACTCAGGAACTATCATGGTAACAACACGCAGAGGTTGAGGTCGGGGTCAAGGTCGACCACCGTCACCACCACCTCCGCCACCGCCAACACCACCACCACCAGCCTCAACACCAGAAATGCAGATCATAATGAGGTCATTGGAGGCTATTATGACCACGATGAACAGGCAGTCGGAAAGGGCCGCCGAGGTGGAAACCACTCAAGTGAGCCGAGAGAAATCTGAAAGGGCACATGGCCCAAGACTGGAACCGCTTCAGGACATATCGAGGGAGTTACAAAAGATAAAGGTTCCAGAGTTTTCAGGAGGACGACCCGGTAAGCATGCAGAGGCATGGCTGGAAGGCATGAAGAGATGCTTCGCATTGAATGAGTACACATCTAGTTCCAAGGCTAGGATGGCCGTCTTTCAGCTTAAAGGTGATGCTTTGAATTGGTGGTCAGACCTCGAGAAGCAGTTGCACCTTACTCCTCTTACAACTTCTTGGGAACTGTTCGAGGAGAGGTTCCACATGAAGTATTTGCCAAATTATTACAAGGAAGAACAGGCAGGTGCACTCCATGCCTTAGTACAGGGAGACAAGACGGTGGAGGACTATGAATCTCGGTTTATGGAACTGGTGAAATATGTTCCTTACCTAGATGCAGATGATTGTCAGGTAGAGCGTTTTGTGTATGGACTTAACTACAAGATTAGAGCTGCTGTGCGGATGTGGAAGCCAACTTCAGTTGCCATGGCAGTTGAGTATGCTCGTTATGCAGCTGATATGTCAGATGGAAAAGGGGGCAGTAAGTTGACAGGAACCAATCAGTATGTTTCAGGGAAGGCATCACGTCCTTACTTCAGGGGAGGACAATCTAGACCTCCTCCTTATGGTAACCGGTTCACACCGCGGGGTAATACTTCAGTTAACTCAATTTCGCAGGCATCGTCCGCAACCCACCAAAGCCAGGGACGTACACAGGGAAGTTCCTATAGAGGAGCAAGGGGTTTTAGAGGAACCAGGGGAAGGAACTCATCTCAGAGGATTCCTTCGAGCAACAGGCAAGCCCCTCCCAATCTCTCTTGTTGGGGATGCGGAGGTCCTCATTTCCAGCGAGACTGTCCCAAGGGTCAGTCAAGCAGCAGGCACAGGGAAGGAAAAGCACCCATGGATAGTTCGGGTAACAGTCATCGGATTCATGCAGCGGTGCATAACCACCAGGCAGAACATCAGTCTACCGTAGTAGAATCCACTGGTAATGTAAACAATGTCAAACTTAAAATTTTGTTTGATCCAGGAGCAACTGATAGTTTTATTTCACCATTTGCATTAGATAAATGTGGGTTGGCAGCCTACGAGCACGATGATTTCAAACTGGTTGAAATGGCTTCAGGAACTAAGCAACCAGTAGGTCTTAAAGTGAGAAGTTGTGGGGTTGACTTAGGAGTTTGCACCACTAAGTTGGATGCTTATGTCACCAATCTGGGGACTTATGACCTCATTATTGGCATGGATTGGTTAGAAGACCATAGAGCTTTCATAGACTGCTATGCAAAGAAGGTGTTGTGCCTCGATGACGAGGGAAGGACAATTCAAATCCAAGGCTTGAAGAGGAAGGTATCCCTCCGTTTCATCTCTATGGTGAAAGCTAAGCGGTGCCTAAGACAAGGATGCCAGTTGTTCGTAGTGGAGGCCGTGAGCGATAGTAAAGAACCTTCCTTGAATTCTTACCCAGTACTTTCTGAGTTCCAGGATGTCTTTCCGAAGGAATTACCAGGACTACCTCCAGAAAGAGAGCTCGATTTCACAATCGAACTAAAACCTGGTGCAGAACCTATCTCAAAGACTCCGTATAGAATGACAACTCCAGAGCTCCGTGAGTTACAGATCCAGTTAAAAGAATTGCTAGATTTGGGACTGATTAGACCTAGTATCTCACCGTGGGGAGCACCAGTGATCTTCGTTAAGAAGAAGGATGGATCTCTGCGACTGTGCATAGATTACAGAGATTTGAACAAGGCCACCGTGAAGAACAGGTATCCCATACCAAGAATTGATGACCTCTTTGATCAAATGAAAGGTGCGTCAGTCTTTTCAAAGATTGATTTGCGATCCGGATATCACCAGTTGAGGATCAAGGAAGGCGACATTCCTAAGACTGCCTTTCGAACTCGATTTGGGCATTATGAGTTTGTAGTGGTACCATTTGGTTTGACCAATGCTCCAGCTGTATTCATGAGCCTCATGAATGGGGTCTTCCGAAAATACTTGGACCGCTTTGTTCAGGTCTTCTTAGATGATATTCTTATCTATTCTAAGAATGAGAAGGAGCACGAGGAACACTTGCGGTTAGTCTTGACATGCTTAAGGGAACATAAACTTTATGGTAAATTGTCAAAGTGTTCCTTCTTCCAAAAAGAGATTCACTACTTGGGGCACATCATCTCAGGTGAAGGGATCTCTGTAGACCCAGAAAAGGTAAAGGCCATTGAAGATTGGCCAATTCCAAGGAATGCTCATGAGGTGCGCAGCTTCATGGGGTTAGCAGGCTATTACCGGAGGTTCGTGGAAGGATTTTCTAAAATTGCAAAACCTATTACCACCTTGCAACGCAAGGGAATCCGGTATGAATGGACCGATGAATGCGATGCTGCTTTTACAGAGTTAAAAAGATTGTTGACAAGTGCACCAATCTTGCGGGTACCAGACATGGATAAAGATTTCATGGTATGCACCGATGCCTCGAAGCAAGGATTAGGAGCGGTGTTGATGCAGGAAGGTGGGGTAATAGCTTATGCATCTCGAAAGTTGAAACCTCATGAGGAGCAGTATGCCACGCATGATCTAGAATTGGCAGCAGTATTGTTGGCACTAAAATTATGGAGGCACTACCTAGTTGGTAGAAGCTTCACCCTTAAAACAGACCATCAGAGCTTGCAGTACATATTTACCCAAAGGGATTTGAATGCTAGGCAAAGGCGATGGAGTGAGTTCATGAGTGAGTATGACTTTGGTATCTCTTACATCAAAGGAAAGGAGAACGTGGTGGCAGACGCTCTAAGCCGAAGGCCGAGACTTTTCTCTTTAATTCCCTTGAAGGTTGACTTGAGGGAAAGGGTACTAGGACAACTATTAGGCGATAGTTGGTATCTAAAAGTAACCTCAGCTATTCAGAATGGAAAGGAACAAGAATTGAAGTATGACGGGTACCATCTTGAGGAAGATGGATTGTTGCGGTATCAGGGAAGGATGTATGTTCCTAAGGAAGGTGATATCAGGAAAACAATCCTTAGAGAGGCCCATAGATCACATTACTGTGCCCACCCCGGAGTGAAGAAGATGTATGCTGACATGAAGCAACTCTTCTTTTGGCCAGGTATGAAGATGGATGTAGTGGATTTTGTTTTGAAGTGCCTTGAGTGTCAACAAGTGAAGGCAGATCATCGTCATCCGGCCGGTCTCCTACAACCGCATGATATTCCTATGACTAAATGGGAAGTCATTTCCATGGACTTCGTTGTAGGATTACCACTCACATCTCTGAGACATAATGCTATTTTGGTGGTAGTTGACAAACTGACCAAAAGTGCTCACTTCATTCCAGTCAGAGACACCTATGATGTGACAGATGTGGCAAGGGTATTCATAAATGAGATTGTACGTCTTCATGGAGTTCCTAAAAAGATAATCTCTGACAGAGACCCTAAGTTCACCTCCAGATTTTGGACAAGCATGCAGTCAGCATTAGGGACACAATTGAACTTAAGCTCAGCTTATCACCCCGAGACAGATGGACAGACTGAGAGGGTGAATCAAGTGATGGAGGACATGCTTAGGATGTATGTTATGGATCAACAGACACAGTGGGAGAAATATCTTCCTTTAGTGGAGTTTGCATACAACAATAGTCATCACAGCTCCATTGGTATGCCGCCATATCAGGCATTGTATGGGAGGCCATGCAGGACACCACTCAGTTGGGACAGGTTAGAGGATCGAGTTTTAATTGGGCCTGAATTGATTCAGGAAATGGAGGAGCAAGTGATACAGATTAGGCAGCGGCTGAAGGAAGCACAGGATAGGAAAAAGAGTTACGCTAATGCACACCGATCAGATAGAACTTATGGAGTAGGGGATCGTGTATTTATTCACATCCGACCAAATAAAAGTACCATTCGGTTTGGGAAGGGTACCAAGTTGTCACCTCGCTTTATAGGTCCATTTGAAATTCTTGAGAAAATCGGACCAGTTGCTTATCGTCTCGCGCTGCCACCCCACTTGCATAAAACTCATAATGTATTTCATGTTTCTGTATTACGACATTACATAGCTGATGAGACTCACAAAATTCATTGGAAGGAATTGCAGGTCTCGGACGAGGGAACCTTCAGGGTCGAACCATTACGTATACTTGATCGTAGGGTTCGACAGCTCCGTAGTCGCCATGTGGACCAAGTTAAAGTCCAATGGGACAAGTATAGCCCCGGGTCTGCTACCTGGGAGGACGCAGAGACCATGCGTCGAGATTTTCCCTCACTATTTTGACCATAACTTCGGGACGAAGTTTCCCGAAGGGTGGGTGTATGTAATGCCCATATTTTGATTCGGCATATTTATTAGTTAGACACACCGTACTTTACTTCTTATATATTTTGTCGAACTCAGCTCGACTGAGTAAACTATATTGGACCTCATTATATGATGTTACTCTGTCTTATGATTTCACCATGATTATGATGTTACTATGTTATGCAGTTATGATGTCATGATTATCATATGATTTCCTTATTTTATGATTTCAGTATATGTTTATATGTTTTCCTTAATGAAATGTGAAATATATGATTCGGTACGTGGATACCATCTTCTTATATGAATTGCTGAAATGTTATATGTCATATGCATCTGTGATGAGCTAAAAGGTTACATGAAATAAAATGATAACATGGATCAATTGGCGATCAATGGAAAATGCTTTCTATAAATTGTATTTTTGCAAAACACTAACCTACAGGACACAGGGGCTATGGGATAGCCAGTTACTTGATCTGATATATATTGAAAAGGAAAAACATGTTCATGCAGCAAACCTTAGCAGCCAAAATGAGGATACGATAACACAAACTGATAATCCCGATAGCAGCAAGTATGAGTCGATAAGGGCGTAGGCCCAGTATGTTGAGAGGGATGGATGTGTTTCCCACCCTATGTTCCATGAGACCCGAGGTCGTGGGAGGGCCGTGCTGAGACACGCTCCCCATGTTGTTGTGATGACGATTGTCGGATGCCTGCTAGGGGAGGATAGGTCCGCTGTTCAGCCGACGCTATCGCTCTCAAGTTCTATGTGGTCAGGTCGGTGAGTCCGACATCCACTGTTGTACTAGCAGAGGAAGGATAGGGAGGATGTTGGACGTAGGTTATGATGGGAGGATGTGTTAGTTAGTACTGTTGGGGGGTTTAGTATTCCTTGATTCCGAGTTAGTGGGAGTAGGCACCCTTCCTGTACTTGATTGATTAAACTAATGTAAACATAAAGACAATGATGTTAAATCGTAAAGGGTTAACTGTTAAATAACCGAGGATGTTAAAGTAATTATACTATAGATTATGCTTGCTCTTCTGCATGGGGGTAGATACTATTGTTAGTTAGCAAGTATGCATAGGCGGAATGGGGTTTGTTTATAGTACATGTCCGACATGTGCATACACTGGCCATGCATGCACACCTTGTACGTGTACAATATTACTGGTGTATAACATACTTGTCATGCTCGAATAGTAGTATAAATGTCATAGATAACTCAGTTAAGGATACATCAATCAACTTAGGTAATGAATGGTTAGGTTGTCAATGTGTAAATAAGTGAATTAGTAATTATATGAAAACATTGTAATAATAAACTAAGACAAGTATCGTCAGTTAACATTGTCATAGAAGAACTGTTGTGAATAGGGTAATGATAGTGTCTAATTAATTAGTAAAATTGTTTAAGCCCTCACAAGTGCTTTGTTTATAATAACAAGGATGCTATGTTGATGATAGGGTACCCATGTGATAAACAAATAATTAAGAATACTATGATCGATTCACCTTTAATTATTGTCAAGGGGTGATTTAATTATTATTATTAATTAATAAATGATATTCCAGCAACATTTATATCCCTATCGTAACAAATGCAATATAAGTAAGATTTAAAATATTGATTTATAAATTAATATTACGTGATTAATTCCATTTCAAAGTTAGCCATAACAAGATAATCCTTTTTGGAATAACCGTGATGTGATGGAAATGGATATTTAATTATTCAATGTTAATCTTGGAATTTAAACCTCAAGCTAAAGTAGCCTCGACGGATAAGGTGGATCATTAAGACACATCATGTCCAAGTTGACAAGGGGCAACTAATTATATAATATTTTATTAATTACATTAATAACATTAAAATATCAAGGACGGCGGATAGACTTGTATTTAATGAAACTGTCCCGAATGGATAACCTTGGGGTGATAATTCCCACCGTAATAAATAATTACGACCGTCAATCCAAAACCAAATGAATTTTCCATAAAAGTAATTAATTATACATTTTTATAATGAGACGTGGATGAATGAACTAGGGAAGGGAGTAAGGGTTTGAGGGGCTCGAGAGGGGGAAGTTTGGGGCGGTGGAGTAAGCCCAAGGTCTTCTGGAGGATGGACATGTATATAGAGGGGGAGAAGGTTGAAGGTGGGGGAGGTTTTTTTGATTGGGGAAGAAAAGAAGTTGGGAGAAAGTTTGATTGGAGAACAGAAGGATTTTGAGAACAGAAGGAAAGACTGCTCTCGGGATTATCAGATTGTGGGCTCGGGGGCTTGGAAATCCTTTGATTTCCAAGGGCCAGCAAGATTATAGCTGGTCGGTAGGGTGGACACTTCAGTTTGGTTGTCTAAGGGGTTATAAAACCTGCTACAACTTACGGTTAGCATCAGCATCAGGTAATTTCTGTTATTTACTATTATGCTAAATCTTGCTGTAAACATGCAAACTTACTATTTACTGATTTACTGCTATTTACTGATTTACTAAGTTGTGAAACCTATTCTTATGCTGTTGAAAAGAAAATAACGATATGTTTGTTTATTTCAAATTTCGAATGTAAGGTTAGTGAAAACACCACAGTACACTAAATATTACTTCGGCACATAGAAATTCTTAGAAATTCACTTCTTTAAACTGATAAAGTTTAAAACGTAGAAAATTAAACCTGAAATTTTACACAGTGCTCTGCTGCTTAAACCAGAGCACTACATGGTTCTACTATTTTTCTGAGATATATATGTGTGTGTGATGTTAATGTTATGAATTATATTCATGTTTTGATTATGTCTCAACCATGCAAATTTATTAAATGATGGGTGCATGGATACCAAGTTAAAATTTATATGTTGAATGGATAGATATGATACCAGGTGCATGGTACATAGAAATGATTTGCATTATTGTTCCTTATTAATGAAATGTATATACATGTCAATGATTCCACGATATTCTTGATCGTGTGTTTGGAGACTAACCTATAGGTTAAAAGGGCTAAGTGGTAGCTGGATCCAACGAGGTGGGAGTACCTCGGGGACATGGATTCTGAAAGATAAATGGTATGCAAGTGATGCATTATTTGTTTAGTATGATTATTGTATTATTATTATCATGATGTATGGGTAGGTGTGGGGTTTCAGGAAACTCAACTGCCCAAATTGGTTATTCGATGACAAAAATTGAGTACACAGTCGCAATGAAGTCACTATGTGAGAATAGACATAGATCCTTGTTCCATTAGGGGGGTTGAGGCATTACCCGCTGTTTATCCCTGAAACCCGGAGTCATGGGAGGGATGTGCTACGACACAGTCCCCAAGGTGTGTGATGATGACTAATGGTTTTCTATTGGGGAATCTTGGTCGATGTAGTCGACACTTCCGTTTATGGGTTCTAACTTGATCCGGTCATGGTGTGACACTTCACGATAGGCCAGCAGACGAAGGATAGGATGCGGAAGTTAGTTGTGAATTAAATAAATGATGTAGGTAGATAGGTGTATCATGAAGTTAAGAAGGAAAATTGATTAGCTGTGTATGTTAAGAATCCTTGTAGAAACATGTGTTGTAAATAAGTAACTTGTAATTGTTTCATGAATTAATAATATTTACTTAGTAAATAATCAAACGTTGAGATTGATGTTTAAGTAGGCGTCAACAAACAATAAATTCTGTGAGATTATGAATATTGTGTGGTTAAGTACTATTAGTGTACCTACACGATCTATGTAAGCATTAGCTACGCTTACATAACTCGTCTAAATATGTGTATGAGAATTATCAATTATACTAATGAAGGATTGTTTGGATGCATTCTAGTCGTGAATGATCACTTCATGCTTACTATTATTTATTTAATCATGAATTGAGACAATTATGTTAAATTATTAAGGAACGATTAATCACCAATCATGGTCAATACAAACCGATTAAGGTTAACAATGTTAGTTAGAGGTTAACAAGATTGTTAATAACTCGATTGATAAATAATAAGTGTTAAAGATATGTATTAGTTGCATAACGTGGTTATAAATGAGAACGGTGCTAATGATATTAATTAGCTTATTTTAACTCGATTTATTAATCGTAAACTTCATATTAATATTGTTAATTAATGTTGATATTAGTTTTAGTAATAACTAAAGTATGTAATAGGGTAATAGTCATTTAATTTAAATAATATTTATTTAAATTAATTTAAACATAAATTGATATTAAAAGAAAACTTAGGCATTAAATGCCTACATGTAACTTAGGGTCAGAGCATACAATGAATTATGTTATTAACATGATAGGTCGATTGAAGCCATATTAATATCCCTTCAATTATGATGGCATTATTATTAAATAATAACTTGACTTGGTAAGAATAGTCATAACACGGTAAATACAAAATGGATTATCATTATTGAATTTGTTTGTGGATAACAACTGTTAAGTGAACATTCGATCAAAATTAAGGATAGTTATTATAATCAAATTATCAATCAATAAATGAAAATATGTCTTAAATAATTGATAAATTCCTATGAATTAAATTATAATTTATGTATTAGTAATATTTGAAGTAAGAATAAATGTACTTTATTAAGGGATAAGGTTTATTAAATGGTAAATGATGGTTGGCAGGAGACCCCAACCCAAGGTCTTAAAATAATCTTTTAAAACATTAAATGAGGAGACTAAGTGGTTGTCTCGAGAAATGGAGCAGGGAAAAAAATTAATTAACATGATAAGAAAATTTACGGAAGGGGGGGAAGAGTCAGTAGGAAGGAGGATAAGGGGGAGAATGGAATTTGGGGGAGGATCATTTTGGATCTAGAAAAATGAATAAATTGAGTAGAGTAGGGTAATGGGGAAATTGGGAGAAGTTACAGGGAATTACAACAGAGGAGACCTGTTTTTCGGATCAAAGGAAAGAGGTTCAGACTAGTTGGACTGAATGCTCAGGATTTTGGCTCAAGGGTCCAAGGAAATATTGGCTCAAGGGTCCAAGGAAATATTCTTGGAGCTCGGTGGTATACGAGACTATCCTAGTAGGCAGGGAGGCAGATCAAGTTCGGGCAGTTGAATATTCTAAGGGTTTGGGATTTTCATTTACAGGTATTTCATTAACATTACTTGAATTATTATGATGTCTAAGTTAGAAATTGAAGAAAGTTGCTCTACTATGTTGTTAGAATATGTTGTAAATAAAATTTTTGATTATAGATTTTTATTAAAAATGTATCCGTACCTACATATAAACATAATTATGTGCTTGTTTTCCTAGGTGCACAACAAACATAAATGGAAACCAAGTGAGACATATTGACTTGGAAACAAACAAAATAAACAAAAATGAGAAATAAATTAGAAGTTATATTATTTAAGCGGGGACCATGGAAGGTCCCTACACATGGTATCATAGCTATGCTTCCAAATCTGGAACCAGAGGGCTCACTACAATTGAAATAGAACAATAGAAAGATGGAAAATTGATAGAAAATGAAAAGAGAGAAAATTGATAGAAAATGAAAAGAGGGAAACTGTAGTTTGGAACACTAAATCAAGATGCCCAAAGTGGAGGTTGTTGTCCACAACTTGTTGCAGAATCCTTACACATGCCAAATAGGACGAGACACAATATTTTTTTATAGTAAAACTCATGTCTATAGAAAAGACAAATATCCCAACTTAATTATATTAATAGTATTATTATTATTATTATTATTACTATTTTTTTCTTGAGAATAGTAAAACATATATATATGTATATTGTTGTCATTAACAAGTAATATTTTTAACTCTGGAATTCAAAAAGAAAGTAGAAAAACATTGGGTTTTTGTAAACCATGTCCTAAGTCTGTTTTAAATCCAAAATCTAAGTCATCGAGGGCTCTACGTGAGCCATGGCATCCTATACCCGGTGAACTCTGAGTTGAGCGCTTAAGCTTCATTCTGTAGAAGTCATATTATTACCTAATATCCTCTTGCTTCATTTTTTTTCATTAAATGCTTTGAAATTCTATGAATATGTACGGAGGAAATTTTGTTTTTACAAAAAAAAAATGGTTGATAGCAATTATAGCCACATTTTCACTGTTGGATGTCCAGTTTTTATTATTATTGCAATATTCCAATATATGGTCTGCTGTTTAAATTATCTCTCTCATAAAAAACCAGATATAAATGCTTCCAAACCCTCAAATAGTATAAAAAAAATGGGAAAAACACATACTTATTTATTTATTTACTCCAAGCTGGCTTGATAAAACGATCCTTCCATCCTAAATGTCAGGAAACACATCGAAAATGAATCCTTGTAAATCAAGCCTTCGCTGCTCTAATCCAATATTTTCAATCAATAAAACAGATGGTGCCATTAATTTGCAAATATTGAATAAATGAAAGCTAAATGGATTGACGACGCGTAGGAAAAAAATATTTTAAAATATTATGCACAAAGTAAAAGCAGGGCGCCCTAATTGCACGAGTTATAATGCAAATCTGGATGGTCTAATGCAAATCGTGGGTGTTCTCTAGTGGATTATGGGCACATTCCAGACCTTAAATGTTCACCTACAGGAACAATGGGCGTGAAACAGTATCAAGAAACAACTCTTGGGAATTCTGGGTAGTTTTAACCAAAAATCGACAAGTATCTTGGATTCTTGAGTAGGATCTGTGCTTAAAACAAACCTTAATTAATGTTGGTCACACAGAAGTAAAAATTACTCAATGAATGCCAATACCGATGCTTAGTGTCATAACAAAGGTTTGGGGAGGAGCTGAAAGTAGGTACAGCCTGCCCGGCTGCTACAAGCCTCAATCCCAACATGCAAGTTCCAAAGTTCACACATGGAGGTCCAAGGAAAGAGACCTATGTAAGGTGTTCTCAAGCACACATCCTTGCGCGATGGGCTGTGCAGGAAGCCATGGCTTCCAAGTCTCCAAATTCCACGGTCTACATTGAACCACAATCCCACATCACAAGCAAACCCAACAACACACCAAAACACCACGAGCCAAGAACTTAGCGCCAAGCCAAACCACAAGGCAGGAGCCCACCATGGGCATAGGGTGCTCTACGCGTTTACTGTGCAAGAGGAGAATACCAGCACCAAAGAAGAGCCACAGGACCACACCGTGCTCTTGGGCGTTGGGCCATGGTATGCGTAGAGGGAGCGCAGAGGCTCCTACAAAAAATTTCCATGGCCCACGTCCTATGCGAGAGAGAGAGAGTATCCTGTGGGTGGTGCAGAGAGGAGGAGCCGTGGGTTTGGGCGTGAGAGAGAGGTTGAATATGCACTATGCGCCCTATGAGGAAGGCCCTACAGGAAAGCAGATGAAGGGCTACGCCATTGGGTGCCCCTAACCTACGACTCCCTACAGCTGGGGGAGAGGGGGAGGGGGAGAGAGGGAGTTGGCAGCTGATCCTCTGTTTGAAACCCAGGTAGAACAACATTATATATATATATATATATAAACAAGAAAAAGAGATACCCGTGTTTCCATACTTCACAACTCTTCTTGGAGACCAAGGCTACTCAGAGAAGCAACGGGGGGCTGTGTAGCTGCCATTCCAAGGGTTCGCGCGAAGGTGCAGAGGTGGAAAGGGGGGCGCCCAGCGGCCGCCACTCCAAAACCGTGAAAGAAAAAAAACACAACCAGTGCACTAAAACTAACAAAAATCGCAGTTGTAGAGGAATTAGGTTATACCTGAGCTAGTGGCAGTTGCAGAGCTCGCTCGTCATGGCAGAGTTGCAGTTGTAGAACTCGCTCATCATGGATGAGTTTCACAGCCGAGTCCGCAGCGAAGAAATGGTAGGCAACCTTTGGATTTGAGCCTTTTAGGGTTTACATTATTCCGTGGTTGTGGACGACATGAGGAGGGTACGTGGCCTCCATGCATGCCATGAATTACGAGACTAGGGTACATGTTAAATTTGAAGTTTAGACGTAATGTTTAGGGTTAGGTTTCAACGTTGGATTTAAAAATTTACTAATTTTTAATTTATTTAAATAATTCAAAATTAGTAATTTTATTTTGTCATGATAATCGAATTTTATAATTATTTAAAATTTTGTTATTTTAATTGAAATTGTTAAATTATTTAGAATTTTTTTAATTAATTTTTTTATTAATTATTTAAATTATTTATTAATTATTAAGAAATTTAACGTAGTGAATAATTAAATTTTTATATTGCTACTAAATTATGAATTATGGTGAGGATAAATGATGGGTTAAATCTTAAGTTAAGATTAATATAATTAAATTATAGGTTAAACTGAATTACGTTACATGTAGGAGTGTATTCGAAACTATGTCAAATTAAGTGAAGTTTCACGCAGGGGGATCGCATTGAGGGTGACCTTGGCGTAGGGTGTGGTCGTCAATGACTATCGAAGGAGTGAGGACGATGCGATATCACATGTAACTAAGACATAGTGTCATATTCATGACTCACGATGGTGACGTCGACTTAGGGATGTAGTAGTTCCTTCGTGCCCTCACCCTTTCAGGAATTTGCCTTAGTATGAGGTAAAACCCATTTACGGGTGAAGAAATAAAGAACCTTTCACTCACTCTAGTAGGTTTGGGTATGTGTTTAATAATGACCTAGTTAAGATTTAAAACGTGTGCTAATTGTTGAATTCTTCCATGATGCAGGATAAGCATGGAAAGCATGCGAGAAGGTTGGGGGCGAGGTCGAGCGACACCAATACCTGAACAAAATACGTCGGCACCATCGTCGGAGACCGTTCTCATATTGCACTCTCTGGAGGCAATAAATGACACACTCAGGAGACTTCAAAGGGGGAGTGTTACACCAGAGATAGAAGTGGGGGCCCCGCCACTAGGGAATTGAGGAAATCTTTATATATCTTCTCATCTAATCAATTCATTCTAGAGAAATATCATGTTTTAGTTAGCATAGACATATAGGACATTTTTTATATATAATTAAGAACTAATAACATAAAAAAAATCTTTAATTTTGTTTCCATTAAAGAAATTTTCATGGACGTTAAGGGATTTTCTAATGATAATTTTGTAGAAGTTAGTATGGACACTAATATAAATTTATGGGTGGATGTTCCTATAGATGTAATATTCACCATGGACACCCTTAAAACTATAGTTATTGGACTAAATTTAAATGTAAAAATATCCATAATTGAGACCATTGGTTTCATAAATGGTCATTGTAAAGGGATGTCACAACATCAAGATTTCTATGACGTATTTTAGGTTGTAAATCAACTAAAATATTGTAGTTTATTATGTGTGTTCTAAACTAGGAATTTATCCCTTAAAACATACTTTCAAGGCTCATAGGCTATGAATGGGCCTTGAACTATGGTATATGTCCTATAAAAAGAATATTTTCCAACACAAGGAATATAAGCCTAATTTCAAGGATTGGGCACAAATTATATGGGTCCAAAATCCATGGGTGTTCCCTAATCTAAGATTATTCAACTCATAGTTGATTGATGAGGAAGTAGAACATGATATTGACTTTGCAAAATGAATAAATTCCCTAATATATGAATTATATGGGTCCAATTTCAAATATTAGACTTATCATGGATTGGTCTCTAGCCCAATACATGTTATAGGGTTGAAAACTATTGATTTTGCATTTAACCAATTTTATTTAGTCTTGTAAGTGACGCAAGTCACCTTACTGGAATACTTTATTGCTTAACAATACACACGACACAAACCACAATGTTTACACGAACATGATGTAAAACAGGATGCCAGAAGTGGCTTTATATTACTTCTCAGAATTCAATTAAAATGCGAAATAACTGTAAACAATAACTAACTACAGTCATCCTCAGCCGTTACAACTTAGAAGTAACTGTGGTGTGTTCTCCCTGTGTGTCGACCTCACCCTCTCCTGGTTCAACTTGGAACTCTAAGCTATGGCTCGATCTCAAGTCTCTCTTCCTTCGGCTGTTGTGACTCTTCACAACTTCTCTCTGCTCTGTTCTCCGATGTTGCTGATCAAAGAATGAAGATCCCCCCATCTATGATTTCCTTCCCCCGTCTTCTACCCTACTGCTGCTGTTCCCGAGACTACTGCAATCCCCGAGACACGCATCCTCCTGTTCGCTGATCCTTCCAAATCCTGTGAACCTGCAACTGTCAGCTCCTAGCCATGCTGCACAACCTCTATCCATGACGTCACCTGTCATGTCTCTCACCAACTCACAATAACTGTAATAACTTCCTCAGCAACCCTGAATGGCTACCAGGTACAGTCCCTTGACTTTCTGCCTTTTCGACCCTGCTACAGTAGTCGGTCACGTCTCGACTTTCCTATCGGTTTGCTTCTCATCTTCTGCGGTTCGCCAGTCCTCCCCTTCCTCCGCGCTTGGCTTCGCAAAACCTGTCACGCCGTAGTTCGACCACTCGTCGACTACCCGACGTCTTACCGCACTTGTCGGCTATTGACTAATTCCTATCGATTCTCAACCAATCACAACATCCGTTGCACTGCTCCAGTCAGTCGCACTCATACTGCTTCTGCTCGACTTGTTGACTTCGACAAGTCAACCTGCTCCCCGCACCAGTGGTCATCGAAACTCCCGCTGGTCGGCTCCCTCCCATCGATCAACCTCGATTGATTTTCCTAGGCCCCGATGCTCTTGCATTAGAGTCCCCAGGTGAAAAAGAATTTGACTACTTCGTCAGTCTCTTGAAAACTTCTTCAGAAATCCATGTCGCCTCCTACAATTCATTATCTTTCCATCGCACTAAGTATTCCTTCTTCTGTGCGCTATGTGTTCGTCCAAGCTCGCGTTCTTCGATCACTTCTATGATCTCTTCTTTGTGTCGATCTGGAATTTGGTCTGTCCAATCGATGCATATCACCTCCTCGCTTCCACTGCTTTACCCCTCTTCAAACTTATACAGATCTAAAACGTTGAACGTCGCTGAAATGTTCAAGTCTTCCGGCAATTCCATCACATAAGCGTTGTCCAAAATCTTCTTCAGAATTCTGCATGGTCCTATCTTCTTCAACTTCAGCTTCTTGTATGTACCTGTTGGAAATCTCTCCTTCCGTAAATATGCATAGACTAAGTCCCCTTCTTGGAACGATTGTAGCCTCTTTTTCCTTTCGGCCCTCAACTTGTATGCCGCATTACTCTTTTCTATGCACTTTCATACATTTTCATGAACTTCTTGCATATGCTCTGCAAACGATTCTACATCTGCGCTCTTTCTGGTTTCTGTTAGCAACTCGACCAAATCCACCACTTCATGTGGGATTCTCCCCTAAACAATCCGGAATGGGCTCAATCCCATCGATCGATTCACATAATTGTTATATGCAAACTCTGCCCGTGCCAACACATTCTCCCACTGCTTGGGTCTGTCAGTTGCTAGACATCTTAGAAGGTTTCCCAAACTTCTGTTGACCACCTTGGTCTGTCCATTTGTCTGCGGATGGTACACCGAGATAAATTGCAACTTCATGTTCAGTTTCTTCCATAGTGTTCTCCAGAAATGCCCCATAAACTTGGTATCCCGATCCAACCTGATACTCTTTGGAAACCCATGCAATCTGACTATCTCCTTGAAGAATAGTACAGTGATCCCTATGGCATCACTCATCTTCTTACATGGTATGAAATGTGCCATCTTCGAAAATCTGTCGACTACAACAAATATTGAGTCTTTTCCTTGCTAAGTCTTCTGTAGTCCTAACACAAAATCCATGCTAAGGTGCTCCCAAGGGCTATCTGGTACTGGAAATTGTGTATACAACCCCGTGTTCTGACTCCTTCCCTTTGCCAACTGGAAAACTTGACATTGTCGAACCCACCTTCCGACATCTGTCGACATCCCTGGCTAGAAATACTTCTCGTCAACCAGTGCTTTGGGCTTGTCGAAGCCAAAGTGTCCTGCTAACCTGCCATTATGAAACTCTTGGATTAGGTTCTCTTTTACTGATCCTCTGGGAATGCAAAACTGACTTCCCCTGAACAGATAGCCTTATTGGATGAATTAACTCAAATATCGAGTCCTGTTGATACTCCAAGGTTCTCGACAAGCCTTCCATGCTTTCACAAAATCCTCGTCGGTCTCATACTCTGTCTTTATCAACTCTATCCATGTTGCCTGAACTGTTATCGTGCTCAATAGTGCAACTCTCCCGTTCAATACATCGGGAAATTTATTCGACTTGCCCGACCTATGTCGCAACACAAATGTATATCTCTGAAGTAGCTCCACCCACTTCATGTGTCTCCGATCCGATTTTGACTGAGTGTTCAAATACCTCAGTGCTTGGTGACCAATGTATAACACAAATTATTTGGGAAACAAATAATGCCTCCACTTCTTCAGTGCTTGAATGATAGCATAAAATTACTAGTCATAGATCGAATACTTCTGCTTCACTCCATTCAGCTTTTTAATAAAGAATGCAATGGGTTGGCCCTCCTAGCTCAACACTGCTCCAATTGTCGTTCCACTCGCATCACAATCGACCTGGAAAAATTTGTCAAAGTCTAGGAGCACCAAGACTGGGCTCTCAGTAAATTTTTCCTTCAACTCGTCGAAAGCTTTCTAGGCTTCGTCTGTCCACTTGAACTCACCCTTTCTCATGCATTCTGTCAATGGTGCACAAATTCAACTGAATCCCCAAATGAACTTCCGGTAGAAACTAGCAAGTCCATGGAAACTTCTCACTCCATTCATGCTCGCCAATCTACTATTTCCTTCACCTTCTTTGGGTCCATCACTAACCCTTTACTCGATATTACAAACCCCAAGTACACCAATTCCTTCTTCATGAAGAAATACTTTTGCAGGTTTACCATCATCTTTTCTTCCTGTAATTTCTGCAATACTTGTCGAACGTGCTCCAAGTGCTCTACCTTCGTTCGACTGAAAATCAGAATGTCATCTAAATAGACTACGACAAACCTCCCTACAAATGGTTTCAACACCTCATTCACCAATCTCATGAATGTGCTGGGCGCATTAGTCAACCCAAATGGCATGACTAACCACTTGTATAATCCTTCTTTTGTTTTGAATGTTGTCTTCCATTCATCTCCTTCTCTAACCCTAATCTGGTGATATACACTCTATAGGTCTATTTTTGTGAAGTATGTCTCTCCACTCAGACAATCCATCAAGTCATCCATCCTCCACAATGGAAACCGATACTTGATTGTGATCCTATGGCTCTAGAGTCGGTACACATTCTCCATTCTCCACCCTTCTTCAGTGTCAATATTGCTAGTACTGCACATGGGCTCAAACTTTCTCTGATTAACCCTCTGTCCAACAAATCTTGGACTTGTCGGTTTGTTCCTGTCCCTCTGTCGTACTCATCCTATATGGTGCTTTGTTTGGCAGACTCGACCCTGGAATCAAGTCGATCTGATGGGATATGCTCCTGGTCGGTGGCAATCCCGTCGATTTCTCATCAACTATTATGTCCGTGAACTCTTCGAGCAACTCCTCCATCTTGACCGGAATATTCTCCTCTATGGTCATTCTTTCGACATATGGTCCTTTTGGAATGGTCGCAAAACATCCCGACTGCCTCTCCTCTTCTGCGAGGAATTCCTTTGCGGTGCTCATCAACACTCGCTTCTCCCAAACATTGCTCTCGCCGTGCTTACCATCGACTTGCTCTTCTTGCCTCGGCTTAAGAGTCCTCTCCACGCCATTCTTCCACACTGTGACTATGTTGGCTCAACCATCATAGATCATTTTCTGATCATATTGCCATGGTCTTCCTAACAATAGATGGCATGCATCCATGGGAACTACATCGCACAGTACAGTGTCCTCTAATCCTTCAACTCTGAAGTTGATAAGGCACTGTCTAGTCACCCTGACATGGTGCTTTTTTTGCAACCATGAGATCTTGCAGGGGTGTGGGTGTTCTCGACACTTCAACCCGATCTTGTTGATGACTTCTGTTGACACAATATTCTCTGTGCTTCCACCATCAACTATGGTTTTGCAATGCCATTCTCCGATCCGCACCTTTCTTCAAAAGATCGCCTTCCACTGTGCTGGCTCCATCGAGTCATGTTGATCTTCCTGGATCAAGGCCCTCTGAACCGTCAGATTTTGGTTTTTCTTCTTTTCGCCTCCACTGCTGTCGAATGCCGATTCTTCCCTCTCGTCGACTTTCTCATGCTTTAGACGTCTGGGTTTCGACTCCTCTGTAGCATGTAGGTTCTCTAGGAAGTTAAATGCCTTGTGTCCCATTCCTCGACACTTGTAATAGATTATGGCTGGTCTGTTAGCTCATTTCTTGTCGGATGGACCACTTCGACTATACGCACCTCGACCACGGTTCTGTAATGTCCCCATTCAAATAAGTGCATAGTAAGGCAATCCCATCAATCCTACTAGTTTCCTAGGTTGGATGGGCACATGTGGGATGGTAATAAGGAAACTAATAAATGATATTTAGACATTAGAAGGGTTCAAGAATTTAATAAATATGATGAATAAATAAATTCAAGAGAAATTCTAGGTGGCAAGTGGTTTTGGAGACATATGGAGGTGGTGGGACCCACACTAGCTTGATTTTTCAATGACACATGGCAGCTCTCTCTTGCCAATTCGAATTCATGGGAAGGTGAACACTCTTGGGTGAGTTGGTAAGTCATAACACATGGCATTGAGCATATTAGGTCGAAATGGGAAGGAATAGTAACCTCCATGGGAGAGGAAGAGTCAAATTGGAGACTAGTGGACACATGGGCTAGATTCCCTAGTTTTATGACAACAATAATGAAGCATCTATGACATTTTATGACAAAATTCAGACCTTACTTCTTACACCTAACCATTATGACATGTCAGCCCCAAAAATAGGCTCAAGAAGACGCTCATGGAGCTGGAGGAATCTAAAGAGACTCAAATTCGAATTTGGGAGAAGATGGAAGGTTGGAACTAGGAGACAAGTGGCAAATGAGGAATATTTTCTAAATGGAAAATTATTGAATCTATTGAGAGGATTTCGACTCCTTGAAGGCTAATGTTGGTTATAAAATGCAGAAATCAAGTATGAGAATGGATTTTGATGATTTGAGAAAAATTGCATTTGTGAAGACAGAGCTAGTGGATGACTAGTTTCTTGCCTTAGCCAATTTCGAGGGTGAAAGATTCCCATCCAAGTTGGTGTTTGGAGAGGCCACTCGGGTCTTTCATGGTGCTTTAATAGAGTTTGTATTTGTAGGTAGCAGCTACATGAAGTTTCATGGTTTGGTTTAATGCAGCACTTTCTCTCCACCGTTTCCAGTTTTGAAGGCATATTCCTGCTCCTTGAGGGAGGGCGTTTTTGGTGAGCACTTGTGCTTCTTGAGAGATCTTCTCATTATATATTTATGATTGTAATAGCTTCATATCCTCTTTTATTCATATTCAGAAAGTCTTAGGTTGAAATACCCACTGGTTGTATGCAAAACTATTGATTAATGAGCAAACAATGTCCATTTCCCCAATGCATTGATGTATGACACTATAATGTTGATTATTTCGAATGGATGGATGATTCTCTAATATATTTGTGATAAATATACTTCCATGGATGTCTTCTACAAGTTTCATGTACTGTACTTGAGCATTTGAAGCATTTTTACTCAGTTTAGTTGTATTGGGAGGTGAAATAGTGCCATTTCCCCAAGGGTCGAATTGGGGGTTTTTGTTGTTGAATGTGAGAGAGTTAGAACAATATTAAAAATCAATTAATGGTTCATATGAGACCTTAATCACATACTTAACACATTATATACCTCTTTTCATAAATTTGTGGGAGTTTGGAGGCATTTGGAAGGCCATTTGTAGTGTTACCCGAGGGGGATTTGATGCACAAATTACTAGTCAAAATTACATATATTGATCAGAATACAAATCAAGTTTGCAGAAGTATTTGGAGGGCCATAAAACATCCCTGAAACTTATATTCAAGTCTAAATACCATTAATACACTCCTATAGAATATTTGGGATCATTTGGGTTGATTTGGAGGTCAAAACAGTAAAACTAGTCAAAGGTCGAAATCGGGAAAAAAAAGTGAAAAATTGGGCATTTTAATAAAATTTGAAAAAGGGATATTACAAGTGGTATCAGAGCATGGTCTTGGCACCTGATGGTATTAACAAGAAGCCAAACAAATAAAACACCACCCTTTGAATCAGTAGTTGAAGAAGTTTTGGTTGAAGAAGAGATAGTAGCAGAAAAAGAGTTTTTTTCTAAAACAATGGGTAGAGAGGAGGAGGAAAAATTAAGACATAAGGAGGAATTTATTGAAGCCTTAAAACCATGTTTTCAAGGACTTACCATGGTTATGCTAGATATGAATAAAAAAATGATGAAAGGTTTCGAATTGTTGGGTAGCCAACTTTCAGGCAAAGGGATGATAGGAGATAATAGTGGTTCACACTGAGGGAAAAAGATGAAAGGGAATGAGCATATTTTCTCAAGTACAGGACCTCATAATAGACCTGATGAATTTCAAAGCACACAAAGGCATACTGCACCTAAATTTCTCACACCCAAAGAAGATCCCAATCTTGAATTGGATTACAAGAAACTAGTAAATGATTGGAATGATTTGAATGAAGAGTGTAAAAGAGGTGTACCACTTAGTGACTACATTGATGCTATGCAAAAGATTAAAACGAAGGGAGACAATAGGAGTCCATTACAAAACAAAGAATTGAATAGTGCTATTGGAAAAATGTCACTTCCTACTTTCGATGGTTCTTCTCAAAATTCTGCTAACACTTGGGTGCAAAAATTGGATGTATATTTTAAGCTGAATCCTATGTTGGAAGATGATGCATTAAAAATGGCCATTTTGCATTTGGAAGGAGATGCCAATGAATGGTGGTTTCATGGGCTGAAAACCTTGGGTCATAATTAGTTTAAAACATATGGAGAATTTGTTGACAGGGTACTAGAAAGATTTGAACAAAAAGATCCGGAATTGCCTTTCAAAGAACTACCTCAATTGAAGCAAACTGGGTCCCCTACCGAATATATGTTGGACTTTCAAAAATTATCAGTCAAGGTGGCTAATGTATCTATGGAAAGATTAGTATTGCTGTTCACTGAAGGTTTGGCTGAACCCTTAAGAGGTTTGGTCAAAGCCCACAAGCCAACTACATTAAAAGATGAAATGAGCTTGACTAGGGATCTCCAAAATGTGCTTCCTAGAACGAGATTTACTCCTAAGCCTAGCTATAAATTTGAAAAGAAACCTTGGAAAAGGGATGGATATGATAAGAAACCTTGGCAAAGAGAGTCATTTGAGAGAAATAAAAAAGAGGGACTAAACAGGGATGAACTTAGAAAAAAGAAACTATGCTTCACATGCTTCCAACCATGGACACTGGGGCACAAATGTACCAAAGCAAAGTCTCAATACATAGAAGTATTTTCTGATAATGAGGGGTATGATGGGGGCATGGATGAAGATGGACATATTTCAGATCAAGAAGAGGAATATGAGACAGCAGTAGAAGAGGAAAGACAAGAAGAAAATCAGCCTTCACTGGACAAAGCAAGAATGGTAGTGCTTTCAGCAGTACCTCGCTATCATACTATCCGATGTAAAGGTGTGGTACAAGGACAAAGAACTTCAGTTTTGGTAGATGGAGGAGCCACTCATAACTTCATTGATGCAGAGATGGTAGAGAAAAGAAAGATACCTATTGAACCATTTGATGGCTTCACAGTTGTCATTCCCGGTCACAACACAATGCAATGCAAAACATGGGTTCCAAAGCTGCAAGTCACCGTAGATAACTATACTTTTGTTGATAGTTTTTATGTGGTTGATGTTGCTGATACTAATGTGGTTTTGGGAGTGCAATGGTTGTATTCAATAGGAGAGCATACAGTAAATGATCAAATTCCCGAAATGAAATTCCAAGATTCAAAAGGAGTACAAGGAGTTGTGAGAGGGCAACAAACTTATCCAAATCAAGTAGTGACTTGCAATAGCATGAGATCTATATTGAGGCATGGGGATATAGAATGGGCTGCTGAATGTCATATTACATCTCCCAAGCCAACTATAAATATTGTCAAACACCCAAAGGAGATAGAGAGACTTTTGCAAAAATATGAAAAGGTTTTTAGAAACCTTCCACATGGTAGGCCACCAGATAGGGGGGTTGAGCACAGTATTGTTATGGAGGAGGGTACTTCAACCATTCAGATACCACCTTATAGACATCCTAAAAGGTTTAGAGATGAGATTGAAAAATCTATCCAAGAACTCCTAGAGTTGGGGCTCATTAGACCAAGCTCTAGCCCTTATGCTTCTTCAGTAGTGCTAGTGAAGAAAAAAGATGGAACATTGAGAATGTGCATAGATTTTAGAGCCTTGAACAAAAAGAATATCAAGAATAGGTATCCTATTCATAGGATTGATGAGCTCATGGATGAGCTACATGGGGCCAAATACTTCTCAAAAATTGACCTTAGATCAGGGTATCACCAAATTCGAATGAAAGATGAAGATGTGCAAAAGACCGCTTTTCGATGTCATTTTGGCCACTTTGAATTTATTGTCATGCCTTTTGGGTTAACTAATGCTCCAGCCACCTTTCAAGCATGTATGAATAGGATATTTTGCAAGCAACTAAGAAGGTTTGTTTTGGTTTTCTTTGATGATATTCTCATTTACAGTAAAACATGGGAAGAGCATTTGCAACAGTTAGAGATTGTGTTGAAAATCTTGCAAGAAGAGTCCTTATTTGCTAAATTATCAAAATGTGAGTTTGGGATGAAAGAACTACTGTATCTGGGGCACATTATTGGGCAAGAAGGAGTGAAGGTACACATGGAAAAAATAAGGGCTATCTTGGAATGGCCATCACCAAAAAATATTACCGAATTGAGAGGCTTTATTGGCATATGCACCTACTACAGAAAATTTGTGAAAGGGCTCTCCAAGTTGACTTCTCCACTCACTGATTTGACTAAGAAGGATGCTTTCAAGTGGGATGAAGAGGCTGAAAAAGCATTCCAAAAAATGAAAGAGGTAATGAGTAGTTGTCCCATACTTGCACTTCCTGATCTTACTAAACCTTTTGTTGTGGAATGTGATGCTTCAGGTGGAGGAATAGGGGCTGTCCTAAAGCAAGGCCAACACCCCATAGCTTTTGAGAGTAGAAAGTTACAGCCTCATGAAAAAATTTACTCCATCTATGATAAAGAAATGATGGCCATTATGCATGCATTGGCCAAATTCAGACAATACTTGGTGGGCAGCAAGTTTGTGGTGAAAACTGACCATAATAGTCTAAGACACTTTCTCACCCAAAAAGATCTAAATGAAAGGCAACAAAAGTGGGTAAGCAAGATTCAAGCTTATGATTTTGATATTGAATATGTCAAAGGAAAGAATAATATAGTAGCAGATGCTTTGTCAAGAAGGCCTTCCTTTTCTCTCATGGATATTGCCAAGGATTGGAAAAACATGCTACTAGTTGAATATGCCAAAGACAAATTTGCTTGTGATGTGTTGGATGGAATCAAAGGGGATGATAATTATAGGATTTTGAATGGGTTGATATATTATAAGGGAATAATTTATTTAGTTCATAACTCCAAGTTCAAGTACCGAATTTTGCAAGAAGCACATGATTCCCCACTAGCGGGCCATCCGGGGATCTTCAAAACTTATAGATAGTTGAGGCAAAGATTTTTTTGGAAGGGGCTGAAGGAAGATGTTAAGAAGTATGTGAATGAATGTAAAGCATGTCAACAAAACAAATCAGAACTTACATGTCCAGCTGGCCTATTACAACCATTGCCCATTACGGAGCAAAAATGGGACAGTATTTCCATGGATTTCATCACCGGATTGCCTAAATCCTTAGGTAAGGATTGCATCTATGTGGTAGTTGATAGGTTGACAAAATTTTCTCATTTCTTTGCTGTTACATCATCTTTTAGTGCTGCACAAGTGGCTGATATTTTTTTCAAAGAAATCTTCAGATTGCATGGGCTCCCCAAGAGCATTGTCAGTGATAGAAATAGTAGATTCATGGGTGCTTTTTGGTAAGAACTTTTTAGATTGGTAGGCACTCAATTGACTCCAAGTACCAGCTATCATCCACAAACTGATGGACAAACAGAGAGGGTAAACCAATGGTTGGAAGGATACCTAAGAAACTATGTGAGAGGGCAGCAAAAAGCATGGGCAAAATGGCTACACTTGGGTGAGTTTTGCTACAACACCACTTATCATATGTCAATAGGAATGTCTCCTTTCAAAGCATTATATGGTTATGATGCCCTTACATTTGCTGACATTATATTTGGTGATAGTAGAGCCCCAAAGGCTAAAGATTGGGTGGAAGAGAGCCAAGAAATTTTAAAGCTCTTGAAAGACAATTTGCAGGTTGCTCAAAATCAACAAAAACAATATGCTAATAGACATAGAGAAGAGAGAACCTTTCAAGTCAATGATTTAGTATATTTAAGGTTGTATCCCTATAAACAAACATCTCTCAAAAAGAATGGAGCAGAAAAATTAAAACCAAGGTACTATGGGCCATACAAGGTAGTGCGGAAGGTTGGAGAAGTAGCATATGAACTAGAACTTCCGGAAGGGAGTAAAATCCACAATGTATTTCATGTTTCTTGTCTTAAGAAAGCTCTTGGTCATCAAATCATCACTTCAGAAATACTTCCTCCTTTGGATGATGAAGGTCAGCTCACACTTGTTCCGAAAAAGATTTTGAAGACACGGGAAAGAAGGTTGAGGAGTAGAATCATCAAAGAATATTTAGTGCAATGGAAGGACTTACCAAATGAAGATGCCACATGGGAAGAGGAGAAGATTTTGCAGCTTCCAAATTTGAAATTGCTTGAGGACAAGCAATCTTGGGTGGGGAGGACTGTAATGTCCCCATTCAAATAAGTGCATAGTAAGGCAATCCCATCAATCCTACTAGTTTCCTAGGTTGGATGGGCACATGTGGGATGGTAATAAGGAAACTAATAAATGATATTTAGACATTATAAGGGTTCAAGCATTTAATAAATATGATGAATAAATAAATTCAAGAGAAATTCTAGGTGGCAAGTGGTTTTGGAGACATATGGAGGTGGTGGGACCCACACTAGCTTGATTTTTCAATGACACATGGCAGCTCTCTCTTGCCAATTCGAATTCATGGGAAGGTGAACACTCTTGGGTGAGTTGGTAAGTCATAACACATGGCATTGAGCATATTAGGTCGAAATGGGAAGGAATAGTAACCTCCATGGGAGAGGAATAGTCAAATTGGAGACTAGTGGACACATGGGCTAGATTCCCTAGTTTTATGACAACAATAATGAAGCATCTATGACATTTTATGACAAAATTCAGACCTGAATTCTTACACCTGACCATTATGACATGTCAACCCCAAAAATAGGCTCAAGAAGACGCTCATGGAGTTGGAGAATTCTAAAGAGACTCAAATTCGAATTTGGGAGAAGATGGAAGGTTGGAACTAGGAGACAAGTGGCAAATGAGGAATATTTTCTAAATGGAAAATTATTGAATCTATTGAGAGGATTTCGACCCCTTGAAGGCTAATGTTGGTTATAAAATGCAGAAATCAAGTATGAGAATGGCTTTTGATGATTTGAGAAAAAATGCATTTGTGAAGAGAGAGCTAGTGGATGACTAGTTTTTTGCCTTAGCCAATTTCGAGGGTGAAAGATTCCCATCCAAGTTGGTGTTTGGAGAGGCCACTCAGGTCTTTCATGGTGCTTTAATAGAGTTTGTATTTGTAGGTAGCAGCTATAGGAAGTTTCATGGTTTGGTTTAATGCAGCACTTTCTCTCCACCGTTTCCAGTTTTGAAGGCATATTCGTGCTCCTTGAGGGAGGGCGTTTTTGGTGAGCACTTGTGCTTCTTGAGAGAGCTTCTCATTATATATTTATGATTGTAATAGCTTCATATCCTCTGTTATTCATATTCAGAAAGTCTCAGGTCGAAATACCCACTGGTTGTATGCAAAACTATTGATTAATGAGCAAACAATGTCCATTTCCCCAATGCATTGATGTATGACACTATAATGTTGATTATTTCAAATGGATGGATGATTCTATGATATATTTGTGATAAATATACTTCCATGGATGTCTTCTACAAGTTTCATGTACTGTACTTGAGCATTTGAAGCATTTTTACTCAGTTTAGTTGTATTGGGAGGTGAAATAGTGCCATTTCCCCAAGGGTCGAATTGGGGGTTTTTGCTGTTGAATGTGAGAGAGTTAGAACAGTATTAAAAATCAATTAATGGTTCATATGAGACCTTAATCACATACTTAACACATTATATACCTCTGTTCATAAATTTGTGGGAGTTTGGAGGCATTTGGAAGGCCATTTGTAGTGTTACCCGAGGGGGATTTGATGCACAAATTACTAGTCAAAATTACATATATTGATCAGAATACAAATCAAGTTTGCAGAAGTATTTGGAGGGCCATAAAACATCCCTGAACCTTATATTCAAGTCTAAATACCATTAATACACTCCTAGAGAAGATTTGGGAGCATTTGGGTTGATTTGGAGGTCAAAACAGTAAAACTAGTCAAAGGTCGAAATCGGGAAAAAAGTGGAAAATTGGGCATTTTAATAAAATTTGAAAAAGGGATATTACAGGTTGTCACGACCATTGTGTCGGTTTTCTTGCACTTTCTCCCGTGTTGATGTCCCTTCCATGTGTCGGATATCTTTGACACTTTCCCTTCTGTACCTGTTACTTTGGCCTCTCACGGAGACAGTTTTCGCACCTCGACTAGTCATCCTTCCCTTGGTTGCTGTGGATTTTCTTGACACCTTCTCTTCTGCCTTCAGAGCTAACTGGTAGGCTTCGCCGACTACTCTGAATCTTGACATGTTGAGTTCATCCTGAATAGCATATTTCAAGTCATTCAAGTACCTAGCGACAGCTTCTTCTCCTTCATTAGTTTGTCGTGACTGAATCAACAATCGGTAGAACTCCTCCGTGTACTCTTTCTGTCAAAAGTTCTGTAACTTCCTGAAAAAGGAAATCACATCGTCATTTGGCAAGAACTTTCCCTTCAACTTGGAAACCATTCTGTCCCAATACTTGATTTTCTCCTTTCCTTTCTTGAGTCTGTCAGCCTGTACATTGTCCCACCACAATGAGGCATGACCTTTCAACCTCAGACATGCAGTCTTAACCCGTTTAGGATCCTTGATCTGCTATATGTTGAAGTATTTCTCCATCTCTCTGAACCAGTCGATCAAATCTTCTGGGTCCAGGCATCCCGAGTATGTATGCACGTCTATCTTTTCCCAACCTCTCATATCCGTTAAGAGTTTGATCAATTTTTCCTCTGGTTCCTCTGCGGCTTTGTCCCAAGCTTCCACCTCTTCGACTTCCTCGTCACTGTGGTCTAGTGCTTCAGGAATACAACCACGCCTCTGCCTTTCTTTGATTGCTGTGACTTCAATGGTCAAAGTTCGCATCGTTCTTACACATTTGTCGAACATCCCACGATCCACTGTGATGGCTGCTGCACCACACACCCTTTGTCCTCAGACATTAATGCCTCTATGAGCCATTTCCAACCTTTGCTGAAACTCTCATGCATCCAGTCGCAACCGGACTTAAACAAGTCATGCACAACTCTACCCAACCGCAGCTGGAGCTATCCAACTCACTTGTAAGCTCAATATCATGGATTCGGTGGATTCTTCCGCTTTGATACCAACTGATGCAACTCACGGTTGGTATAGTTGTCTCCTCAACCAGACTTTCTTCCAGGCTCTTTGTTCCCGCTCTGATCTTTTATGATTTGCGCTCTGATACCAACTAATGCAAGTCACCTTACTGGAATACTTTCTTGCTTAACAATACACAAGACACAAACCACAATGTTTACATGAACATGGTGTAAAACAGGATGCCAAAAGTGGCTTTATATTACTTCTTTGAATTCGGTTACAATGCGGAATAACTGTAAACAATAACTAACTACAGTCGGCCTCATCCATTACAACTTAGAAGTAACTGTGGTGTGTTCTCCTTGTGTGTTGACCTCACCCTCTCCTGGCTCAACTCAGAACTCTGAGCTATGGCTCGATCTCAACTCTCTCTTTCTTTGGCCGGTGTGACTCTTCACAACTTCTCTCTACTCTGTTCTTTGATGTTGTTGATCAAAGACTGAATATCCCCCCATCTCTGATTTCCTTTCCCCCATCTTCTACCCTGCTGCTGCTATTCCTGAGACTGTTGTAATCCCTGAGACATGCATCCTCCTATTCGCCAATCCTTCCAAATCCTGCGAACCTGCAACTGTTAGCTCCTAGCCGTGCTGCACAGCCTATGTCCATGACGTCACCTGTCATGTCCTTCACCAACTCGTAATAACTGTAATAAATTCCTCAGCAACCCTGAACGGCTACCAGGTACAGCTTTTCGCCTTTTCGACCCTGTTTTAGTAGTCGGTCACATCTCGACTTTCCTGTTGGTTTGCTTCTCATCTTCTGTGGTTCTCCAGCCCTCCCCTTCCTTCGCGCTTGGCTCCACCAAACCTGTCGCGCCATAGTTCGACCACTCGTCGACTACCCGACGTCTTACTGCACTTGTCGGCTATTGACAAATTCCTGTCGATTCTTGACGAATCGCAACATCCATTGCGTTGCTCCAGTCAGTCGCACTCCAACTGCTTTTGCTCGACTTGTTGACTTCAACAAGTCAACCTGCTCCCCGCACCAATGGTCATCGGCACTCCCGCTGGTCGGCTCCCTCCCGTCAATCAACCTCGACTGATCTGCCTAGGCCTCAATGCTCCTGCATTATTAAGCCATGCACAGGTCTTAACCATGGGACATGTCCTAAGAATTAAATATTTTCCATATGAGAAGAATATGAACCCAATTTGAAATATGTGGCATAACATGGATGGATTTGGTGACTTGATTTGTGATAGTTTAAGAATAAAAACTTGGAACTTATCTTCTAATTAACAATGTCTTTCTAGCTCATAGGTCACATAGGATGTTAATTCTTTTTAGTGTTAGAAATTCATGTCACTCGAGGCCAATGCATTTCAACAATTGGCTAAGAAACCGCAACCCAAGGGAATCTATGCCATCAAAATCACCCAGGGATTGAACCTGGCCTGGGCCACATCAACCTTTAACATGGTTGGATTTTTCGATGGCACCTCTGAGCTAAGTCACCCCTAAGGGTATTGAACATAGGTCACCTTGTAAATGAAACCTACACTTTAACCATGTGAGCTAGTGGGAATTGATTCCAATGATTTCATAGTAGGAATTGATTACAAGGATGTCATATGCTAATATAAGCCCCATGAAATAAATATTTTCATCACAAATCAACCATTTCTTTAATCATATATTGATCTTTGTGATATAACGACCATAGATCCATCGGCACCTATTAAGAGGGATCAAATTTCTTGTTGTGTAAATTTTATTTTATCTTAATTCTTTTACACATCTAGAACAAGGTTGGAATTTGATGGGCATTTTTCCCGTCATAGGGCATTTTTCCCGTTATTTACCGCTAAAAATTTTGCCAAGCCGTCAAGTTAAATGGGCAAGTAACTAGCAATAACGTATTTTTGACACTAAATTTTTTTATAAAACGTGATTAGTTTTGGTTAGAAAGACTCACGCCTGTGAAGTTTGAACGACAGGTCACCGTTAGAGGTTGGTCGAGGCTCCAGGCTCCAGGTAGTCCACAATGCACACCAGTGACGCCACAGTGTCCATCAAACCACCCTACCATTCTAGCATGAGTCGGCAATGGGCATCGACCTGTTGCAACTTGAAGGTTAATACATTGAATGGGTTCGGTGAAAGTTAAATGTCATTGAATGCAGTATGCCAGTCTCCAGACTCAGCTAACTCTCGGGAATGCGAATCACGATTCAAGATTACGCGAGCAGGCTAGCAGCTAGGGTTAATTGTTTTCATAGTTCAACATGCCCGCAGATTGCAGCCCGGCCCCTATTTTAGAGGGCACCCATTATCTTTTTATCAAGGATTTGCGGAGCAGTGTGAGCGGTGGGCCAATTCTTACAGTTAAAACTGGATTCATGAAAGAGAAGAGTCGAAGACCCACAAATTCCTTGGTGGGTTTGTACACTAGGTGATAAAACCCAAAACTATTTTTCTCATTTTGTCTACAAGCAGAGTTTATCAATCGGTTTGCATTTTTTGGAAGCATTTCTATCAGTTTTTCCATAGAGACTACTTTTGATGAATCTCAATTTCTTTATTTTCTCAAACTGTCTATTTTTTTCTCAGGTCGATTGATGAGGTGAGCAGCGAGCTAGTTCGACACACAGATTCGCGTAGTGCGAGAGGTCCAAATCAAATTTTCATACATGCAAGTTCGGAACCATGCTATTTTCAGGTTGGATTTTGAATTTATGTTTTTTGAACTAAATTTCGACTGTTTTGTACATAAACAATGAATAGAATGTGAGGATGTTATGGACATTGGATGCTCATTAAGATTCAAACTTATCAAGTTATCTGCATATCTGAATTTGTTGAAAGCACAGGTTTGTACATATGTGGGACTGGTATGTATTGGTGTACTAAAACCCTAGCTCAACGTGTATGGGTTCAATGCTAGACAGCCTACCAGATCTCTGCCATCTCCATTCTGTGGTGTTTCTAATGTATTGTTCCAAGTGTTTTTTTAATTTAGTTCTACCACCACAAGGCCTATGTTCGTGCCTGCATTATGGGAGAAGTGGGGGCGCGGTGGCCCATCTCTTATTCGGTCAGCAGCCTTTCAGCTATAGTGGGTCTACTCCTGTTAGGTGAGTTATGGTACCTACTAGGCTACCGCCCACCCGAGGTCTTTCCCATTGATTTCTACCGAGATAGGATAGGGTCGTTCCGTTAGAAATTGTGAATTGCAGTTTTAATTCACAATCCTGAGCGTATAAACCCAGTCAAATTGGGGGTTTACACCGTCACGAGCATGGATATGCCTTGTACGCATAATTTATCCATTTTGCATATGTTTGTATAAAAAAAGGTATTGTTGTTGACCTTCAATAGAATATCCTATACTATGCATAAATGTGCGTATACTTTGATATAAATGTCAAAAGATGGATGGGAGTTGGGAAGTAAACAAAGCTGGGCTGTGCACTACTTGATATTTGTATATACATCCTCCGTTAATCTCATCCTTTTCTGTAAAGGCTGGTCCTTGCCAGAGGGCCTTTTCATCTTAAAGTATTTCTCTATTTTGTTGTTTCATCATGACATAACTCTGTTATTTCAAGATGCTAATCACATTGTCAGCTTTCTCAAATATAAAACATTGTGTCCGTCTTTGACATTTGTTACCATCATAGATATAAAAGGGTAGGAAAATTCTGCAAGTTACTCATTTTTTTGTTGATTCAAAGATCCTCTTTTCTCTGACTGTAGGAATTTGAAACATCTTATCGCCCTGCGTGGCACTGTATTGTTGGGACAAGCATTGGATCATTTGTTGCGCATTCACTGAGAGTTTTCTTGTATTTTTCTATGGACAAAGTATCTATTCTTCTTTTCAAAACTGCAGTTGAACCCTTGGACCAATAGTACAGAGAAATCAGAGTTTTTGTACATAGATAAATGCGAGGAAGGTTTTGTTCTTTACCCTTGCCATCTTCCAACCAACGCTGCCAGCGTTTCAATGGAACAATGGTCCATTTTTTCTTTGCGTTTTTCCTTCTGCGAGCTCGGGTATGCCTGTCATCTCCAACGGGCCTCCCTCGCCTGCGTTTTCTTCCATGCATATTTCACTACCCATTACGCACGCTCCAATTACTGGCATATTCAATAATTCACAACGTGTACTGTCTCTGAAATGGCTGTATATTCCACTGGCCCTTGGGTAGTCTATATGTTCATCTGTGTGAAGTTATTTGCTCATGGTTGTGTAGTGAATAGTTGTTTTGGGTGTTTTTTTGTGGACAATTTTTTGTTGGGAAAATAGATTAGGAGATTCCATTCTAGTTCGATAAAGTTGATAGAATCAAGCATACAGTTGGATAATATTCTCAAACTCTCAAAGATGTCTATTGACAAGCCCTTTGATGTTATACTGGAAACTATCAGCATGGATGATTTTCTCCTAGGTATGCTTTGTAGGTTCGCTGCTTAGATGTGCCCTAGAGTTGGACATGATATTAGTTGTGATTTGGGTTTCTTCAAGTACTGCATTTACAGTAGCCTCTTTGTAGGCACTTATTTCCCCATTGGATCACCTGCCGTCCTCCGGATTATTCCCATTTTGTCCAACAATTTGTGCCTATTGCCCCGACTGAACCTGAGGCCATGGAGATAACAACTCAATTAAGAAAGGGGAAATTCTTTAATAAAAACATTATTATTAAAGAGTATTTTTTTTAATAAAACATCACGAGTATTTTTTTTCACTAAGACATTGTGTGACGAGTAAGATAAAAATTCAAAACATCAATTTTTTTTTTATTATTATTTTTTTATTTTTAAAACACCCTCCCAAATAAATATCCACCCCACAAATAGATGATATTTATAATTTCATGATAACGTCCCATATTTAAGATACCCTAACATTATCCTTCAACAAATTAAACCCAAATGCCCTAAAAGATATTAGCCCATGAACTTTTTCCCTCCCCAAAAGTGCCCTAAAATGTAGGACCACTTTTATAGGCCTTTACCCTCCCAAAAATAAATATCTTAAAAAAAATATTGCCCACATGCCCTAAAAGGTATTGGCCACATGTATGGGCTTTTGCCCTCTCCAAAAAGAGATACCTACAAGCTATTAGCCATGTGTATAGGAGTTTGCCCTCCCAAAAATAAATGCCTTAAATGAAATTGCATGTACAAGTAAAAGAAACTGCATGGATGTATGTTGAAGGGGCAATTTCAATTGCTGAAATTACAAAAATGTCAAAATAGCAATTTCCAACAAGAATTTTAATGGGTTTTGAACCCAAAATCGTTGGAAAAGCTGGACATTTTGGTTGTCTTTTATCCTACCCATCCATATGTTGATGTGTCAATTGAGTGATATTATCATTTCCGCCCAAAAATCCATTTCGGTTGTTAGTGTTCGTATAAGTAGAGCACAATCATCTCTATAATTGCATTTTCAGTATTCATGTAAGTTGTCTCTGTAATTGTGTTTCGAGTAAAACTAATTCTCTGCCATTGCGAAATTCACCGCCAGTCTCAGCGCGACCAATTCTCAGCCATTTTCTGCCATTCTCTGCCATTCTGAGCGCGAAATTAATTGCGAGAGAGAAGGTAAGTAGATATCTTCCGTTCATAGCGAAAATTTTGCGAGTAATTTGATTTTATAGTAAAACAGGCTGCCTTTATATTTCACGTCTTTTGATTTATCAAAATTATTAGACATTATAGTAATTTTGCGAGTAAGTTTCTGGTGAATGATGAGCTGAAATTCTTTGTTTAGTTTGACTTACAACAGTTTTTTTTTTCTTATTTCGAACCCAAGTTTCAAGTTTCTTTGTGGCATGTACGGTCTTCTGTAACACAGTCAATCCTTCTCACATTGGTTGTGTTCGTAGGATTTAGATTTGAGGGCTTAATATTATTTTACATTCTGTAGTAACGTTTACAGGACTAGAAGCTAGAATCAGGCTATTCGCGATATGAAATTTCGAGAAAAAATTGGTGGCGAGTTTAGGCTTTCTATCGGACATCATAGTTTAGGTTAAATCTCTTTAGATTATAGGTTTAGGACTTCATCATCCATAGTTGAAATTATTTGTTTAATTTGACCATACAGCTGTAGTATTAGCTTTGATGACTTACAGCATTTCTTTTCTTAGTTCAGCATTGGATTCAAGTACCGTCTTCTGTAACACTGTCGACCCTTCTCACATTTGGTATTCTTCGTAGGATTTAGATTCATGGCTTAAAATTATTTTAGTTTCTGTACTAACGTTTACAGGACTATTTTAGGCTATCTATAATTCTGTTTAGAACATGGGTATAGGAATTCATAATACAGAGCAGAGTGTTTGCTTGTGTTCAATATTGAGAAATTGCAATGACAATGATGGAGCATGAGACACCGGTAAGCTCAAGTGTGATTTGAACTCATAACCTTTATTTACAATATATGACTTCATATCAAGTGAAAAACCCATATGTCACACCAATACCGACAACTACTCTTTCCATAATTCTTCAACATCTTTCTGACCTATTTTTTCAAAACTGTGTCCGCCCACATAAATCAAATCATACTCAGCTCTTTAACATCCGTCCGATGACTGCCCTATTCTCTCTAACATGTTCTGTAATGTAGCTTCAATACGCCATTTGATCTAGAGAACTAGATCAATACGCTATTTGATCCACAGAACTAGATCAATACGCTATTTGATCTACAGAACTGAACCGTAATGTAGCTTCATGTTTTACGGTTCTGCATTATCAGCAAACTGCAGATCAATACGCTATTTGATCTACAGAACTTAGCATTGTTGTATTTTTTTATTTGCAGAAAGACCAACTATGTTAAGGGATTATTGGATGTACAGATATCACGTCTTAGCTTTTATGTTGGATTTTTTACTTTTATTATTCAAGAAAAAGACAACTTAGAATTTTCCTGTTTAGTACAACATTGATTAAGTTAATTAAAAATGTATGTTTAGTTTTGCATAATTTTGAATATTAATTTTAAGGAAATTTTTGAATGGTTTGTTTGTGCATATGGTTATTTTTACTGAGTTTTATGTTTATTGCTTCTACAGGTGAAATTGAAAATCAAAGAAGTCAATTTTCAAACGGCATCATTTATAATGGAAAAGAATAACTTCAAGAAAATGCAACCTTTAGGTATATTCTATTTCATCTTTTCTTATGTCAATGGAAAATCACTGACTCTAATATTAGGAATGTCTATATTATGAAATGAATCTAAGAATATCTATTTTAATACATATTTACTTCTCTATTATCACTTTTTTTTATTGGAAGTAGTTAGATATATTTAAATGTATTAGCTATTAAAAATGTTGAAACATAATAGTAATAAGAAAATGATATAACAAAAATTAAACCAAAATAAAACACTATCTATTTTTGAGCCATGGTGGAGACCACAAAGGTCCAAAGAGAAAAATTAATGATTTTAGAAAAAATATATTTCATTCCATCAAATGCCAATAGAGACTCTTTTTTTAATCTTATATTTCTATCTTTTTAACATTTTTTCTCATATGCATGTTAGCATGCTTCCATTCCTTCAACAAGACCCCAATATCAGAAATCTTTGTAATCCTATTAGAATTACCCCTCTCATACTCATCTTTTCATTGAGAAGGATGTTCTCAAAACCCAAAAAAACCACATGATTGTCCCAACAAACTCACATTGCATACACCAAAACAAGAACCACATGATAATTGTCCGACCAAACTCATGGAGCATAATTCCACCATAAATAAATCAATAGAAAAATGGATAATCATATTCATAAATGTGTATCCAACATAAATGGGCTTGAAATTTTCTAAAAAATATAGGATAAGAATATTAATTTGAGATTCATTAGCTATGCAAAGTTTTTGGTACCTCTACCTAGTCTCAACAAAAAAAGTTTATTACATCTCCATCTCTCAAATATAAGACTTTGCTCGCATCTCTATGACAATTTGTCTTCGAGGTTTCTCATTTTTCATCTACACATTGTATAACCAACATGAACTTGTCCTAAAAACTAGCAATCCAAATACTTCGTCCAATAAGAGTTAGAAAAGCTTTATAACATTTTAGATTTAGGTTCTCATATAAATTTCCAATGAAGCCCCACACAAACATCTTTCAACCCAATTACAATCTCCACTTCTTTTAGTACTTAAACATATCATGAAAGGGGTATAATTAAAGACTCGTGAATATCCTTTTCATCCTCCTTGCACATCTAACCATTATGAAGGAAAGATCTCCAATAAAATTAATTACTTTCTAATAAATATACATTGAATTAGATATAAAATATGCAATTAATTTTTTTATTTAATTTTTATTTGTACAAGGTCATTTTAATTTTCTTTTTTCTAAAACTTCAATATTATTTTTAGAAATGTTCCTTTTATATTTGTTTCAAAAAAAGTAGCTAACATTCGTGGGATTCGTGGGATCCTTTGCAGAGAAAAGAAAAGTTGAGGCTAAAAATATGCATGACAAGTATCCACATAGCATACCTGTAAGATCCACATGTTGTTAATTTGGTTTGCAAAAGAAAATTTCATTGCAAATAGAAGCTAAAAGTAATAATATGATGAAAATAATTGTGTTACTTTTCTAGGTTTATTTTATAGAATGAGTTTTCTTAATGATTTCCCATTGGATCTTTGCAGATTATTCTTGAGAAGGCAGAGAAGAGTGACATACCAGATATTGACAAGAAAAAGTAAGAATTTATCTTCAAATTAACTTGCTAAACTATTACATCTAGCTTTTTGGTCACATTTATTTGTCTCACCATATAAGAAATATGCAAGGTTAGAGGTGGAAGATATTAACCAATAACCTGTACATAATGGTGTTGGGTCCATTGTTGGGTCCGTCCTTATAATTTCTATGTCATCCTTACTAATACTTGACTTCAATCAAAGAAAGCATGAAAAAATTTAACTATTAGTGACCTCAATTGGTTTAGTTCCATTTCATTTTATCTAATACTTCACCTTTTGCATAGTTATTAACATTGTAAAATAGAAAATCCTAAATTTTCTTAGTTCATAGGTATTCAAATGGATTATTTTTCAAAGTCAATGCTGAAGAAAATATGAAGAAAATACTTTTATCTTTCTCCCTCCCTCTCTTATGTGAGAGAATAAGGACCGTATCTGTAGAGAAATCCAAATATGTGTATGAGTGATATGTAAGAGAATAAATCAATTTGCAAAGAAAGCAATTTTTTCCAAAGATTTTTAAAATTAATGCTAAATGGCTTATCATTTTGGATTTGCAGATATATGATTCCAACAGATTTTACTGTGGGACAGTTTGTATATATGATACGCAAGAAAATAAAGCTAAGTCCAGAGAAAGCAATATTTATTTTTGTGAACAATGTGCTTCCACCTACTAGTAAGTTTAATCGAATGGATTTCATCTTATGCAAACTTTGCAGCTATTATTCTTTGGTATTTGCTTGTTAAAAAATTTGCATTTATCGTTCTATGGCATTTTTTGGTTCAAACTAAAAAATTTGGATTAACTCCTTATACAAAAAGTTTTTTTTTTAAGTGAATACTATGCTCAGTTGTTGATTATGTATTCATTTATGTGCAGCGGCTCTAATGTGCACTGTGTATAAGGAACACAAGGATGAAGATGGGTTTCTTTATTTTACATACAGTGGAGAAAACACTTTTGGCTCGAACAATGAGGCTTATCTACAGCCTTGAGAAACTCATGTGATTTATCGACATTAAATTCAATTGTGAATGTGATCTAAAGGGAACTTTAGTGTCTATGTTACAGACTATTTTATATGGGTATGAGTAACATTGTTCAATTCTTTGGAAATTGATGAAACTTGCTTGATGTCAAAAATTTTGGTCTTTGTTGTATAGACACGAATTTGCATATCTCTACAATATTTCAGTAATATTTTCTTGGAATGAGAGGAGGCAACATATTTTACATGGTGATTCAGTATTGAGATTAAATGATTAGTCTAGATCTTTATTTGTTTCTAATTGCTAGTGATTTGTGATCTTCATAGATCTCTAAAATGAATGACAAGCCAAATAGATATCAATGCATGTTATGCTCAAATCATAGTCAATGTGATTCTTTATCCTTTCAATCACTCTAAAGAATTTGGGTAGAGTTAAAGTGGTTATTAACATAATCTAGATTTGACCACTTACAAAATTCCAAGTTTCGTTGGAGTTGATATTCTCATAAGAGTAATGATTTCTCTTTGATTTTTAGAGCCCCTCAATTGATTCTATAACTTTCTCTTATTTTGCTTCTTAGCAAGGTCTTTTTATTATTTCCTAGTATATTTTAAATTTAAAATGTCATTTTATTATGAAAAAAGTACTTATTATTATTATTATTTTTCATTGGAACATGTCATGGGGAAACCTGCAGGCACTTCCCCTCATTTTGAGGATGGTACCCAAGGTAAACCATCATCCCTGATTAAGGTGCCTAAGTTGGTGGGGACATCAAGTGAGGTCCTTGCATAGCCACCCGAGGATTTGATCCCGAGACGTTATGCTTGCGATTACAACACTCAACCACTTGAGCTAACCCACCAAGCTATTATTATTATTATTATTTATTATAATTAAGATTTTAAAGGTGGGTGTATTATGGATAAATGTACTTTTCAACTAAATATTCATGGATCTTTCACATCTAATGTTTCCTAATTAAAGATATTGGGTTGATTTTTTTATTAACAAATGCAGAAAAATCTTGATTACATTGATCCTAGAGCTTGCAACTCTTTTTTCTTAATGTAATGTCCCCATCGAAATAATTTTTAGATAAACAATTAAGTTGGCCTATACAATTCCTAAGAGTTATGTGGGAAAATTAAAATATTGATATTTAACCCCAAGGCCTATAGTTTCTCATGGAAATTCAAAGTTCAAAATTGATGGTGGAAAATAGGCCAATAAATTATGGAAGAATCATTAATTGCTCCAAAATGAAGTGGCATGGGGTCCTAGTTGGATTTGGAGGCACATAAGTGGATATGTGGGGTCAACATGAGGGAATATTCCTCCTTTACTCATGGAACCATCCTCAACTTCGAATTTGGAAGGATAAGTAACTCCCATGGGCAAGGTGAAGAGTCGCATGGCTATTTTTAGTCAATAATAGATTCTATGACAACCTATGACATATATGACAACTTACGACAAGAATCGGGTCCTATGAAAGCTTATGAAAACTTATGACAACCTATGACATGTTGCAAGTCCTACATTTAGCCAAGGAGGGCACTAGAGGAGAAGGGTGGGCCCACATGCTAATGTAACTTCCCCAAAATCAAGCTAACGCTCTCAAATTCGAATTTCCAAGGTAGATGGAGTTATTGTTTGGCCAAATAACATTAGAGAAGAATTAAATGGGTCTTAATGTGTCATTCTCTCATAAAAATAAAATTTATTAATATTTTATTAAATATTTGTGAGATAAGTATAGAATGAGGGAAATTGTTGGAACATTTAAAAACCCATTCCATACTTAGGATATATTTTATTAGTCATCTAGATTAATTTTCCTAGGTGTAGAGTATGTAGTTGGCCTAGTTTTGTCTTTTATGCCTCCATATGCCATCCTAAGTTACAAAAATGAATTTGGATAGATTTTGGATAATATTTCCTTGGATTTTGTGTGATGTTATTCCATTCCTGAATTAGAAAGACACTTTCCTGATTTAGACAGCTTTATCCTGATTTTTCTACTTTCGTATGGATAAGGTAAAGCAAGTTGACTTGGAAACTCTCTTCATTAGAAAAATTCGACCTCCACCACTTTATTCTTTCATAAAGTCATAATTACATTCCATTTACATCACTCATGAGCTTTCATACCATATTCAGCCAATTTGTGAGCCTTTAGAGTGTTTTGGAAAGTGCTTTTGACACATGGGGGGTTTTTATGCTTTTAGTAAGCCTTACTTTTTTGTGCTTTACAAATTTCCTTTAAGGAATTATATTTTCTCTCTTGAGATGTATTATATATTGTATTCATATTGAGGAATAATACACGAGATGATCTATTTCCATCAATTGAGTTCATTCTCTTATGTTTTTGTATCAATATTTATTCTTCTTATTCTTGCATATCTTTGAATAATTCTTGTGAGGAATTCTTTGCTTCAAGATTCTTTGCTATTAGAATTATTTCACGGTATTTAGCCTATATAGAATTCTCACATGGAATTAGAACCTTGGGAGCTCTTGATTAAATTATTCTTCCAGTATAAGAATAATTCTTCAATACATGCAGGTACTGAAGATCAAATGGAAGAAATTTCTTCAATACATACAGTTGTTGAAGATGAAGAATTCCATCTCTCTCTTGTTCTCCCATGAGTATTCTATTCTAAATTTTCAGAAAGATAAGCCAGTTTGTGCTCTAGAATCTAAAGAGGTTCTTGAATCCTCTCTTTCACATGAGTCTACTGGTGTGTAGAATGATGATCTTCTGAATGTTTTCGAGGTTAGATCATAATTTGGAGGCAATGCATTCACCCTCCTTGATCACATAATTCTTATGTACTTCTATATGATCATTGGGACATGTTATCATAGTTTCACTGAAGATGGAGGACACTACCAATCGCTTGGGTTCAAGTCTCAGGCATATTTTGGTGATTTTGGTTCTAATCTCACCCCTGTTGGTTGAAAGGAGATCTCAAGGAACCATCTATTAATTCTTGGAGCTGATTTAACTTCCACTGATCAGAATTTCAAGTTTCAAGAGCAATCAGATTTGATCGAAGATGATCCTACCTCAATTGGTTTGAATTTCAAGTTCCAGAATGGTTTGAATATTCATGGATTTGTTCTCTTCAAGACCAAGTCCAAAGAGCCTCTAGTTTCACTTGCATCCACTACTGGAGAATTCAAGAACATGTTTTTGGAGCATGATCCACTTATTCCTAAGAAGAAGATTCATCTAGACATCTGATCAAGTTCACACTTACTTGAGTTTGGAGAAACAACAATTTTGGTGTACACATGTCCATTTTTTAGGGAGGGTTTTATTCCCATGAAGTTTTCCTTGTTTCCTTTGTTTACGTGTGCATAATAATTGTACTGGGGTGACCATAAGCCTTGTTGCTTGGGCCCTATATTTATCATATTTTAATCAAATACAATCAGGCTTAAGGGAGGGGTTTTGGAACATTTAAAAACCCATTCCATACTTAGGATATATTTTATTAGACATCTAGATTAATTTTCTTAGGTGTAGACTATGTAGTTAGCCTAGTTTTGTCTGTTATGCCTCCATATTCCATCCTAAGTCACAAAAATGAATTTGGATAGATTTTGGTTAAGATTTCCTTGGATTCTGTTTGATTTTATTCCATTCCTGAATTACAAAGACACTTTCCTAATTTAGATAGCTTTATCCTAATTTTTCTACTTTATAGTGGATACAGTAAAGCTAGTTTACTTGGAAACTCTCTCTACTTGACCAATTCAACCTCCACCACTTTATTCTCTCCTAAAGTCATCATTACATTCCATTTACATCACTCATGAGCTTCCATAACATAATCAGCCAATTCATGAGCCTTTAGAGTGTTTTGGAAAGTGCTTTTGACACCTACGGGTTTTTTATGCTTTTCTCTCTTGAGATGTATTATATATTGTATTCATATTGAGGAATAATAAATGGGATGATATTTCCATCAATTGAGTTCCTTCTCTTATGTTTATGTCTCAATATTTCTTCTTCTTATTCTTGCATATCTTTGAATAATTCTTGTGAGGAGTTCTTTGCTTCAATATTCTTGGTTATTAGAATTCTTTCATGGTATTCAACCTATATAGAATTCTCACAGAAATGCTCCATGAAAATTTATAAAAGGGATGAAGACATAAGTTAAAGAGCTTTTGGATCATTGTTGTGGTTTTTCACTCTTGGGTAGCTTAGCTTGTCCATTGCACAGTGGGTGTTTACCTTCCCTTCCATTGATCTAGTTTCAGTGGTGAAAGATTCCACCCAAGCTAGAAGAGAGGAGGAGATCATCCAATTATTTGCAAGGTGCTTCATTACAGTTGATTATTAGAGAGGATGAGATCAGTTTCATATTTCTCTATAGAGATTTATTGCATTTTATATGTTCATATACAATAGTGGGGTCGAATTCCTATCATTTGGAGTTTCTTTCCATTGATTTAGAGCTTGGACCGGTGTTGGTGGGCCGAAATGGAGATTCTAGTTTGAATACTTATGTGAATTTTTGGGTTGTGAGACTTATTCCATTGCATTCAAAGCATCAGTTCCAGTGGGAAACACTTTTTTTTTCACTGAAAAAGGTTTCCGTATGCTCGATATATCATCATTTTACTAAATCTACTATATTTGACATCTCTTCTATTGAAGGGGTGCACCACTACTTTTCTATCTCTATGTCTACTTTTCTATCTCTATTTCTTTCATTTCGAGGGTCGTCCATTTATATCAAGCATCGATGAAACTATGTGCACTTCTTTCCTTTATCTTCATTGCATTTTATGGGCATGCATGATCTGTAGGTCGTTGATCTAGATCTCGATCCAATGGCTAGCCGCTCTTTATACCATAGCACTTGTATTTAGGCCCCTAGTCTCTAGTTGTTGGTCATGTTTAGTCTTCTGCTACCATTCCTTAAACTTTTTAGCTCCCCAAGGGATGAAAAAAGAACATAAGTGCTACCCACGATAGCTCCATAGGATATTTTCATGAAGAAAAATCCATGTACTAGCATTGGATCCATGGGGACAGAGTTCAACTCTATAGGACTCTAAGAACATTAGGCTTTTGTGCTTTTCCATTGGGATATGGGGTCTTCTCCTTGAGTGAGGTGTTGATTATATTGAATTGTAACTATTAGCTCAAAAATTTATTTATTTACAATGAGTTGGAAATGACATGAATTAAAATACTATAAATTTTGCAGAAAAACAATATAAAAAGACGATTATTCTACTATGTACAATAAATTTTGGAACCTGGACTTAGTACATGAAAAATATTTTTAGAATCCTACCATTGATAGGAGCTTCTATCAATTCTCCTTCCAGTTCATGGAGCTTGTAGGTGTTGTTTTCCAGCAGTTCAGCAATGATGTAGGGGCCTATCTAGAGATTTTCAAACTTGCCATGCTTGCCTCTATCTTCCCTTCTTGCATCCCACTTCAAGACTAAGTCTCTTGGGTGCAGATCTCTTTCCAAATATATTTTGTCAAAGGTCTTTTTAATACTTCTTTGGTGTTCCTGTAGTTCTAAATTTACCTGCTCTCTTTCCTGCTGAAGTGTTGAGGCCTCGGTTGAGTAGGTTAGATGAAAAGGTGTTGGAAAGGTTCAAAGGCTCCCAACAGAGGAAGAAAACCCAAGTTGAAAGGATTCGAAAGACCTTGCGCAAGGGTAGTTCTATCCCCAGCCTGTTTGGTATGGTGATCCTCCACGGATATTCAGCCTCTGCTGGCACTCTAAGAGTTGGTGATTTAACCAATTAGGTCAGTTTTCCAATCAAGGAAAACAAGAGTATGAAAATGGTAAAGCTAAGCTAAGCTAACCTATTTCAGAAGAGGAAACTAATCTAGGTTAGTCCTATTCTAAAAAGAAAGCTTGATATTATGCAGATCAACCTTGAGGTATGATGAACAAGTAAATTACCACCTTCAACAGAAACGTTTATAATGTGTTACTTATTAACTTAAATCACAATCCATTAATGAAAATTAAGAGACAATAATTCAAGTACTTAAGCCTGTTCAAGATTTAATCTGTAATTATTTTTGTCACTTGAAAAATTAACCATGATTATTGAGTGCAACGAATCATTTGTATAAATCGATAAAGAAAGTATTAATATTGAATAAACTCAATGAAATACCTCACAGCATCAATCAGTCATATAGGGAAACCAATATGATAGATCCATACATTATATATATGAAAAATGATAACATTCATTGTAGATGACAATCTGAAATACACAATCAGTAATTCTCAAATAAACTTGAGGAATAACAAGAGATAGATCAAAAGATGGCTTTATTGTATTAAGAGAGTCTTGTACAGAAATTACAAAAGCTCTGATGAACAAAGTATCCCAATCCTTTCTCTTGCTGATGTGTAGCTCCAAAATTCCCAACCCTTAACTACGAGAAGCATTGCTCCTTAAATAGGAAATTACAAAAGAGTGCAGGTGGGACTCTCCCAAAAACAAGGATTACAAAAGTTCAAATTAGACTATGAATCCAGAAAATCCTTCCATTTCTCGGCTTACATGATTTTAATGACTTTTCTCTAAATGATTTTTAGGGATCCATCTTCTGATTAGAATAGTTCCTCGTGACATAACAAGAATTCAGTACTTAATTGTTGAGTATCAGGAATGGACGATTCAGCTTCTAGAGTACCTTCCATGGAGGTTTTAGGATCAGAACCCACCTTCTCAAAAATAGAAAAATCCATCGAAGGATCTGCTGCAAAAGGAGTTGGCGAGACATCAGGTTCTTTGTTAATTATAAAATCCCATATAATAGTGTCATATTTATCAATTGGATCTTTAGGATATTTGTTTTCCTTCTTCTTGAGGAGCTGCACACAGATAAACGAAGCTTCAAAATATTATTCTTCGCTATCGCTGCTCATATCAGGAATACCTACATCAAAAGGTGGTGACATAGGTTCTTGATATAACAACGGCTGAAGTTCGTCATCTTCAAAACATGCATCAATGGATTGATTTCCTGTTTGCATATTGCTCATACCAAATGCGTCAAGAAGAAACTCACAACATCAACATGCAAATTTTCCTCTTAAAGAATACAGAGGATGAACTAAAGGTTTCATGTTTGTTACCAATTTAAGGCCAACTGATAGGATGGTAATGATTGAGTAGAACAAGTTGCAATAATCAAATTATTATGATTAGTACACTGCAATCATGCAGACTGTAATGAAATGAGCTATAGCGTGTGTTAACCAGATGTGGATCCATGCGAAAGTACAAATCCAATCGAGACTGGCATGAATTAAATTGGATTTGAAATCCCATCATTACAAATCTAATCAAATCAATAATCATGACTCTAAAATTGGGAGGAAAACATAAATTATGGCGAGAGAGCCTGCGAAAGGACGAAGACAAGGATTTTAGCACATTCAAACTGGAAACCTGACTTCACCTTTCAAACTGAATCTGGGTCGACGATCTAACAGAATGACCCAAGTGACTCCTAAAAACTAAAAGGTATAATTCACAAAGCCTTGCGGAGTCCAATTAAATAACAGAAGAAGGTCATTACTGAATCCAAAACAACCAAACTACTGAACGCAGAATGGAGCAACAACAACAACCCAATCGAAAATAACTGAAAAATGGGTAATAGCAACCCTTAGCAACAAATCCGCAGTAAAAAACGGCACAACGTAGTAATTTCAATAGTAAAAATGATAAAAGAAAAATAGAAAACCCTTATTTATCGAATTTACAAGATGAAATCCTGATTGTGCGATTGTAGTGGATGAACGGCTCAGATTACCTGAATTGGGATTCAGGATCAGGTTGTTGGTGCTTTTTTCACAAAATTTAAAAAAGGTTTCCGAAAGCCGCAACTCGAAAAGTCGAGTTCGGGTTTCAGGATCGCACACTTGCAAAACATAACGAGAAAAGTAATTCACGAAAGCCGCAACCTGAAAGGTCGGGTTCAGGTTTCGGGATCACAATCCAAAAGAAAGACGCAGGACAAATTCCCAAAAGCTGTAACCCGAAATTTCAGGTTCGAGTTTCGGAAACAAAATAATAGTAAACAAAAGCTAAACCTTTTCCCGAATCCTGAAACACGACATTGTCGAGTTTCGGTTTTTGGGAACACATATCCTATAATTATTAAAAGGAAGAACCTACAACCCGTGACTTTTGGGTTTCGGGTTTTGGGTTGACACAACCGAAAAACAAAGAAAATGAAATCCCAGAGCCTGCAACTATCGGGTTTCGGGTGCGCAAACTGTAGTGTTTCGGGTTGGAATAAACAAAGAACAAAACACTAAAAAATTAAGGTTTTCTCTAGACCGAAACACTTAGAAAAGGAATCAAAAACTTGGCAAACAGGCAGACCAAAAGCATTAAGTAAGGGGTCTTCAAGATGGATCTCAAGATTTGGTGTTTACAAAAGTTTCGGGTGTGCAAACTGTAGGGTTTCGGGTTGGAATAAACAAAGAACAAAACACTCAAAGATTAAGGTTTTCTCCTGACCAAAACACTTAGAAAAGGAATAAAAAACTTGGAAAATAGGAAGACCAAAAGCATTGGGTAAGGGGTCTTCAAGATGGATCACAAGATTTGGTGTTTACATAAGAACTTACCCAAACACTTTTGCGTTTATTTAGAAATGGGGTTCTTGTGCTTCAGTTAAGCATGGGATCTATTGTGGCCACAACAAATGGCAGCTAGTTGGGATGAACCAGTTATCTCTGCAATCAAAATTCAACTAAAGAGAGTATCTCAGGCAACCAAGACCATCCCAACCTGAAATTTTAGAAAATGTTCACCAAAAGAACAGTTGATAAGTAAGAAACATAAAATTGATATATTTCCATACATGATCATGTTAATGTAATGCTAATTGGATAAGGAAATTCCAGAAACGACTGAGAGTCTTTACCTTCATGCAATCACAGAAACCAGCTTGTGTTGAACCTGAAAATTATCTTAGAACTGCTCTTGGATATCCCAATTACACATCACCTTGATTTATTGAAACTTATTTGTTTACAATACTTCATTTGGCTATTTACATTCTTCCTTAGATCTTTTTTTTTTTTTAGATCACTTGAGCGTAAGAACTTGCAAACATAGGACCACTTCCTTGACTTGGTGATCAGAAAATAGCAGTGCCATTCACAAATCTGATCTAGAAACTGAACAAGCCAACTCAGTAAAGATACTCCTTGTCTTACAGTTGTGACACCGAAAGCAACTATCATGGCTTGGTGACCATATGATGATAATTTTAGTCCAGGGTCAGACCCATGATCATGGAAGGGATGGATTGTGATAAGACCCCCCCTATTCCTACATTCAACAAGTATCTTACAAACAAGGCACTACCATGGCTTGGTAACCATATAAGGGTAGCGTTACTCACTAGTGCTTTGCAGAGCATGAATGGACCGACCTATGATAGGATCTTCCACCTCCTAGCTAACTGAGAGTCTTCTTCCAAGTGTGGTGGCTTGATGTGAAGATGTCATTCCACTTTAGCACTTATGAAACTAATGGGATGACTTAAAAGAAGACCCCCCACCTTGTAATTTACATTTATTAAGAGGATTATTATCAAGATGATAGTAAAAGGATTCCAGAGTAGATAAAGTTAAACAAGTTATTATGATATGCTATTTGATCCATGCAACATGAGATAAGACAACTCAGTCACCCCTTGAACCTCAGTTAAACAAAAAGACATGTGTAAGATAATGACCAGGATGGAAAGGTATCAATTGAAGTCTCACAATTAATAACTGTCTAACCCTTTGCTGAGGAAATTATGACATAGGTGGAAGAAACTGTAGTTGACAAACAATGCTAGAATTTCAATTGAACTGATTATGAGAGAAAAAACTGACCATCAGGCATTGCCATATGTGTGGGATTTATTAAAACAAACAAATGAAAACAATCATAGAAAATCAATAAAATAAAGGAAACAAAAATCACACAACACTCCTATGTGCAAATGCATCAGATTGATCAAACAAAATACTTTTTGAGAAGTGAAACATTCACTGGATAGGTGTCTACAACTCCCTCCAGTGTCTGTAATCGAACTGTACTAGGGCCAATCTTTTCTGTAACAATGAAAGGCCCCAGCGAAAGACACTGAAACTTGGTATAGGTGTTCTTGTCTTTATGTTGTTTGTCCCATCTCAGGACCAAGTCTCCAACATAAAATTCCCTATCAGATGATGATTTTTCATCAAACCATCTCTTCACCATCTGGTGATGATGATATAACTTGTTCTTAGCTATTTCCCTGTCTTCTTCGAGCTTGAGAAAAGTATCAATTCTATGCTGGAGGGGAGAAGATTCATCTTCTTGGACAGACTGAGCTAATTGTAGTGAGGGGATGGTGAGATTGGAAGGAAGAACAACTTCCTTACCATAAAACAAGCAGTAGGGGGAATTTCCAATTGCTGCCTTTGGAGTGATTTGATCTGCCCAAAGAGCATTCTACAACTATGTGTGCCAATCTCTATGATGAGAATCTACAGTCTTATTCAGAATATTGATTAGATTTTTGTTAGAAGACTCAGCCAACCCATTACCCTTTGGGTAGTAATTGGCGGAAAATTTCAACTTAATCCCTTTTTCAAGGGCATATTCAGTCAAATCAATTGAGGAAAAATAGCATTCATTATAAAAAACGAGGTACTCTGGAGCACCAAAGTGCGTGACTATATGAATTTCAAGAAAAGAAATTACTTGGCCAGCATTACATTTTTTAAGTGGGAATGCTTCTACCCATCTGGTAAAGTAGTCACTGGCTGTAAGGATGTATTTTTGTTGCAAAGAAGAGGCAGGGTTGATAGGTCCAACAGAGTCCAGTCCCCATCGTTGGAATGGGAACTGAATAATGACTGGTTGAAGAGGAAAAGTAGGTTTCCTGAACTTTCCTACACATTTCTGGCATGGTTTGCATCTCCTCACATAAGGAATGGTTCACATCTCCTCACATAAGCATATGCATCTTTAAACAATGTGGGCCAATAATACCCAGCCCCGAGTATCTTATGAGCTGTTGTCTCTCCCGAAAAGTGGCCTCCAGCACATCCTGCATGAAATTGAAAGAGGATGTTATCAGTGTCATTCTTTTCCAAACACCTAAGGAAAAATCCATCATAATTTTTTCTACATAAGACTTCTTTAATGAATTGATAAGGAGCATCCTTCAATCTTAAGGCTCTGTGTTTCTTAAAGTCAAGGGTTTCAGGGGCAAACCCATGGTTCAGAAAAAATTTGATATGGTCATACCACTTGGAGGAAGGAGTATCAATGACGTTGATAGAACTTGTTGGAACTTGTTCTCCTTGATCCCATTCAATCTGCTACTGTGTAGGATCATTCGATTTCCCAGTCAGCAAGTAGAGACCCTGTCCTTTGACAATTTTGGCTGGTCTAATTTCAAGATCATACTCTTGCAAGGCTGTCATCCAGTGAGCCCTTTTTTCTCCCAACTCTTTCTGGATCAGCACATTCCTAATGGAAGAGTAGGGTATAATGACCTTGGTTCGAGATTTCAACAAATAAGGCCTATAATGCTTGATAGACTTATAAACCGAGTAGGCCTGCTTGTCAATTTGACAATAATTAAGCTCAGCTCCTATGAAGGTTGAACTCATGAAAGATATTGGAATTTCTGTGTCATTGTCATGCTTCTGTGTTAAAACAGCTGCATACGAGAAATCAGTAGCAAAAGTATACAAAATGAAATCTTTATCAAAGTCTAGGGACATCAAAGAAGGGGCTTCGGCTATGGCCGTTCGAACTTCAATGAACTCATCTTTCTATTCTTGTGACAAGGTAAACTGTACATCTTTCTTAACTAAATGTTGTAAAGGTGTAACTATCTGTGCAAAATTAGGTACAAATCTACATACAAAGTTGATCTTACCCAGGAAGGACTGCATTGCTTTGCGCGACACTGGCAAGCTGATTTTCGAAATAGCATCTATGCGTTCGAGGTTGATGATCATACCTTCTTTTGAAACAATGAAACCAAGAAGCTTTCCTTCTGTGACCATGAATATGGATTTCTTCGGGTTCAGGGAAATTTCGCACTTTTTGCAACATTCAAAAACTTGTTTCAGAGCAAAAAGATGTTCATGTTGCTTCTTAGAATATATGGTAATGTCATCTAGATAAACTACAACAGAATTATGCATCAAACCCCGAAAAGCTATATCCATAGCTCTCTCAAAAGTGGCTCCTACATTGATTAAACCGAAAGGCATCCACCTATAGGAAAAAGTGCCCCAAGGAGTTCTAAAGGCAGTTTTCAATTGATCGTCCAGGGCAGCCATAACTTGGTTATACCCCGAAAGACCGTCAAGGAGTGAGAACATCTCTGACCTTGCTACCCTTTTGCAAAATATGCTCCATAGGAGGAACATGATAATTGTCTTTTTCGAAAGCCCGATTTAGATTCCGGAAATCAACACAGTCGAATTTCTCCACTTTTCTTTCGGACAGGCACCAAATTGGATATCCATTGTGTATGCCTCACCGGGAATATAATTCGGGTGGTGAGTAGCTTTTCCTATTCTTTTTTCACTGAGGGTTCTAAGCTGGGATGCATTTTGCGCAGCTTCTGTTGATATGGTTTCACTTACGGTTTCATGGGTATGTTATGATACACGATGCTAGTGTCAAATGTTTTCAATTCGTCATAGGTCCAGGGAAAGACATCTTTATATTCTTTACACAGCTTAATGATATATCTTCGTTCTTTAGGTGTGCAATCGACTCCCAAGTGGATAAAACGAGGTTCTTGCTCGGTACCTAAGTTAACTTGCTCATAGTTAAGCGAGGAGCTCTGGGTTTTGCAATTCGTTTTATGTTTGAATTTGTCCTGCAAATCGTAGAACTTCTCCAAATTGATTACAGACTTTGGGATGACGTTAGAGGGATCAGAGAGATATTTTTCATGTTCAACCTCGTCTATAGCCATATCCTGGAATGTATCCTGGGCTTTCAGAAAATCAAGTATTTGGTGATCGTCGTCAAAAACTTTCCAATTAGTTACGTTGTCTAGTATGGAAGGCCTGTACATAAGTTCTATTGAGAATGTTCGAGGAGACATGCCCTCTAGTGGAATCAATCTGGATGCTATATTTGCTAACAGGCCAGCATCGAAATTTTGAGATCTTGGACCTGAATTAATATTGAATGCAGTAAAGGAACTAGTAAGATCTCTCACCAATTTCTGATAATTCATTAGGTGGGGAGATAAGCATTGTATTTTATTCCTCACCCGTTTGACAATGATTTCTGAACCCCCAAAACATTGGATTATCTGCACTTTCATTTCAATAGCCTTCTTAAGTCCCTGCACCAGGGCCTCATATTCAGCTACATTGTTTGTACAGTCAAACTCCAACCTGCATGCAATCATAGTTTTCGTTCCTTTGGATCTATGAGGACACACCCTGCACCAGCTCCATCCTTAGATCTAGAGCCATCAAAAAACAATATCCAAGCAATAAGGTCTAATCTAAAATTTGTATTTACATTAAAAACATTATGTACAATGTCTCCTGAGAATGGAATAGAGGTGAGATGAGTTACCTGAGATTCATTCTGTGCACTCTCTTGTGGTGAAATGTCAGCTGGTAAATCCCCAAAGAATGTATCGAAAGTAAAATGCTCAATGTGTGAGTTGGAATAACCTGCAAGCTCACTTGAGTCATTTAAGTCTGTGACTATCTATTTCATGTAAGGCTCCCTACTGATATTTATTTTGTTTGGTTGTCCATTGTAGGGTAACCACAAATGGGACCAGTCAGTAGCAAAATAGCCTTTTAGCTTTTCTGACCAGTCTCTACTAAGCCACATACCATATGCTTCTGGGATGTCAGCAATGACTATGTTAATTGTTTGGTGTATCCGAGGATCTGTTGACAGTGTAAGTAGAACATTTCTAAGTCTCCCTACCACTCTGACTTTAGATCTGTCAAGTTGTACTATCTGAGTGGGGCAAGGTTCCCATGTGGCCTTCAACTTATTACAAACAAACAAAGGCATCACATTTGATGAGGCACCTGAGTCTATCATGCAGTTATGTATGTTTCGGTTGAAAATCTCAAAAGAAAGCAGAAAGGGGGCAGTTCTTCTGCCTCTGTACTTTTGATCATCTAGTTTAGTGAAAGAATCAAGGTTATTATTATGTGATTCTCTTAGTTGTTTGACCACCATACTTTTGGGTAAGGTATCCCTCATGGAAGGGATTTTCAACAATTCAAAAAGAGAGATGTTTGCCTTAACTCTTTTAAGATCTTCAACTAGGTTGTACTCCATTTCAGGGATGACTGTGTCCTTGTGGGGAACAGTCTTGCCTTTATTAGGAACTGGTGTAGAGGATGAAGGTTCCTGAGGGGGTTGAGGTTTAGACCTTGTGTTGTAAGGATGTTGAACATTGAACACAGTCTCAGGTTCTTCTTCTTCTTCACACATAGGAAGTTCTGAAAAGTAACTTACAGTGTTGACTTGTGGATCCTCATGTTCATCTTATTCTCCTTCAGGCAATTGTGGATCTGGATCGATTTGATCATTGGAAACTTCAGGGGTGTTTTGAGATTCTACTACTAAGGCTCTAAAAATAGAATAAATTTCTTCGTTTGTGAGGCCTTCTGTTGGATTAGGAGGTGGAGGATTCGGTAGAGGTTGATAAGGTCTCCTAAAAGGTGGCCTTATAAAACCTCTATTCTAGTTTTTATTTTCATTGTTTGTCTTCTTCAAATCAACCATTTTGTTTGACATTTTCTGGATGAACTTTTTCATATCAGTCATGTCAAGTGGATCCTTGTTTTGAACAGTTGTTTTAAGAGCAGTATCGGTTCTTCTTCTAGAAGTGGAAGGCTGTTCCTCTGTCATTTCTAGACTATCTTTAAGGAAAAACACGTCCTTCTCTACCTGAACTGCTTCAGCAAATGCTTCAAGTAAGGTTTCTTTATGTGCTCGTTTCACCCATATTGCAATGGGTGTAGGTAGGCCTTTTTCATAGTAGGCCACGAACAATTCTTCAGTAGGAAGAAGGTTGGTGGGAATTATATTCTTTCGGTATGAGAACCTTTGATTAAAATATTTAACTCTTTCCTTTCCTTTGATCTTCATGGAGGATAACTCCAAAACAAGGTCCTGCAGCGTTTTGTCATCTCCAAACTTTTGGATGAATAGTTTTTCAAACTCATCCCAAGAAATAATAGACCTTTCTGGTAAGGAAAAATACCATGTAGTTTCCTTTCCTTCAAAAGTATAAGGAAAGAGTCTACAAACCACATCCTAATGAATGACACTTCTAAGTCTAATATCTTGCATGAAGGTTTTAACATGATCTAGTGCAGGTGACTTGTCATCTGGGTTAAACTTGGGTAACCATTTCTCAGGATTTTTGGGTAACCTGTGTTGGTCTCCAAGTACCCATACTACATCTTGGTTGAGCCATGGTCTATTTTCGCCTTGTCCAGGCATTGGTGGTTCTTCTTCTTCTTCTTCTGACGAAGAACTTGAAGAATATTCACTATCTGAGGAAGATGATGAATATGAAGGGGGAGATGGTGGTGGTCCACTATCTCCAAGTTTTGGTTGATCTGGTGCTTCCTGAAAGACTTGTTTAAGGTTATATTTAGGGGAACCTGAACAATCAACTGTTTCTTGGTGTTTTGTGTTTTGATCAGCTATCTGTTGATGTTCACTATTGGGATCAGCTGTGTTGGTTCGGTTGATCACTGGTCTGTGTAAGCGTGTTTCATTGACCCTCGTGATCACTGGTCTCCAAAATGTTATCTAAATTGATAACTACCAGACCACGGCTTCGCTGAATAGTGAGTCTTTGTTGCAATCTAGTTACACTGTCACGAGACTTATTCAAAATTTCTTCAAGTAGAATTGATCCTCTGGTAGGGGATATGATTACGACATCCCTTCCAACCTGTTGTGTTGTAGGTGCAGCAACAATAGTAGTGTCCTAAGCAGGTGTAACAGGAACAACCGTGGATTGCGACTCAGTGGGTTGTTCAGATGTTGAAGCCCTTGACTGGCTTCGAGTTTGAACCGTTGAATTACTTGCTGGAGGAGGTTTCTTAGTGGCTTATTTAGGCATGTTGTACTAGTGGCCCTCCTTCTAGCACCATTTGTTGAGGCCTCGGTTGAGCAGGTTAGATGCAAAGGTGCTGGAAAGGTTCCAAGGCTCCCAACAGAGGAAGAAAACCCAAGTTGAAAGGCTTCGAAAGACCCTGTGCAAGGGAAATTCTATCCCCAACCTGTTTGGTATGGTGATCCTCCACGGATATTCGGCCTCCGCTGTCACTCTAAGAGTTGGTGATTTGACTAATTAGGTTAGTTTTCCAATCAAGGAAAACAAGAGTATGAAAATGGTAAAGCTAAGCTAAGCTAACCTATTTCAGAATAGGAAACTAATCTAAGTTAGTCCTATTCTAAAAAGAATGCTTGATATTATGCAGATCAATCTTGAGGTATGATGAACAAGTAAATTACCACCTTCAACAGAAATGTTTTTAATGTGTTACTTATTAACTTAAATCACAATCCATTAATGAAAATTAAGAGACAATAATTCAAGTACTTAAGCATGTTCAAGATTTAATCTGTAATCATTTTTGTAAATTGAAAAATTAACCATGATTATTGAGTGCAACGAATCATTTGCAGAAATCGATAAAGAAAATATTAATATTGAATAAACTCAATGAAATGCCTCACAGCATCAATCAGTCATACAGGGAAACCAATATGATAGATCCATACATTATATATATGCAAAATGATAACATTCACTGTAGATGACAATCTAAAATACACAATCAGTAATTCTCAAATAAACTTGAGAAATAACAAGAGATAGATCAAAAGATGACTTTACTGTATTAAGAGAGTCTAGTACAAAAATTACAAAAGCTCTGATGAATAGAGTATCCCAATCCTTTCTCCTGCTGATGTGTAACTCCAAAATTCCCAACTCTTAACTATGAGAAGCATTGCTCCTTAAATAGGAAATTACAAAAGAGTGTAGGTGGGACTCTCCCAAAAACAGGGATTACAAAAGTTCAAATTAGACTATGAATCCAGAAAATCCTGCCATTTCTCGACTTACATGATTTTAATGAATTTGCTCTAAATTATTTTTAGGGATCCACCTTCTAATTAAAATAGTTCCTCGTGACATAACAAGAATTCAGTACTTAATTGCTGAGTATAAGCAACAGGCAATTTGGCTTCTATAGTATGTTCCACGAAGGTTTTAGGATCAAAACCCACCTTCTAAAAAATAGAAAAATCCGTCAAACGATCCGCTGCAAAAGGAATTTGCAAGATATCGGGTTCTTCGTTAATTATAAAATCCCTTATAATAGTGTCATCTTTATCAATTGGCTCTTCAGGATATTTCTTTTCCTTCTTCTTGAGGAGCCACATGCAGACAGACAGAGCTTCAAAATATTCTTCTTCGCTATCGTTGCTCATATCAGGAATACCTGCATCAAAAGATGGTGACATCGGTTCTTGATATAGCAACGGTTGAAGTTCTTCATCTTCAAAACATGCATCAAGGGATTGATTTCCTGTCTGCATATTGCTCATACCAAATGTGTCAAGAAGAAACTCACAACATCAACATGCAAATTTTCCTCTTAAAGAATACAGAGGACGAACTAAAGGTTTCATGTTTGTTAACAATTTAAGCCCAATTGATAGGATGGGAATGATTGAGCAGAAAAAGTCATAATAATCAAATTATTACGATTAGGACACTGCAATCATCCAGACTGTAACGAAACGAGATATAACGTGTGTTAACCAGATGTGGATCCATGCGAAAGTACAAATCCAATCGAGACTTGCATGACTTAAATTGGATTTGAAATCCCATCATTACAAATCTAATCACATCAATAATCATGACTCTAAAATTGGGAGGAAAACATAAATTATGGCGAGAGATATGTCTTCGAAAGGAGAAAGACAAGGATTTTAGCACGTTCAAACTGGCAACCTGACTTCACTTGTCAAACTGGATCCGGATCGCCGATCTAATAGAACAACCCAAGAGACTCCTAAAAACTAAAAGGTATAATTTACAAAGCCTTACGGAGTCCAATTAAATAACAGAAGAAGGTCATTACTGAATCCAAAAGAACCAAATTACTGAACGCAGAATGCATCAACGACAACAACCCAACTTAAAATAACTAAAAAATGGGTAATAGCGACCCTTAGCAACAAATCCGCAGTAAAAAATGGCACAGCGCAGTAATTTCGATAGTAAAAATGATAGAAGAAAAATAGAAAACCCTTATTTATCTAATTTACAAGATGAAATCCTGACTGTGTGATCAAAGTGGATGAACGGATCATATTACCCGAATCGGAATTTAGGATCGGGCCGTTGGTGCTTTATTCACAAAAAATTTTTAAGGTTCCCAAAAGCCGCAACCTGAAAAGTCGGGTTTGGGTTTCGGGATCGCACATTTGCAAAACATAATGAGAAAAGTAATTCCCGAAAGTCGCAACCCGAAAGGTCATGTTCGGGTTTCAGGATCGCAATCGAAAAGAAAGACGCAGGACAAATTCCCAAAAGCCACAACCCGAAATTCCGAGTTTGGGTTTCGAAAACGGAATAATAGTAAACAAAAGTTAAACCTTTTCCCGAATCCTAAAACACGACATTGTTGGGTTTCGGGTTTCGGGAACACATAAAAAATGATAAAAATAAAATGAAGTCCCGGTAGCCGAAAGCCGCAATAGTGGGTTTCGGGTTTCGGGAACACATATCCCAGAATATTAAAAGGAAGAACCCACAACCCACGACTGTCGGGTTTCGAGTTTCACGTTGACACAACTGGAAAACAAAGAAAATGAAATCCCGCGGCCCACAACTATCGGGTTTCGAGTTTCGGGTGTGCAAACTGTAGGGTTTCGGGTTGGAATAAACAAAGAACAAAACACTTAGAAATTAAGGTTTTCTCTAGACCGAAACACTTAGAAAAGGAATAAAAAACTTGGCAAACAGGCATACCAAAAGCATTGGGTAATGGTGTTCAAGATGGATCATAAGATTTGGTGTTTACAAAAGAACTTACCCAAACGCTTTTGCATTTATTTAGAAATGGGGTTCCCGTGCTTCAGTTAAGCATGGGATCTATTGTGGCCACAACATGAAGTTCTATCAATTCATATATACCCCTTACCATGTTGTTTAGTTCTTCTGTTTTGTGTTGGATTAGCTTGAGTACTAGTAACCCAAACTAAATAGGAAATACTACTTCTCTTCCATACACCATCTAAAAAAGATATGTTCCAATTTATCTTTTGACACTTATTCTATCATCCCACAAAGCATATCTGATATTTACATCCCAGATGTTTTTGTTGTTTGTCAGCATCTTTTTAATAATTCTCAACAAGATTTTGTTTGATGAATTAGACAAACCATTCACTTGAGGGTAATAGGCAGTGGATTGATGCAATTCAACATTATATTTTAAGCAGAATTCAACCATTTTAATTAAACTGGAAGTAGGAGCATTGTTAGTAATAATCTTCCTTCAGCATCCAAACCTTGAAAAGATGTTTTCCTCCATGAATTTCATGATTACATTTTCATTTTCCAATATAGTGGGGATGTCTTCTACCCACTTCATAAAATAATCAGTAGCAGTCAAAATCCATCTGTGTTGGTCACAAGATTTATGATTTATTTCTCCAATGAAATCCAAACCCCACTGCTGGAAAGGTGTTGATGTAACAATAGGCCTTACTAGGGGCAAAGGTCTCAATTTCAGTTTCCCTACAAACATCTGACATTCTACACATGCTCTCAGAATATGATTAGTATCAAAAAACAATTTTGGCCAATAATATCCATCCCTCAACACTTTGTATGTTATGGCTCTCCAAGCATGATGACCTCCACATACTCCTTTATGAAACTCTATGATGATGCCTTATGTTTCTTCCTCAATTACACAACTCAACATTATTTCTTGATGATCTCTCCAGTACAAATATTCATCCAATATGCAATATTTAACCACCTATAATTTTAGAGACCTTGGTTGTGATTTGTTAGATAATTAGGACCTTGGTTGAAGAATCTTCACTGTCTTCTCTGGTTCTCTTCCTTGGAGGTTCATCATCCTCTGCAGTGTGAGCATGATGTATTTTCTTGTTCTTCTTCTTCTAGTGGGAACCACTTTTGTTCCTGGGACAATCTTTGGAATAGTATCCCCTCTCATCACAAGTATAGCATCAAATGTGAGATAGACCTCTCTTGAAATTTCTAAAGTTCTCCCTCTGATTCTGGTGTTGGTGTTTTTCCTTCTTGTGATGACGATGTCCCCTTTTGTTGTTATTCTTCCTAGTGTGTGTTGTGAGGGCCTGGTCTTCATTTCCCATCTTCTCTTCTCGAGCTACAAGTCAAGCTTCTTCTTGTGAGCATTCCTCCCAAATTCTACTAAAGGTGATCAACTTCCTTCTTTCAAAAATCCCTTGAATAAAGGAATCCCATGATCTAGGGAGACTATTCAAGGTGCTCATCACTATTTCTCCATTCTCTACAATTTCTCCCACAACTTCAAGTTGTTCCTTTATTTTAGAGACCATTTAAAGTAGGAATGCATGGTCTCTACATTTTGTATCTTCACATTCTTCAACTGGTTTCAGAAGGTCATCTTCCAATTTATATTCTTTCCTTCAAATAGCTTGGTCAAGGAATCAAACATCTCTTTAGGTGTCTTTAAGGAATCCAAATGTGGGATGAGTTGATCCTTAATAGAATCAACAATAATCCTCTTGGCCTTAACCAAGTTCTTCTTTTGTAAGCCTTTATCCTCATCTACCTCTGGAACTGGAACTTCTTCATTTGCATATGTGTCCAATTCATTCTCTTCAAGGATTAGTGTAATCCTATACTTCCATGCTCAGAAGTTATCAGCACCTTCAAGCTTATCCTCAAGCTTGGTGTGGTGAGACATCTTTAATGAGAAATTCAAATGGAAATAGAAAATATATTAGGTCTTAACACTTTGATTTGCTTAAACTAGTTCTGGTTGATCCTACGATTTGACAGAGAAACCCTAAATTTTCAAATTTGGAATTTGAAACTTCTAGCTTGATGGATAGATGTGCTTGACTGAAGCGAATATGCTAGTACACTTGGTTTCTAAAGATTCCAAAAATTCACCCCTGAAAATTGACTTGCGAAATTCGAATCTGTAGTTTCTAGAGACCAACCAAAAACTTCAATCTTGGTCTCTAAATTTTGATTTTGACGAGGCACTTTTCCCAATGCCACTTGTACTCCAAAATTCCACTTCTATGAAAATCCCTAATTTTTGGCAGTAGTGACGGGCCAGAAAATGAAAATGCTCAGAATCAACTTCTGCTTCGACAGAAAGATGCGCCCTCCTATGGTGAGTTATCCTAGCCTCTTTTCGTTGATGATATGTGGAGAGAATTCCAAAAATTAAGAAGCCCTAGCTTCCGCAGTTGCATAGTGTCTTCTTCTCAGGTTAGCTCTGATACCATGTTAGTTTTTCATAAATTTTATTTAATATTATCTAGGATCTTATCTGAGAGAATAACATGCACAAAAATAAACATAAGAGACAAGAGACACAAATATTTTCCTCGGGGAAACCATAAAGGAGAGAACCTTGCAACTTCCTTAGAGATAGAATGCACCAATACAATAGTAGAAAAGTAAAACCCAAATATAGAGATGGTCTTCAGCTGTTTCTCTCTTCTCCACTTGTGCGAACTTGTCCTCTCTCTCACTTATGTGAACTTGTTGAGTGAGTGAATGATCCAAATGAGAGAGGCACCCTCTCTATTTATACTTTAACTTTCACTTGACCTTTACCCCAACTAGGTTGGCCCCTAGCTGTACCTGACTAAGCCAACTTCTCTATGAGAGTCTAATAACCCAATTACAACTTAACTCTGGGGTCTAATGCCCTGACTTACAATGGAGGGTTAACCTCAATGACTTTGCATGACTCAAATACAATAATTACTTTCCTGATTAGAGTAATAAACATTTCCGTGGGAGGTACAATAATAAAATAGAAATACAATATAAAATATAGAAGTGAATATCTTCCGAAGTTACAATTACATTAACAATCTTGGAGGGTAAATGAGCTAAAGTTACTACCAAAGCTTTTATCATGCCCATACATTTTACTGGTTTTGAATTGAAACTTTATAGATCATGATAAGGTTTGGTAATTTCCAATCCCAGTTCTTCCATGATTAATTTTAGCAGAAGATTGTGAGAGGCACTTGAATCTAGCGTACAAGTATGTAGGAACTTGCCATGTAAACTCAAGGTTACATAAAAAGGAGGTCATGCTGAAAATCAAAAGGATGAGAAGATTTATCTAGATCTTTTTCTTCAGTGGGAAATACAACAACTTTCTTATGGACACAAGGAGAAATAATTTGGATATCATAAGAGGATGAGGTACTAGGCTCTACTTTATTAGTAGAAGGGTTTTGAACCATGGATGGATTATAAGCATATTTAGTATCTTTCGGATTTTTAACCAATTTATTAGGGGTAGTTACTTTAGGCTGATTTTCTAATAAGTTCCTTGGCCTTATAAAATACCTCTTCTTTTTTTTCAAGTTCATTCTTACACACATCATCTTGTAGTGACCTTTCATACTCTTCCTGAGTAAGATGTATGATATAATCATCATCATTTACCCAAAGGATATCTTTAGGAGGTTCAACATATTCCTCATTAGGAGGTATTTCCACTACATGTTCAATATCATTTGTCCTTGCTAGTGGTTGTATGGGAGGATCTTCATTTCTCCTATATATATTTAAGATTTGGGGATTAAAAGGCCTCCTATATTGATTAGGGTTTCTTTGTCCTATCCATTGACGATTTGTATATTGATAATTTCCATCTACCTCAAGCCTGGTGATTTTGTTTGAAAGACCTTTCAGCATCTTTAACATATCCTCGATCCTTTCATCTTGAATTTCTTTATTTCTGTCTGATGTTCCAACCTCATCTATCGGATTCCTTTTGTCAACATCTTGTATGTGTTTCAATTTACTTGAGGCTGCCATATTTCCTTCTACATCTAGAGCATCGTCTTGCATATTCAATAGATTAGTAGATCTCCTTTCTCTTAAAATAATATAAAAATAAGATTCATGTGCTCCTGCATATGTGGCTTTAGAAACAACTTGTGAAGGTTTAATATCTTGAGGAATTTTGTTATAAATCTTGTTAAACCTTTTATTAAACTTGCTCACATTTTATCCATTCTTCTTCTTTAATTCTGCAAATTCAGTTAGATAGTACATGTGATCTCTCTTTTCACCCCACTGTCTCATGAATGCTTGCTCTAGGGTAGGCCAAAAATTTAAAGATTTTGTAGGTAGGGCTCTAAACCATTTCCTGACTTCTCCTCCCAAATATTGTACAAAAAGTCTCATGTATACATCATCCTCTTCAATGAGAAGGTCATCTATAAAATCTTGAAAATTAGAAATGTGATCTTCAGTTGTGATATCCTTTTCTCCATCATATTTAGGTAATATATTAAGATATTTCTTAGGCATATCATGAACATTGTTTGGCATATTTAAAGTACCAAACCTATTTAAATGCTATAGGATAATATTGTGGGCCCGAGGTATGAGTGAAGTTATTTGAGGTGGATTTAAAGAATGATCAAGTCTAGATGTACTTCCATATGATATTGGAGAAGTAAATTGAGGTTCTAAAACTAGATTCGAAGGGGTTCCATGAATAGTATGCACATTTTCAAAATTATTTAAATCCTCAGGGAATTTTTTTATTATCTACTGCAGGAGATATCATATTTAAATTAAACAGAGGAATAAATCTCCGTTGACCTGTACGAATGCTCCTCCAATGAGTTTGAGATTTTGGAAAGCACCACAATTATTTTGACCGAGTATTTTATCTTGTGTGTCTCTTATTAGGATCCATCTTGATCCAAAGAAGTCTCCAAGTGAAAATTCAACCAAAGTATATGATCTTCCTCACCACGCAAAGATCATACCATCTTCAAAATGCACCAGGGGAAAGATTACTATCACTTACATTCCCCAGTATGGTCGCCATTTTTCATGTTATTCCCCAGAGGAAAATTATGTTGAAATGATGTACGCCTGGGCATGATGGAAGCTCAATTATTTAAAGATATTAGAGCTATATATTTTATGCAATGTGTTTTGGATACATTCTCAAATTTCTTGAATGGATTAGGTTATGCACAACATTAACATATGTAAAGACATTATGTTGACGACATTCACAACATTCAAGAGACTATATGAAAAGGTGAGAGAAGATTTAATAGATGGAGTACTAGAATTATTCAAGAAGTGGCTATGAAGGACAAATTCCTTGAATCTAGATGAACTTTGAATGTGTTGAAGCCTCAGGATGAGATATTTCAACAATTCTTACACACTGTAAAGTATAGAACATAAGGAATGAAGGAAACACAACAAGATTTCATGCATATAACATATATAGGAAATTCCTTTCAATTCTAAACTAGACATAAAATCTTTTAAAAGATGTAACATAGGAAAAACTTTATGAATATCTGGCAAATATTTTCTCTTGAATCATCATGAACATCAATGAAATCATAATAGATTGAGTGTTGCATCAGGATTCTATTAATCTCTTGAATATTTACATGGAACACAAAACGGAAAAACAATGGACTTACTCAATAGAGGAAAAACATCTATGGAGCAATGTTGTGTCTTTAATCTCATACATATCCAAATTACAAGGGCCAATTCTGTCATTCGACCCTAGAAAAATAGATATGGAGACTCTCTTCTTAAAATTTCCATCCCTTTATACTGAGTCTAATCCACTTATATAGAGTCAGTAAGTAAACAAATTCGGTTTCTTACATTCTAACCAAAAAGTAAAAGACTCGATCCACTTTTTACAAAAATATTTTTGCATTTCTGCCTTACAACATTGATTTCCAAACTTAGTATTTTTAGTTCTTTTTGCTAGCAGCCTCCTTCTTGCCCCTCATGTAAACATTTTTCTAGCTAGGAGGCTGCCCAATTAGCCCCACTTGAGGTATTCCATCTTGCTTCATGTGGTACATCATCTGTATAATAGCTGGCCCTACATATGGCATAAATGAGATAGGTGGTGGTTGATTTGAAAATTGATATTGCACCTATGCTGCAGGTCGAGGTGTTGATCGATCAGATAGTGAACTTGAATATTGGCATGACGCTTGATGTGAAACTTGAGTAGTGGATACTCTCGGTGCAAACTCATGTTTATGATATTGAATGACCATCTACCATTCCTTCCCAAGTGGGTTCTTGTGGGATCTCATAGATTATGAGGAAAGATCAGCATTAGTATATTTATCATATGAGATTGGCCCCAATCTGTTGGAACTACTCTTCAATCCCACCCATATCTCAAAACACTTTTTTTATTCTTTCTGCTTCCTGCTATCCTTCTACTCCCCCTTCCAATGACTCTGGAGGGAACTCATATTTATTCTGATAAGATTTTCTTTGTAAGTATCTTTGGGGTAAGCATCTCCATTTCCATCCCATGGGGAAGGCATTCCTAAATTCAGTACATATTTGAATTGGGATTTAAAACAACTTGTCACATCAGTCAGTTGCTTGACATTATCCATCATTCCAAAAACATAGGTTTGTTTCATGATCATTGATCTAGATATTTTAATGATCTGAGTTCTATTGTCAATGCTCTTTTCAGACAATTTCCTTTTTGTTCTACTGTTTAAGTAGTCTATGACCTATGAAGCCTTCTTTGGAATACCTCCTAATTGCTTTTCTATTGACTTTATTTCTGCATTAACCTAAGTGGCCATGTCCAATTCATCTTGGATAACCTTGAATTAGTCCCACTTTTGTACAAACCATCCTTAAATATTGTCCTAAACAACCTGTGTTATTCTTCTCAGCAATTTTTCTCCTTGAACATTCATTTGTGGAGATTTTATCTGACTTTTCATATCTCCTACTTCTCTTTCCAATTCTATAATGTCATCTTATTTTTTAGTAACTTCATTTTCCAATTCAGGGATTCTATTCTCCTATGTCTCAAACTCTCTCTTGGCATCATCAAGTCTTCCACTTAGGTCATTGTCTTCTTCAATGGGTTGAGGACTTGACCTTAGATTTGAATGATCCTCTTCCATTGCATCTACATCAATAGTGTCTGAAGGAAAAGCCTGTTGTTCACCTGTAGCCTCTGCCATATATGATGTTTCAAATTGACTTTCCGTTTCTTCTGCTGTACATGTTACTTATGTTATACTTTTTGTAGGGTGAATTTCCATTGGAAATGTAGGAACTAGCATTATCGGTTCACTCTCTCCTTGAATTTCAGGAGTCGAGGTTGTAGTAACTTCCCTACTGGAAACTTTGGTTCTTTCCAATTTCAAATTGGCAATTTGACAATGTAGATCATCAATATTTCTTATTCTTTCCTCATATCACTATTGGAAATCTATCATGTTGGCATAAATTCTTTCCTTTTCCTCTTTTACGTGTCCGATTTCCTCAATTTTCATTGGGTCTATTGTGGGAATCTTTAGATTTTCTATTTCATTATATTTTTTCTCAATCAATTATTTAATTTGGGACCCATCTGAAGGGTTCTCTATTAATTAAACCAACTTTGATTCCAAAGAATTAATGTTGATTTGTTTGGAGGGACAATCTGAGCTTTCTTTCTTCTTTCTCCGATTTGACAATTTTAGTGCACATCATGGCACTGGTTTGCTTGTAAAAATCCATGTTGTCTAGCTTACTAAACTCTTTAAATTTCACAATGCACTCTTCTGCTCTCTAGTCACTTAGCTTAACTAGCTTAGCTGCTTTTGGCTCAAGGACATAGAATCTTAGTGTGTCCTATTGGTGATCAAAAATTGATATTAGCCTTCTTCCTATGCTTGGGAGGTCTTGTCTATGTTATTTCACCATCTTTATTCCTTTCTCCCTTATATTTATGTAACTAGTCTGAAGATATGTCCTTACAGGGACTGGTTCTACCGATGAAGAACCTTGCATATTTTGAGGAATGGTAAACCTAGTGGAGGGATAACTGACATACTTCATTGGGGGTTTTATTGGAAAGACTGTCTTTTCAGTGAGCTTAGTAATTTCCATAGGGATTTCAATTGATTATGGCCCTGTTGTTTCTACTAATGATTTCTCATCACCCTCTATTGTTGTTTTGGCCCTTTTAGGGTCTGGGCCTTGCCAGTATTGATCAATGTCCATTTCTTGAGCTTCTTCAGCTGCCATTTTTTTCCCAATTAGTTGTTGTTGTCTTTTTTATTATTCAAAGATATTCATGGCCTCCTGGACTTCCTCCCAAGTTTCTTTATTGGATATTCTTTCCCAAATAGGTTTGGATGGGCATATATATGTTGAATTTTTTTTTCTAGCCTTTGTTTGGATATAACTTGGTGTGGATCATATGCAGCTCTTGTAGCCTTCTCCAGATTCAGATGACTTAGTTATCCTTCTACATATTGGAGAGCATTTAACCCTCTTATGATAAGAGGTGCTACTTCTTGTGGTAATAAGAATGACCTATGTTGTCTGAGATGCAATTCTTCTGAGTTCATCTTTTGTCTCACAAATTCCATAGCAAAGATTTTGGGTGTTAGGAAAGTAGGCAACTTGTAAGGTTCTTTTTCAAATCCATAGACCCTAATAATTGTGTGGTCTTCATAGAGAAACCAATCACCCACCTATATCTCTGAGGTAAACTTAAGATGTCTCTTATTATCTGGTAGCATTCTTGGGGGTGAACTTCCATGTATCAAGCTATATGCAACACTCATTAATTTATCTATGAATTCTAAAAACTTGGATTTGTTTGCTCTTGTTAGTACCAAATCATTCCACTCATACATAGGGACTTGTGTTACCTATTCATCTATGGTTCTCAGGACCAAGTGTTTGAAGCTCTCAAAATTTTGCTAGAAGAACATGAAAAATAAGTAAGAAGGGAACCTAAATTACTCAATTGCAGGAAATTCCTCCAATTGTTCATGGGTATTATTAGGAAGGTAGGTACAAAGTTCAAAGTGAGGGGGGCTTCTACCAGGTTCAATGGTCAATTTAAGTAGAACTCCCAGGATCACCTCATCTACAGATTCGTCATCCTCTAAACCAACAATGGTGCATATGATGGAGATGGCTTTTCTATAGTTTTCAGAGAAGACAATTGTGGAATAGGGAGGTGGAATGGTTGGTATGGCCATCCTTGGTTCCATATGCTTAGACATAAATTGATGATTCTCATAGGGGATGAGTATGCTAAAAGCACTTGCTAGGATTTTTTCATTTAAAGGGTAGGGGGATAAAGACTCCGGTATACAAAAAATTCTTCTAAGGGCATCTGGGGTGATGAAGCATAGTTTTTTGGACATATATGAAGACAAAAATGCCCGCTTAGTGGGGAAGTAATGCTTGGAACACCAGGTGAAAAATTCGGGGAAAACCACATACCTAGGGAAATCTAACTGGGAAAAATTCGAATTCCAAAAGTTAAATGTATCTTTGTTAGGAAAAACCAGGGTCTTGGCTTCTTTAATGGTTTCAACTAAGTCAAAATTAGCTTTGATGGTATCGAAAACGTCGGCCTCATGATCATAGACCTGCTCTTCCCCTAATAAACCAGGATTCAAAAGGGTTACTTTAGGTTTAGGTGCCATTTAAACTCTCTGGTTCAGTGGATTACACTGAAATTAGGGTAACTTCTGCCAAATTAGGTCTAACTTACAACACTAGGACTTTACTGAACTAATGGTAGAAACAAGGATTTCAGTAACAATGCTAGATAAAAGTGGCAGAAAGATACCTGAATGACAGCTGGAGGCTGATTTGGACTACTTCATGTTAGCTCGGGCATGCAGGCTTCGTACAAGGTTGAATTGGTATGCTATTTGTCTGGAGCATGCTTCTTTGGTATAAAAAGATAATAATATTTTAAAATAGGTCAAATTCTTTTATCACTTCAATAAAATACACTTTACACATTTGAAAATTAGGTGGAGGGAAAACCAACATTAATTGGGCTTACATATGACAGGTGGCAGGCGGGATGAGGGGTGAGCTGGCTAGCAGGAGTGATGGGACCCATATGATAGGTGGCAGATGAAGATGTGGTAATGGAATGATGGGGTCTCAGACATATGGCAGGTGGGGAGATGGGGTGAGATGGAAAGCAGGATGAGCTATAAAGTGCTTTTTGAAAAGTTGGCAGATAACACTTCTGGTTTCCCGTAGTGGTAACATGGTGATGATTGGCATTTTAAGAAAACTACGCTCGAGGAGGTGCAAATAATTAACAAGGAGAACATGTTTCAAGCAGTTTTGAGGACAACGTGCGACCAATGCAATGTTTTGGAGGGTGTAACTTATCGACGTGCTTTTGATCTGGGTCGTCGATCTAGATCAAGTGCCAATGAACCTACATGCATGCTTATTTCCTTCATCTTCCCTACATTTTATTGGGCGCGCATGATCTCTGAGCCGTTAATCTAGATCTCGATCCAATGGCTAGCCACTCTTTATACCATAACACACGCCTTTAGTCCCTCAATGTCTAGTTGTTGGTCATGTTTAGTCTTCTACTACCATTCCTTAAACTGTTTAGCTCCCCAAGGGCTGAAAATACAACATAGCTGCTACCCACAATAGCTCCATCGGATATCTTTCATGCAAAAAAATCCATGTACTAACATATACCAAGGGGGATAAACCCTATCCTAACAAAGCTGCATGGCAACGAATACCTGCAGAATTTAGATTGGTAGTTGGTTTGTTGAGCATATTGCTCTTTAAGATTGTTGTTTAGTGAAATACATCCAATTATAAACAATTCACTTTTGATGCAATGTAGGCACTTCACTTTTAGGACGATATGTACCAATGTAATGAGCTTAGATGGTATTTAATTTATAACTGTGCAAACATGAGGGAAAAAACACATCAATTTTCATACAATCGTAAAGTGTCTAAATAATATGTACAAATACAATGCCCCTAGATGTTATTTAATGCAGCAATTTAAAAATCAGTTTTTATCAAATTATTTTACAACATTAAAATGGTTAAATTAAAATAAATGTAATTCGGATTATTAAAATGAATTTCTTTTGTCTTTTATCATGGTGAATACCCCTTGAAGGTGAAAATGCTTATAATGCTTATAGGTAATTGACATTTTATATAGAAATAAATAAGATTGAATAGGAGTATAAATTGGACAAAAAATTAAACTATATTAATATTTTAATGCTATTAAAATTTGATTAAAATAATAATTATTTTTATTAAAGGAATTGCACCATCCATCAAATACACCTAAATCTAAATTTAAAAAATGTATTTTTATTAGTAAATATATTATCACCGAGTGGACTTTCATGGAAACCAACCAAAATATGGGTAGTTAATAGTCACGTGGATTGCACGTAAAAACCCTTAATTTCGTGCATGCTACATTTAGTTGCCTGGAGCTACCATTGTTATTTCTTCCTATAACTCAGAGAATTAAAAAAATGAAAACATATCCTCTTGCGAGCTAGGTGGATTAGCATTTCCACACCCACAATGATATAGCTATAGTTGTCTAGCATGTATCGCTAAGCTCCAGGTTATAGAGAGTTTTAGACCAAACCCCTTATCTTTATTCTCATATCTACATTGATAGCTAATAAGTGTAGGAATACAGTACCAATTGAATGATTCAATACTGTTCATCCATGATCAAGTGAAATTGATGGTGGGAGACTCAAACTTGTTGGCAATTAGTTCCCAACATTAGTTATTTTTGCAGCTGGAAGTTCATGCAATTCAATTTAATGCAATTCAAGTCTACCTAGATACAAAATCTGCGAGGGGTTCTTTTAAACCAAGCTCAAGAAACTTGTTTTGAAAAAGTATAATATTAGTTGTTTATTGTTAAGTTGCTAATTAAATGGAATTAACCGATGTGAATCATATACCTTTCTTGTGTGGTAAAGTTGGATGATTAACATGTCAAGGACCAATATATGTATGCTATGGCAAGAATGGTATTAATTGTTTACTGCCGAGTTGTTATTTAAATGGCAATGTGTGAATCATGTACCTTTATAGTGAGGTAAAATTGGACGATTATGGTGTCAAGCACTAATAAACAATGACATAATAAGCTACATAAAATGAGATTTAAGAAATATCTTTTGATAAAATACATACTGATTTAGTTTTTATTGTTAGTATTTTGATTATATATTTTTATTTAGATGATTACGGTGTCAAGCATTAACAAACAATGACAGAATAAGCTATATAAAATGAGATTTAAGAAATATCTTTTGATAAAATACATACTGATTTAGTTTTTATTGTTAGTATTTTGATTATATATATTCATTTATAGAAATGTTTTGTTTAAGTTTTTTCAATTTGGTGATAAGTAATTGTTAATTGTTAAACTACAATCTTATTAGCAATTTTTTCATATCGAAATTAAATAAATCTCAAATATATTATTATATGGATAGGTGTTTAGATATTATATGAGATTTTGGACTTCCTTGAGTGGATCTACAAGATTAACCTGAGTGTAACAAATGTACAATGGGGATTCATTTTATGGTAGTCGTATCTTGTTATGCTCAAATGCATATGGATTAAGATTTAAATAAGCTTCTGTTAAGCGGTGGTTAAGAAAAGGGGTATGCTTATTAAATAGTATTTATTTTATGTTTATATTAATTAGTTTAATGTTTATGAACTAGTTTAATGTGTATATTAATTAGTTTAATGTTTGGTCTTTGTTTAAAAACCAGTCATCTCCACAAAACTAAGTGGTTAACTACACCTATTACCGACAAATTAGGGAAGAAAAACAATTTGTTTTCAGTCAATAAGGATGAGGATGTTAGCGGTCTCGCCATGAGAATTATGAGAATGATCATTTGAAGGTATGAAAAAAAATAAAGGATTAATAACAAAATTTACTAATAAGTTCAAAATTATGCCTATTCTATTTCCTTCCTTCCAATCTGTCTGCTTCCTTCCGGGTCATGCAATGTCACTGAGATCATGATGAATTCTACAACTTACCACTTGATGATCTTTTGTTGTTTACTTCCTTCCTGGCCATGCAATGGTGGTGAGCTCATGATGAATTCTATTTCTTATGGTTTGATGATCCTTCTTTTCTTTGATGGTAGAATAGAGAAAATAGATTCCAGAGCTGCCGCGTCAAGCTCTAGGGCCAGCAAACCCAGTCCTTCAACATTTTGAGTATTTCAAAGCACTATGCGGAAAAATAAAAAGTATTTCTATTGACCCATAAAAAGTATTTCAAAATTAAAAGGCATATGAAGAAACATTATCATATTCTATTGACCCATAATCCATTGAATCTCTCCCAACACCCCAAGTAGTTTATATCGTAGATCCAGTCTAATAACCTGTTACAGAGAAACTTTATTGAGTTTTATCTATAGCAAAAGCAGTACCATAACCTTGTCTAGATGCATATACATATATACAAATACAGATAAAATGCCTTTTGTTCACTTTATATTCATTTAAGTCCACTCTGGTTCATAAGATATTGGTTTAACGGACTTTTTCACACAGTCAAATCTGGATTCGGTTGAATTCAAGATGGAACTAGAAAAGAATGCAGGGAAAAGTGATGTTTTTTATTGGAATCTAAAATTGGTTCCTTAACAAGTGCTTCAACAATAGATGCTAGTGGTGCTTTTTAATTTTGATCCACAGTTGGAATGGACAAGAATTATTAGCCAGGAAGGAACAAGATTAGAACAAAAAGAGGAAAGCTAAGTTGTTGAAGGAAAACCAACCACAAGGTCTGGTTTAGGCTTACCAAGTGCAGTTGACGATCCTGCGTAACTTCCATTAAGTGGCTGCTGCAAAATGGGGTTACATGTACACGCCTTCGTTCACACTTCACGGTGCTCAAAGCAAAATAGTTATTTATCGAATGCTTATGCTGGCGTCATTAGTACTATTGAAGTTCACTCAACTGGTGAAATCCCTGTAGTGGGAGTCTATATTTTTGCTTCTAGTTCTTTAACAGTAACGTATAAATGGATATTTTATCTACACTTAATCAATATTAACTAATGATGTGATCTCAATAATTTAATTATGTATTTACTTATGGATCATTTCATAAAGGAATGATGCTCCGAAGTGTTCCTAATTATAAACTAACTGAACTATGTGGCTTTCATGGCCCTGAAGGGCTTCTTGCTAATTCCAATAGAAAATATAGATGATGCTACAAACTCCTCCTAATTCAACCTAATAAACTACTAATTTAACTCCTAATGATCAAAGAGATAAACAGATATGATGCACTCTTATTGGTATAATTGGTTGATAGCATGCATATAAATAGATATGGTTTGTTGGATTATTGTCTTTGAATTCATGGTATAAGTTAATGAGAGTTTTCTTTTATTGCAGTATATATGTTCAATGTATAATTGTTGTTAAGAATGTAAAGAATGTTGTTGTATTAGAAATGTAATTCCATGATGTTAATAACTAATTGCCAGTATAACAAATAGATGTACTAATGTTTTTACTTATGAAAATGAATTCCAAGTGCTAATACCATCCAAAGTGTGAATAAGACCATGATGCTACTGAGCCATGACGTTATTCTTTGATGAATAAATTATGTTTGTTCTGTACGGGTTGAAATGGTGTCATATGATGACCTATTATTTCCTCTGAGTTTTAAAGTGAATATATTGATGCGTTTCTGTTGTTTCTTCTTCGTTCGTATAAAAAATAAAAGGATTGTTTGTATGCAGTGGGTTTATTGCTCCTTGTTTTATAGAAGATGTATGGCTGGACATGGCTTTCCCCAACAAGAAGAGAGGTTGTATATATATTTTTTCAATAAAAAAATATTATCCTAACCTCATCTGTCAGGTCCCCACCCTTCAATCCGGATCAAGGAAGGGAACATGACAAAAAAAGTTTGGGCCATTTCTACTTCTCAGCCCCATTCATTACTAACAAAAACACATGTGTGCAGATGTATAATTCGAATAAACACAACAGAAATAAAATCTACTACAAACATCTAACATGCATTTGACATATTCATAACAGTCATCAAATAAAATTATTGTGTGACTGAAATACAAGAGAATACTTATCTTGAAATGACATTGTCCCAAGCAACTTACTATTAAACTGCAACGTTCCACCCAACCATAGGCTAGTTGTGCTCATCAATATCATAACACAACTGCCACCCCCGAGCTCGACATGATTTCCACAAGGAAAGGGAACCTACAAATTATGCATAGCCAAATGAACACCACATCTCAGCCAAGCGAGTCCAAAGCTGGCTTTATCATGCTATCAAGGCAATAGAAGGAAGGAATTGCTAAGCTAGTGAGATCAACCATAGATCCATTGGAAACCCTCCAAGGTTTAGCTATCTTGGGCCCCACATTACCTACACACTTGAAACAAAAAAGTATCTCCTTCACTTCTCCACAGTCCCTCAGGCCATACCTTCCCTTCTAGTGCTCCTCAGGGTGTGTAGAGAAAGGTAGCCAAAGCCCTATAATCTTTGGGAGGTTGCACTCTTCACTAGATTTATCAAGCCAATTCTAAATGTTCCTCTACTCTTGGTTGATTACACACACAAGTTCAAGATAACACAAGGGATCCATTTAACAGTAAGGGACATATGTTGGGCATGGAATTTTTTTTTACTGTGGGATGCACAAAACAAGATTCCCATGGGTTTTTCCAAATCATGACACACCAAAAATGACCGTTCATATGGGAAAACAACAACTAGAAATACCAATCGTATCCTCAATAGGTATATGGGCATTCAAATGGGAAAAATGACCTCTATGGACCCCCAAATTGAATTTATCTTCCTCCCAATCGTTCTACAACACCAAAAATGTGTTTCCCAACTAGAACAAGAAGGATAAATCAAGAAAAATGTGGAGGAAAATGCCCAGCAAGCTCAAAATACGTGAGAGAGAAAATCCTATGGATGAATGAAGGGTTGGGGAGAAAATGTGTGACACTTTTCTTGCCCACTATTAGGAACCCATGTCTTTACTTTGTTAGTATATTGTTGTTGGACACATATGCTTTGTAAGTCGTCCCATAGTATTTGTTGATCAATAGTTTGTGTTATTGTTGTTGGCGCATATGCTTTGTAAGTCGCCCGTAGCATTTTTGATCCATAGTTTGTAGTTGCCCATGGTTTTGACCCATAATATTGGCACCTAGACTTAGTATATAAGTGTGTGTTGAGGCCTATGAAAGTACCGTGAAGTTATTTGTATTGAGCTTGCTCAAAGGAGGTTACCCCCTCGAAGTGGCCTGCGATCAATATAAAAGTGATTTCGAGTTCTGTCATTTCTATTATTTCACATATTCTTATTAATTAATTGTTGCAGGTTCTTCACATCTGGTATCAGAGCACTTTCTTGGGCTCGCTGGGTGAAATTTCAGCCAATTTTTTTTTTTTTTCGCATATGTTGCAGGTTCGGATTTGGGAATAATCCCTATCCGCTTAACTATGGGAAGTACTTGGGCATAAGCCCTAAAACACATTGTGAGGAGTACCGCAGGAACCCCAAAGTAGCTAGTCCATTGAGAGGACCTGCGAGCGAAAAGGGCAACGACCCCTACCTGATTGACTAGTTCCCACCCGTGAGGTAAACCAAGAGCTGGCGTTTGTGGCAAAGCAGTTATCAGTTTTACCTGATCCATGGAGTGAGGGGTACTGCCCCAATATGCAAGCCGTCAGACAGCATTGGTGGCCGAGTGAAACCCTTGAACTATTAGGAAGCCGCACATACCTGGGATCCATATTTATTTTCAGCTAAACTGTTGTCGACCACTGCTGCATTGCTTCAGATCCAGTCGTTTAGATCCATTTTGAAATCCATTCCAGATCCACCCATTTTGAATCCATTTGGCGCCGTTTTAGATCCCTCTGTTTCTGCTCACTTCCAGGTCGTTGCAGATCTATCTATTTCAGATCCCTTCCGAGCCGTAGCCATTTTTCCCCATATCTCCCTTGTTTTCACTCTGTTTCCATTGAAACTTTTGGGGAACCCCTATAATCCCATTCTGCATATTTCATTCCTGAGGACCCTATCCCCAATTCCACTTCCCAAAGCCCGAAATCTCACATTTGTCTATTTTTAGGGTTTGCCATAACTTCCTCATCTTTCACCCAATCACCTTCAAATTTTACCACATAGTTCCTTTCCGAATTCTACTTCTTTGTCCCCCTCTGCCAAATTTTCCCATTCTTTTACCCCGCTTCTGAAATCCTCATTTTTTGCTTCCTTGTCTATTTGACAGTGTCCAAAAACTAGTCAAACCCCAATTACCCTTCAGATTTTTTCCCAAGTCCATATTTTCCTTTATTGAAGCAATTTCTGTTTTTGTTTTTCTACCGAATCAACCAAAAAAAAAAAAACACTCCTGGTTATGGTTGTCACCTGCACAGGAGCAAAAACCATGGAAGAAGCACTTGCAGCCATCCAAGCCAAACTCCAGGATCTAGATGAAAAATTTCTCGGCCTCCATCTTGAACATTCAACTATGAACAACAAATGGCAGTCCGAGTCTTCATCAGACAATGGGTTCTCTTCTTCCAGCAATTTCCATGGTCCGAAGCTTGCTTTTCCTCGCTTCAATGGTACTAATCCAACTAGATGGATCTATCGTGCAGAACAGTATTTCAGTCTGCATAATACTTTTGATGTCAACAAAGTTCCAATTGCATCCTTTCATTTGGAACAGGAACCTCTTCAATGGTACTGTTGGTACATCAAAGCTCATGAAGAGCCAAAATGGTCATACTTTTGCCAGCTCCTTTTGCAACTATTTGGTCCTAGTGCTTTTGATGACTTCACAGGAAACCTCACTAAACTTCGCCAAATTGGCACTGTGAGAGACTACCAAACTGAATTTGAGAAACTAGCCAACCACACTGAAGGATTGTCTGATGACTTTTATAAGAGTTGTTTTATTAGTCGTCTAAAGGATGTCATCCACTCTGAGGTCAAAATGTTCTTTCCCAACACAATGATGGAAGCCCTAGGGTTGGCTAAGTTTGCAGAAGACAAGATTGTATCCTAACAGCGCTCCAAGCCCACTTTTGTTGCCTTCCGAAATATGGGTTCTCAATGACCATCCATACCACAGGCTCCTCGACCAACTCCTATCAAGCGTTTGTTTGAAACAGAGATGCAAACACGCAGAGAAAAGGGGCTTTGCTATAATTGTGATGAGAAATTCACTCGGGGACATAGATGTGTTCAACAAAAGCTCTATCTCTTGGATGTGGATTCTCCGCCTGCCTCTGAAATTGGTGACGAAGATCTAGAAACAATGGATGCTCAGGTAGACATTCAGGAACTGCCTATTGACCCTTCGTCTCAGGATGACCAGCCAGAGATATCTCTCCATGCTTTAGTTGGAATCACCACCCCCCAAACAATACGGGTCAGGGGTTACTTCAAAAAAGCTTCCTCTTACAATACTCATTGATTTTGGTAGCACTCATAATTTCATTGACCCTCGGATCGCCAAACAAGCTGATTGTTTTATCCATCCTTGCTCCAACTTTGAAGTCATGGTTGCCAATGGGGGCACCTTACCTTGCAAAGGGAAGTGTCGAAATGTGCGTATCTCTATGGGAGATTATACCTTGCACTCTGACATGTTTGCCTTGACCTTAGGCGGATGTGATGTGGTTTTGGGCACTCAATGGCTACGCACACTTGGCCCTATCTTATGGGATTTTGCTAAACTTTGGATGTAGTTTTTCCTCAATGGAAAAAAAACACACATTGATAGGATTACAACCAGGGTATCTCAGCATCATCAGTTCACATCACATCGAAAAACTCCTCAAGAACGATTCACATGGTGTCATCGCTCAGATCCATTCCATTCAGATGCAACCATCAACAATCTCCACTACTCCTTTGGATCTACAACAAATTCTGGATCGATATACAGGTGTCTTTGCTGAACCAGTGGGATTGCCACCTTCAAGGCTAGAAGACTATCGTATTCAGCTCCTTCCTGGCAGTGTTCCTACCAACATTAGGCTCTATTGCTACCCATTTCACCAAAAAACAGAGATTGAAATGCTCGTTCGAGACTTATTGAAGCAAGGTATTATTTGCCCAAGCACTAGTTCCTTTTCTTCTCCAGTTCTTCTTGTCTGCAAAAAAGATGGGTCATGGCGCCTCTGCATTGACTTCCAATCACTTAATCACCTCACCATCAAGGATAAGTTTCCAATTCCTATTGTTGATGAGCTTCATGGGGCTCAATTTTTCTCTAAGTTGGATCTTCGTTCTGGGTGTCATCAAATTCTGGTTCATGAGGATGATATCCCTAAAACAGCTTTCCGCACACATGATGGCCATTATGAGTTTTTGGTCATGCCCTTTGGCCTCAGTAATGCTCCTTCCACATTCCAGGCCTTAATGAATAAAATATTTCAGCCCTACTTGCGGAAATTCATTCTGGTATTCTTTGATGATATCGTCATCTACAGTAAAACATGGGATGAACATCTCCAGCATATGGATCCTGTCATGCAACTTTTCTCTGACCATCATCTCCATGCCAAGCAGTCTAAATGTGTTTTTGGACAGAAGGAAGTTGAGTATCTCGGGCACATTATCTCAGCATAAGGGGTTCGCGTGGATCTTTCCAAAATCGATGCCATGAACAATTGGCCGCATCCTCAGACACTCAAGAGCCTTCGTGGTTTTTTGGGGTTGACAGGGTACTACCGCAAGTTTGTCAAGGATTATGGGAAGATTGCAGCTCCATTAACTGCTCTATTGAAAAATGATGGTTTTACATGGACACATGCTACTCAGTGTGCATTTGACAAACTGAAACAAGCTATGTGTACTGCACCTATTCTAGCTATGCCTGATTTTTCCAAGCCCTTCACTATTGAGAGTGATGCTTGCGGCAATGGACTTGATGCTATTCTCCTTCAAGATGAACACCCCATTGCGTTCACCAGCAAAGCCCTTTCAGGTAAGAATTTAGCTGCCTCTACATATGAGAAGGAAATGATAGCTATTTTGCATGCAGTACAGAAGTGGCGACCATACCTATTAGGGAATCATTTCTGCATCAAGACTGATCACTAGAGTCTGAAATATTTCTTGGAACAACGTGTCTCCTCGCCAACACAACAGAAATGGGTTAGCAAACTCATGGGTTATGACTATGAGATCAGTTACAAGAAGGGTAAAGACAATATTGTGGCAGATGCTCTTTCTCGCACATTTGATGCCCAAGGTTCTCTTTCAGCTATTTCTATGTCTGTTCCAAATTGGTTGCAATCTGTTCAACAAGGTTATGTCAATGACTCTTCCTTATCTCAAATCATCCAACGCTTGACCAACAACCCTTTTGCTGTACCACATTACTCTTGGGATGGTGCTTCTCTGAGATATAAGGGTCATCTGGTGCTTCCCCAGAGCATAGATCTTCAACAGGATGTCTTCTATGAACTCCATGCTTCTCCATCGGCAGGGAACTCTGGGTTCCTCAAAACATATGAACGGGCACGACGTAACTTCTTTTGGAAAGGCATGAAAAGGACAATTCAATAGATGGTGGCTGAATGTGATACCTGCCAGCGCAATAAGGGTGAAACAACACTCCTTCCAGGATAGCTCGAACCCTTTCCCATACCTACACGGTTTTGGACAGATATTTCTATGGATTTCATTGAAGGGCTCCCTAAATTTGGCAGGAAGACAGTGATTCTCGTTGTGGTTGATCGTCTCTCCAAATATAGTCATTTTTGTGCTTTCAGCCATCCCTATACAGCCTCCTCAGTCGCTCAAATTTCCTGGACCAGATCTTTCGTCTTCATGGCATCCCTTCTTCCATTGTCTCGGATCGTGATGTGACTTTCACCGGTCATTTTTGGACAGAACTATTTCGCTACACTGGCACCAAACTAAAGATGAGTTATGGGTGATCTTATCAATAAATGCTTGGAAACTTATCTTCGTTGCTTCACCTCTGAACAACAACATCAGTGGGCAAAGTGTCTCCCTCTCGCTGAATGGTGGTACAATACCTCTTACCACACTACCTCTAAAATGACCCCGTATGAAGCAATCTATGGTCAGGAACCTCCAGTTCTTCTTCCATACACCCCCAACAGTTCACCAGTTCTGAAAGTTGACACGGTTCTGCGAAACCGCGATCAAATTCTTCACATTTTGAGGGACAATCTTCACATGGCAAGAAATCGCATGAAGCAACAAGCTGATCAGCACCGTTCTGAGCGCACTTTTCAAGCAGGCGATATGGTTTTTCTTCATCTATGGTTTTTCTTCATCTCCAGCCGTACAAGCAATCCTCTCTGAAACTCAAAGGGCGTCATAAGCTCACTCCAAAGTTCTATGGTGCATATAGGATTCTTCAGAAGATTAGGTCCATTGCTTATAAATTGGAACTTCCTCCTTCTTCCCGCATTCATCCAATATTTCATGTCTCTTGTCTGAAGAATGTTCTTCGCACCAACATCAGTGGACAAACTATTTTACTCGAACTGGATAATGAAGGATCCATCATTTTGGAGCTGGAGGCCATCCTCAATCGGCACACTCATCAGCTTCGCTCTCGCTCTATTACAGAGGTCTTAATTCAATGGCACTGCATGCAACCAGAGGATGCTACATGGGAACCACTCCTTCAGATTCAACAACAATTTCCACATCTAAAGCTTTGAGGACAAAGCTTTTTTTAAGGGGGGGGGATGTTAGGAACCCATGTCTTTACTTTGTTAGTATATTGTTGTTGGACACATATGCTTTGTAATTCGTCCCGTAGTATTTGTTGATCAATAGTTTGTGTTATTGTTGTTGGTGCATATGCTTTGTAAGTCGCTCGTAGTATTGTTGATCCATAGTTTGTAGTGGCTCATGGTTTTGACCCATAGTATTGGCACCTAGACTTAGTATATAAGTGTGTGTTGAGGCCTATGAAGGTACCGTGAAGTTATTTGTATTGAGCTTGCTCAAAGGTGGTTTCCCCCTCAAAGTGGCCTACGATCAATATAAAAGTGATTCTGAGTTCTATCATTTTTGCTATTTCGCATATTCTTATTAATTAATTGTTGCAGGTTCTTCACACCCACAAAGACAAACATGATTTTCCAAAAATGGTGGCTTCCCCATACATGAAATTGGTTAGCTATACCTTCCATTTCCCAAACAGATAACCACCTCAACCACCTGTTGGAAGAAATAAAGGATTGGGTTCAAAAGTCACTATGGGTAGTTAATGGTTAATGGGTTCTCTCATTGACACTTAGATTGACACTATTGGTTCAAGGGTTTGAATATTTTCCCTCCCTATTATGTTTAAAAATCATTTCCCCATAATCTTGTTGCATTGCATAGCTAGTTGTGGGTATTTTATTAAAATATATATTTACATGATATTTGCAGTTTCTATCACGCCATGTTAGCAAGCGATCCACATGCATAGATTTCTAATTGCCGATACATAAACACTAAATCAATGGTGGGGCATTGGCCTTGAGATCCTCACCATGATTTTATAATGATATTACATCATTTACATGTTTAAATGCAACGGGGTCAAAATCAGGGTGTTACATCATCCATGGAAGTGTCATGTGCACCAGCCTTGATGGCTCGCTAACAAGCCATCCCACATCTCAACCATCAATGAGAGTGATAAAGAACTAGTTTGATGTGACCTCTCCTGTCTATCATCTACTAAATGGAAAAAATACTAACCCCTCGCCCACAATCATCCACAAATCTCTCCTAGTGAGATAATGGAATGGATGTAGAATACCATAGTAAGCTATGATTGAAAGTGGAAATGGAATTTTGGTTCACATGAATGTTATTTCTGAAATGCAAATATACTAGGCAACATGGTTAGGCCTATTCTTAGGAGGGTGAATCCCTCTTAATGGGCCATGCCTAAAATTTTCTAGATCTTCTGTGGACCCAACACCCACCCCTTGTAATTCACCAATATCAAAATAGTTGACATGGCGACTTAAAACAAACTTGTCTTATAATTTTCTAATAAAATACAATGGAAACTCCCTATTATTAGAGGGAAGTTTATCAAACACCATGAACAACCTATCCATCCAATGCAAATGTGTCCCTTTCTCACTTAAGGGTTTGTTCTCATTTTGGGGTTAGTAAACAAGGAAACAAATTCTTGAACGCCAATTTCATTAAACTTGGACATATTCTAGTCCAAGTCACTTTGAAGATGGGTCGAAAACAACCTTTCTAAACCCCAAAATCAAGGAAAATATGGTTCCAAAAGTGCCAAATCCAGTTCCAAAAGTGTCAAATCCAGGTTCCAAAAGTGCCAAAACCAATTCCAAAAGTGCCAAATCCGGTTCTGAAAGTGCCAAAACTGGTTCCAAAAGTGCAAAATCCAGGTTCCAAAAGTGTCAAAACCAGTTCCAAAAGTGCCAAATCCGGTTCCAAAAGTGCCCAAACTGGTTCCAAAAGTGCCAAATCCAAGTTCCAAAAGTGCCAAATCCGGTTCCAAAAGTGACCAAACCGGTTCCAAAAGTGCCAAATCTGGTTCCAAAAGTGACCAAACCGGTTCCAAAAGTGTCAAATCTGGTTCCAAAAGTGCCAAATCCAGGTTCCAAAAGCATACTTTTTCTTTTGATATCACCACTTTTGAAATTGGTTTTTGCGCTTTTCTGATATGATAAATATGATAATGGCACTTTTAGAACCTGATTTTTCCCTTTTGGAAGGCTACTTTTGAAACTTCCAATACTTAATTTTGAAATTTTAAAATAGATTTTAGCACTTTCAAACTCTGATTTTTCATTTCAAAAACCAAACTCGACACTTTACAAGAATTAGAATCCCAGTGAAATTGAACATACTAGTACAAAAAAACATTCAAGTGTATTATCTAACAAAATAATTTCATTTTATTCACAATTGGCCTCACATCACTGACTCCATTCAGGTGCAACAAGCAAGGGCATAATTGATCTAACAAGAATGTGTCATTGGCATCTTGGCAAGTATAAGTTTTTGTTATAATATAGTTCCCTTCCTCGTTACAAACATGTTTTTCTTTCAAGTCATCTACAATCACTGTATTTGTAGCATCCCAACCATGGATCAAAATGTCCCAAAAATTATTTAAAAGATTGATAAATACATAAGGATTTCCATCACCCTGATTACCCTCTTTGGTTATTCAAGAACAATATTCTTTTGTTACAATTACTCTAAATTGTTCTCTTTGCAGTCCCGTTCTTTGTAATAATGCTGGCAAAAACTCGTCAACGTTTTTTTGTTGTGCAAATGTCCATACCTCAACTTCAAATATACTAAAGCATTTTTCAAAACATTCCCTTAATCCTGGACGTATAAAATAATATTTTGTGGTTGATTTGATATCTGGTGTTCGTGGAAATCCGTTTTTTTTTTTTTTTTATGAACTGCGTGTAACAAAACTCCATTGAAATCAAAAATAATCAATGGTTTACTGGTAACAAATCTTCTAGGATCTACAAACAAAAAAAGTACACACACACAACACAGCCAATAAAATATTATGTTTCAATGTTTCTAAGTATATTGCTTTCATGTTCTGCAATTTTTGAAACACATCACCAGATACATGATACTATGTCCATAAATAATATGAGAATTGTTCAAAAAAATTTACATCAATTAAATGTAGAATTTGTCAAAAATATACAAATCACTAAATGAATTGTTGTCTGTATAATATGACGGTCATTTGAAGTTGTTTGTCTTTAACAAACACCCATTTTTTAATGAGGTCCAAGATAAATGAATGAAGGGGCGAACGACCCTTCTTCTGCCCAGTATTATTTTCATAATAGTTCTAGAATGCAACAAGGGTGGGTCGATCCTTCTTGTGTTCACCATTCTGGATACAGGTGAATTGTTGGATATTGGTGTTCACAATTATCTGATAAACAAAGGGGCGGCCAATCCTTCTTGTCGGAAGTCAGAAGTCAGGATAAATATTGTTTATATGTTATAACTTAGCCAATGTCCTGATCCATACCATTTACTGCAAAATTCGATAGTCGGGAATTGTCATCCCAACCTTCGTAGATTAAATATGTTTACACTTCTCTGTTAAATGAAGGGTCAGCCGAGCCTTCCTGTGCTTAGTATTATTCCAGTCTTCACCATTATGTATATACATGAATTGATGGCCTAGCCTTTGTAGGTTGAATATTTGCACAATTCCCTCATAAATGAAAGGGCGGCCGACCCTTCTTCTGCCCAATATTATTTTCATAATAGTTCTAGACTGCAAGAAGGTTCGATCGATCCTACTTGTGTTCACCATTCTGGATACAGGTGAATTGTTGGATGTTGGTGTTCACAATTATCTACTAAATGAAGGGGAGGATGATCCTTCTTATTGAAAGTCGGGAAAGATACAACTCATTATAGCCGTTGGATCATCCACCTACTTTAGCTTTGGTATGCCACCACCTCGTCCTGCTTTCGTCCATACTAGTCCCCATGACTGAATTAGTTGGGTCATGACTCCCAACCATTGTGCCCCTTCATGAGATGAACCACAAACTTGGCCAGACAACCTCCTCCGCACTTCGGTCTTATCTGCAACTCTGTTGAATGTAAGGTAAAGCTAACACTCCACCTCAAAACTGTCTAAGGAACTTGACTCAACTCCCCGTCAACCAAGTGTTGTGACCTCGAACATCGCAAAGAAAACATGTCCACATCGCAAAGAAACGAAACTAGCATAAGTTTTCTTCTGTCTAACACACTCCAACCAAGTATCCCATACTTCGAATGAACCCTTTTGGGAAACCATCTTCAAGGCTTCCATGCCCTAATGCTTCGCCATCTGCTGCAACACATTTAAGGTGTGCTTTCCTGTAGGTCTCCATGACACCTCCTTTTCCAAACTCGTCACTTTCGCAAGACTTCGTCGACTCTTCTTGGCATCAGCATGGCCATCAACTTGTTGGAAGTTTGTAATGCTTTGGGATTCCTCAACCCACCTACTCTTTCCATTATTTGGTGCACCTGATCAATTCAAACCAACTTGGCATCTACTACTGCGACTTCTCAAGTCTTAGTGTCTTCTCCACGTCACATCGCTATTGTGCACCTCCTATAACCAAACGAACTACTTATGTGGTGCTCCTCCATCTTACCAACACTTCTATGCACTAGTAGCTCTAGCCTTCCATGCAAGTCCTAGTAACTTCGTCATTCTTCAATGTGCATCTGAATTTCTCCCCATAGAAACACTTCCTTTCTCCTAGCTACCATCATCCGAGATGTTGCTTCACTTCTAGCTAGGAACTCCTCCATGAACGCTTAAGCAAACTTCACAATCGTATTAACCACCTCCGTCCTGATACAATCCCTTTGTCAAAAGAATGGTGAAGAGCCCAACTTCCACCAAGCTACTGCTATCATCTCTAAACTCACAATGATATAGCTATAGTTGTCTAGCATGCATCTCTAAACTCCCGGTTATATGGAAGATGCCAACACATAGTCAATAGTTACTCTAATGTTTAATATTTTTTACAAAGGGGCCGTAGACGAAGTTGTAACTGGAGAGTTTTAGATCAAACCTCTTATCTTTATTTTCATATATATATTGATAGCTAATAAGTGTAAGAATACAATACCAATGGAATCATAGTAACATAATTCGAGTATGAATACAGATAGAAATACGATTCGATATGGAAAAAATACTTAATGAAAAAATATAATACGAATAAAATACGGAAGTAGACTTCTTATATATAATATTTTTTACAAAAATATACTATAAATGTACATAGAAATTTATATAATAAAATTAAATATATTTTAAAAAATATATATATAATTTCAACAACCTGCCATATGGCAAGTGTGAGTGACGACAACTAGTTATTAATAATTATTTTAATAAGTATAAATTGAATGGTATTTATGTCTTATAGTGTTTAAGTTTTTTTTTTTTTAAATTGGTTTTCAAACTTTAATTTTCCATTACTAAGAATCCGTATTCGTATTACACCTATACCAAATATTCGGCAAATTCGAGTTTTTCCAAATTTCCGTATGTGAAATGCCAATATGACCGAATTATGCTACTATGAATGAAATGATTCAATACTGTTCATCCATGATCAAGTGAAATAGATTGTGGGAGACTCAAACTTGTTGGCAATTAGCTCCCAACATTAGTTATTTTTGCAACTAGAAGTTCATGCAATTCAATTTAATGCAATTCTAACTCTACATAGATACAAAATCTACAAGGGGGTTCTTTTAACCCAAACTCAAGAAACTTGTTTTGAAAAAGTATAATATTAGTTGTTTATTATTAAGTTGCTAATTAAATGGAATTAACCTATGTGAATCATATACCTTTCTTGTGTGGTAAAGTTGGATGATTAACATGGCAAGGACCAATATATGTATGCTATGGCAAGAATGGTATTAAATGTTTACTGATGAGTTGCTATTTAAATGGCAAGTTTAAATGGCAATGTGAATCATGTACCTTTATAGTGAGGTAAAATTAGATGGTTATGGTGTCAAGCACTAATAAAAAATAACACAATAAGCTACATCAAATGAGATTTAATAAATATCTTTTGATAAAATACATACTGATTTAGTTTTTATTGTTAGTATTTTGATTATATATTTTTATTTCGATGATTACAGTGTCCAGCACTAACAAACAATGACAGAATAAGCTACATAAAATGAAATTTAAGAAATATCTTTTGATAAAATACATACTGATTTAGTTTTTATTCTTAGTATTTTGATTATATATTTTTATTTTGATAAATGTTTTGTTTAAGTTTTTTTAATTTGGAGATAAGTAATTGTTAATTGTTAAATTACAATGTTATTAGCAATTTTCTCACATCCAAACTAAATAAATCTCAAATATATTACTACACCCATAGGTGTTTAGATATTATCTGAGATTTTGGACTTCTTGTTAGACTCAAATGCATATTGATTAAGATTTAAATAAGCTTCAATTAAGCGGTGGTTAAGAAAAGGGGTATGCTAATTAAATAGTATTTATTTTATGTTTATATTAATTAGTTTAATGTTTATGAACTAGTTTAATGTGTATATTAATTAGTTTAATGTTTACCCTTTGTTTAAAAACCAACCATCTCCACAACACTATGTGGTTAGCTACACCTATTAGCGACAGATTAGGGAAGAAAAACAATTATTTTTTAGTCAAGGAGGATGTTAGCAGTCTAGCCATGAGAATGATCATTTGCAGGCATGAAAAAAAATAAAGGATTAATAACAGAATTCACTAATAAGTTCAAAATTATGCCTATTCTATTTCTTTCATTCCAATCTGTCTGCTTCCTTTCATGTCATGCAATGGCGGTGAGATCATGATGAATTCTACAACTTACCACTTGATGATATTTTGTTGTCTATTTCCTTCTTGGTCATGTAATTGTGGTGAGCTCATGATGAATTCTACTGCTTACCATTTGATGATCCTTCTTTTCTTTGATGGTAGAATAGAGAAAATAGATTCCTAAGCAGCCACATCAAGCTCCAGGGCTAGCATATCCAGTGCTTCAGCATTTTGAGTATTTCAAAGCACTATGCGGAAAAATAAAAAAGTATTTCTATTGAACCATAAAAAGTATTTCAAAGTTAAAATAAAAAAGTATTTCTATTGACCCATAAAAAGTACTTCAAAGTTAAAAGAAAAAGTATTTCGATTGACCCATAAAAAGTATTTCAAAATTAAAAGGCATATGAAGAAACATTATCATATTCTATTGACCCATAATCCATTGAATCTCTCCCAACACCCCAAGTAGTTTATATCGTAGATCCACTTAGGATTTTCCAATCTAATAACCTGTTACAGAGAAACTTTATTGAGTTTTACCTATAGCAAAAGCAGTACCATAACATTGTCTAGATGTATATACATATATACAAATAGAGATAGAATTTCTTTTGTTCACTTTTTATTCCTTTAAGTCCACTCTGGTTCATAAGATATTGGTTTAACGAAATTTTTCACACAGTCAAATCTGGATTCGGATGAATTCAAGATGGGACTAGAAAACATGCTCTGAAGTGTTCCTAATGTTGATGTATATGTAACTTCGGAATGTATTTCATCCATGTATTTCATTTATATATTATTGTACTCCTAAAGAGATGTGTCATTCCTCTATACGGAAGTGTCATCATGTGTATTAACAAGTGTCGCAATTGTGTTAACTTGATGATGGGTTATTAGACCACCATGTGTGGGGTTGGCCCTGATTTATGTAATATATGGTTGATATAGCTAGCTAGATAAGTTGGCCCCATAAGGTCATTGGGAAAACAAAACAAGTATAAATAGACATCAGGAGATCTCTATTTGGATCACTCAAAAACTCATTCTTCCTTCACTCAGAAAGTGGCGCACATGTGAGGAGGAGGATCATCTGCTACTAGAAGACTATCTCTGTGTATTTGGTTGTACTTTGGTTGAGCCATTGCTCTCTCTATCTTTGAGGAAGTTGTGGGGCTTTTCACCTTAGGGTTTTCCCCATGGAAACTCTATGTGTCTATTGTCTCTCATGCTTTTGATTCTTGTGATGATTGACATGCTTGTTATGATTGATATGCATTCATATATTGTACATGTTGTTCTCTCAGTAAAGATCCTAGAGTATTGTGAATGAATGCTCAAAATTTAACATGGTATCAGAGCTAACCTCAGAAGAAGACATTGTGCAGTGACGGAAACTAGGGTTTCTTGTTTATTGGGTTTCTCTCCATAGATTTTGGAAACGCAGTATAGTAGATTGACTCTACTCATCAAGGAGAATCTATCTGTCCAATCAAAATTCAATTCTGAGCATCTTCAGATTTGACCCTAAAAATTAGGGTTTCCACAAAAATAGAAATTTCTTGAATCTGAAGACATAGCTGGAAGCTCCTTGCAAAAATTGAAGTTTAGAGCTTTGGATCGATATTTTTGGCTGGGTAGATCTCCGAGAAATGCAAACCCTAATTCAGGATCCAACCTAGTGGACCCGAGAAGACTAAATGGAATTTCTAAAGGGTGAAACTTTGTAGATCTCAAATTATGAATACACCAAGCTTATCAGCTCATCAAGGCGCATCTTTCTATCCTTTCAGAAAGTTGGAATTCACATTTTGAATTTTTAGGGTTTTTGTTGACAAACCTTGATCCGGGACGAGATCCAATTTTCAGCAAATTAAGTGGTAAGACCTAAATATTTTCTATTCCCATTTGAAGTACTCTTTAAAGATGTCTCACCACACCAAGATTGAGGATAAGCTTGAAGGGGATGACAACTTCCAAGCCTGGAAGTATAGGATTAGGTTAATCCTGCAAGAAAATGAATTGGATTCTTACATCAGCTCTGAGGTCCCTATCCCAGAGGATGAAGAGGCTAAGATGTTACAGGAGAATAACTTGGTCAAGGAAAATAGAATCATTGTTGATTCTATCAAAGACCATCTTATACCACATGTGTCATCTCTAAAGACACCCAAGGAGATGTTTGACTCCCTGACCAAGTTATTTGAAGGGAAGAACATAAATCGAAAGATGACTCTGCGGAATCAATTGAAAGGAGTCAAGATGCTGAATGGAGAAACCATTCAATCTTGCTTCTCCAAGGTCTCTCAGATCAAGGAACAACTTGAAGCTGTGGATGAAGTAGTGGACAATGGTGAAGTTGTTATGACCACTCTGAATGGCCTACCTAGGTCACGGGACTCCTTTATTCAATGAATTTGTGCAAGAAAGAAATTAATGTCTTTTAGTAGGCTGTGGGAGGAATGCTCTCAAGAAGAAGCTAGGCTTGTGGCACGAGAAGAAAAGATGGGTAATCAAGATCAAGCTCTCGCAGCTCACACCAAAAGAATCAAACCTAAGAGGGAGCACTCTCAACAGAAGAGATCCACTCACTATCACCAAAAGAATAAGAAGGACTTAAGGTGCTTCACATGCAATGAGAAGGGTCACTTTGCTTTAGAATGTCCCAAGAAAAAAAGGGATAACAACAACAAAAACAACTCCAGCAAGAAGAAGAAGGGCAGCAAAAGAAAGTTCCATGCTCATGCTACCGAAGATGATGAACCTACAAAGAAGAAGGCTAGGGCATAAAGTGATGATGACTCATCAAGTGAAGAAGAGCATGTTCTAATCTCTGCTCTCACAGGTACTATCTCCCATGGTTGTAATGATTGGATTATTGACAGTGGGGCTTCCAAACACATGATTGGCTTTAAAGAATATTTTGCAAGCCTATCTGAACATGAATCACCCCATAAAGTGAAACTTGGGGATGATTATCAATACCCCATCAAAGGAAGTGGTGAAGCCTCTACAACCTAGATTCTAGAAAATATTTGAAGATGAAAGAAGTCCTTTATGTACCTAGGCTCAAGAAGAACCTACTCTCCATATCTGCATTGGATGCAAAAGGTATGAGGGTTGCATTTGTGGATGGTCAAGTTCTAATGTGGCCAAAAGGTAAAACTATCGATGATGGAGTAGTGATTGGAGAGCAAGAGGGAGGCTTGTATAAATTGAAGGGACAACCTGAACATGCCATGCTGCATGAGTCCATGGTGCCAAGTGAGCTTTGGCATATAAGACTTGCACATATGCACTATAGAGAATTACCAATTGCAAGTAAGGATGTAGAAGGTCTTCCTAAAATTAAGACCAAGCATGAAGGTGTTTGCAAAGGATGTGCAAGAGGAAAGAACATTAAGAAGGAATTTCCAAGCAGTGAAAGCAAGGCAAAAGATATCTTGGAAATCATCCACTCCGATGTATGTGGTCCTATACATCCAGCTCTCTGAGCGGGTATGTTTACTATGTCTCTTTCATTGATGACTTCTCCAGGAAGACTTGGGTTTACTTCTTGAAGAACAAAGATGAAGTATTTGATAAATTCAAGGAATTCAAAACCTTGATGGAGAACCAAACTGATCAGAAGATCCAAACATTCAGATCTATCACTGGTGGAGAATTGACCTCAGGTGACTTCAAGAAGCTATGCCTTGATTCAGGGATTAAGAGGGAGTTGACTGCTCCTTACAATACACAATAGAATGGAGTTGCAGAAAGAAAGAATAGAACAATCATGGAAGTAGCAAGGGCAATGCTGCATGACCAGTATCTACCTATGCATCTATGGGCAGAAGCAGCTAGAACAGCTGTATATGTGCAGAACAGAACACCCCACAAGATATTGGACAACAAGACACTAGAAGAGGTTTTCTCTGGTAAGAAACCCGAAGCAAGCCATCTCAGAATATTTGGTTGTCTAGTATACACTCATGTCCCAAAGGAAAAGAGGACCAAGCTAGATCCTTCAGGAAAGAAGGGTATCTTTGTGGGTTACACTGAAAGCTCGAAGGCTTACAGAATATACTTTCCAGGGTTCAAGAAGATTGATTTCAAAAGGGATGTGACATTTGATGAAAACTCAGCATTCATCAAATCAAGAAAGACACCTGTTGAATATTATGAAGAACCTAAGGAAACTAGATTTCAAGACACTACCATGACTGAAGCAATTCCATATGTTGATCATGAAATTGAAGATCTGCAACAACCTATAGATCCACCACGTGAGAACAACTCTGACAGAAGGAAACCTACATGGGCTAGAGAGCTCATTCAAGATGCAAAAATATTTGGTATTCTAGAAAAAGAACACAGAGCAAAGAAGAGAACTAGATTGCATACCAGCTATGTTGCTTTACTCTGTGATATCATGAACAAAGAACCTTCCAGTTATGAAGAAGCAGCGGAAAAGAAAGAATGGAAGGATGCCATGGTCGAAGAATACCAATCAATAATGAAGAATGATGTTTGGGATGTTGTCCCAAGACCTGAAGGGAAGTCTGTTGTGACTTCCAAATGGATCTACAAGATCAAGCATGCTGTAGATGGCAGCATAGAGAAATACAAGGCAAGATTTGTAGCTTGCGGCTTCTCTCAGAAAGAGGCAATAGATTATGAAGAAACTTTTGCTCCTGTAGCCAGGTACACTTCCATCAGATCAGTACTTTCCCTGGCTGCAGTGATGAAATGGAAGATACACCAGATGGATGTCAAGACTGCTTTCTTGAATGGTGTAGTTGAAGAGGAAGTGTATGTGGAGCAGCCACTCGGTTTTGAAACACATGACAGGGAGTCATATGTGTGCAGACTGAAGAAAGCGTTGTATGGATTGAAGCAAGCTCCTAGGACTTGGTATGGTAGGATGGACAGTTTCCTATCTAGTTTGGGCTTTACCAAGAGTAAAGTGGATTCCAACCTTTACTACAAAGTTGAGGAAGGAAATCCTGATTCTACTCCTATATGTGGATGACCTGTTTGTAATAGGAGATGACAGATTGATTTCCGATACAAAGAGGAAGCTTGCTGCCGAGTTCGATATGAAGGAATTGGGGATGATGCACTATTTCCTTGGTATGGAGGTATGGCAGAGTGCAGATGGGATCTTCCTTGGACAAGGGAAGTATACAGTATATATCCTGAAGAGGTTCGGGATGATGGATTGCAAGGCCATGGCCACACCTATGGAATCGAATCTGAAGCTTCTATGTGATGCTTCATCTGAGCCGATTGATGTCTCTATGTATCGTCAGATGATTGGGTCCTTGATGTACCTGACAAACACGAGACCAAATATTTTCTTTGCAGTGAACACATTGAGCCAATTCCTGACGGATCCGAGAAGTGTTCACCTGGTTGCTATAAAACATATTCTAAGGTACCTGAAGGATACAGTTGATTATGGGCTCAAGTATAAAGTGAATCAAAAGTTTAACCTACAAGGTTATGTTGATTCAGATTAGGCAGAGCACATCTGGGTGTTGCTTCAGTATGGGATCAGGTGTGATCTTTTGGTTTAGTAGGAAGCAGTCCTACATAGCACTGAGCACAGTCGAGGTAGAGTATGTTGTAGCTTGTTTGGTTAGTTGTGAGGCAGTATGGCTTTGGAAGCTACTGTCAGATTTATTTGATCTCCCACTGGAGACTGCTGGTATCTTTTGTGACAACCAGAGTTGTGTGAAGCTGTCTAACAACCCGGTGTTCCATGACAGATCGAAACACATAGAGATCAAATACCACTATATCAAGGATATGGTACAGAGAGGAGTAGTGAAGCTTCTGTATGTTGCGACGGACGAGCAAATTGCAAATGTGCTGACGAAACCACTAGCCAAAGTGAAGTTTGAGTACTTCAGAGAGAGGCTTGGTGTTCTTTAGATTGATGACACTTCGAGGAAGAAGTGATGGACACATTTGTAGAATCCATTCCAAGCATGTTGGAAGGAGGATCCTTCACATGGCTGTGGATGTAAGCGCTGGATGATGAGCATCAGGACGATGCTCCAGTTACTGCTCTGTATTTGTATGTACCCATCATGTTGGATGTTGGATATGATCAGTTGGATCATTTATGTATGTACACATCATGTTGGATGCTGGATAAGATCAGTTGGATCATTTATGTATGTATGCATCATGTTGAATGCTGGATATGATCAGTTGGATCATTTATGTATGTATGCATCATGATGGATGTTGGATATGATCAATTGGATCATTTATGTATGTACGCATCATGTTGGATGTTGGATATGATCAATTGGATCATTTATATATGTATGCATCATGTTGGATGCTTGGACCATGTATCTGTATATGTATTAGGTGGATGCAATGTACGATCATGTGGATCATGATGATATGTATCAGGTAGATACTTGGTATGCATCATATGTATGTAGTGTATGATCAGGATGATCATGGATGATGAGCTTCAAGACGTTGCTCTAGATGATATGCAACAGGATGATGTAGTGATGATGATCACGATGATCATGTGTATATCAGGATGGTGTATGGTGAGTATCAAGATGATACTTTGTGGCCGTGGATCAAGTTGTGCAGATGAGCATGTCTAGGAGATCCTATAGGTTGGAGTTTTGTACCCATAATAGCCTGGGATGCTCTTTCGAGACATTGCTCTCAGAGGACATGTAATTTTTTCCCTGGGAGATCTTTCAGGTCAGAGTTGTGTATCCGTAAAATCCTGGGATGCTCTTGCAAGGTTTTGTCCTATGGCATGTAATTTGGGCCCTGGGAGATCCTTCAGGTCGGAGTTGTGTACCCTTAACATCCTGGAATGCTCTTTCGAGGTTTCTCCATGACCACATGTAATTTGTGCGTTGGGAGATTCTGCAGGTCGGAATTGTGTACCCGTAACATCCTGGGATACTCTTGCGAGGTTTTGTGGTGACCACATGTAATTTGTGCCCTGGGAGATCCTACAGCTCGGAGTTGTGTACCCGTAACATCCCGGGATGCTCTTTCAAGGTTTTGTGGTGGGCTCACATGTAATAGCGCCTTGGGAGATCCTACAGGTCGGATTTGTGTACCCGTAACATCCTGGGATGATCTTTCGAGGTTTTGTGACGCACGTAATATGTCCTGAGGATTACACAGTATGGCCAATGATGATGAAGACCTACAGGTGGTGGGCCTACATCCAGTATGAAAAAAGGATTGGCACTGTAGAAATTCCTATGACGAGTAGAGTTAGAGATTGATTGAGATAGTAGCAACAGTGACGATGATGATGACGATGATCCAGAGAAGAAGACTTGTGCTAGAAGATCTGTGTCGAGAAATACCTTCCTATTTAAGAGGGAGTGTTGATGTATATGTAACTTCGGAATGTATTTCATCCATTTATTTCATTTAAATATTATTGTACTCCTAAAGAGATGTGTCATTCCTCTATTTGGAAGTGTCGTCATGTGTATTGAAAAGTGTCGCAAGTGTGTTAACTTGCCAATGGGTTATTAGACCATCATGTGTGGGGTCTGCCCTGATTTATGTAATATATGGTTGATATACCTAGCTAGACAAGTCGTTCCCATAAGGTCACTGGGAAAATAGAACAAGTATAAATAGAAATCGGGAGCTCTCTATTTGTATCACTTAGAAACTCATTCTTCTTTCACTCGGAAAGTGGCGCACATGTGAGGAGGAGGATCATCTGCTACTAGAAGACTATCTCTGTGTATTTGGTTGTACTTTGGTTGAGCCATTTCTCTCTCTATCTCTGAGGAAGTTGTGGGGTTTTTCACCTTAGGGTTTTCCCCACGGAAACTCTGTGTGTCTATTGTCTCTCATGCTTTTGATTCTCGTGATGATTGAGATACTTTTTATGATTGATATGCATTGATATATTGTGCATGTTGTTCTCTAAGTAAAGATCCTAGAGTATTGTGAATTAATGCTCAAAATGTAACACCTAATATTAAACTAACTGACATATGTGGCTTTCATGGCCCTAAAGGGCTTCTTGCTAATTCCAATAGAAAAAATAGATGTGCTACCAACTCCTCCTAATTCAACCTAATAAACTAATAATCTAACTCCTAATGAAACCTAATTATCCAAGAGATAAAAAGCTATGATGCACTCTTATTGGTATAATTGGTTGATAGCAAGTATATAAATAGATATGGTTTGTTGGGTTATTGTCTTTGAATTCATGGTATTAGATAATGAGTGTTGTCTTTTATTGCAGTATATATGTTCAATGTATAATTGTTATTAATGTGAATGTAAAGAATGTTGTTGTATTAGAAATTTAATTCCATGATGCTAATAACTAATTGCGAGTATAAAAAATAGATGTCTTAATGTTTCTACTTATGAAAATGAATTCCAAGTGCTAATAGCAACCAAAGTGTGAATAAGACCATGATGCTACTGATGCATGATTTCTTTTTTTAAACCATGGGAACAACAACCTCCCAAGGGTATATCCAAAAGCCCGCGAGCCAGATATACTAGTAACTTGTGATGTTTTTTTTTAAACCATGGGAACAAAAACTCCCAACGGTATATCCAACAACCCACAAGCCATATATACCAGTAACTTGTGACTTAGCAAGGGCTGAGACGTCCTGAAACCCAACAGGGTTAGCCTCTATCGCAGGGGTCGCCTACCCTTCGAGCATTGTCACAACGGGCCAATGAGCAACCCTACCCCCCGCCAGTTTTGAACCTTGCTACCGATCCATGATGTTATTCTTCGATGAATAAATTATGTTTGTTTTGTACTGGTTGAAATGGTGTCGTATGATGGCCTATTATTTCCTCTAGGTTTTAAAGAGAATATATTGATGTGTTTCTATTGTTTTTTCTTTGTTCGTATAAAAAACAAAAGGATTGTTTATATGCAGGGTTTATTGCTCTTGTTTCATAGAATATGTATGGCTGGACATGGCCTTTCCCCAACAAGAAGGGAGGTTGTATATATATATTTTTTAATAAAAAAAAGACTATCCTAACCTCATCTGTCATGTGCCCACCCTTCAATCCAGATCAAGGAAGGGAACATGAAAAAAAAATTTGGGCCATTTCTACTTGTCAGCCCCATTCATCACTAACAAAAACACATGTGTAGAGATGTATAATTTGAATAAACACAATGGAAATAAAATTTAAAACACACATCTAACATGCATTCGACATATTCATAATAGTCATCAAATAAAATTATTGTGTGATTGAAATATAAGAGAATACTTATCTTGAAATGGCGTTGTCCCAAGCAACCAGCTATACAACTGCAATGTTCCACCCAACCATAGGCCAATTGTGCTCATCAATCTCACAACAAAACTGCCACCCGTGAGCTGGGCATGATTTCAACAAGGAAAGGGAACCTACAACTTATTCATAGCCAAATGAACACCACATCTCAGCCAAGCCATTCCAAAGCTAGGTTTATCAGGATGTCAAGGCAATAGAAGGAAGGAATTGCTAATATAGTGAGATCAACCACAGATCCATTAGCAACCCTCCAAGATTTAGTTAGCTTGACACCCACAATACCTACACACCCGACACAAGGAAGTATCCCCTTCACTTCTCCACAGTCCCTCGGGTCATACCTTTCATTCTAGTTCTCCTCAGGGTGTGTAGAGAATGGTATCCAAAGCCCTATAATCTTTGGGAGGTTACACTCTTCACTAGATTTATCAAGCCAATTCTAAATCTTCCTCTACTCTTGTTTGATTACACACACAAGTTCAAGATAAAACAAGGGATCCATCTAACATCAAGGGACATATGTTGGGCATGGAAAAATGTTTTAACTATGGGATGCACAAAACAAGATTCCCATGGGTTTTTCCAAATCATGACACACCAAAAACGATCGTTGAGATGGGAAAAAAACAACTGGGAGATACCAATCGAATCCCCAAAAGGTATATGGGAATTCAAATGGAAAAAAGGACCTCTATGGACCCCCAAATCGAATTTCTCTTCTCCCCACTCGTTCTGCAACAACAAAAATGTGTTTCACAACTAGAAAATGAAGGAAAACTCAGGAAACATGTGGAGGAAATGACCAACAAACTCAGACTACATGAGAGAGAAAATCCTAAGGATGAATGATGGGTTGGCAAGAAAATTCGTGGCTCTTTTATTTCCTAGGAAGACAAACACAATTTTCCAAAACTGGTGGCTTCGCCATACACGAAATTGGATATCCATACCTTCCATTTCCCAAACAAATAAATACCTCAAACACATGTTGGAAGAAATAAAGGATTGGGTTCAAAAGTCAGTATGGGTAGTTAATGATGGGTTCTCTCATTGACACTTGGATTGACACTATTGGTTCATGGGTTTGCCATATTTCTCCTCCCTATTCCATGTAAAAATCATGCCCCCATACTCTTGTTGCATTGCATAGCTAGTTGTGGGTATTTTATTCAAATACATATTTACATGATATTTGTAGTTCTATCATGACATGCTAGCAAGCGATCCACATGCATAGATTTCTAATATCCGATACATAAACGCTAAATCAATGGTGGGGCCTTGGCCTTGAGATCCTCACCACAATTTTATAATGATATTACATCATTTACATGTTTAAATGCAACAGGTTCAAAATCAGGGTGTGACATCATCCATGAAAGTGTCATGTGCACTAGCCCTTATGGGTCACTAATAAGCCATCCCACATCTCAAGCATAAATGAGAATGATAAAGAACTATTTTGATGTGACCTCTCCTTCCTATCATCCACTAAATGGAAAAAATCCTAACCCCTCGCCCACAATCATCCGCAAATCTCTCCTAGTGAGATAATGGAATGGATGTATAATACCATAGTAAGCTATGATTCAAAGTGGAAATGGATTTTTAGTTCACACGAATGTTATTTCTGAAATGCAAATATACTAGGAAACATGGTTAGGCCTCTTCTTAGGAGGGTGAATCCCTCTTAATGGGCCATGCCTAAAATTTTCTATATCTTGTGTGGACCCAACACCCACCTCTTGTAATCCACCAATGTCAAAATAGTTGACATGGTGACCTAAAACAAACTCGTCCTATAATTTTCTAATAAAATACAATGGAAACCCCCCATTATTGGAGGGAATTTTATCAAACAACATGAACAACCTGTACATCCAATGCAAATGTGTTCCTTTCTCACTTGAGGGTGTGTTCTCATTATGGCATTAGTAAACAAGGAAAAAAATTCTTGTTTTGAAATATTAATATCTCTGAGCTAGTTTTTGTCCAAATCGGTTCTATAATAGTCAAACATTCACTCATTGTATTATGAAATAGTAGATAACTAGCCTTGTACATCAACATTGAAATAATAATTCTCTCTAACAATGTAGCCAATGAAAAGTGAGGGTTCTCTAGTGTTTCTAATTCTTTGTATTATATCTCTTAACGGTTGAATCCCCACTTTAATTTCATCATTTCATATGTAGGTTCAGGGTCACAGTTTGGTATATCTTTGTTGGGTGATGGTGGGTTGAAATTTTCTTCATGTTAAGGTTGCATGTTTTGTGATTATGATACATTTCAAAAATAATATAGTTATTTTTATTTATGTGTTATAAATTAGTAAATTAGAGAAAAAATTGAAATGTGCTTACCTCAAAATAGTACACCCTAGTATTCACTCCTTTTCCAACACCTCTTCAAAACACTCCTTCAATTATTTATTTGGTGGTAGATGAGGTGTGGTATTACAATGAAAAAACACATAGATAATTTATTTATTTATTCAATTGGGTATAGATGAACGCATGTGCTAAGGAACATGTGCATTAATAATGTGTGCACATTCCTGGGCATTCACCTATTTTTTTTCCATTATTGGTGAGCTAGGTAGGAAAGCCCTTGTGGCAGTTTAGGGTGCTTAGATGATAGGAAAAGGAACTAGTGTGTGTTCTTTCATGTTCCTGAGAACGATTGCACATTAGTGTGTGTGTGCACTAGCATGAACATATTCGAAAGAAGATGATTGCTATTTTTTTATCCATTAATAGTGTGTAAGCACCAATCCTCTTTGGATACAAAATTTCCATTCCATGGAATCCATTAAGGAGGCATAGAGGATTCTAGTATAATTGTCCAAATATTTTGTATGATAATCCAAAATCAATGTAACCAAGAAGAAACTCAAGAAATGGCCTAAGAAGTCTTTGATCGCTCATTCCAAGAGAGAAATTCTTTAACATATATTAAGTAATTTCCACATACTAAGGGATGATGAATATATCACTCCCTCTTTTGAGGTCAAGAAAAAGGAACTAGCCCAAAGATCACACAACTTTTAGAAAGGACGGGGTACATTGGGGGTTCAATTAGAGATTTTTTTTGTTAAAAGTAGGGAATATAATCATGATCCCTTTTCATAAAAAAGGGCATACCCACCATCCATAAAATCATCCTTGAATGTAACAAACACATCTCCCCATTCTAAGATATCCATAGGTAACACCTAGTTGTTTGGATTGTTATTCATGGTATTGGTTTGATCATTAATACCCACCACTTTGTTTACCAATCCTACTTGGTTCATTCACATGTAGCTAGTCCTCCTTCCATAACACCAACATAGATCCATCTTAAAAGGGGATATACCAAGCACCGAGAGGGATCAAATATTTTGAGGTGCAAACCCTTCCTCAACATTTGCACTCTTGGCATTATTTAAGTGTGTAATGCAATGTTTATGGTTTTATTTTATCTAGTTTTTGTAGTTTTACATATATATCGTCTTAAATGTTTTAAATATAATTTGAGTCTACATTTTGTTTTTTTATGATATTTTAGCGTTTTTTAAAAATGACATGTGTTAAATCTACGGTGAGCAAGAAAGGAGTTACACATACCACTACAGGGCTGTAGAATGCACCTCTTCGGCACAATAATTCCGATAATACTCCTGCCACAAACATAACAACAATAGTACTCCTACTTCAACACATTCCAGTGCAGTTACTCTATGGCCATAGAGATTTATGAACCAAATTGAACTTGGAATTTGATCACTCTTTTCTCTTAGGAGTGGTCTTCTTTTCTTAGAGGTTTAATTAGCCTTCCATTTATTTTCTTCTAAGGTTCAATCAGCACATTCCATTTCTCTTCTTCTAAGTCTTTTGTATAAGAGGTAATCTAAATTTAGTATGTTTTAGAATTGTGACACCTATAATTCAATTATGTCTCTAGAGGGTGTATTTTTAGTTTTCTAGAATTACTTATTTACTAGAGTTTATTATTATTATTATTACTATTATTATTATTTGAAAAATAATTCACAAAGGGGAAAATATGATACAACCTACAACCTCTTTCTCAGAGACTAAAACAACAATAAAATCATAGTATACAAGTGGCTTCAATCCCTTAGCCTCTTTGATTAAGAAAAAAACTTTAGTTAATAGTTGCATTCTCACCTCATATTTCCATAGTTGACAAAACAAATCTAAATAAATAATCTCATTTTCAAAAACATATTTGCAATGAAGCTTCCACAGAACAAACAATGTTGAAAAACTCAAGTAGTTCCAAACACCACGTACTGAATATTGTACTAGAGTTCCAACATCACCCAATAGAGTTGGTCTCCAATGTAACTTCCCTTGAAAAAGGGTTTCATTCTTAGAATGAACAGAATATCAACAAGACCTAGCAAAAGAGAATCGCTATAAGAGATGCTTGGTTGTTTCCATCTTGAGGCAAGAAGGGAAAAGTCCATCTAAGAGACCACTTTTTCCAAGTCATGTCTTGGTAGGAAGGCCATGGTAAATCACTAGATATGAAAACACCTGAAGCTTGTAGCTTACCTGAATTAACCACACATTATGTAATCTCTTGATCCACCTTCTTTCTGCATCATTGGAAACCCACCATGAGTTGAGAATAGGTCTAATATCATGCCATTTGTGAAGAATAAAGTACAACCTTTTAGAGTCATATTGCAACAATGGGCGTCCAAAAATCCATTCCCCATCATGCCAAAAAGGGGCAGGGATATCTATACTCATTTTGAATAGTTCCTCATGTGGAATAAGGTTGATAATATCCATAATACATGTTTATCCATAGAGAATAAAGGAAGCTCATGAGGAATGGATCACAAGTCCTTCTAGGTTCAGGTACCAGCATTCCACAAATCCCCCAAATAAAATACCATTTTCTTCCTCAGCCATCATCCTATAAACTGAGGGATTTTTGAAATACATCATGTGCTTTGCACCTACCAACTCCATATTGATATTCTTTCCAAATCCTATCCTTCCCGACTACCTAATAATTTCCACCTCACAAGAACAACCACATTCCTCCATGTTTCCCAAATAATTTTAATGATAAAAGATCCCAAGACATGGAAGTTATGAGGGGATGATATAATATCACATAATACAGATTATCCCATTATCCTACCCATTTTTTGTTGTTGTGAGAAATCGATATATGAATAATAATTTCCAAGGAGAGCTTCCTTCTAGATACCAAATCACCCATTTTGCATCCAAAATATTACCTTGGGTGGAAATATCAATTAATCATAGGGCACCTTCATCCTTGTGAATAATGAAAACATCCTATATTACCATAGGAAGGCCCCTAATCCCACCATACTTGTACCACAAGTATGATTCAAAATTTGTTCCAATCTATGAAATTGGGCGCTACTATGAAGCCAACAAGAAACATAATAAATTTTAGATGGTTAATAATCACCTTGTAGATGATTCTTTACATTCTATTCTAGTCAACTAGGAGTCGGTGTCTAGCACTAGGGATCAGTTTTCTATTTTCTACAAGGAATCTAGGGATAAGATCATAAGACTGATTATTAGTTTATTGGTATTGATGAGCCTCCTAATTGGATCCCTCTTGCTTGGACCTTCATCCATATAGGTTTTATATTAAGGTATCTTGGCATTCCCTTCGGTGTATTATTATTATTTTGGATCATATAATCCATATAGATACTAGGGCCCATCTTTGTCTAAGTTTTCCTACACATCCTAAGTACAAGGTCACATTTAAATTCAACATGCCATATGTCTAAGTACATAGTAAATCATCAAGCATAACGTATATTTGTTCACACAAATAAAATAAAGGACTTAATCACTTTTTGTGGCACAACATTTCGGGGTATTACATTATGGGTGGACCTTGTTTCAATATGGTTATTAGAGTTTACCCTCTTATTCATAAGTGACATGAGCTTAACACTGTTTTTAATTCATAATGGCTATCTAATGATGCAAAGATAAGGTGGATTGAGAGATTGCATAACGTGTAATTAAATTGGGTGAGATACACGATTTGAGTGTTTGCATCGCTAGTGATTTTCCAAGGCATTCCTACCAATGCACAACTTGCCAAAAGTGGTCTCTTAGTTGAAATTTTCCGTTCCTTCCTTGAGTTGGAAATAATCAAGCATATATTCTAGGAATGCTCTTTTGCTAGGTCTTGTTTCAACATTGTTTTCTCTTTCAAATATTTAGTGCAAATATGTTTTTAAAAATAATATTAGTTATTTATGTTTGTTATGCCGGCTATGGAAATATGAGGTGCAAAAGAAACTATTAGCTAAAGGTTTTATATTAATCAAAGAGGATAAGGGATTGGATCCATATGCCTACTTTGATTTTATTGGTTTCTAGTCTCTCTGAGAAAGAGGATGTAGGAGGGAAAGAGCATAAACTTTCTATAATACCAACTATTGGAAATAGAGAAAATATTACACCAACTCTTATACCAAACTGAAGGGTGTTGGGGAATTTAAAATATCAAAGCACACATAAACATACATAGAAAAAATACCCATAGAAATCATAGAGATAAAACATAATAAAATTATTCGTTTTTATTAATAATCTCCCCTCTTCTTACAATTTTTTCAAAATCATTTACATTTATATGGTAGGATTCTCTAGAATATCCTTCCACTTCCATACAAAATCTCGAAGATGTCCTCATCTAGAGGATTTCTTTCATGCCAACTCACTTGTTTCTCCAATTTATATCCTTATGCATTCAATATATATTCATGGAAGACTCCTCGAGCCTCACCTGACTTAAATCAACATGTACAAGTGATGTCCATTCTTGATCCGCATTCAATCCTTGTACTAGTGGCATGAACTCTTATCATTAATTTTTCACCTTTTGGAGCCTTCCTTATCCTTTGCAATCTTCCTCTCTGTCCTCTCCTATCGACATTCCAATCACTTCGAATCATTGCCATATGTCACCCTAAGATTGGCTCGTGGGAAATGATAATAGCCCTTTTCCATGGTGACACCTTTTCATAACACCATTTTCGAACTCCATAGAGATGACACATGTGCACGACCAATTCGATGTCAAAATTAGTCTGGTGGACATTCACAATGTGTGGGCTACATTTCAACCTTGACTCACCTTTCCAACTGCTTCTCTATTGCCACTATCCATTGTTGTCATTGCATTGATATGCTTCGACATTGTTATCGTGGTGCTTCCATTTTCTTGGTGGCATTTCCATGTTGAAAATACTGAGAGGGGGGTGAATCAATATTTCATACATTTTATTCTTTAAAACATTTGTTATGCCATGTAATCATTCATTAACACATATACCATGTATCAGAAGAAATTTTCAATACAAAGAACACTATGCACAAAGAATATGTAGATGAATCGTAGATATAAATAATCTTCTATTACAAATAATGCTAGGAGACACCAATATCCAATACAAGTGTGAGAACCCACTCACTAATTTTGTTGACACCAATAAAACAGGAACACCGATCCCTTGAAAGCACACACTTGTTTTTTTATAGGCACCAACCTGTGAGGACACCAATCCTCTTATGAGCACCAACATGTGTGGTCAGGAACCCACTTGAGCTTCCAGGCACCAACCTATGGAAAAAACAATCTTCTATCATTTTCCCATCCTACCACATAGATATATATTTGTTGTTGCACTTTCTGATTTGTTTCCTCTATTCTATGCAAACTGTTGAAACATACTTTACTTCACATTTGCAACTCTTTCGGTGCTACCAATACTTGTATCCTTCTATTCAAATGCTCCTTGTGTTCTTCACAAATGCTCCTTATATTTCTACATGATTACTCCTTGTATTTCTCCTTATCCTGTAACCTCACGCACTTCCTCAAGTCTTACCTCCATTGATTCCCCTGAGCATTTTATCTATTTCCAGAAGCTTACAATTTCATAATACTATATGTTAATCCCTAAATGTGGGTACATTTTCCCTTATATGAGTCACATTATATTAGTTCTAATGTCGGCTTGGTCCATTAATTGTTATTATCATTAGTATGGCTATATAAGTTATGTCAGTTTGGGTCAATTAGTTGGAATTGTACCTCTTAGTCTCCTATATATAGGAAGGAGACCTTTTCATTTGGAACATCTTGTCTTGTCTTGTCTTGTGTACTTAGTACATTGTATATGGAGGTTTCCTCCTCAAAGATGCTTTCTATTCATCTATTTTATTCATTGAATTCGTGGAGTACTCTTTCATATATATTTCTTCTCTTTTTATGCTCTTTTTGGAAATTTGTTAGATAACATTTGGTATCATATCTCTTTCCTCGAGACTAGCTTCTTCAAAACAAGTCATATTGGAATTTTTGCTATATATTTTTTTCCATAGGGTCCCAGATAGAGACACTTAGGACCCATATGGAAACAAGTCAAAACACCTGTGATAAAAAATTTGAGAGCCTAACTGATTACGGGTTTGGAGTTAAACCATCAAGAATATAGGGTTTCTAACTATCCCGAAATCTAGTCTCAAAAAGGTGTTTTAGGAAAAAAATTTATATCTAGAGCATTCAAGTTCCAAATTGAGTGAGACTAGTTGAATCAGAAAGAAGATAGACCATAGTATATTTGGTATCATTTTCATAATCATATTCAAAAAATTGGACATGTGGTAGTCCGTACACTCTCGCTCTTCTAAAAAGACCAAAATTAACAAGTGTTGGGAAAATTATCACAATTTTTTTGGCACATCCAAAATCAAGGAGACCTGCAGCATTGGAAATAAGACATATCAAAATACCATAGGTCGAAATTTCAAACCTAGAGGAGCTGAAAATTCAAATTTACATCAATTCCAAGTCGACTAGTAAACAGTCTCCAAATCAGGGTTTGAAAAAGGTATGCCATTTTAAATATGAATATATTTGAGTAGAAGGATCTAATTGATGTGAACCATAGGGTGTGATATATATTTATATTGTTCAAAATTCCACCAAAATGTAAGGTAAAAACTCACACTCCAATCAAGCCACCAAAGGATTCATCCCTCACCTTTGATGAAAGTGAAGATCTATCTTTTCGGGTGTCCAAGTTGGAAGATATGATCAAATGGATAGTGAGTAAGGTTGATTTAGTTAATTTGGAGACTAATATGGAGGAAAGTATGGGTTATATTGATATCAATATAGAAAGGATTTCTAAGCTCTTACAAAATCCAAAGGAAAATATTCCTAAAGGTGATGATATGTCCTGGGCTACGCAAGAAGATATAAAAAGTGTCCATGTTGGGCAAGATTTCATTAATAAGAATTATTCAAGAGGATTTGATTCTAATAATGGAATTAATTAGGGACGGTCCCCAAGGGGTGTCCAACTCCCCAAGATTGACATGAGGAAGTTTGATGGCAAGGACCCCATAACATGGATATTCCAGATGGAGCAATTCTTTGATATACACCAAGTTCCTAATTTCGAAAAGGTACCTATTGCATCTTTACCATTAGAACCCGAGTAGTTTGTGTAGTACCAATGGCTTTGTGAATGCAAAAATAACTCCTTTATCTCTTGGTTCATTTTTACAAAAGAGTTGATATCATATCGTGGCGATGTTAAGAGAAATTCCTTATTAAATTACGCAATTAACAAATTTAAGGGAAAAAGGGACTAATAAGCAAGCACATTCAACAATTTCAAAAGATGAGTCTCAGAGTGGAGGGCATACCAGATGATAACTTGTTGGATCTCTTTATCAGAACCTTGAAGGATAACATCCAACACAAGGTGTGCCTCTTCAAACCCACATCCTTAGAATGTTTTCATGTTGGCAAGGAAGGTTGAAATTAAAAATATCGCAATGACTACTAAAAGGGTCACCTCCAACACATATAGAGAGAATAATGTTCCTTCTTCTAACAAACCTCTTAGGTTGACACCTCAACAATTGGATGAAATTGAGAAAAAGGTTTGTGCTTTAATTGTGATAGCAAGTATTTTAAGTGACGTAATTCTGGTGAGAATAAATTATTCTACACTGATTGTGAAGAGGAAGAAGAAAAAGAACAAGAACCATCTCGAGATGAAAAAATAGAAAAGATTAGTTCCAAAGAGATTACTCCCACCATATCTTGCCATGGACTAGCTAGAGTTATCACTCCTCAAACTCTAAATTTCAAAGGATATATAAAAACTAAAAAGGTAATAGTGTTTATTGATTTTGGTAGTACTCATATTTTCATTCATTGTAAATTAGTCGAAGTTCTTGTTGATGTATATGTACCTTCGAAATGTATTTCATATATATATTTATTGTACTCCTATAGAGATGTATTATTCCTCTATATGGAAGTGTTTGTATTCCTATGGAGATGTTATTATTCATCTATACGGAAGTGTCGTCATTTATATTGTAAGTGTCGTAACTTATACTTGATGGGATATTAGACCACCTTGTTGGGGTCGGCCCTGAATAAGTCATGTGGGTCGAATGGTTATTAGACCACCCTATTGGGGGTCGGCCATGTGGGTCAAAGGGTTATTAGAACACCCTATTAGGTGTCGGCCCAGTCAGCATTGTGTTATGTGGTTAAGTTGAGGCCGACCTAGTAAAGGTTATTATGCAAGTCAAGTCAAGTATAAATAGAGTGCGGGAGGCACTCTATTTCATCATTCTATTCTCTCTCACACTCTCGGGAGAGTGGCGAACTTGTGGAGGAGGAGAAGCTGTTGCTAGGAGATGTCGATCTCTTATGCTTAGGTTGTATCATTGCTCTATCTATCTCTGAGGAAGTTATTGGGGTTTTTCACCTTTATGGTTTTCCCCAAGTAAACTCTGTGTCTCTTGTGTGCTTGAATTATTGTGTCCATGATTGATATGCTGTAGATATACTGTACATGTTGTTCTCTCAGTTAAGATCCTAGATTAGATTGAAGTAAATTATGAAAAATTAACATGGTATCAAAGCTATCCTGAAAGAAGGCATGGTATGGCATGTATGACACTTGTTGCACTTGTGATGCTTGTGATTGATATAGAAAAAACCAGGCATCGTAGTACTTTCGCTATAAATCCATTTTGGTGAAGTTTTCGGATCTGAAACTTCTATAGGTCTAATATCATATCCCCATGTACCTTGTTTCCAAAGGAAAACTTCTAGTTCATTGTACGTTTTGTTTTATTATCTATACAATCTAGGGTTTCTGCCTATTCCAAATCTGAGTCATAAACAGGTGACCTAGGAAAAAAGGTCATAACTTGGGCTAGGAAGATTCAAATGAAATTTCATAAAAATTGACAGGTATTGAACGGACTTTAATTTCTCAGGTAACGTTTTTAGAGGCCGAAAATGAACCAGTGACACGTGGTATGCTGTACAACTTCACTCTCCTGTTTTATCCCATAAACAAGTCACGTTACGACACTTGGAATAACTCTCTCTCAGAGAATCCATTTGATGGAAGACCTATGGGGTTGGAAAGATGATAGGTCGGGATATCTCAAGAAAATTGTTCAGAACCTGTGGATCGAAAACTTTGGAGTTACACCAAAAACAATCAGGTAAATATTTCTGTCAAAACATAATTATTTTTTAGCACCTTCATTCATGGCTTCCGGAATTTAGGGTTTCGGAGAAAGTTGGAATTTTTCTAATCGGAGACTATGTTTGAAGGATACTCATCAAAATCGAAATTTAGAGACCAAGATAAGAATTTTTGGTTGGGAAGAACGCTGGGCTTGATCAGACCCTAGTTCGGGACTTTGAACGAAAAAGTGGAAAATTAGGGCTTCTGCAAAAATGGAAATTTTTGAAATCTGTCACCACGGATGGAAGCTACTCAGAAAATAAGAAGCTTAGAGATTTCGATCGAACCTTTTGATTGGGCAGAAGGGTGGGATTTATCAAACCCTAGTTCGGAGTCATGTTTAGTGAATCTAAAAGTTTCAAAGGCAAATTTGAGGGGTGAAACTTTGCAATTTTCAAATTCTGAGTATACCAGGTTGATTAGCTCATCAAGGTGCATATTTCTATCCTTTTAAAAGTTTGAAATTCAAAGTTTTAATTTTTAGGGTTTCTCTGACAAACCCTAATCCAGCTCTAGATCCAGTTCCTGCAAATCAAGTGGATTGGGTTAATCCTAGAAGAAAATGGATTGGTCACCTGCATAAGTGAAGAAGTTCCTATTTTAGAGGGAGAAGAGGCTAAGGCCTTACATAAGAAGATTACAAGCAATCTCGACAGGTATGGCTTATAGGTATGTTTTGAATTCTGTTCATGGTTAAGTTTATGATATGTTTGTCTTCATATCATTACGGTTAGTACAATATTGATTAATTACTAGACTTGTCATATCACCTTGATAAAATTATGAATACATGATAGAAGATATTCATTTATTAAGGTTTTGACACTTATGATTGTACTAATGCATTGTGATGTTGTATGAGGTTTATGTTGTTCGCTAACATGAAAGGTACACCAAGAAAGACAAATCATGTTCTACTTCAAGAACATATGATCATGATGACATGAGGACAAAGATTCATCCATTGTCATGAATCACTTAGAAGATCTATTTGCGAGGTATGTATAACTTGGTTCTATAATGGTTAACCTATGAGATATGCAAGTTACTAGCACAAGTCGTTGAAGAGAACAAGAAGACATCATGTGGGTATGTTAGACATAACTAGATAACATACCAATCCAGGTATGTTTTTCCTATATCAAGTTAGAATCCTACCTTGTGTTAGGATCCGTTATATAAGTATACTTGGTATGATTGGTTATGTTTATTCATAATGTTAGAAATGTAAGTAATCAAGGGTTTATGCATTTTATGTCTCTTATCTTGATTGATGATTTAACTAACCAGAAGAGTCCTATGATCAAATAAGAATATGCATGAGTAAAAGAAGACTTCCCTGAAACCTTGAATACTAATGTTTATTATCTGTGTTTGAAATGATCATGACTATACATGTTTAAGATTATTGTGTTTTGATAGTATTAAGATTATACTAATGAATGTGTGATTATGTATGAGACCTCGAGGATAACACAATGATGATACTAATAAGCATGCATAGTGATTAAGGATAGATATAAGTTCAAGGACAGGTAATCCAGGAAGCAAAGATCAAGAGGGAGCACACTCCAGTTGTTCCTGCAAGGAAGCAAAGATCAAGAGGGAGCACACTCCAGTTGTTCCTACAAGGAAGCAAAGATCAAGAAGGAGCACACTCCAGTAGTTTCTGCAAGGATGCAGATATTCAGAGGGAGTTGACCACTTATCACATTAGAATGGAGTTGTAGAAAAGAAGCAAAGATTGAGAGGGAGTCAACCCAACAAACAAACAAATATAAGTATTTGAATTATCATTCCTTGCATATTTTATTATTTAAATAATACTGTTCAATAATTTATATACTCATGTTCCTAAAATTCAATTGTGTATTATGCATATTAGAATAGTTGCATTGATGAACAGTATACTGCTAATATACATGGGTAAGTGGCCTATGGCACTGTACAACATTCCATTGCTACTTATATAGAATGAAACCTCTTTGTTGACATGTTGGGAGTTGTGCACACTCTTAACAATGTTCTGGTAGAGATTGGAAGGCATCTAGAAAGTTACGGGATATGGATAAATGTTGTATTGAAGCATTGGCTAAGATAATTGCATGATTGTATGACATATTTCTTTATGTGTAAGAATTTGTTCTGAAAACTATGAGATGTTTTCTAATCATGCAATTTAACTTGTTGTGGAGGAAAGATCGTATAGCATCACCTACAAAAGAAGCAGCTCCAACATTTGTTCAGCAACAAAGTTATCTATTGAAAATATTGAAGTTCCCAGGATCTGGGAAGAATGCCATGATCGAGGAGTACTAGTCAATCATGAAGATGTTTGGGATGCAGTCCGAAGACCTGAAGGGGAGTCTGTAGTGACTTCCAAGAGGATCTATAAGATCAAGCATGTTGCAGGTGGTAGCAAAGATACTTTTGCTCCTGTAGCCAGATACACTTCCATTAGATCAGTACTTGCTCTGGCTACAATGATGAAGTGGAGTAGCCACTTGGTTCTGAGACACATGACAGGGAGCCATATATGTGCAGAACTTGGTATGGTTGGATAGACAGCTTTCTATCCAGTTTGGGATTTACCAAGAGTAAAGCGGATTCCAACCTTTACTACAAGGTTGAGGAAGGAAATCTAGTGATACTACTTTTGTATATGGATAACTTGTTTATTACAGGTGAAGATAGATTGATTGTCGACACGTAGCGGAAGCTTGCTGTCGAGTTCGAGATGAAGAACTTGTGGATGATGCACTATTTTCTAGGTATTGAGGTGTGGCAGAGTGCAGATGGAATCTTCCTTGGACAAGGGAAATATGCAGTAGAGATCCTAAAGAGGTTTGGGATGATGGACTGCAAGGCCATGGCCACACCTATGGCATCGAACCTGAAGCTTCTATGTGATGCTTCATCTGATCCGATTGATGTCTCTTTGTATCGTTAGATGATTGGGTCCTTGATGTACCTGACGAACACGAGACCAGATATTTGCTTTGCAGTGAACACATTCAGCCAGTTCCTGACAGATCCCAGAGGTGTTCACCTAGTTGTTGTAAAGCATATTCTGAGGCACCTGAAGGGTACAGTTGATTATGGGCTCAAGTATGAAGCGAATCAAAAGCTTAACCTACAGGGTTATGTTGATTCAGATTGGGCAGGTAGTGCTGCAGATAGGAAGAGCACATCTGGGTGCTGCTTCAGTATGGGATCAGGTGTGATCTCTTGGTTTAACAGGAAGAATTCCTGTGTAGCACTGAGTATAGTCAAGGAAGAGTATGTTGCAGTATGTTCGGCTAGTTGTGAGGCAGTATGGCTCCGGAAGCTACTGTTTGATTTATTTAATCTCCTGTTGGAGGCTACTGGTATCTTTTGTAACAACCAGAGTTGTGTGAAGCTATCTAAGAACCTGTTGTTCCATGATAGGTCGAAACACATTGAGACCAAATATCACTATATTAGGGATATGGTGCAGAGAGGAGCAGTAAAGCTCCTGTATATTGCGACGAATGAGCAGATTGCGGATATGTTGACGAAGCCACTAGCCAGAGTGAAGTTCGAGTACTTCAGAGAGAGGCTTGGTGTTCTTCAGATCGATGACACTTTGAGGAATAAGTGATGGAGACATTTGCTAAAGCAATTCTGAGCATGGTCGAAGGAGGGTCCTTCACATGGCTATGGATGTAAGCGCTGGATGATGAACATTAGGATGATGTTCTAGTTTCTGCTCTATATGATGAGGTAGATCATGTATTTGTATATGTATTAGGTGGATACTTGTATGATCAGGTAGATCATGTATTTGTATATGTATCAGGTGGATACTTGTATGATCAGGTAGATCATGTACTTATGTATGTATCAGGTGGATGCATTATGTATATCAGATGGATGCATTTGTATGATCAGGTAGATCATGTATGATGATATGTATCAGGTAGATACTTTGTATGCATCAAATGGATATACTATTTGATCAGGATGATCACAGATGACGAGCTTCAGGATGTTGCTCCAGATGATATGCATCAGGTTGATGCTATGATGATGATCAGGATGATCACATATGACGAGCTTCAGGATGTTGCTCCAGATGATACGCATCAGGTTGATGGTATGATGATGATCAGGTTGATCATGTGATGATGTACATCAGGATGATGTATGATGAGTATCGGTTTGATACTCAATGGCCGTGGATAGGTTGTGCATGTAGCATAAAAAAGACCCTTTAAAATTTGGACAGGTAGAGCGATGTGCTCGTAACATCTTGGGATGCTCTATTGAGATCCAGATAGGTAGAGTGGTGTGCTCGTAACATCCTGGGATGCTCTGAGTAGGTTTTGGGAAAGTTCAGATAGAAAAGATCCTTTAAAATCCAGACAGGTAGGGCAGTGTGCTCGTAATAGCCTCGGATGCTCTATCGAGATCCAGACAGGTAGATCGGTTTGCTCGTAACATCCTGGGATGCTCTGAGTAGGTTTTGTGAAGGTCAACATGTAAAAGAACCTATAGTCTACACTAGGTTTTGTTGACGCATGTAATCAGTCCTAGGTTCCACATTATGGCCACTGATGATGAAGACCTATAGGTGGTGGGCCTACATCCAGTATGAAAAAGGACTGGCTCTATAGAAATTCCTATGACGAGTAGATTCATAGATTGATTGAGATAGCAGGAGCAGTGACGATGACGATGACTCGATGACGATTATCCAGTGACGATGATCAAGAGAAGAAGACTTGTGCTAGAAGACCTATGTCGAGAAATACCTTCCTAGTTAAGAGGGAGTGTTGATGTATATGTAACTTTGGAATGTATTTCATATATATATTTATTTTACTCCTATAGAGATGTATTATTCCTCTATACGGAAGTGTCGTCATTTATATTGTAAGTGTCGTAACTTATACTTGATGGGTTATTAGACCACCTTGTTTGGGTTGGCCCTGTATAAGTCATGTGGATCCAAGGGTTATTAGACCACCCTATTGGGGGTCAGCCATGTGGTTCAAAGGGTTATTAGACCACCCTATTAGGTGTCGGCCCAGTCAGCATTGTGTTATGTGGTTAAGTTGAGGCCGACATAGTAAAGGTTATTAGGCAAGTCAAGTCAAGTATAAATAGAGTGCGGGAGGCACTCTATTTCATCATTCTATTTTCTCTCACACTATCGCGAGAGTGGTGCACTTGTGGAGGAGGAGAAGCTTCTTCTAGGACATGTCTATCTCTTATGCTTGGGTTGTATCATTGCTCTATCTATGTCTGAGGAAGTTATTGGGGTTTTTCACCTTTATGGTTTTACCCAACTAAACTTTGTGTCTCTCATGTGCTTGAATTATTGTGTCCATGATTGATATGCTGTAGATATGTTGTACATGTTGTTCACTTAGTTAAGATCCTAGATCAGATTGAAGTAAATTCTGAAAAATTAACAGCTCTCAATTGCTTTGTATATCATACACCATAGTTTCAAGTAATGATTGCAGATGGAGGAACTATCAATTGCACTCGAAAATTCCATAATATCATTCTTACGATGGGGGAATATGTATTGAATAGTCCAATGATTGATATCCCAATGGGTGGTTCTAATGTTGTATTAGGCGTCCACTGGTTACAATCATTGGGAACAATGGATTTTAATTTTCAAAACATTTTCATGAAATTTTCACGGGAAGTAAATTAATATGAGTTAAATAGTATCACATGGAAACCAAGCAAGGTGATAATTTCTAGTGGTACGAAAAAAGTATTGAAAAAGGGAAATCAATGTGTAATTGCACAATTATGCTCATTAGATGTTCAAACATCTAAGACTCCTATTTCCCCGGATATCCAAAGGGTCATTAATAAGCATTCCAAGTTATTTGAAGTTATTCCAAAAGTTCTTCCACCTATTCGAGATTTTGATCATGCTATTTAGTTAATTCCAGGAAATGTTCCCCCTAGCATCAGACCTTATAGACACCCCTATGGCCAGAAGAGTGAAATTGAGCATATGGTTAAAGAAATGTTAGAGGCTGACATAATTAGGCCTAGACAAAGTTCTTACTCCGCACCAATGGTAATAGTACACAATAAGGAGGGATCATGGCATATGTGTCTAGATTATAGAGAGCTGAACAATATCACCATTAAAGATAAGTTTCCCGTTCATGTCATTGATGAATTGTTAGATCAGTTACATGGAGCAATTTTCTTTAGAAAGTTGGATCTTTGTTCGGGGTATATTCATGTTAGAATGAAGGATGAGGAAATCCCAACAAAAACATTCATAACACATGAAGGTCATTATGAGTTTTTGGTCATGCAATTTGGTCTCACGAATGCTCCTTCCACATTTCAAGGTATGATGAATTCCATTTTCTATCCCTTCCTTAGAAAATTTTTGCTATTATTTATTGATGATATACCAATCTATAGGAATTACTGGGAAGAACATGTTCAACATGTTGACAGGGTGCTACATCTACTAAAGGAGCAACACCTCTATGAAAAACCTTCCAAATGTTCCTTCGGGGTAAAGGAGGTAGAATATCTGGGTCATATTGTATCTCATGAATGTGTCAAGGTAGACTCTAACAAAATTAAATCCATGATGGTCTGGCTGACTCCCAAAACATTGAATAATTTTCGAGGATTCTTATGGTTGACAAAATACTACCAGAAGTTTGTTCGTGACTATGAAAGAATAACATCCCCTCTAACAACATTATTGAATAAATAAGCATTTTCTTGGACTCCACAAGCAACTCAATATTTTGAAGAACTTAAAGAAACAATGTGCAAAGCTCCTCTTTTGGCCACACCAAAATTCACAAAAACCTTTATTGTGGAATGTGATGCCTCACGAAATGGCATTGGTGCTATTCTAATGCAAGAAGGATAACCCCTTTCTTTTGAAAGTCGACCAATAAATGGAAAGAACTTACAAAAACCCATTTATGAGAAGGAAATGATGGAAATACTACATCCACTTAAGCAATGGAATCCTTACCTAATAGGTAGGCACTTCAAGGTCAAAACATACCATGATAGTCTTAAATACTTCTTGGAACAGAGACTATCTTCGGAAGAGAAACAAAAATGGGTAACCAAGATGTTGGGATATAACTTTGAAATCATCTATAAAAAAGGGAAACAAAATGTGGTGGCCGATGCACTCTCCGGAAAATATGAGGATTTTGGGGCATTAATTTGTGTTATTTCCATTACACAACCTATCGATTGGGTGGTAGCTACAAGGGAAGAATGGAAAAATGACATATATGTTTGGACAATAATACAAAATCTACAGAAGGATACCAGTTTATCAAATATTTTTGCATGGAAAAATGATTCACTATGGTATAAGGACCACTTATATCTATGCAAGAACTACTAACTCAAATAAAAGTCCTTTTGAAATTACACACCTCTCCTATAGGTGGGAACTCAGGATTATTAAAAACCTACCACAACACCAAGAAGGAATTTTTATGGGAAGGTCTTAAATATGATGTTTAAAAGTTCATGGAAAACTATTTTCACTGGTAAGATCCAATTATAAGTGATTGAGATCCAATTTTCACTGGCAAATTTTGGATTGAATTATTTTCTTGTTTGGGTACCCAGTTGGCTCATAATTCATCTTACCATCCTCAATCTAATGGGAAAATTGAAATAGTGAATAAATGTTTGGAAGGTTATATTTGTTGCTTTGCATCTGATAAAAAAACACAATGGGTAACATGGTTGTCCTTGGTAGAATGGTGGTAAAATAATTCCTTCCATACATCATAAAAAATGTCTCCATTCATGGCACTTTATGGACACCATCCTCCATCTATCAAATCTCCCTTAACAGGAAATTCTAAATTTCAAGCCGTGCAAGATTACATAGAGCACCAACAAGAAGTTCTCTAAATAATAAAGGACAAACTGGCTATGTTACAAAATAGGATGAAACAACAAGCAAATCAACATCGTAGTGAAATAATTTTTGAAGAAGAGGATTTGGTATTTATGAGGCTACAACCTTACAAATAGATGTCCCTCAAGCAATTAAATAATGAAAATAAATTAGCGCCCAAGTACTATGGTCCTATGAGTCTATGAGTGTTGAGGACAAAACTCATTTTCTCTTAGAGTGTCCCACTTATAGCCACATTAGATCTCAATTTCATAATATTTGTTTTGATACAAACCTTTATAACCTCCTAAATTGCCAAGACTATAGTGAGCTAGGAAAACGTCTCTCCAAATGTTTTGAGCATAGGAATACAATTTTAAAACAAACCTAATAATCCCCCTTTTCCAGCCTTATTAAGGTCTGATAGACCAATCTTGGTCTCAGGGGACGTTAATCATCATCATCATCATAAAGTGTTGCAGAAGATTGGTAGTATGGAATACAAATTGGAGCTCCCTTCATCTTCAAGGGTATATCCAATTTTCCATTTTTCTTTCTTAAAGAAGGTAATTGAAGACAAGATTCCCATTCAAACAATCCTACCGGAACTTTATCAAGAAGGAAAATTCATATTGGAACTTGAAAAAATCATAGATATAAGGACCAAACAGCTACATAATCGGGATGCTACAACCCTATCCGATTGTGAAGTTATGAAGCGAATCTGACTTCCATATTTGAGATAAAATGATAATATTATATTGATAGATGATTAATGATTACAAATGAAGCTTTCCTTTAGGCTTGAGCGTGTAAAATGAAAGGTTGCACCCTTTCATATAATAATTAACTAATTTAATGAATATTTTATTTTATATTTGTTACATTGCCACCCCCTTTAAAGGGATCTTTGTCCTCAAAGATGTATTTGCGGACATCATCTTTTATTCTTGATTTGTGTTGATGCTTGATTTGAGTTAAGTGATCTGGAATGGTCTCTCTATCTTGATGATGGCCTCGATCCTTCTTATGCTGCGACTCTTTCTCCTTGGGTGGAGAATTCCTTAGAACAATCCTAATTTGGGGAATGAATGAAAGTATTGCAGACAACACACATATAGTCACAAATGTTTTAAGAAAGAAGTGCATACACATAATTGAAGTAGATCATAATATGAACATAAGTTCAGTTGATGCATGAAGGTTCAAGTAAAGTGTGCAAAGTAGAGAAGTCCATTAGATGCATGATGAAAGAAAAACAACATAATCTAGTATGCATGTCATGATGAAGATGATTTGAGGCAAGTGCATTAAACTGAAAGGACGAATCATATGATGCATAGTTCATCGCAAATTGCCAGAAATAATATGGCACTTAAACTAATAATAAACATCTTAGTGAGTATGCAGTTCCATATGATACCGGTACAAAATATCAGAAAAACAAGCTATTGATATAAGCAAAGTAAAAGTTGATGAATGCATTTGTGCAACAACATACGACATAGTGAACCTTGGTGTAGACTGCAGGATCAGTTGAAGTAGCACATGGTTTATGAAGTGAGTCATCAACATAAGTGAAGTATTGAGTGGAATGAGATGTCAAGTGATGTATGCATGGTAGTGACAACAATACGACTCATACAATAGGTGCACACAGTAGAACGAACATCAGAAGATCAAAATTGTGTGCATGTTGGAAGTACTCCAAAGAAACATCTTATTTTGTATATCTGGGTGACAAAACAGGGCAAGGAGTATGGGTTCATAGCCTCCTTCCAGTTGGTGTTGGAGAACACAGGGAGTTAGTGCTTCCTTCAGGTCAGTTCCTCCTTTCAGTTGGTGCTGATAAACACAGGAAGTTGGTGCTTCCTTGAATGTATTATTTTCATTACAAAAGAGCATTCTGTGGTTTTCTCATGTTTGGGTTTCAATGTCAAAAATTACGTGTGTCCTGTGTTCTTTGTTTTGGTGCATGTTTGGATGAATGTTTATTTATGATGGATGCATAATTGAACATCAATATTAAGTTCAGAACAATCTATTAAAGAAGTTAAAAAATGTTCATAACTGCGCTAATACTGATTCACCCCCCCTTTGAGTATTAAATAGAATCCAACAATACTTGTGTTGGGACATATGTATATAACTATAGTCTGACTTTGCGCAAACTTCTTGCACACGTTTGGTGGGACTTGCTGATACTTGAGCACATATTTTCTATATACTCCTTCAAACTGGCATTAAGACCTCTTGTGCATGTTTGGTGGGGCTTGTTGAGACTTGCGCACACATTTTTCTATATAATTCTTCAAACTTGAATTAAGACTCCAATTCCATCACCAAGTTCTACAATCTCTTTGATATCAATGACAACACCATGCTCACCATTCCAAAGTGCTGACCCTTTTGCAACCCCAATGTGCAATCACTGCCATTACTGCAGTTCCCCAACTTAGTGCACTACTGCACGCATGTGAACTTTCATGTCGATGTTCCATCTCCTATGACCTGTGGCTTCTCAAAATTGCCACACTTTTAAACACAAGTATTTTACATCATTGATGAAACCACAAAGTTCCAAACTTGAAGCACATTTATGCAAGTTCTGACATTCAACTTTGAATGCCAGTCTCCAAAACACACCTTTCTCAATGTTTGATCTGAGGGTTGGGTTTATTTAACTAGATACTGATGGATAATATTTAGCATCCATTCCTCCTTTTACAATTTACTAATGGTGTCTTACTCAGTAAAATTTATTCAATATGGTGAAGGAGAAATAATTACCTCCAACAATGAAATTTTGAGAAAAAATTAGTGACAATTTAGTCTATCTACCTGAAGAGCTAGGTTAATTCTAATTAAAACATAGTTTTAGGATTTCGTAATCACTTTCATGTGTCCAAAAAAGGAAATATGGAATTTTAGGTGCCCATGTTGGAAACAATGGGAATTTGGAATTTAAAGTGCTCATTTGGTTTTATAAGTTCCCCGGTAAAATTTGAAAACATTACCTACATGACTTGTATCATTGGTGTACTATGATTATTGCATCACTTTGTTTGTTTGTATTTATGAATATATATGTTATAGAGTGAAGTTCCCAATAATTTTAGGTGACCTCCTCAATTTTTCGTATAAAAGGTATCTCAAATTTGGCTATGAGTGCTATATATATAAGAAATAAGAAGATTATTTTTTTTAGGTTTCATCTTAACTTTTGAAAATTTTATTAGTAAAATAAATTTACATTATTTTAATAAATACAAATGTAAGGTCACATTGTCTTAACTTCATGTTCAATCTCTGATTTTTATTAGCGAAGAAGAAAACATGGGATTGAAAGATAAATAGGAAACTTGGAATGTTGCTTTATAGCATAGTGGAGGTGCTCAAAGAATAATCCTTTTTGGTTTGGATTTGCTCAAAGGAAACTTAGTTTTGTAGTTGGAAGAGGTAATGTACCCATCATACTCATTTTTTTTAAACCACGTCATGATATGACAAGATTGATAGAGAGAACGCTTACCTTCTCCCAAATGAGAAATTACCTCACTGTGGTCAATCTTGCTCATTATTTTCATAGCGAGATATCCATAGTCATGAACTTACCTTCGCCCAACTACATACTTACAATGTTGAGATAGATCAAGCAATGTAATTGCACCGAGTGAAACGAGGTGCTCTATAGCCCAGTATGGGGGAAATCCTGTAACGTTTGTCCATGTTTGTCCTTATAGTAGGCCATAATAAATAAAGTTTGTATTTAACATAATAATAAAAAACAATTAATATTATGTCGGCAATTAATAAAAGGACATGTATTTTCATTTGATTTAAATCCTAGGCTATAAAAGTTTGTCTTTATTATTGTCCACAATTAATTAAAATGTAAAAAAAAGTAAAATGTAATGGAAAGTATTTAATGAAAAGTAAACAATAAAATGTAATGAAAAGTAAAAAAGTAAAATGTATTCTTGGCCATTAATTAAAATGTGAAAAAAAAAGTAAAATTATGGAAAGTATTTAAAAAAAATCCATGTCCCGTCATAAAATAAAATATTATGAAAAGTAATTAAAAAATAGATGTTCCTTTATAAAATAAAAAAAATTAAAACCTAAAACCGGATCCAAGAGAGATTAAATTTCTTGAGTTTAAAAAAAGAAATACACCTCAATAAATTGGATGCCTCTCGGTGCTTGATAGATATGGGTTTAAGATGGATCTATGCTAGTTTGCTACAATTCTATTCATCGAATTTTCATTATTCAAGTCATTTTCAACTTGAAACTAAACAAATAATTTTCATATATATATATATCTATATATATATATATATCTATATATATATATCTATATATATATATATATATATTCAATCTTTACTTATATTTTACTACTTAACATCTCAAGGTTCTAGTCGGACTCGTTGGCCTACCTCAACAACATCCATATCCCATTTAATCGTTCAACTGAGGGGTTAACTTAATATCAGTTGTTTTCAATGACGGAATGGTGCATCAATTATTCATATAGCTCTACTACATGTGTCTGGCTTGCATGAATAGTGAAACATGAAAAAATACTTCCACTTGTGTCTTCAACAAAATTCATTTAACGACTTCTCATTTACATATATACATACATACATACATACACACACACACACACACACACACACACACACACACACACATATATACCCTTATGAACATAATATACTTATTTAAATTATTTTCCTATGCACTATATATAACTAGCACCCTATATCCTAACTTCAAATACATAATAACACTATCCCTACCCTAGGGCATTGTCCTAATCCATCGTGGTTGTCCACAAAGAGGGTCCAATGATTCTGTCCATGGCCGATTAAGAAACTATCAAACTTGGCTAGGATTGAGGAGGCATGTCTACTTGCAAGGAGAGAATGTTACCTTCTTTTTAATGGCATGATTATGGGTGTTTATATTGGTTTCCTGGACTAAGAAAAGCCACAAATCATGCCTTCCTCCATGCCCAAGGGAAACAATGTGCCCTCTTACAATTTGTTTTATGTGAGGTCAATTTCATGTTCAAGATTCATTTCTCCTTACACGTCGGGGCTCTGTCAATTTTATTTGTTATCAGAGAGATAACATTTGAGGGAGGGTTTTTTTTCTCCATATGATCATGTATCTTCTCCCCACTCCCACTGCTTGAGATTGATGCTAAGGAGAGGAGTATGGTCACGGGATCACCCGTGGTTACATCACCAGGGATGTGGGCGCACAAGTAGAGGACATGCCACAATGGAGCACCAAACCTCATGGAATTCAAAGGAAAGGCTTCATCAACACCAGAATCATGATTTGGCTAAGGTAATATCCATTCAACCAACATTTAATCTGTTCTTCTTTGCATGTGTGAATGGTAAAGTATCATGGTTATTGGTAGATACGTTTAGTATGGTTTTTTTTCCTCTATTATGATAGATCCATAGTTATGGCGGTGTTTAAATGTAGAATTTTTTTTATTTGTTAACATGGTCTTGGGTAGGGGGAATTGATCCCCATCTTGGATCTTCGATTTGAACTAGGGTCAATTCTCTTCTGCATATGGATTCACAATAGAACCATAGTGAAATTAGGGTAAGGAATTGGTTTTGAACAATGGTTTTCATTGATGTCAATTGATGTCAAAGAGGATTTAGTATTTTGTGTCAGTTTGAAGAAATATATGAAAGCCACTTTGAAGAAATATATCCAATTTGAATAAATATATACAATTTGAAGAAGTACATAAGGAATACATTCGGTAAATATGGTACATGCTCAAGTGCCAAGTCCTCCTAGTTGTGCCACTTCAAATTTATATTCCAAATACATGATTGGACAAGGTTCGGGAGTGAGCAAGGGGATTGAGAACAAGAAGTGGTTGAACATGTAAGCAATTCCCAAAAGTGCGCAAGACTCACCAATTAGAATAAGCACTCGATTTGTTGAAGCATGCACGGGTACCAAAATAAATTAGCTGTTGGAGAAGTCAAGTGCGCAAGTGCCACAAGCGATGGTACATCAAGGGCGAAAGACACACTAGGAAAAGTACCAAGTATGTGCAAGACCCATAAGAGATGACACCTCAATGGCGCAAAACATGACAAGTGGAAAAAGCATGAACCGCGAAGCAAGGAAGAAGGGAAGCCACAACCAACTTGTGGACATACCATACACTAGGAAAATTATAAATAAGAATCCAGGTTGGAGAGTTGAACTAAGATTGTGATCTCAAGACTGGAAGATACATATTTAGAAAGCTTCTTATCTAGGGGCATCAAGGGATCGTGGAACAAGAACAACATGAGCTAGCAGAGAACATAATTGTTGATAGTGTGCAGGATGGTGTAGTTTATCTCTGACATTTGTGTGAAGATAGAAATGCAGAACTGCAGATGATGCGTAAATGCGTGAGAACAAAATGACAATATCACAGACAGTACACTGACTTGAAGTATAACTAGCTATGCGCGAAGTGAATTACTTTATCTGGTGTGCTAAGATAAATTTGTTTCACAGTAAGGGATGTGCATTATGATAAGGATGATCTGAGACAAGTGCAAAGAATAGAAAGGCTGAATCAAAGATGATGCATACAAGGTCGCAGATTATCTATAGATGGTTACACCAAGACAAAAGGGTAATATCATAGAAGGTGGGTAGAATGATCTAATACTGAGGTTTCCAAGTTAAAATATGCATGTTCTTTGTATTGCGCATATGTGTGGATGAATGTTATTGTTTACGTGAGTGGATAATTTAAGTTCAATTTAAATCTGATTTGAAGTAAAAATTGTTCATAACTGCGTTAATACTGATTCACCCCCCTCTCAGTAGTAATAAGTTTCCAATAATTGGCCATAGAAACCACAATATCCATATGGTCCCATGATTGAAGAGATTGATCCATTTGTTGATGGAGTGGGTTGGATACGATCCCCATGGAAATACATTTTATGGTTTTTACTTTGAATCCGATGCTTGTGAACAATGATAGCTCTAGCTTTCCCTATAGTCCCTTTTTAAATTTATTGCTTGTGACTCAATTGGTTTAAATAGAGACCCAATTTTCTTATGAAGAGTCTCTATAATATTTCAATAGAAACATTACTTGTTGATACATGTACATTTTTTAGCGTCTGGTTGGCTCAACGCCATTGTAGTTTCCTTGGATCTCTTTAGATCTGAGAGGGTTTCTTCTTGTGTTTTCCAATTGTTTAGGGGTGACATTGATGCACAATCATATAACACACACACGCACACACACACACACACATATCAATTCAGGTAGTGAGGATTTGTACTTGTAGATAATCAAACCCCTTTATATTTGATTTATAATGTTCATGCATGGTTGTATATTTTACTCATAGTCACTACATAAAATTGTTATTAGACAATCTTGGTGTATATGGTTTATTGAGGTCTATGCATATGTATATGGTTGATTGAGGTCTTTTGTTGAGATGTTGCAATGTTAAATGTATGTTTTATTACTACTTTTATCTTATAGATACCTTATGGTATTTTAGTATGTAGTACAAATTCAGATTTGCATGTTGCATGCAGGTATCCTCAGACAGGAATCCCTTCATAAACCCAGGTAAGTGATGTATTTTAGTAACTAGTTTTAAATTATATTATGTGTTTATATGATTCTATCCTCGAAAATAATGATACATCCTTATGTAGGTTTATGTCCACTCTTCCAAGGAGTTGGTCGTGGGTCCAAGACTCCTCGACAAATACTTGACACTCATGTAAGTTGAGATATGTGTTGGTGCAACCCCATTGTCTTTAACATGACAATTATCTTAGAAGGAAGATTTTACTTTTATCTACTATGTATATTTACTCATATACAAACTTTAATAGATTGTTAACCAAACTGCATATTATTTTGGTAAATGACCATGTTTCCCAACTAGGGAGGTCATAGATCTAGGACAACTTCTATTTATTAGGATACTTATAAATATTGATATAATTAGTTGTATATCATTCTTAACTCTGCATTTGGGTAGAAATTATATCCTAGGAATTCTTTTTCTTTTCTTAGTGTCCCACTAAGGTTCTTTGATGGTCCCAATCCATCCGCGATTCCTGAGCTCCTAGGGGGATAAAACAAAGTCCCATATCATCTAGTCTAATGTGGGTTGATGAGGTCCACTAGTTTACCCATCTTGAGGTAGTGAACGAGTTGCAGAAACTTTAGGCATGTAGATACTAGACTATGTCTTCATTTTGTTTCATTTGTAGATCTAGTATATGTTTATTTCATTTATATTCATGCTTGTACATCTAGTTCTTTTATAGTTGTAGTAAACATATACATCATTAATGCTTAAGTTCTTGTTTCTCATTGTTATTTATAGTGCATTTTGTTTCCCAATGACATGGTTAGGTTCACACAAATTCTAACATTCATAACCATTAACATCTATACTAGATCAGATTCGTTATGCAACAATTAGAAGAATTAATAAAACCTATACAATTGTACTAGATTCAGCTGCCCAATGTAGCAACTAGCCTTAACCATATAAATATATAGTTGTACTAGATTTTGCTTCCCAATGCAACGACTAGGCTTAACCATATAAAAATACATAATACTAGATTCTATTACCAAATGGAGCATCTAGGCTTAACAACATAAAAATATAGTTGAAATGTTCTAGATATACTTAGAACGGTACATATATTTCATATCTCCTTAGATTGGTGCATGCATTGAAGATTTACTTAGATCAATTCATACTTTCCATATCTAATTGCAATAATATACATTACAAATTTACTTAGATCAGTTCATACTTTTTAGATCTACTTAGAATAATGCATGCATTGCAAATTTGCTTACTCTAATAATTTCCCAAACAAACTTTCCCACAATCAGTTTCAACATAGAAATAAATGCATGCATAGCCATAGCAATAAAATATTATAAATTATAATTTCATAGATCATAAAAACACAAAGGTCTAGAGCACAAAGGAGCTCAATTGTTCAAAGTAATTAGTAGCAATCTGCAACTAGTGTGGGGATTTCCCCGATCCACCGAACCATAGATCTGTTGGAAGCTTACAATCCTAGTTTTCCCACAGTTGCCTACAAGTTGAGTCCCGGTTTGTCTACGGATTGATTTTAGGATAATTTTCATCTCTTGATTCCTTTTAACTTGCTAATATCCATTCCAACTTAGGGTCCCTAGATATCAAATATTCTTTACTAGTATCCATGGTTCATTCTAGGTAGTACTCCTACGAAACCAATAGCTAGTACTATGACCTATACAGGAAATAATGGTATTAAATAGTACCCAGGTAGTCCTCCTACCAAATGGTACACGACACCTCAATGTTGACGCTCTATGTCCATAGATAATTTTCAGCCACAACTAAACTTGGATCATGATCCTCTTCTTGTAGATATCAAGAGGCTACTTGTTAACACACAATTTAATGCCCTCAGTAGTGTAGGATGGAAATATATTTTTATTTTCTCCCACAACATGAAGACATAGATCAATCACTAAAAGAGACACAATCTCTTAATTCAACCGCTACTTTCTGAAAGGAAATGTGTGAATGAAGAACCATGTATCCCACAAGGGAAAAATTCAATGATTGAATTGCCTATTAAAATATAATACCAAGTCTCCACAAACTTAAGGTGGAAGGAAAATAACATGGAATGTGTTTTGTGCATTAAATGCTCCATTATTCATGCTAAATGCCTAAAACTATGGAAATGAAGGTAAATGGAGGAAATTAAGTCAGGATTCTCATCCCATATTGAAAAGTTACCTCTCATCACTCAAATACTCAAGCTATAGAAAATCCATTTGAGGTGAGGTTTAAGGAGGACTGATTAAAGAGAAAAGTTACTACAGTGACATGGTGAGAGAGACTCTTTTGCGTCACACTTTTGGAGATCACAGGCTTGAAAGGAAAAGGAGGGAACCTAGAGTGAAGAAGGAGGAAGCATCTCATGATGAGGTTGTAAAATCTACTTTTATTTGAATGAATATGAACTGGTTGAATTGTCCACAAATGGCCTTGTTTATGAATTTGTAGAATGTTATATTTGTTTTTTGGTTTAAGTATCATATGGAATATTGTTTGTAGTATGGAGAAAACATCTTGTGTTCTATTTTTGTAGGTACTAAGAGAAGTATTCAGGAAAAACCAACATTTAAGAGAAAAAACCAAGCAAACGAAATCTCCAAAAGTATTCTCTAAAAGAGCAATATTCAAGAGGTATTCTCCTTTCTCCAACCCTAACTTAAACCCTTGAAAAAAATCATAGATCTATCCAGGATAATTTTTTTTAATAATCTTATACCGCTGACAACAAGATTCACCAACCCCTTGGTAAAGGAGAAGGATCTCATCCTAGCTATCTAGCTATGCTGCAAATCTTATACCTATCACTACTTTTATTCCCTTTCAACTTTCCATTTTTCTTATCATTACAGATTCATATTTTTATCTTTTCTCTTCAACTTGATTTATGGTTATTGCCCTAAATTTTCAGATTTTTCTTCTTGCATTCAGATTTCAAATTTTTGTTTTTCTTGTATTCCTTTCATTCTTCCACCAAGAGAATTAACCCCTTGGAATTCTCCCCCCCCCCTCTTTTGTAGAAGAGTCATTTACTATTCTTATTCAATTTATTAGGTGTTGAAACCTATGTAGGAGTTATATATTCTAGAAGTGTATTTTCATCTTCTTGTTTTCTCTCTTATTATTTACTTTATTTATTTTCTGTTTTATTTGGATTCGAGTTTAATTAAATTTCTATTTACCCTTCTTAATCTTCTTTATTTATTTTAGTTATTTCCTTATAGATATTAGGGATCCTCATTCATTGGTTATCCCCCACATCCTGAACGGAGGATAAAAGACCAAGTACATATTACCATCAACATAAGATTCCAATGTTTACAAAAATAGTAAGTTAGATATAGGGGTTTGCATTTTTGGGTATTACATCCCCCACTGAAACAACATTGTCCATGGAGTTAACAAAAATTCCCAACTCAGTCCTAGAACATAGATGGCTATGCATCTCACATTTTATCCTCCATCTCCTAGGTTGCTTCCTTAGGCTGAATGTACTCCTATTTTACTTTACCTGGGCGATGGTCCTATTTCAGAGCATAATTTCTTTCCTATATAGGATGCACAATGGTTTTGGTTTGAATTCCCATTTTGGTTCAACATGTATCACATGCCAATACACAACATGGTTAGTATCATGTATATACTTCTTTAATAATGATACATGAAATACATTATGTACTTTAACATTACTTGGTAGAGCTAATTGATAGGAAACATGTCCCTCTCTATCTAGGATTAGGAATGGTTCACAATATTGTGGAGCAATTTAAGAGCATATTCCTAGGTTGAGTGAACTTCTTTTTCCTTTAGTTTAAAGTATATGTGGTCTCCTATTTCATATTCTTGAGGTCATATGATCAAGTCTGCATAACGTTTATGCAGTCCTAAGCCATCTTTAAGTTCTACCTGACCTTGTTAACAACATTTCCTAGTTCCTTCAACATGTCGGGTCCAAGCATAAATTTGTCAACTAGGTTTTCCCAATTGATATGGATATTGCATTTCCTCCCATATATTACCTCGAAGAGACTCATCTTTGTTGACATTTGGTATGCATTATTATAGGAAAATTTTTCTAGGTGTAGGTAGCTTTCCTACTTTTTAGTATTGTCCATTACATACATCTGGAGCATATCTTCTAGAATATGGTTCATCCTCTAAGTTTGTCCATCAGTTTGAGGGTGGAAAGTCATTCTCATGTTCAACTAATTTCCCATACATGCAAACAAGTCCTTCCAAAAGTTCAATGTGAACATCACATCTATGTCTTAAATTATATGTTTAGGAATCCCATTTAGTATGAATATTTATTTTAAGAATATTTTTGCAATATTGATAGCCTTAAAAGTTGATTTGAGTATAATAAAGTGAGAATCCTTGCTTACTTTATCCACAATGTTCATAATTGAATTGTGTTGAGTCCTATATTTTTCCAATCAAGTGATGAAATCCATGGAAATGATCTCCCATTTCCATTTAGGAATGGGTAATGGCTACAAAAATTCAGTTGGATGCCTGTGCTCAATGTTTACTTGCTGTCATTTTAAACATCGATCTATGTACTCAACAATTTCATATGTCATCTTTGGACAAAAGTATTTCTCCTTACCATTGTGATCATTTTCTAATATCCTAGTTGTCTGAAATATGGTTGTTTATGAAACTCATCCATGATCGTTTCCTTCAATTCTAGTGTACTCCATACATAAAATCTTCCTTTGTACATAAGTATCCCATCATTAGTGAAAATGAAGTCTTCCTTTTGTTTTTCTATTGCATTTTTCTATAGACTTGACAATATTGTTTGGTAGTACTCATCTTATCCATAAGATGCTTTTACTTATTCTCTAAGATCAGTTTCATAAGTACTGATGTTAGTTAAATAGATCATTCGAGCACTCATTAGAGGAAATTTGAGGTATAAAATGGGCCTCCTAAGGAAAATAATAAAATAACAGTTAAATAATAAAATAATATTTATTAATTTTGGACGAAGAAATAAAAAACTATTTTTTTTGTTTGTATTTTCAACATATCTCTGTGTGTTTTTACTCAAATTTCAAGTGGGAGCACTCGTTGGATGCAGAACTAAATTCTGCATCCAAAGAGCATGCACATTGCATTCTTTTGATGCACCTCGCTTCCCCAAAAACAAGAAATACCTGAAAAAACGTGATGATGATGTCTGCATCCAACAAGTACCAACACCGCATACTTTTGACGGACCCCGCTACGCCAAAAACATGAAATACCTGAAAAATGTGATGATGATGTACCCACACTAAATACTTTTGGTGAACCCCGTTACCCCCAAAAAACAAGAAATACATGAAAAATTGTGATGAGACATCATCATCACATTTTTTCAAGTATTTCTTGTTTTGGGGGTAGCAGGGTCCATCAGAAATATGCAACGTGGGTACTCGTTGGATGTGGAATGAAATTTTGCATCCAACGAGTGCTCTTGCTCAAAATTTGAGTAAACAAACAAGAAGATATGTTGAAATTCGAACAAAAAAAATAGTTTTTTAATGACAAATATCTCAAGTCAACCATTATGGTTGACTCATTTTATTGAAATTCTATTGGTTCTTGAATTCCAAGTCATCAAGAATCTATGGCTGGCTCGTTTTCTTATAAGATGGCTTGTTTTCTTATAAGCCTCATTTTATACCCCAAATTTCCTCTAATGTCTGTTGAGAGCATTGACAACCTTGTTCTTCTTTGCTTTAATGTGTTGCATTTCAAATTTGTATTCACTTAGAAAGACCAACCATCTTGCTTGTGAGACATTTAGATTCTCTTGGTCAAATAGATACTTCAATCAAATATTATCTATCTTTAGCAGAAATATTTTTCCAATTAGTTGGTGCCTCCACATTTTGAGTGCGTGAATTATTGAATCCAATTCTAAGTCATGATTTGCATAATTCCTTTCATGTTATTTCATATTTCTAGACTCATGGAAAATCAAACAATTATTCTGCATTAGTACTCCTCCTATGCCTTCCTTGCATTCATCCATGCAAACCACAAAATCTCCATACAAATCTACAGCTGTTGAGATAGGAACAGTAGTCAACAATGATTTTAATGCCTTAAAACGTGACTTAGATTTCTCTGACCAAATTAATTTGGATTCCTTTTCCTTTAAGGAGGTTATGGGATGAGAAATATTAGAAAATTCTTTAATTAAATTGTGGTAGTAATCAACACGTCACATAAATGACTCGATATATGTCACATTCATAGGATCGGGACACTCTATAATGGATTTAATTTTATCTGGGTCCACCATGACCCCTTTCTCTGAAATTATGTGCCCCAAGTACTATATCTATTCTTGAAAGAATTCACACTTACTAAACTTCGCATAAAGTTGGTGTTCGCTAAAAATCAACATAATGATCCGCCACATACCCAAATTCTGAACATTTTATGTTGTCAAAAAAACATTATGTTTCATGTTATTGTAAAGTTTTATGTTTATTGACGATGTGGGGTCAAGGATGACTGTAATTAATTACTCTGAATATTTTATTATTTATAAATAAAAGAGGAGACACATATCCAAAGGAGACTGTTGAATGAATGTTCATTGAACCACTAGGAGAAATGGACTTGGGTGGAGATCAAACTGACACTTGGAAGCATCCTCAACTCACTTCTAGTTGTTGCAGGGAGAAAATTCCCTATTTTTATGGTCAGGTTCCCCAGGAAAGTGGAATTGAGCAGGTGGCTCATTAACTAAAGAAAACTGACCAAAGAACTAGGCATGCTTTATCTACCCATCGAATTCAGCTGGAGGCTATTCAGTTCTTACCTTGTGAAAATTTCTGAAAGAGAAAGACAAGAGAGCACAAGACATTCGATGAGGGGAAGGTTAGAAGTGACTGAGTGAGTTAAGACTGCATTCTGAACTAGTGTAGCCACATCATTGAGTTCAATATTGCTAAAGGCAGAAGTATTACTGTCAAGTACTACTGCTGAGTTGCAAAGGAATTTATTCCATTCTCCACACAGCATCTTTGTCCTGGTGGTTCAGTGAACAGGCTTGGAGGTACTAAGGTAAGTAACTTGGTTGTCTTCAGGAAAAAGGTTGGGTGGAACGGGATCCTTTGGTTGTTTGTCTCTTCTATAGTTATCAGGTTCTAATTGTGTTATCTTATTTACTTTCTGCCCAAATTATTTACTAAGGAAATGATTTTATTATGTTATTAGCATTCTATTACAATCTAGATATCTCTTAAACTGTTAGTAATGCTTTTAATTTTCTAAAATATTATCTATGCTGAAAATCCATGTATCTGTTAAGTATAAAATCGATTGAATAATTCTGAGTTTGCAAAATGATAAATGATAGAGTAGAAATACTTCTCTGTATTTTTCCACATACTTTATGTATCGTACTCTAGTACAAAGAAGTTCATTTAGGAATAGATTCGAAATATTGTATACCTTATAATAAATTTGTTTCATTTATGTATTTACATTTGGATAATCTTCTCTAAGAACAATGTTTTTATAATCCTACTATTTCGTGAAAGCATGATGTAAAACCTGCTCTTTCAACATTATAAACTAGATCAAGTTTCAATATCTTCTCATACAGTTATCACTATATAGTATCACATAGCATAGTAACAGAAGTAACATTTTACAAATCAATCTCTTGCTCATTTTTAAAACCTAAGTTCAACCATGGCATAAACCTTTTATACCAAAAATGAAATAACATATATTTAATTGTAGAAAACATTTCAAATAAAACGAATCTTTAGTCATTATAAACAATATAGTTTTATATATCACAAACCCTAATAGTATTGAAAATTCATAATACAGGATATTATAAACAAATCGAAGTTATAAATATTGCAGGAAAGCAATTAGAAACATGTATCTATTGTTAAGATTCAATATGCTAAGACAGAAAATAGCAGCATTACATTCCATTTCACAATAATAGCATATACAGGATCACTGAAGAAACAACAAGCACAGCATAAACACAAGAGACAGAGATTTATCCTGGGAAACCCTCATGGGGTAGAAAACCCAGCAAAGCTTCCTCAATATAGATGACCAGCAATATACAAAGATGAAACCCTGAGACATGATCTCCTCCTCCACAATAGCAGACCTCTCCTCCACAAGTGTGCTATCCTCAAGTGAGTGAATGTGTATAATGAGGAACACACCTCCTCTATTTATACACTACTCTGATATGTATTTTACACAAGTACATGTAGGCTCGTATTTAACCATTAGGTTAAATACCCCATTATAACTGACTGGGCCGACCCCTCTAGGGTGGTCTAATAACCCTTTGACCCACATAACACATACAGGGCCGACCCCCACTAGGGAAGTCTAATAACCCAAGTTACCACATTCCGACGGAGGAATAAAACATCTCCGGATATACAATAAGATCTTCACGGAGGAATGAATCATCTCCGGAATAATAAAGTACAAATATAATATTCTTTGAAGTTACAATATCTCAACACTCCCCCTTAACGAGAAGGATATTATAACAGCATCTGCACGAGCAAGGAGTCATCAACATCATACATGATACATCTATAAATCATTGGAAGCTTTCTCAACATCATCAGTAACTCAAACAGTTACTGGAATATCTTCAATACTGGAACATCAACATCTTCAGTACTGAGTCTTTATCTTCTGCAGCACTCAAACAGCTACAGCAACATCAATATCTGAATCCTCATGATTGTCAGCATCGCCATCACACGATCATCAGCATCGTCATCACATGATCAACAACATCGTCATCTCACTATCATCAACATCGTCATCACACGATCATCAACATCGTCATCTCATGATCATCAGTATCGTCATCACACGATCATTAGCATCGTCATCTTACGATCATCCGCATCGTTATCTCACAATTATCAGCATTGTCATATCATCTCGATCTACAGCATCTGGATCATCTCGATCTACAGCATCTGGATCATCACGATCTACAACATCTGGATCATCTCGATCTACAGCATCTATATCATCTCGATCTATAACATCTGGATCATCTCGATCTACAGCATCTGGATCATCTCATCTACACCATCTGGATCATCTCGATCTACACCATCTGGATCATCTCGATCTACACCATCTGGATCATCTCGATCTACACCATCTGGATCATCTCGATCTACACCATCTGGATCATCACGATCTACAGCATCTGGATCATCACGATCTACAGCATCTGGATCATCTCGATCTACAGCATAAGTATCCTCAACCATACAAGTACATTAATCAATACATGTATCATCAAAAGTATGTATTCTCACCAATACATCTATCATCAAAACATGTATTCTTACTAATACATATATCATCAAAAGCATGTATTCTCACTAATACATCTATCATCAAAAGCATGTATTCTCACTAATACATCTATCATCAAAAGCATGTATTCTTACTAATACATCTATCAATACAAGTATCCACACTGATACAAGTATACACAACAACAGCATACCCTGCAACACACATGATCCAATTACAGGATGGTCAATCCCTCTCACTTTAGGACATAGGTCCAAGGATGATACAATCTTGATCCACTTATGCGATGATCAATCCCTCTCAATTTAAGACATCTCTCATGTCTATGGATGATGCAATCCAGATCAACTTACAGGATGATCAATCCTTATCCTTTTAAGACACCTCACCATGTCTAAGGATGATGCAATCCCGAATCAACTTACAAGATGATTAGTCCTTATCACTTTAAGACACCTTACCATGTCTAGGGACGATGCAATCCCAATCTACTTACAGGATGATTAGTCCTTATCACTTTAAGACACCTCACCATGTCTAGGGATGATGCAATCCCAATCTACTTACAGGATGATTAGTCCTTATCACTTTAAGACACCTCACCATGTCTAGGGACGATGCAATCCCAATCTACTTACACGATGATTAGTCCTTATCACTTTAAGACACCTCACCATGTCTAGGGACGATGCAATCCCAATCTACTTACAGGATGATTAGTCCTTATCACTTTAAGACACTTCACCATGTCTAGGGACGATGCAATCCCAATCTACTTACAGGAGGATTAGTCCTTATCACTTTAAGACACTTCACCATGTCTAGGGACGATGCAATCCCAATCTACTTACAGGAGGATTAGTCCTTATCACTTTAACACACCTCACCATGTCTAGGGACGATGCAATCCCAATCTACTTACAGGATGATTAGTCCTTATCACTTTAAGACAAGTCTCATGTCTAGGGACGATGCAATCCCATCACGTACATTTTGAACCTAGTTCATGGACGATGCAGTCCTCACGTACATTTTGAACCCAGTTCATGGACGATGCAGTCCTCACGTACATTTTGAACCCAGTTCATGGACGATGCAGTCCTCACGTACATTTTGAACCCAGTTCATGGACGATGCAGTCCTCACGTACATTTTGAACCCAGTTCATGGACGATGCAGTCCTCACGTACATTTTGAACCCAGTTCATGGACGATGCAGTCCTCACGTACATTTTGAACCCAGTTCATGGACGATGCAGTCCTCACGTACATTTTGAACCCAGTTCATGGACGATGCAGTCCTCACGTACATTTTGAACCCAGTTCATGGACGATGCAGTCCTCACGTACATTTTGAACCCAGTTCATGGACGATGCAGTCCTCACGTACATTTTGAACTAGTGGTTCCGGGATGATGCAATCCCCATCACTTTATTCTCGAAGACCATACGTCTACAGATCAATTCAGGGACCAAGGTCCGGGGATGATACAATCCCCACTTCTCGGAGACCTTACGTCTACGGCTCTCTTTAGGACTGAAAGTCCAGGGATGATCCAATCCCCTCAACTGTCCACTAAGGACTTCATTCTCGGAGACCTCACGTCTACGGCTCTCTTTAGGACTGAAAGTCCAGGGATGATCCAATCCCCTCAACTGTCCACTAAGGACTTCATTCTCGGAGACCTCACGTCTACGGCTCTCTTTAGGACTGAAAGTCCAGGGATGATTCAATCCCCTCAACTGTCCACTAAGGACTTCATTCTCGGAGACCTCACGTCTACGGCTCTCTTTAGGACTGAAAGTCCAGGGATGATCCAATCCCCTCAACTATCCACTAAGGACTTCATTCTCGGAGACCTCACGTCTACGGCTCTCTTTAGGACTGAAAGTCCATGGATGATCCAATCCCCTCAACTGTCCACTAAGGACTTCATTCTCGGAGACCTCACGTCTACGGCTCTCTTTAGGACTGAAAGTCCAGGGATGAACCAATCCCCTCAACTGTCCACTAAGGACTTCATTTTCGGAGACCATACGTCTACGGATCTATTCAGGGACCGAAGTCCAGGGATGATACAATCCCTACCTGTCCACTAAGGACTTCATTTTCGGAGACCATACGTCTACGGCTCACTTTAGAACATGTGTTCAAGGATGATACAATCCCCACATGTATTCTCATCAATATACTATCGATCCTGGGAACCCATACAGAACCTGATTCACACTTCTTCTTTAATTGCACCATTAAGAGAATGGTCTTGTCTAGCCACTTGGAGCAAACATCTCATCATGATTCTCTTCCTCTTTCTAAGAGAATCTTCTAGCCACAAGCCTTCTATATTTTGTTTGATTTGTAAATCTTCTTGTTGAACATCCATCACTTGTTCGGTGTTCATTATTCTTAATGATCTTTCCTACAAAACAAAATTAAGTACATGATTAGTAATCCTTCATAATCATGAAATCATGATAACCTATTATGCATACAGATATCATTTACATAGTTATGCAACTATCTTGACCAATACTTTGGCACAACACTTTCCCATATCCTGTATGCATACAGTGGCTATCTAGATGCCTTCCATCTCTACCAGAACATACTATCGAGAGTGTGCACAGCTCTCAGCATGTCAGCAAAGAGGTTTCATTCTAGACAAGCAACAATGGAATGTTTGTCCAACTTACTAATCATATGCATATTAGTAGTATAATGTTCAATGCTCTATGAATGTTTGCACTCAGCATGATATGTTCTAGGAATACAAATATGCATACAAGAAATATCATTTACTATTTCAAATAACAACTCAAATACTTATCTTTTATGTTTGTGTGGTTGCCTCCCGCTTGATCTTCTATATGTCCTTTGAACTTCTATTCATTCTGTACCACTGTGCATGCTCAAGTGTGCACTAGTGTCATCCTCATGATCTCATACACAAACATTCATTCATTAGTATATTCTCAAAACATTCTAATTCTAAATAATCTTGAATATGTATAGTCATGATCATTAGTATTCAAGATTTCAGGGAAGTCTTCTTTTACTCATGCATATCATCAATCAAGATAAAATATATAATATGCATAATCCCTTGATTACTAACTTTATGAATAAGCATAACCAATCATTCCAAGTATACTTATATAAGGGATCCTAACAGAAGGTAAGATTCATGGGAAACATACCTGGATTAGTATACCTACTTGGTTATGTACAATATACCTAAACAATCTCTTCAATGATTTAGAGATCCTGAGCTAGAACCTGCATGTCTCATAGGTTAAGCATAATATAACAAAGTCATACATACCTCGTAAGTAGAAGAAAGATTATGGATGAGTCTTTTTCTTCATGTTTTCATGGTCATGGAGCCTGATTTGTCTTTTGAGATGTACCTGTGTCTTGTTAGCAGACAACATCAACCTCACACAACATCATAATGCATTAGTACAATCATAAGTGTCAACACCCTAACCAATGAATATCTTCTATGATGCATTCATAATTTTGTCAAGGTGATACAACAAATCTAAAATCAAGATTGTACTAACCGTAATAACATGAAGACAAACATACCATAAACTTAATCATGAACAAATCTCAAAACATACCTCGATGAGTCATACCTGTCGAGATCGCTTGTAATCTCCTTATGTAAAGCCTTAGCCTCATCTCCTTTTGAAACAGGAACTCCTTCACTTATGCAGGTGACCAATCCATCTTCTTCTAGGATTAGCCCTATCAACTTGATTTGCAAGAACTGGACCTGGAGCTGGATATGGGTTTGTCAGAGAAACCCAAAAATTCAAACTTTGAATTTCAAACTTCCGAAAGGATAGAAATATGCGCCTTGATGAGCTGATCAAACTGATATATTCAGAATTTGAAAACTGCAAAGTTTCACTCCTCAATTTTGCCTTTGAATCTCCCGGATTCACTGGACGTGACCCTGAACTGGGGTTTGGTGAATCCCACTCTTCTTCCCAATCAAAATGTTTGATCCAAAGCTCTAAGCTTCTATTTTTCTGAGGAGCTTCCAGCCATGGTCATAGATTTCAAAAAATTCCCATTTTTACAGAAGCCCTAATTTTCCACTTTTCTGATCAAAGTCCCGAACTAGGGTCTAATCAAACCCGACCTTCTGCCCAACCAAAAATTCTGATCTTGGTCTCTAAATTTCTATTTTGATGAGTAGCATCCAGCCGTGGTCTCCGATTACAAAAATTCCAACTTTCTCCAAAGCCCTAAATTCCGGAAGCCATGAATGAAGGTACCAAAAAATAATTCTGTTTTGACAGAAATATGTACCTGATTGTTTCTAGTGTAACTCCAAAATTTTTGATCCACAGGGTATGAAAAGGTTTCCTGAGATAGCCTGATCTGTTATCTTTCCATCCTGACAGGTCTGACCTCAATTGGATTCTCTGAGAGAGAGTTATGCCAAATGTTGCAACATGACCTGTTTTGGGATAAAACAGAAGAGCGAAATTGTACGGCGTGCCACGTGTCACTGTTTTAACTTCGGCCTCTGAAAAAGTTTTCTGAGATATATCGGCCTGTTACCTTTCCATCCTGATAGGTCTGACCTCAATTGGACTCTCTGAGAGAGAGTTATTCCAAATGTTGCAACGTGACCTGTTTATGGGATAATACAGGAGAGCGCACTTGTACGGAGTGCCACGTGTCACTGGTTCAACTTCGGCCTCTGAAAAAGTTTTCTGAGATAGTACAGACTGTGTACTACCTTTCACTTTTTACGAAATTTCATTTGGAGCTTCCTATCCCAAGATATGACCTTTTTCCCAAGGTCACCTGATTTTGACTCAGATCTGGAAGAGGCAGAAACCCTATATTGTACAGATCATAAATCACAAATTACAATGAATTAGAGGTTGTCCTTTGGACACAAGGTACCTGAAGATTTAATATTCGTCCTGTAACAATTTCAGATACGAAAACTTCGCCAAAATGGATTTATAGCGAAAGTTCTACGATGACTGGTTTTTGCTATGTAAAACCCTAACCTTCAAATTGTCGTAACTAAGCAAGTGTCTTTAGTGCCATACCTTGTCTTCCTTCAGGTTAGCTCTGATACCATGTTAAGATTCAATATGCTAAGACAGAAAATAGCAGCATTACATTCCATTTCACAATAATAGCATATACAGGATCACTGAAGAAACAACAAGCACAGCATAAACACAAGAGACAGAGATTTATCCTGGGAAACCCTCATGGGGTAGAAAACCCAGCAAAGCTTCCTCAATATAGATGACCAGCAATATACAAAGATGAAACCCTGAGACATGATCTCCTCCTCCACAATAGCAGACCTCTCCTCCACAAGTGTGCTATCCTCAAGTGAGTGAATGTGTATAATGAGGAACACACCTCCTCTATTTATACACTACTCTGATATGTATTTTACACAAGTACATGTAGGCTCGTATTTAACCATTAGGTTAAATACCCCATTATAACTGACTGGGCCGACCCCTCTAGGGTGGTCTAATAACCCTTTGACCCACATAACACATACAGGGCCGACCCCCACTAGGGAAGTCTAATAACCCAAGTTACCACATTCCGACGGAGGAATAAAACATCTCCGGATATACAATAAGATCTTCACGGAGGAATGAATCATCTCCGGAATAATAAAGTACAAATATAATATTCTTTGAAGTTACAATATCTCAACATCTATTTTCCTTTATCACGCCTTTTGTAACATGTAATTTCACCGTAGGTTAACCACTGAACATTTACACAGGGATCTTCAAACATATTGTTTCATAACGCACTTTAAACAGAACTATAAATTATTTTAACCATTAAAATATACTAAGCAACTAGTAACTCCAAAGAGGCTATTAACCATTCCCGGGTTGATAACTCTGTTCATAATTCATTACTAATAATACCGTAAAAATCATTGCATTCTTTTCCAAACGAGAACATCATACAAGACTAGGGTTCGATACCTGTAAAAGTGCACCCAAACAACCCATGCTTTCATAATTATAAACATGACCTTTGCAAGTTTTCAAAAAGTACAAGTGTGCAGGTTTCGAGTCTCGACTCACTCTAAAAGCACCATAATAATTATAAACTATCAAATAAATCTTTACTATATAAGAGGTTCGGGGTTCAAAACCCTTTAGTGTTTCCACAAGCAAATCTTAAACTTGGTAAGCAGTTATAGTAGGGTTTTTAAACCAGCCGTACGACCAAGGTTGGAAAAAACTCTTAAAAAAAATTAGACATCACAACCATTTGCCAACAGAAACGCGCCTTTCCCTAAAACATGAGTAACTAGAATCAAAATCTTTTCATTCAAAAATAACGAAAATGAAGAGAGGGAACTCTCTGAATTATGTAGTTCAAACTATATTTTAACCTTGCAAGATACACATATAATTATCCATAAAAATTTATACAGGAAGCGTTGAGAAACCAATGCAAGTCAAGGTCGAGGGTTCAACCCTCCCTATACCAAAATGCCATACGGCTTATAAAATTTAGAACCGACTATAAAACCAATGTATATTTTGAAACTGAAATATCAGCTAACATAACTAAGACCTACATCAGTGCCAAGCTTCACCTTAATCTTCCAAGTGAAAATAGATGCCCATAGGGAGTCACGGAGGCTTACCAAAGCCAAAGAAGCTCTTATCCTTTCAGGCCAACCTTAAAACCAAATGCCGAGGAAGTGACCTGTCAAGGACATTAACAAAGCGACTGTTTAAATATTAAAAGTAACTCATACATTATAATTTAAAACAATTTTAATGTTAAAATACTTAGCAAACACAAAGGGTCGATTTGACTGTACCTGTAACTCATCAGTTCGCCTGAGCATTGTCTTCCTTGAACGTATCTAGTGGCTAAACTATCAGCATCAACACTGGTGGTGAAAGAGTTCAACATCGAACCGTATAAGAGTTAAAAACTTTGCAAAGAACTCGGATTCATATAACCTACAATTGACAACTTACAGGAAGTAAGGTCACGGTATCGAGCCCTGGGAGGAACTGCCAGCTTCGTTTACAAACTCTAATAACTCGAGAGCCCATCGGCCTCGCCTCCCACATTCAGTGCAAAATGAATGTCTAGGTTAACGTGTCATCGAGGTAGTTCAAAACCCAGCTAGGGTTTAACAAAAAGACCAAGATATTCATGTGAAGCCCTGCCACGAGGATTGCCAATGGGAATTCCACCCAAAACACAATTAACAACCTTTAAATGCTATAGCTACCAGATGCACATTTCTTGCCAACGCAGAGATCCACTGAGGATTAAATTTATGGTCTTCAACGTATAATATGTTATGCATATAGTCAAGCATATAGTGTATAGTTCCACTTAGAGCATTCGAAGAGCCATACTATGCATATAGCATAAGGTTTAGGTGTTTTTAGTTTATAACAGCTAGCAATAGTATAGATGCATTAAAGTTTATAGCATCTAGAATTATTTATAACACATACGTTAGCACATGGTACAAAACCTTTAGTGTAGGGTTTGTTCATGTATAAAAGCTATAGTTGAATTTTAAATACATTAATCCATGACTTAATACAAATAAAACAAAAATGGCATAAGCATGATCTTGAATATGAAGTTTAAATGATATGGAAAATATAAGTAAATATACAAGACGATAATGAATTACGTATATTATTATTTTCAAATTATATAAAAATATAGGTGACATTATATTAAATAAACCTTTAAAATTGATGATTGAAGCTAAGGTAGATCTCACCCTTGAACAAGTTAATTTCTTTATACATTTTAATATCGGGGGCTAATTGAAGTTTAAGCAAAGTCTTTTTCACATACATCAATAATGATTCGGTCAGTAATCTTGCTCTTACCTGTGATCTGCGACAGAAGTTTAAGAGCGTAGCTGAATAGCTAAGTAAGCCTCGGGGTGCTTATAGGACCCCCTTCATCAAAAAGAAAATCAAACAATTAGTACTTATAAATAAAACAATACCGTAGTTTATTGATGATATTCATACATTTAAAGAAGTAAACATAAGTACTCATAAAACAAACATAGTAGTTAAAACGTCCGACAGTACGTGGTATCATAAATACATGCATTTAATCATTCACAGGCAATAGAGACATTACGACAAATATAGCATGTAATTGACGTAACATGTTTATAAGCCATGACTTAATACAGGGTTTGTTCATGTATAAAATCTATAGTAGAAATTTAAATACATTAAGCCATGACTTAATACAAATAAAACAAAAATGGCATAAGCATGATCTTGAATATGAAGTTTAAACACTGTGGAAAATATAAGTAAATATACAAGATGATAATGAATTATGTATATTATGCTTTTTAAACTATATAAGAATATAGGTGACATTATATTAAATAAACCTTTAAAATTGATGATCGAAGCTAAGGTAGATCTCACCCTTGAACTAGTTAAGTTATTTATACATTTTAATATCGGGGGCTAATTGAAGTTTAAGCAAAGTCTTTTTGACATACATCAATAATGCTTCGGTCAGTAATCTTGCTCTTACCTGTGATCTGCGACATAAGTTTAAGAGCGATAGCTAAATAGCTAAGTAAGCCTCAGGGTGCCCATAGGACCCCCTTCATCAAAAAGAAAATCAAATAGTTAGTACTTATAAATAAAACAGTACCATAGTTAATTGACGATGTTCATACATTTAAAGAAGTAAACATAAGTATTCATAAAAAAACATAGTAGTTAAAACATCCGAAAGTGCATGGTATCATAAATACATGCATTTAATCATTCACAAGCAGTAGAGACATTATGAAAAATATAGCATGTAATTGACGTAACATGTTTATAACATTAACGACTATTGAAGAAGGTGTCATCATAATACAAAATCAGGCTGGCATTTAATTAAGCAAATCATCATTAATTAATGTTCCGCATAACGAATGTAAGCATTTAATGCTACTTAGAAATTTTTAATTTTTTGTGAAATTTGGGGATGTTACATGTATCAGAGTGCAAGTTCAAATACTAGGCTTGAAGTGGCTCACTCAGGCAAATAAAAATTTAGAACATAATTAAAAATTACTGATTTTTATTTTATTTTGTTTATGTTCATCATTTTTTAAATTTAGTCATCAGGTATGGGAGGAGTAGAAGAGTCAGCTGAGGATAGGTCCAATAATAATGAACAAGGACACATTAATGCAGAAAAATTATTTGTTGAATTGAATGATAATTCATCAAAATTATTAAGGACAACAAAAGATTTAAAATTTGAAATAAAACTGTTAAGGAAGAAAACGAACGAATCCTAAAAGCTCAAGACGAGCTGAATCAAATTATGTTGGATAAATTTCATAATAACGATAAAGATAAAATAACTGAACATAATTCTGAATCTGAAACTATGTCCTACCAACGTAAGGATAAAAAGTTAAGATTGACTAATTATGACACCAACTCATCTTCTGAATTTTATGAAAAAACACACACGAAAAAGTACAAGTATTCCAGTGATAGTAGTGAAAGTGACTGCTACACTAAAAAGAAGAAGAATACGCCTTACGAATAAATTTATGGAGAATTTAAGAAGATTAAACCACCAACTTTTAATGGAGAAACAGAAAAGAGTGATACAGCCGAAGCATGGTTATCCGGTATGAATAAGTATTTTCAAATTTAAAACTACTCAAGTCATTTAAAAACTAAAATGGCAATTTATAATCTGACTGGAAAAGCAGACATCTGGTGCCAATATCTAAAACATGTAAAAGGTTTAAAAGAGAAAAGTGTAAACTAGAGTAATTTTAAGAAATAGATTAAAAGAAAGTTTCTGTCATAACAGTATTATAAGGAACGAGCTAAAGAGTTTTATGAGTTATAGTTAGGTTCCATGGATATGAGGGAATTAAGTAGCAAGTTTTTAAATTTATTAACGTATGTGCCTTAAATCACGGAAGAAAAGCCTAAGGTACAAATATTTCTGAGCTATTTGCCCCCTCATATAAAGGACAAGATTTAGTATGATGGTCCTCGCACTCTTGAAGAGGCCATGAGAAAAGAAAATATCCTTTACGAATAGAATAAGAAAAGAGAAGGCATACCAAACTGGAAGGTAAAAAGGCCTAATAATTTTGAACAAAGGAAAAGCAATTTTCTTTTAATCGCAACCTTGGAAATAAAAACTCACGTAACTATTCTAAGATAAAATTTCAAGGGAATAATCCAACAAGTAATGTTCAGTCAAAATTTACAGCTGCAAGAAACAGTGATTCACCTAAAAATTTTGTTAAAAACAATGAACAGAAAGAACCTGTTAAATGTTGGGACTACCAGGGACCTCACTATGCATCAAACTGCCCACTCAGAAAGAGGACTGCCAACAAAATACACATAGTACAGGAGGAAGCTATTGTTGGTGACTTAGCGAGGGAAATGCCCAGAATCAATGTAGCCTTGGAAAACAGACATGCTAATCATCAAACTTCCATGGTTGAAGTAGAAGGTATGCTGAAAGATAAACCTATTTCTATTTTAATTGATCCAGGAGCAACTCTAAGCTATGTGTCACCTGATTTAGTTAAATGTTGCAATTTGAAAATAGACAAGTTTGATAAATCATGGTTGGTTCAATTAGCTAATGGAACAAAAAGAAAAGTGACTGATTATTTAAAGGAGTGTGAATTACTGATGAATCAGTTTAGGACTCATGTTAAGTTGAATGTGTTACCTTTAGGTTCTTAAGATGTTTTGATTGGAATGGATTGGTTAGAGAAGCATAGGGTAATGTTAAATTGTTTTGAAAATACTTTTACTTGTTTGAATGAAAAAGGTGAAACTATAACAGTAAAAGGAATTCCTAGAAAGACTTATGTTAGACAAATTTATGCTTTGCAAGTTAAAAAGGATGTTCGTAAATGGTGTAAGTTGTTTGCTGTAAATGTAATTAATGATGAACAATCAGCTAAGGAAGATAAGTTAGAATTGGAAGACATACCCATTCTAAAGGAATTTTCTAATGTATTCCCGAAAGCAATTCCAGGACTACCTCCGAAAAGGGAACTAGATTTCACCATTGATTTAGTACTGGGAGCGGTACCAAACTCAAAGGCTCCTTATAGAATGAACATTCTGGAGCTTAATGAACTTAAATCACAGCTTAAGGAACTGATTGATAAAAATTATGTCAGGCCCAATGTGTCTCTATGGGGAGCACTTGTAATTTTCGTTAAAAAGAAGGACAGAACTATGTGTTTATGCATAGATTACCATCAGTTAAATAAAATGACCATAAAAAACAGATATCTTTTTCCTCGCATTGATGATCTATTTGATCAACAACGCAATGCGAAGATATTTTGTAAGATAGACTTGAGGTCGGGGTACCATCAAGTCAGAATTAAAGATGAGGACATCTTTAAGACTGCTTTTAGAACCCGTTACGGGCACTATGAGTTCGTGGCTATGCCGTTTGGGTTAAACAACGCCCCAGCAGTTTTCATGTGTCACTACAAGATTTGAACCCAAAATCCGACGAGAAAATCCAATGACATCCGATGAAAAGGACTGCGTCGTCAAATTTCACCTTAAAATTTTCAAAATTTGATGATTTTTTTTTAAAATTGGTAGAAGGATCCATCGAATATCCGATGGCTATGTGGATATCTGACGAGATCCTTGGAATATCCGAAGACTATGTGGATATCTGACGAATCTGTGGATATCGGGCATCATATTAATCCCTAGCATGTCGGATCTCCGACATCATATTAAGCCCTGGGATGTCGGATATCCGACATCATATTAAGCCCGGGATGGACAGAAGATGTTGGATATCGGACATCAAATCTCCAACGGTAACTAAGTTCAAGGCGTTGGATATCTGATGGAAGGATGACTTTTAAAACTTATAAATATCAAAACATTCCGATATGTTTTCAATACAAGTGACGGTTTGCGGAAGTTTTTTTATTCGGCGGACTATTTTTCGTCGGATTGTTTTTCATTATTTCCATTTTTTTTGTGATTCAAGCGAGTGAAGTGTGGAGCTTCATTTTTTAAGATCGATAATCTTCATTCAACCTCTTTAAGAGAAAATGTCAACTAGCAATATTCCTGATCCAGACGAACAAAATCGACAATTACTTGCTAGATTGTGGGAAGGAGTTGAAAGAAGGGGTGATGGGAAATGCTATTGTCCATTATGTCAATGCAGGGGCTTTAAGAGGAGAATAATTTTGATCACAACAGCCACAAAACATTGTAGGGAGCATGGGCATGTTGAGGGGGGACATGAATACCATCCATTTGTAAGTTTTGCATTATATATGTTTTTATTTTGATTGCTTTTGTAAATTTATGTATTATTTTAAAAAAAAAATCTTATATCTATTGATCGTGGTTTCAATAGATGGAGACTAACATGGACAATTAATATTATTTTAATATTTAATATTTATTATAATATTTTGTTTTTTTGTGCATGTTGAATCTAGGGTATAGTAGAATAACTCATCTATTTGTTCGTTAGTGAGACTAACCCACTCACCAGGGAAAGCACTTAACTCTCTAGATTTGATACACTTTCCATCATGATAATAGAAATAACAACTATATTGGCATGTTGTAATTTCTATTATATTTTCTCTATAGAAACCATAGCAACGTTTATCTTACCTTAGTGGACAGTATGAGAAATTTTGGGTTATATTTGAGTAGCTTTTCTCAGTAATTGGGTCAATTATTATGTCTCTTGGATAGTTTGGATGCACCTATTTGACCAACAGTACAATTGGTCGTTGTTCTTTTCATCCCAACAATAAAAAATTTGTTACATTTTAAATGCATCACATAAATGTTTACATTTTGCATTTGAATTTCTTGTATTAAATTTTATCTACTGGTGGTTTCATGTAATTATAAAGGAAAGACATCCTACGACATATTGTCCGGAGGAAGTGTGTCCAGAACAAGTACCGGAGGAACATGGAGCTATGAATATTAATGGAGAACAAGTTAATGATCACATTGAAGAAGATGATCATATTGATAACATAGTTGAAGATGATGTTACAAATACTTTGATCCATGATTCATTTAATGTTGGAATGGATGATGATCATGATCATGAAAATGATGAACATTTTGATGATATTCATGATATACCTCTTCTTGATAAGGAATACGAACCCCTCTATGAGGGCTCCAAGACAAATCTTCTCTCTGCTATGTTTTTTATAAAGAACTTAAAGGTTATGAATGGTCTTTCAAACATATCAGTCACACAGATGTTAAGGTATGTAATATATTCCATCAAAAAATATATATATGATCGTGTATTTCATTGTTAATTCATATATAAGTCAAATTATTACGGATGAAATGTGTTTCTTTAATATTATTTCTATAATATATTAACTAGATTTTTATTTTAAAATTTGTTGTAGCATGATAGGTGAATATTTGTTACCACTGTCAAATATTTTACCTCACACATATCGAGATTTATCTTCCATGATGAAAGAAATAGGAATGTAGTATGAAGCAATTCATGCATGCCCTGATGACCATGTTCTATATTACAATCAGCATGAATTTGCAACAGAATTTCCTGAATGTCAAATCAGTAGATATCGCACAGATCAAGTAACTAAAAAGATGCCTTGCAAGGTTCTACGTTATATTCCCATTATTCCACGTTTGCAACGACTGTTCAGGTGAAAAAACATAGCACAGTTTATGGATTACCATGCATGAAATAAAAGTTAAGACGACATTATTCGGATTCCTGCAGATGGGTCTGCATTTAGAGATATGGAGAAAAAATGGCCTCACTTTAAAGAAGAACCTCATAATCTTAGGATTTCTTTGGCAGCAGATGGTGTCCGTCCATTTGCAGAGATGAGATCCCTTTACTCGGTGTGGCCTATTTTTGTTATCAACAACATTCTTCATCATCTTAGATAGACATTTGTCATCATAGTCTTCATCATCACCATCATCATCATCATCGTCGTCGTCACCATCTTCATCATCATCATCGTCACCATCTTCATCATCATCAGCATATTCATCATCATCGTCTTCATCATCACCATCATCTTCATCAGCATAATCATCATCGTCATCGCCATCATCATCATCATCATCATCATCATCATTGTCATCATCTTCATCATCATATTCGTCATCAACATCATCATAATGACAAAAAACACATTCTTCATCATCTTAGATAGACATTCTTCATCATCGTCTGCATCATCACCATCATCATCATCATCATCACCATCTTCATCATCATCGTCACCATCTTCATCATCATCATCATATTCATCATCATAGTCTTCATCATCACCATCATCTTCATCATCATAATCATCCTCGTCATTTCTATCATCATCATCATCATCATATTCATTGACGTTATCATCATCTTCATCATCATCATCATCATCATCGGCATCATCATCATCATCATTCATATTCATCATCATCATCATCTTTAGCATATTCATCATGATCATCACCATCATCTTCATCATCATAATCATCATCACCATCGCCATCATCATCATCATCATCATCATCATCATCATCATCATCGACGTTGTCGTCATCTTCGTCATCATCATCATCATCATCGTCATCATCAACATCATCATCATCATCATCATCATCATCATCATCATCATCATCATCATTCATATTCAGTGTCATCATCATCTTCATCATATTCATCATCATCATCATCACCATCATCTTCATCATCATCGCCATCGCCATCATCATCATCATCATCATCATCATCATCATCATCGACGTTGTCTTCATCTTCATCTTCATCATCATTATCATCATATTCATCATCATCGTCATCATAATGACAAAAAGCACATTCTTCATCATCTTAGATAGACATTCTTCATCATCATCTTCATCATCACCATCATCATCATCATCCCGCAACTTATGCCCACTTGATAATTTGATTCAACACCTTGTAATTATGTGCTCATAAATGATAAATGATATTGGAAAGTCACTCCTTTCATAATTCATCTTTATGAGTGAGTGTGACAAAAGAGAGTGGCATAACTTATTCATGTGTTTTTAATCAGTAGATAGTTCTTTATGAGTGAGTGTGACAAAAGAGAGTGGCATAACTTATTCATGTGTTTTTAATCACTAGATAGTTTAATTCAACATCGTGTAATCTTTTTGCTAATAAATGACATTGGAAATTCACTCCTTTCACCTACAGTGAGTGTGACAAAAGGGAGTGATTAGATGCAAATGCATAACTTACTTAGATTTGTTTTTTAATAATTAAATAGAGTTTAATTTAACATCTTGTATTCTCATGCTCATAAATGATATTGGACATTCACTCCTTATATCATAGAGGTAAAAATAATAATCAAAGATTGGATTAATTTGTTTAAGTATGGAGCGGTAGCGATAGTTGTCTTGATTTCTCAACCTTAGTTTATAAAATCCTGCATCCTTCTCAATCATCTATTATAAGGGTTTGAGGATTTCAATGAAGTCAAAGACAAAACACCTTATGAAATTGATTTTCCCAAAGAATGATTACATCAATGCCTTGTTGTGTGGAAATGGGATAGAATGTTATAGATTTTTTTTTTTTTGAATATACCAATATCATGTATTTTGAAATGATATGCCCAAGTAATTTTCCTTATGCAATAATGAAAATGCTTTTATTGGGATGTAGTTTGATCCAATATTTTCTACATATATTAAAAATAGATTTAATTTCAATATTGTCCATATAGACAAGTACATTTTGATTTATAAGGCCTATGAAAGCTATATCAATTACACATGAATTGCTCCATTTGGTGTTGAAAGCAATTTTCGATCTATCTTCATTTGAGACAAGAACTTGATTAGATCCCAAAAATCCATCCTAGAGTGAGAAATTCAAATCTCATTACACGTTTCAAAATAGACTCCATAGGTGGAACTCGATAATTATATTTCTCTTATGCTTACTTAAGGTTTCTAAAATTGACACAAGGCCTATTTTCACCACTCTTGTTCCTTAAGATGTACAAGGTTTTCAATTCATGGATAATGGTGCATTGGAAACATAATGTTTGCATCTAGCAACTTCTTCAACTCCTTTTGCATCAACGGTTCTAATGATGGATGAACCTTTCACATTTTTTTTGAAAGGGATTACTTGTTTTCTTCAATGGTATCACCTATTGAATAATTATTGTGTCATACACCTTCAAGTCCTGGTATGTCTAAGAAAATACACCTCTATAAATTTTAAATAGCTTGATATAAGATCTTCTTTTAACCTCTAAACAAAAATAACCTTGATTGATTATATTTCGATCCTCTTCTTGTTAAATTTTTAATTACTTGTGTTATTTTTTGTATTATTTGTTGTATTTTTTTGTATTTAATATATATATATATATATATTATATAAAAAATGATAAAACAAAAAAATATATATTATATATATATATATATATATATTGCATTGAATAAACAAATTACAAAAACTAAATCAAATAATAATAAATAAATAAATAAAAACAAACATTATATATAAATACATAATAAAAAAACATAATATAATAAATATATAATAAAAAAACACTATATAATAGATATATATAAAAAAATAAAAAATACATATCAAATTAAAAAACTTACCAGCTTGATAACCCCCACGATTTGTGCTGCCGATACCTCCCGCGACTGTTTTAGCTGCCGACCCTTTCTGCTACCTCCCGTGGCCTTTCTATGACCTTTGTTGAGCTGTGAGAAGAGGATATTCACCATGCACGTGCAAATTGGGATTGTGGTTCCCTACATTTGAGTCCAGTACTGAGTTGTGAGTAGAGGATATTGAGCCTGCACATGGAAATTGGGATTGTGGCCATGCAGGTGAGACGGAGCCTGAGTGGAGGAACTCCGAGAAGAAGCAATAGCAAATCCCAAATCGGTGAGTACGATGCCCTAATTTTTATGGGGTCCAATCCAAAGTATAAATCCCTAATTTGGTATTGAAATTTTGTTTTTCTTGTGGTAAACAATGTTATTACAATGTTATTGCAATGCATTCACTTCCGGATCACCCTTGATACCAACAAGACAATGTTCTTTAATGTGATTCAACTAGTGGTCAGTTGGCCCTATTCTAATAATTTGACGAAACAAGTTTGTCTTCACCCATATAACCTATTCAAAGCGATGATAACCCAATAGTTCCAGACATTCTCGTCCAAGTTCCATTGCACGTCCAAAGGCATTTCTTTGCCACTACCTAAAACTTTTCCACTCAAGGCATTTCTTGTGTGTGAATCAGAACCCCCGTGATGGCGCTTCTCTGGTCGTACCCTTCTATTCTGATCTCCTCCATTGAATGCAAAACTTACCCTTTGAGAAAGGTCCAAAGAGCTCACAAGATTAGGAACAATCCTATCAAGCGTATATTTGAGCTCATCCTGGACAATACACCTATCCTCAATTTGCTCCACCAACTTCTGCCTCTTCTCCTTCAGGTAGATCAATTCTCCATTTCCTTCAATGTGCATATCTTCCTTTGACATTGACCACTGCTAGGGAAAAAATATAACAAACCAATTTTCTTGTAGGTGGCGTTAATGTTCAGATTGAATTCTGGATAAAAAAGCAAACTTTCGAGTGCAATTAACCAATAAAATGAATGAATGGCTAACAATTGTCCCTATGGACATTGTTCCGAAAGTCTACAATAAATGCACTTGTCACAATCCCTTCACTCTAAAAACATGTGCTATAGGGATGGTATACTTATTAGACATGCTAGGAATATGCCCATATCTCACTATCACCACTACTTCAGTAAGATATGCTCATAATTTTTGTTGTTTGCATGGCTGCAATTAATGTAGAACTTCCTTTTCTAAAGTCATGGTATGTCTAATCAGTAAACCAGGATTTAGTATCATTTGCAGAATTGCATAATTTTTCAAACTACCTTTCACGGTCTTCCAAAGGAAGCAATTCCTTTAGATATATCATCATTGGATCCTATCTTTCCATCTAATATCTAAATTGAGGAAACTAATCTAATTGGCCAATGAATTTAGCTAATTTTTAAGGTGATTTTGGTTAGTGGTCGATGAACGAACTACAATCATATGAATACTTGAGGTCATTTGGAAAGTGCCTTTGGAGCCAAGAAAGGCTATGTTAACCTTTTCATTAATGCATCATAGTCATGTTGCAAGAATAAGGCTTCGACATCGTTGGCCTTGCTTCCTCGAATAGTGCCTTTTGCAACGACACAGAGTCTCTTTAACACATATTTTGATTTTTCCAAAAAGCTCAAGAGCCCTGGAACTTGACCAAAATCCTATGTAAGCACTTCTAGTGTTCCTAGTTATCTTGGAAGATGGCTCTACTACAAGGCTTTTGGATAGTGTATTTTGGGAAGGCATGGCATATATCATTTATGAATTCTCTTCTATCTTTGGAAAGTTATAAATCAAATTATGTTTGAGAGTATGGACTCTAATACCTCCTTGGATTTGAATGATAGATTTTCCATAATGGTGAATTTGTCACTACAAATCCACCTACAAATGGAGAAATGTTCTTTAGACATCAAGCATCTTTGGCAATTACAGTACTAGGGTGTGGACGTATGCACTAAGTTGGGTGTCATTGAAATACCATGAGTTTTTATTATTGCATTTTGATATTCCAAAGGACTCTTACACCCCCTTTTGGAATATGGTTTTGGCCTTCATATATTGCAGCCACCCATTTTTCTTGAGAACACAAAATCCTATATGTGTGTTTCAGAACTCGGACCTTTTCCCTGGTATTCCCACACCTGCAAGATGCTCCAAAATTGTATAACTAAAATGCAATTCTATCATTCTCAAGAGAATAGAGCTAGGAGGCATTGTGTCATACTTCTTATGAGTACTCCATTTTTTTGGAAAACCATTCATAACTTGATTACACTGTAGAGTAAGAATTATGCAAACAAACTTAAATTATCACTATGTGACTATGGTTTCTTTGTGTGTAGAAATTAAATATCTCTTGTGTAAGTCTATAGAAGAAACATGTTCTTGATAATATTCCATGGAGTGTTAAGAGGGTGGTTGTAGTCCCCACCTACAATTAGATATCGCAGGTGTAGTCCCCACATACAACATGGTTTTCCTAGGTTGTAGAATGTTTGAGAGTGGTTCCAACTTCATTGAATCTCAGATGGAGAAAAAGTAGAATTCATATCCCATTCAGAATTTAGTAAACATTCAAGGTTTTAGGTTTTTCTAGATTGCAGCATGTCCATTAGATTCTATTCTGTATGCTGAAATGAGATTGATATTTAATAAAGAGCACCAATCCCTCTATGTACCTTGATGTTGGAGTTGTTCATTGTTGAAATCTTGTGTCATGATTTTAGCAAAACTGTACCGGGGAAACTATAATTTATGCCTCTAACCTTGGAAACATAGCCTCATCCTCGAAGTTTTCAATTAAATAGAAATGAGAAATACAATGGCCATAGTATATAGAGGGTTTATGAATTATGATTTATTAATTATTATGTTATATTGTTATTTATAAGATTATAAAATTTCAATGATTTATTATTTATGTTTTGAGTTTCATATACTAATTTTAAAAATTTAGTATTTAGGGTGGGGTCCTATATGTTATAGTTATACGCCACCTATCCTTGTGAGCACTAGATGCCTCTTTGTTCGCACTAGTACCTTATTTCTAATGATTAGTAATTGATATCAATATGATTGGATAGATGCCTGATTCTTAGATATTTTGATACAAGATTGATTGTCATAGTAAATCATGGTAGTGCTCAAATTAGAAGTTGCAGCAGAACCTGGACAACAATAGGGTTTTTGCCTTGTAGAATGTGTATGACTTCTCTCCTCAACATCCAACTCACCATCTATGTCGATTCTACTATTTGCGCAAATTGTAGGGCATATAATTCACCTCTATTAGTTGTCCCCTAGTTTGTTGAATACTTAAAGAAAAATAATGTTTGCTTGTTTTCCGAGGGCTATATCTCTAAAAATATTTATAGAACAATTAGCCTTATCAAATTGTCATTAGCCTATTTATCTCCTATTTAAGTGTGCCAATGGCTCCAATACCCATCATGTTCAAGCCATCGACTTCATGCTACATCTAATGTCTTTGTCTCATGTTCTTTGTCCATCAAGTTCAAGGCATCAACTTCATGCTAAGCCACCAAGCTGTTTCATTTCATTAACCTTGTCCACTTCATATTTGTCACAACCATATGTACTGAAGCTTTCTGTGGTGTCATTCTGATTACATATTAAATATGCCAATGTTCTTCAACAGATCTGTTGTAGCCACAAATGTCATCAAAGGTCCTGTGGATTCCTTAAATAATACACCATAAAACTCACACAGTGTTCATGCCATCATCCAACATTTTTACTCTTTCTTCTTACCATCCGATCTTCTTGAAAACTTTTCTTTTTTTTTTCTTCATTTGCTTCAGGTACTAAATCTTCAACTTCATGCCTGGGATATGTACCCAATTATCACTTATTCTGTACTTACTCTTATTGACAACATGTATGGAGAGATATCAAACTTAATTTTAACTTGAGGAATTTATGGGTTAAAAGCACTATGGTTGAATTTTTACATGAGTTATTTTCTTGTCGTGATCTTAGAGGCCACATATTGACCCCCTATTTGATTTGTTGGGGAGTTTGGTTGCTTTAAAATGCTTGCATTCTAGAAGAGAAGTGAATCCCCACATTCAATTTTTCAACTTTAGTGGTAGCTCCATTTAAATTGTATTACCTGATTGTGGTTTTGAAGGTTGGGTGTGTTATCAATGATGTAGCAATGAATCCAGATATGACTTGGAGTTTTTTTCATGGATCCTGTCAAGGCCCCATAGAGTAGTGCAAGATCAGGTTTTCTCTATATATCTCCGATAGCCATTTCTTCATAGATCCAATCTAGAATGTAGGGAAATGTAGAATGTGAGGAATGAGAAAGATCCAATATGATAGCTCAATTGGAATTTTATCATCCCATTTTGCAAGGTCCATGGCATTGCCTAAAAATTTCAAGCATTGCATAAAAATTATGATCTCTACTCTCATAAGGACCATAGAAATTGAAGAGTTTGAGATACCTCCCCAACTCATTACTAAATTACTCAATTCAAATTCCTGAGAAAACCACATAAGATTTAATTAGAGGAATGGAAGGGGTTCTAGACTATAACCATCTCTCCTACTAGCAAAATTTGGTTGCCTTGCTATCAATCCTCTGTATTGTGTCCATATGTACAATATGTATCAATCCTTTCCACCATACGAGTTATGACATTAAGATTAATTGGCACCATCCCATTATGAAGTAGAACCATGTGAGATAGATCATATAACACCATTAGCATCATGATATAAGGAAAATCGAAGTTTCGTTTTTCGTCGAGGTGGTTTGAAGATGATAATTTCCATAAAGTGGCCCCAAGGTGCAAAGTAACGAAACATTTGACGGATTGGAAAAGTATATATATATAAGGAACATAATTATATAGGCCTAAAATTGCGGTTGGTGCCATTGCAGTCAAAGTTAAATCAATTTGTAAGCCGCCTCGACCGAAAAAAAAAAAAAAAAACTTCGATTTTGCTTACCCATTTTTGTTGTTTTGGTTTAGGAAGTATTTTAGGCTAATATGGTTTGTTTCAAAGTCTTCATCTTCTTAAAATTGGCTTTCATTGTATCATTCATCAGGGTTACTAAATTCATAAAAGGTAAGCATGCATCGTCATACTTCAGACTTCAATCAAACCATCATGACTTGGATTGTGGCAATTTTAGTCTTCGACTGGGGTAGTACTATAGCAGCTTTAACACTTAGAATATAGTAGCTTCAAATTTGGACTGTGGCGGTGGAAGAGTCCAATCACAGCTATACCAGATTCATCTTTTTAGGGTGGGCACACAGAAATATGAACAAGCTATAATTGAAATTTGAGGAATGACAATAGATAATAATAGTTAGAGTGTTGCAACCCAGTGCACACAAGCTAATTTCCACAAACAAAATGAAAAAATAGTTTGCTAAGTTGTAATTGAAATTTGAGGAATGACATTAGCTACTAAAAGTTATAGTGCTGCAACCCAGTGCATACAAGTTGGTTTCCACAATCAAAATAACAAAAGAGTTTGCTAAGGGTGAACAATGTTTCATTCCCCAATGTGATTCGATGGAGGGATTGAACATGCGTGCGTAGAGGCACAAAAAATAGCAACAACATAGTGTTGTAGTTCATTTGATGAATTTGCAGATGTCTTTTAGGATCTACCGCAAGAATTTCCAATTTGACAAGGCCAATCATGCTCAATCTAGCAAAATTTGTTTACCTTGATATCAATCCTCTATATTGTGTCCATATGTACAATATGTATCAATCCTTGCCACCATATGAGTTTTGACAGTAAGATTAATTGTCCCCATCCCTTTATGAAGTATTGCTCATGATGATTAAAGTAAAGGATGTATTGCTCATGATTAGGATACTCTTGTATTTATAGTCATAAAAAAACAAGTTGTGGTATAGCTTCCCCAGTTGTGGTTACTATTTTTTTATTAAGCTCGTGAACATTTATATGCAGTTTATTGTTTCTACTATCACTGTGTTTTTTTGATGAATGATTGAAGAATGTTATAAGTGTTCCTAAAGAATTATGAACATGGATATATACAATTCCTTATATTTATTATCACTTTCTTTTATGTGATGAATTCATTTGCATGACTTGGGTATATCTGAAGCTCTCCTTGGGGTCCCATCAATGAACTTGAACACTTGCTACATTCATTTAATTTGAAAGAGTAGCTATAGTTTGAAAGAACTCTCTCCTTACCTTAGATAGCATTCATTGAAAGGAAAGTATTATTTTATTCATATGCATTTGCATGGTTTGAGTCAGTCATCACACCACGAGTTTCACTTCCATCACCCGACTGAGTAATACAACCTTTAAAATTTAACTCGCTAACTCAACACACTTTAACCTCGCTTAAGGATAAAAAGAATTTGTTAGCTAGGTAGGACACCGGGGATAGGAATCCAAATCATTCCCCCTTTTCATTTTCATCTGAGACATAGTTGTTGTCCTCTAGGGTACTAAAATCCTCTAGTATTTATTGACATGGTCATCAACCAGTTTGTGGAGGGGCCTCCCATTTTTTCAGGGGTTAAGCCGCGAGGATTGATTCTGGATGGACTTTGTGGAATGTCCCACTCCACTTAGAGCCTAAGGCATATCGATCCATTGTCTTCCTTGTACTCTACCGTGATGGTGATACAGGGGCGATAAGACAAAAGTGCCGAGAACCTTTTCCGACATGTCATGAATGAGGTAGCTTAGTGACATTTCTTCTAGGGCTCTTTTACCCAAGATCCCTTTCGGTAGAGGGATATCCTTCCATTATTAGTTTCTCATTTCGTATTGTTTGACTTGGATTTCATCACCTTGCGAAGGATACGATTTGTCGAGGTCTCCAACTCCTAGTTAGGAATTTTGCTTGATATTTCACCTTTTTAGAGGGTATTTTTATTTTTAGTGTTGCTTGTTGGCATTCTAGCCACTTTTTTTTCAGCCTGCTTACAGTGACACCAATCCCAGTACATTTTTTTGAGCTTGTTGTTTTGGCCTACGAGCCTTGTCTTTTCCTAGTTCCCCTTCTGCACGCTCGGTTGCTTTAGGGTTTTTTAGTTCTTACACAGTCAGTTACCAATTATCTGATGATTGTGATGTCCTATTCTCCTAAGTCTTCGAGATGGTTGAGTTAGATGGTCTTCTCAAGGGACTGAACACCCCCTAATGGAACCGCTAACGCTTGACCTTAGGAGTAGTCTAGAGGACCACGTGATCACATCATCTGTGTGGACTTTTCCATTTACTGTGATGATGGTCTATCAGGTTATATGGAACAATGGTACATTTGAGAGAGAGATGATTGGTTGTACCCCACCTTGGTTGATTGTCTTATGGTCCTTCCATTTTTTCGATAATATTTGTGTGGTACCTTTCCTTTTACCTTTTGGGTCTTTTACTCATATTGGTATATCTTTTGATTTGTACCACCTTTTATGTTTTTGGTCTTGTGGGTACTACGGTAGTTTGTCCACATTTGAGGTACACCCCCTTTGTCCAACTTGTTATGAGTCTCTATTATACCCACTTCGTACCACCCTCCAGAACTTAGTTAGGAAGGTTTCTTGCTTATACCTTTTGGTGGTCCTATTTGAGTTACAAGAGGGAGTTACAAGGAGATATTCCATATAAGAGGTAGTTACAAGGAGCTATTGCATATATTTGACATTATTTGACCTTCCATCTCTTTGGCATGTCAAATAATAGGTAGTTACAAGGAGCTATTGCAATATATATTTAACCTTATTTGTACCTTCCCCACAATGGTTGATTTACTTTTGGTCCTTACACCCTATTGTTTATTGGTCTTGTGGTAGCTTGTCCTTTCATTTTGGTCCTTTCATTTTTTTGTGGTACCTTGCCTCTCACCTTTTAGGTCTTTTACTGATCTTGAGTTATCTTTTGATTTGTACCGCCTTTTATGTTTTTGGTCTTGTGGGTATAAATATGGTAGTTTGTCCACATTTGAGGTAGTACACCCCCTTAGTCGCAAAGGTTATAAGTCTAATTTATACCCACTCTTTTCCTTTTTACTTGTACATTACTGGTTGGTTTCTTTACCCTTTGGTTGGTTCTTGTACCTTGCTGGAGGCCATGAGTCTCTTTCGCCTCAGCCTGCTGGCTATCAGCTCATCTTTATTGTGATTGTACTGAGCCTTTTGACTGTCATTGACTTTCTTTGATAGACCGTGCCATAGCCCAGTCATCTCTCTCTCTCTGGTTTGTACTAACCCTATAATAAGGTCACTTGGTTCCTAGATTTGACTAGCCTCTAAGAGGTACAGTCATTTCTGAAAGTAACTCTTCTGAATATATTATAGGAAACGTCTACACCCAGGTAATCAGATATGTGTTGGTTATAAGACTTAAGTAAACAAATTGTTGGTAATCAAATATGTGGTAAATAATTTGAATTAAGTAGTTAATACTTGTCCTATCAGACAAAATTGTTGGTAATCAAATTATATTTGTTGGTAAATAATTTTAAGAGTGGTGGAACTCCTCGATTGAACTTGTGAGGAAAATTATCTTGGAGAATAAGTGTCCTGATAGAAAACTGAGCAGAACTATGCCACTGTTGATAAAGAGACTTTATTTGTTGAACCATGACTTTATCATAAGAACACATTGCTCCAATCTTCCATTTGTGCTAAACAACACAATAAAATTTGCAATAGTAAAAGGAAAGTTAGAAAGATGGCAATCATTGGTTTGATGTTATAACTGTATTGTTCATGAGCACATTTCTGGGAAAGCAAAAAGCATTCCTGACTTTTTAACAAGAGAATATTTGACACAGAAGTATGTTGTTAATTTATAACAAGCGAGCTTGAAGCAAGCGAACCTGAAACAAGTAAGCCTGGTGCAAGCGAGCCCGAGGCAAGCGAGTGTAGAAGGTCAAAGCAGAATCCAGTGGGCCCATAATCCACAAGTAAACATGAAAATATCTGCTTGGACTGAAGGAAAACATTAGATCTATACTATTGATGATAATATTAGTGGGTTAAATTATATGCAATATTGGAAACCTAGGTGGGAGTTGAGACATACTGGAGTAGTAGATGCTAACTTACAGGGATCTGATGCTTTTATTAGACTAGTGCCAAAACTCAAAACAATTCCTATGGGATCCAGTATTGTACCAGAGATGATTTACAACAACTCCCTGAGAAAAGCGGCTGATGCAAGCAATTGGTTAACACACCTCTACCATGATCTTAACTTAATATTGACAAAGGTCTCTACACATCACCCTGGGCTACAAATAGACCAACAATACTATTATATTAACCACATATGTTCTTTGGAAGCATGGCCACATCAAGATGCGAGTCTCCGGTTTCCAAGTACTACAAACACTTATGAAAAATATTAAAAAATATGGTGGAAATTCTTGAGAAAAGAAAATACAGATAGAACATATTATACCATGCTAAAGTTTGGACCTCAAATTACACATATCCATGAGGATCATGCATTCTATGTCCCTGATTGGATGAGATACTGGTTGCAGTCATTCGTCATCAACCTGACAGCATTGGAACCAGCTGTTATTCATAGTCTAAAATGGGGAGTTGGAGAATCTCTCAAACAAGTCAAAGATATTTTGCAGACAAAGATTACTATGGATCAAATCCTTGGGTACTACATTAAATACAAAGAACAATGGCTTGCCAAAACACGCATAGACGTCCACATGCATCATAATGGGTGTGTGGTTCAGAGGTCTATTTATTCAAGGCATGGTGCACTGAATCCAACCTCTTTTGAAAAATATATGGTCCTTCATACTCCGTTGATTTGTAAATGTCTCAAAAGTATTTGTCTATGAGTGGGGCCTATCAATTCAGATTGTCATAAAGATTGAAAATAAATTCTTTGTAACTATGTCATGATAATATAAAGAAAGCCCTACTTTTCTCTGTGTCAATATGATTGAAAATCTATGTTATGCAATAAATACCCTAAGTCAAGATTACAAGTAATTGTCCAAAGGCAGCATTAGTTGGGAGTCTGAATGAAAGCTAACATTTTTCAAAACAACTTACATGTTTGCAGTTCCGTTTTTGCTTGATTCAATTACTTTCAGTCATCTAAGAAGACCGTGCTTGAATAAGATTATACAAGTTCCACAACATTATATAAAATATTGTTTTTGAAGATTTGTGAACACTTATTAACCACCTAAAATATCTTACATTTAAAAGTCATAAAAACTTTTAGAAGTTTTCCATAATGGTCAGTTATTTTTATTTTATATTATTATTGTTGAATATAAATATCTTACTAAATGTAACTGAACTTTGTGTACTGAGGTGATGAACCCAAACTGATGGGATGAGAGAGACTTTAGGGCCATGATGACAAAGCTGATAGTTGGATGGTTTGATATGGGACTCAAGACCCAAAGTAGCAATAAAAGATAGCTCATAATTGCGTGAATTTATACCCATAAGAAAGATAAAGTGATCATCTTCCTCGTCGCTCGAATGCCTACATGTTGAGAAAGGGAATGAGGATGAAGTAACATTATAAAATGAAATACATGTCACCTTTTAAGAGGTGCTATGCTGTGCGGTCGTATCTAAATTTTTTTCCCATGGTGCAGGTAGAACCAAATAGGTATTTGTCAGATTTGTCTTCCTCAAGCGAGGGAAGTTTAGGAAGGCTAGAGGAAAGTGAGACATCTAGTAGGTTGTAGAAGAGTTGTATCAACTAGATGTCAAAATACCAGAAGAAAATTCCATAAACACAATGAATTTTTTCATGCTTGAGGGGGGTCATGTTCCTATGATGATGAGACAATAGACGACGTCGAGGTGCCCTTGAGGTATAGACATTTAGTGAAACAATGGGTACCCAAGGATCTTCCTCAACCGAACACATATTTTTGTGTGAATGAAAGGATATATCGAACTGCATCGTTGTCAATACATGGTTTCGAGTTGTTTTGCATGGATGGCATAAAGGCCCCTTACGGCAGATGTACATAATCGATGGCATATGTTGGACCCTGTTACAAATACAAAGATTGGATGCGCCTAGTCCAATATACAAAAGGTATGCGTAGATATGGATTGTCAGCAAACTATTTATAGTTGAAAGACAAAAATAAAAATAAAGGAGCAACATTGTACATAGACGGAAGTCCAAAGGCCACAGGGAATATTGCGGGGTTTATAAACAGTACACAACCAGGGTCTACAATTAAGCAACCAAACTGCGAATTTGAGGGGCGTGAAGGAAACCGTGTTTTTGTAGTTGCCATTAAATCAATATCTACAGGGGAATAGTTGCTTATTAATTACAATTTGACCGAGTAGATACAAATAAGGTTACTATGGGAGTGGAACATATAACATTTTACCCAACCTTTTATTAATGAATTTAACATATTAAGGATTTTTTCGCTAGTTTATTTCGTTTAAATTTTCCATATTTACTTCGCATCCCAGTGATTGGGATAAATCTCCGCCAGCAGATGATTGGAGGAGTACATCTTCCTCAAGGAAGCAGGTATACATCTTTGTAATAGTACAAATATAATAAGAAAAAATAGTTTTTTTTTGCTTTGTTTCTTCATTATTAATATATTGGTTTCGTTTCTATAATCTTATCTAATTATTTCGTTTATGTAATTTTCTTTATGTTTTTGATGCAGTTCGGTTCTGCAAGGGTCACAGTACCCTCGACGCAATAGGTATACATATTCTTTGTAATAGTAAAAATATAATACTTAATAATAGTTTTTAATCGATGTGTTTTTTCATGATTAGTTCTGGATTCATTTAGGTGATTTTCACTATGTTTTTTATTTAGGTATCTGTAAGGGGCAGCTCCCAGATATTAGCAGATCGGAGCAAGTCACCTATGACCATCGATCCGATGAGTGGATCATGATCCTCTAGGTTGCAGGTATAATCCATTGGAATTGTACCAATATAATACGTAGCATAATGTTTATTTTGTTATGTATTTTTCGTGTGTATACTGGTTTCGTTGTGATAATGTTTTCTACTTTTTTTTGCAGGGGAACGATGATCAGGGCAAGTCCACAGCTGTTGATCAGACGACACCATCGTCCAGGAACCAAGTAAACCTAGTTGTAATTTTAGGAATCTATCATGATAGATATGTTTTGTTAATATAATTTTAGGAATCTATCATGATAGAACTCAGTAGCGTTTTATATATTTTTGTTGTAGCCCAGTGAATCGTTGTTTGAAACAACATCAAAAGAATGTTCAGTAGATCCTGAAGTGGATGAGATGCTTAAATATTTCGACATAATTGGTGAAGCCACAAACCCATTTAAGATGATAAAAAAATTGTTGGAAAAATATAGTGCGGAAATCAATTCTCTGCTAATCAAGGTCCCGTAGACAAGCCAGAATATGGCAAGGATTGAATTGTTGGAACATAAATCAGAATCATTGCGAGTAAGTTGAGGAATCTTGAATCATAAAATAATTCATTTATAACTTTATAATTTACTCTTTTATATGATAGTATTAAACATATAAGACGTGGTTTGTATTTACAGAATTATCGGATACCACACAATAGTGGTCAAGGCAGTGTTGGCCCTAGCGAAGCTCATGGAGAGACGTGGCATCATGAGCAAATAAATCCATGTGCATCGACTCCTTCACCATTGTTGTCGACTGAACAGTCGGCGACATGTTTTGACACACCATAGAACCCAACTGTGAGCGCACGGGCTGCTAGTGACCGACGCACACTGGATCGTCTAGAAGAAGTGGTCGACACCGAGAATCTTGGTAATATTGATATCGACCTAGCTGCATTTCCAGGATCTTCCCGTGTCACTAGAACGAGAACAATGGAAGAAATTTTTTTGGTCGACGTAGATCTACTACCAATAAAGATCGAGAAGGTCCAAGGTAATTAATATATGTTGATCAAGTTAGTGTTTATAATTTCATTGTAATATATTGATAAAACGTTTTCTTTAAACTAATTATGATCATGGCATGATCGTTTTGTAGGAAATGATGTTTTCTATAAACAAATGAATGACGCATACTTGGAGATCTTCGGACCCACCATCCGAGAAAGGTGGGATAGACAACCAAAATGTTTAAAAGATGAACTCACTAATCAGCTTGTTGGCTTGTTTGGCGACAAGAACTTCAATAAAGCCGAGGTCCTGAAAAAGGCTGGACAACATATCAAGGTTGTCCGAGACCAATATAGGAGCACCTGGAAAAAAACCATAGGTATGAGCACCCTGCAATGATTCCACCAATGGAGTGGAGAGATCTAGTGGAGGATGGAAAGGAGAGGTCTCAGAGAAGAGAAGGAAAGATAACACCAGGCATAGGGATGTATGCAATACTTTTTGCAATGTAATTCTAAACCTTATTACTATTGATTTCTATATCAAACTTGGAACATCTAATGTATTTCAACGCTTGCATAGGCTATTAGACACATCAAAGGCCACAAAGGAAATACTAGAAAAACTAGGTCAGCACAAGCTTGGGCCTGGTGGTTATTCGAATTTGACGGCACGAATTGTAAGTTTCAAAAAACCAATAATGCATACAAATAATAAATTGCAAATTATTTTTCGTTTTAATGAACCGCAAAATGTTAATTAACGAATTTATGCAAATATGTAGGCCGAACGATTCAATGAATAGGCCACATAGGAAGACATGAAGCTTGGCTTCAAGCAAGGCTTTGGAGCTGTTGTTGAATGCCGAAAAAGCTTGTATGGGCAAACACAGTATTTTGGTACCAATCCATCCGGTGCACAGGTAAATAGAATCTATATACTTTATTGAAGATTTATTGCTTGTGCAATCTATTCGTTATAAATACTTGACAAAAAATATTGACTCTGTTTTGAGTAGGAAAGCAATGATCCCCCTAATGTCGAGGAGGGACAACAACAAATCAAAGATCATGCTTCAAATCCTGGTAATGAATTTATTCATATGCTACAATTTTATGTATAGCATTGCAAATGGTGAACATTAATTGTAGTTCACCATATTTCAACTGTAGAGCATGTAGAGGGTGAAACTGTACAGGTTGAGCCTGGACAAGAACATGAAAAACATTATGTGGCCACACCAGGTAAAAAAACACCTTTGTAATGTTTTTTTAAATGAAATACTTGTCATTACAATAGAAAAATACAACAATGTAACATTTTCACATTGTTGCAGCAAATCCAAAGCCCTTGCCACAAAATCCATGTCTAGATCATCACTCTAGGATGCAGACATTGTAATGTCCCTTGTTGGGAATTTTATTAAAATGACAATTTTTCACTTTCTTCCCTAGTTAGACCTTTGACTAGTTTTGATCTTTAGGTCCCCAAATTGCTCCAATTGCTCCAAAATCTTCTGAGAAGGTATATGGATGATGTTAGAACATAGATATGTGGTTTAGGGATGCTTTTGGACCTTTAAAATACTTATGCAAATCCTCTATCAATTCTAGACAATGTAGGGAACTTTACAAGTAACTTTCCTTTGACTAGTATTGGTCTCTAGGTCTCAAATTGACTCCAAATGCCTTCAAATATTCAAGGAAGGTGTATGAATGATATTAGTACTTGAATATGATTTTCAGGGATGATATATGGCCACCAAAATACCTCTGCAAACTCTCTTAATAATCTGTACCAAGTGTGCAATTTTACTAGTAATTTGGGGTTCAAATCCCCCTGGGGTAAGTACTGAAAATGGCTTCCCAAATGCCTCCAAACCCACTCAAATTTTTGAAAAGAGGTATGGAATGTATTAAGGTCTCATATGCACCATTAATTGATTAGTATATATGTTCCAACCCTCTCTCATTCAGCTGCAAAAATCACCCATTCGACCCTTGGGGAAATGACACTATTTCTTCTCCCAATGCAATTAAACCGAGTAAAAATACTTCAAATTCTCAAGTACAGTACATGAAACTTGTAAAATACATCCATTTAAATCCATTAATCACAAATGTATCATAGAATCATCCATTCATTCAAAATCATCAGCATTACATTGGTTCACAACAAGGTAGTGGGGAAATGGCATTGTTCTTTCATTAAAAACACGATTTATACATTTCTACTTGGGATTTTGACCTGAAAATTTCTGGAGATGAAGAACAGAGTATTTAATTCATATTACAAAATAAATGGGGCATTATAATCCCCCCAAAGAGTACAATATCTCACCAAAAATGCCCTTCCTCAAGGATCAAGAATATGCCATCAAAACTGAAAATTGTTGAAGGAGTGAGCTGCAATAGAAGAAACCATGAGCTGCCCTGTATCTTACACCTGCAAATAAAGACTCCATTAAAGCTCCAAATTAAAGATCTGAATGGACTTTCCAATTACCAACTTGGATGGGAATCTTTCACCCTCGAAATTGGCTAAGGCAAGAAACTAGTCATCCACTAGCTCTCCCTCTTCACAAATGCAATTGCAAATTCTACAAATGATCAAAAGCTTCTATTCTTATTTTTTCATTAATTTTATAAAATTCCAATGTCCTCCATTGGTCGAATTTTTTTCAAGAGACTCATGCCAACTCAAGTTGGGAAGAGATTCCAAAGAATGCCACTTGTTCAACAATTCCTAGTTTCCCACTTCCACCAAATCACATGTGGAAGCATCTTAGCTGCCCTAACTCCCTTGAGCACCCTATTAGAGGATAATGTTATCCCTGACATGTCATATATGTCATATGTCATCCCTCGGGTCTGATTTGTGTCATAGGTTGCATAGCATCTTCATCATTGTTGTCATAGAGCTAGGGAATCTAGCGCCCCAAGTGTCCCACTAGCTCCAAATTGCCTCTTCCTCTTCCATGGGAGTTAATATTCCTCTATATTTCGACCTTGGATGAGTCATGCCATGAATAATACCTTTTTAAATCCCCCAAGTATGTTACCATTCACCTTGAATTTGAATTGGTGAGAGAAGGATGCCAAGTGTAGTGGGGAAATCTAGCCATATGTGGGTCCCACTTCCTCCATGTGTCTTCATGATCAAATGTCACTTTGATTTTCACTTGTATATATTTATTTATCCCCTTTATGAAATATTTATGCCATTCTAATGTTCAAACATCATTTATTATCCCCCTTATTCCAAATCCCACAGCTTCCAGCCCAAACCTAGGAAACTAGTAATTTTCCTCTTTAGCAATTATTTGACCTTTAGTATCAATTTGACAAACTCTAATGAATATGGCCAATTTTCTTAGGCCATTGTGACCCAATGCCAAATTTGGGACATGAAAAATCCTCCCTTCCCAATATTGCTTGTCCTCAAGAAATTTCAAACATGGGTGTTAAAGAACCTGCTTTCCGTATAATTCTTTGAAGTTTTCATTGAATTGCCCAACCTTGAGAATTTGAGTTTCCATGAAGATTTTAGATAGGAACCACCATGCTTGTTGCTGCACTACTCTGATAAAAATCACTTTATTAAGTGGGAAATCCATCTCCCATACTGCTTGTTTCCCCAAAAAAATTGAAACCAATGAGATAAAAATTATTCCAGGGTCCCATTGCTTGTATTGCACCCCAATAATTAAGAGTGCTTTCCAACCCACACCATTAGATAAGAGGATTCCTAGATCCCATTTTCTTGTATGCATTCTTCCAAACATCATGAGTACAAAATATATATCATCAAAGTACATAACAACATAATGAAAATGTACATCAAGGAGGTGCTTTATCAAAGAATCATGAAAGTGCTTATACCTCCAAGTAAGTAGACCACCATTTTCCAGGTGCATACAAACATCGAGTGAAGAATCAAATCTGATCCAATGACATGGGTGAGTATCCCATGTCCTATAATGCTGCTCCAAAAATATGTAAGATGCATCAAAAAAGTCAGCCCTGTATTCTTTCATCCAAGTAGTTAATGAACTTCCTCCAACATCAATTGAACTAAGCAAGGAGCAAGGAAGATCATGAGTATTCAAGCGACTCAAGTGAACATCATAAGTGTATCCATGAAGATATGTATCATAATAAGGAAAGAAAATATTCTGCTGCAAATGTAAATAATGAGGTGCTCTATTCATGTCATCATCAAAAGGAGATGTAGGAGTTTCATACCCCTCATGTGGCACCACTAGAAAAAAATCTTTCACCCAATTTTCATCCCCAATTGATGTGGCTGAAAAAGAAGTAGGGGGTGAGGAATTATGAACCAACCTTAAATCTTTACAACTCTTACCCATCGAAATCTATAATTCATCTTCTCCATAATTGGTTGGTCCAACTGTTGTGAGATCATGTGCCCCCTTCAAGACTTTGCAACTCTCTCCATGAGGCAACTCATAATCCCTCTGAACAAAAACAAGTGCTTGTCCTTCTTCTTGTTTAAGTGTAGCCACTTCAAGCACCTACATATCATCATGCACCTCATGTTCCACCATCACATGAGGTTCCTCCTTTGTGGCATAATTTATTTCATCCATTTCCTTCTTTTCCTTGGAAAGAGAACCTTTGCTCATTATTTTTACCACGTTGCTTCCAAGTTGACTAACCAACAATTTGAACTCTTGCATGAATTTCCTCCACTTGTATTCAAAGGATGGTTTCAGTAATTTTCTAAACTCCTCATTCTCCTCTAAGTTTCCTTTCTCATCCTTACTCATGGTGACCAAGGAATGCACTTCTTCTCCTACTTCTTCCCTTTCACCAAAGTACATCCAGTTTCAGTTTCTAAGGGTGGTGGCTTATTTATTTGACTCCTGTTCTTCATTAATGTTATACCACATTAGGTTCCAAGACCATGCTCTGATACCACTGTAATGTCCCTTGTTAGGAATTTTATTAAACTGGCAATTTTTCACTTTTTTCCCTAGTTAGACCTTTGACTAGCTTTGAGCTCTAGGTCCCCAAATTGCTCCAATTGCTCCCAAATATTCTGATAAGGTATATGGATTATTTTAGAACATAACTATGTGTTTCAGGGATGCTTTTGGACCTTTAAAATACTTCTGCAAATCCTCTTTCAATTCTCACCAATGTAGGGAACTTTACTAGTAATTTCCCTTTGACTAGTATTGGTCTCTAGGTCTCAAATTGGCTCCAAATGCCTTCAAATATTCAATGACGGTGCATGAATGATATTAGGACTTGAATATGATGTTCAAGGATGAGATATGGACTCCAAAATACCTCTTCAAACTCTCTTAATATTATGGACCAAGTATGCAATTTTACTAGTAATTTGGGGTTCAAATCCCCCTGGGGTAAGTACTGAAAATGGATTCCCAAATGCCTCCAAACCCACTCAAATTTCTGAATAGAGGTATGGAATATATTAAGGATTTTATTAAGGTCTCATTTGCACCATTAATTGATTATTATATCTGTTCCAACCCTATCCCATTCAGCTGCAAAAAACACCCATTCGACCCTTGGGGAAATGGCACTATTTATTCTCCCAATGCAATTAAACTGAGTAAAAATACTTCAAATGCTCAAGTACAGCACATGAAACTTTTAAAATACATCCATGGAAATATATTAATCACAAATGTATCATATAATCATCCATTTATTCGAAATCATCAGCATTACATTGGTTCACAACATGGTAGTGGGGAAATGGCACTATTATTTCATTAAAAATTAGATTTATACATTTCTACTTGGAATTTCGACCTGAAAATTTCTGGAGATGAATAAAAGAGTATTAAATTCATATTAAAAAATAAATGGGGCATTAGAATCTCCCCCAAAGAGTACAATATCTCAACAAAAATGCCCTCCCTCAAGGATCAAGAATATGCCATAAAAAATGGAAATGGTTGAAGGAGTGAGCTGCAATAGAAGAAGCCATGAGCTTCCCTATAGCTTACACCTAAAAATAAAGGCTCCATTAAAGCTCCAAATGAAAGTTCTGAATGGCCTTTCCAATTACCAACTTGGATGGGAATCTTTCACCCTTGAAATTGGCTAAGGCAAGAAACTAGTCATTCACTAGCTTTCCCTCTTCACAAATGCAATTGCAAATTATACAAATGATAAAAATCTGCTATTCTTCTTTGTTCATGACTATTATAAACTTCTAATGTACTCCATGGGTCAAATTCCTTCCAAGAGACTCATTCCAACTCAAGTTGGGAAGAGATTCCAAAGAGTGCCACTTGTACAACAATTCCTAGTTTCTCACTTCCACCAAATCACATGTGGAAGCATATTAGATGCCCCAACTTCCTTGAGATCCCTCTTGGAGGCTATTTTAGCCTTGACATGTCATATATGTCATATTTCAGCCTTCAGGTCTGATTTGTGTCATAAGTGTCATATCATCTTCATCATTGTTGTAATAGAGCTAGGGAATCTAGCCCAAGTGTCCCACTAGCTCCAAATTGCCTCTTCCTCTTTCATGGGACTTAATATTCCTCTATATTTCGTCTGTGGATAAGTCATGCCATGAATAATACCTTTTGAACTCCCCCAAGTATGTTACCATTCACCTTGAATTCAAATTGGTGAGAGAAGGATGCCAAGTCTAGTGGGGAAATCTAGCCATATGTGGATCCCACTTCCTCCATGTGTCTTCATGATCAAATGCCACTTTGATTTTCACTTGTATATATTTATTTATCTCATTTATTAAATATTTATTCCATTCTAATGTTCAAACATTATTTATTATTCCCCTTATTCCAAATCCTAAAGCTTCCACCCCAAACCTATGAAACTAATAATTTTCCTCCTTGGCAATTATTTGACCTTTAGCATCAATTTGAAAAACTCTAATGAATATGGACAATTTGCTTAGGCCATTGTGACCCAATGCCAAATTTGGGACATGATAAACATCACCACAAGTGCCTGATGAAGAACCAAGAACTGGAAGAGAAAGTCCAGATGTAGATGCTCCTCTTATAGATTATTTACCACTAAAGAGAAGAAAAACTAAAAAGAAGTGACTGGAAAAATGTCCTCTGATTATTTTTTATAACAATATATCGTCCATGATTTTTGGCCTAATGAATGAATGAATGGTTTAATGGTTTAATGATTCAATGTAGTAAACTGTTATCTTTATTGAATGCCAGTTTTTATTGAATGAATGAATGAATTGTTTATTGAATGTTATCTTTTATTGTATGAATGTGTTGACTAAATGAAAAAATGTTTTAATGAATGTTAGCCTTTATTGAATGAATGGTAGATGAAAGTTCATGATGAAATATGAATGAATTTGCACGTATTTGTTTTTTTCAAATACATGCATTGGGTATGAGGAATTGAGAGTGTTGTGAGGGGGGGAGGGGCCATAAGAGCTTCCACCTTCACGTGGTTGGCCCTGTTCAGTAGAGAATATTAAATTATTCTCGAAATAGAGAGGAGCTCAATGACTGGCTATGATACTGGCTTTCTACAACCCACTCATGTGTCATATAAATTTTGACAATTTCTTAGAGCTTGTTGTGATGTTTGGTTGCTCATCATAACCAATTTCGAGTTTAGACAACTTCAAAGGCTAAGTAAATGATGCATTGGGATCAATATCCTTAACCTTCTCTTTAATTTCCTTGGAATCAATATCCTTAACCTCACATTAAACCCTTCCAAAATGGTATATTTACCATTGAATCCTGGCTTCTGAAACACGATATTTGCAACTAATCTAGCATACACCAACAAAAATTAGAAACATGCTGCTTGTTGTCAATGTTCATCATTTTTTAGGGCTGAAACTTGGCCATAATGGCTCCTCTTACGCTAGGGAATTAAAGAAAACAGGAAATTAAAGAAAACATATAATTTGCATCGAAAAAATAACAAAGTATGAATTGAACTAAGGAGATTCGAACCTGCGACCTATGTCTAGTCGCAAGGCTACCACCTTCAAGCTTGAAGTGTAGCTGACAATGGGAGACCACCTTCAAGCAACTTAATTAATTCTACATGCATTTCACAGTGGGAGATGGCGGGCTACAACCTTCAAGCTTGATTCATTATGCATGCATTTCACTATGCAACCGTCTCAAATTCTCATTGCGATTTCCCTCAATTAGTTTCTCAATTGAGCATGACCCACACCCATCGTCCAAGGAGTATTGCCAGTGGTCTTGAGTTTCAACCTGGCATCGGTGACGATTCATGGTATTACGTTTCCATTTGGATGCAATATGAGAAACTCAAAGTTCACTACGAAGGTTTGTCTGCCAAATGTGATGGTTTGGGTTCTAAGAGACACGTGGTTTGGAGGTCACTTTGAGGAATTGCTCTAGGGTAACGGAACCCAAACTGTCACATTTGTCAGAAAAACCTTCGCAATGAACTATACATTTTCCATATTGCAGCTGAAGGTAAACATAATACCATGAATCGTCATCGTTTCCAGGCTGAAACTTAAGACCGTGGAAACACTCCTTGGATGGCGGGCATGGGTCATATTGAATTGAGAAACTAATTGAGGGAAAACACAGTGATAATCTAAGACGGTTGCATAGTGAAATGCATGAAAAATGAATGAAGAGTACTGGGTGTCGAGAGAAATGGTTGTGGGACATCGTATGAGAGGAAATGACGATGGGAATTGATTGATAAGGTCAGGCTTGAAGGTGGTAGCCTTGGGACTAGACATAGGTCACAGGTTCGAATCTCCTCAGTTCAGTTCATACCCTGTTATTTTTTTGATGCAAATTATAGATTATATTTATTTTCCTTTGTCAACTTTACGTATCTCTTTATATGTTTTCTTTATTTTCCTTTTTTAACTTTATGTATCCCCTTATGATAATGGAAATTGTTATTATCAAGTCACTCGAGAATGAACACAAAGAGGATTTCCATGGTAATCTATTCCATCCAAACCTATCAAGTGTACTTTTATGTTCAATTTGGAATATTGAGTCACTCGAGAATTGCTGACCTAAAAGTGCACTTGATAGGTTTGGATGGAATATCTTACCGTGGAAATCCTCTTTATGTTCAATTTGACCATGTCTTCCTTGCATCGATAACTTCTAGCAATCTCAAGTTTGTCCACTCTCTCCTTCAACATTCTTCATTCTTTGGACAATTTAAGGCTTCTATGTATATGCTTACTGATCCACACTTTTCACATTAGAGTTGAGAGGAATGCTACTATTTTTTCCATAAGGCATAGCTTACTACCATGGATGCTACCAATCACTCAATACCAATTGATGAATATAATAATATATCTATTGATTTCCAAATAATAGTGTATTTTTTTTTAAAATGTCATACGGTAGTCGGATATCCGACACCGACGCAAAACTAAACCGACGTTCTTGCCACACCTCCAACGGAAAGGAACGTCGGATTCCAGCCTTTTCCATGTTTGATTGTTGTCGGATATCCAACTCCCACACTCAAGATATCCGACATTCTTGCCACACCTCCAACAGCAAAGAACGTCGGATTCTAGCATTTCCATGTCTGATTGTCATCGGATATCCGACTCCCACACTGAACATATCTGATGTTCTTACCACACCTCCGACGAAAAGGAACGTTGGATTCTAGCCTTTCCATGTTTGATAATTGTCAAGTATGCGACTCCCACACTAAAGATATTCGATGTTCTTGCCACACCTCCGAAGGCAAGGAACGTCAGATTCCATCCTTTCCATGTCTGATTATCGTCAGATATCCGACTCTCACACTGAAGATATCTGACGTTCTTGCCACACCTCCGATGGAAAGGAACGTCGGATTCCAGCCTTTCCATGTCTAATTGTTGTTGGATACCCGAATCCCACACTGAAGATATCTGGCTTCCTTTGAAGTGACCCAAGTTGGTTACCCGACGTCCTAGGGGTGTCGAATAACCAACGACGTTCCAGCCATCGGATTCAAGCCGAAACTGTACCAACGTTAAAAAAATATGGAGGTTGTCGGATAGTTGACCACAAGATGTAGAAAATCCGACTTTGTGGCTGTCGGATTTTGGGTCCTAGTGTGTCTTATGAATAATGTTTTACATCAGTACTTAGATAAGTTTGTAATTGTTTTCATTGACGACATTCTAATTTATTCTAAGACTAAAGAAGAACATGATGAACACTTAAAAATAATTTTACAAGTGTTAAGAGGACACCAACTTTACGCTAAGTTAAGCAAATGTGATTTCTATAAAGATAAAATATAGTACCTAGGGCATACGATATCCGAGGATGGAATCGCAGTAGACCTGGACAAGATAAAGCAATTAATGAATGGCCCGCCCCTAAAGACGTAACTGGTGTATGATCTTTTATGGGAATTATAGGTTACTATCGTAAATTTATAGAAGGATTCTCTCGAATAGAGAATCCTATAACCTCTTTACAAAAGAAAGGTAAGAAAATCATCTGGGATAAAAATTGTGAAGAAAGTTTTAAGAAATTAAAAGAACTGTTAACAACTGCACCTATCCTAAAAATTGCAGACCCAAACTAGGATTTACACTAATGACGGATAACAAAGGATTAAAATAATTATTGGATCAACCAAATCTGAACGCAAGGCAAGCTAGGTGGCTAGCTTTCCTTAGTGAATATGATTTTGAGATTTAGCACATTAAAGGTAAAGAAAATAAAGTTGTTGATGCCTTAAGCAGAAACGCTAGGCTAAATTTTGTTTCAGCAATCAGTACTTATAAAATTGATCTATAAAATCAGATTAAGGAAGGAATCAGAATGGATGAAAAATATCAAAAATTACATGAAAAGGTTGTTGAAGATAATGCTGAAAATTTAATAACAGATTTCAGAATTGATGAAAGAGGATTAACGTTGTATAAAAACAGACTTTATGTGCCTAATGTTGCTGAAATTAAGTTGTTGATTTTAAATGAATTGCATAAAATTCCATACTCAGGGCATCCTGGTTACCGAAAGATGATAACAATGCTAAGGAATGACTACTTTTGGCCAATAATGAAAAATGAGGTAGATGAATATATTGCTAGGTGTATGGAATGTCAACAAATAAAGGTTGAACATCAACACCCAGCAGAACTGTTGCAGCCACTACCGGTTCCGGATTGGAAGTGGGAAATAATTAGTATTGATTTTATAACTGGTTTACCTAAAAATCAGAAACATAATGATTCCATAATGGTAGTTGTGGATAAGCTTAGTAAAGTATCCCATTTCATACATGTTAAGACAACCTACAATGTTGCTAAAATTGTTGAAATTTTTATGAAACAAATTTTTCGTTTGCATGGGATTCCAAAAGTTATAATTTCTGATAAGGACTCTAAGTTTACAGAAAATTTCTGGAAGTCTTTATTTAAAGGTTTAGATACTACTTTGAATTTCGGTACATCATTTCATCTGCAAACGGATGGGCAGACAGAAAGAGTCAACCAGATTCTGGAAGATATGTTAACAATGTATGTTATAGATCAGCCAGGTAAATGGGAGGAATATTTGCGTCTTGCTGAGTTTGCTTATAATAACCACTATCAAGCTTCAACAAAACTCAGTCCATTTGAAATTTTGTATGGCAGAAAGTGTAGCACTCCTATTTCTTGGAGTAATCCAGTTGATAGGTTAATATTAGGACCTAAATTATTAAAAGAAATAGAACTAACCATGAAAGAGGTGCAAGGCAATTTGAAAATTGCACAAGATAGGAAGAAAATCCATGCATATCTCAAAAGAACTCAGAAAGAGTTTCAGGTTGGTGAACATGTTTTCCTCAAGGTAAAACAAAAAAAGAGCTCCTTAAAGTTAGGAAGCTGTGCAAAACTAGAACCAACGTATTGTGGACCTTTTGAAATACTGTCCAGGGTAGGAGCAGTGGCATATCAGTTGGCTTTACAACCTAATATTAAAGTGCATAGTGTATTTCACATCTCTCTTTTGAAAAAGTATGTGCATAATGCTACTCATGTGATTAATTGGAATGATGTACAGGTGGAACCAGAAGGATATTTTATGGTGGAACCGGATTGTATCCTTGAAAAGAGGGAAATTTTGCTTTGTAATCGTACCATTGGACAGGTAAAGGTGCAATGGAAGCACCTTAGTCCAGATGAAGAAACATGGGAGTTGGAAAGTAATATGCGGGTGGCATATCCAAATTTGTTCCAGTGAGAACTAGAGGATGATGATTAAAGCAACATTGAGGACGGTGTTGAATTTAAGAGGGGGTGTTTGTCACATACCCAAATTCTAAACATTTTATGTTGTCAGAAAAACATTATGTTTTATGTTATTGTAAAGTTTTATGTTTATTTAGCAAGTGGGGTCAAGGATGAATATAATTAATTACTCTGAATATTTTATTATTTATAAATAAAAGAGGAGACAAATATCAAATGAGACTATTGAATGAGTGTTCACTCACACACTAGGAGGAATGGACTGGGGTGGAAAGCAAACTGACACTTGGCAGCATCCTCAACTCACTTTTAGTTGTTGCAGGGGGTAGCTTCCCTATTTTTATGGTCATGTTCCCCAAGAAAGTGGAACTGAGCAGGTGGCTCATTAACTAAAGAAAACTTACCAAAGACCTAGGCATGCTTTATCTACCCATTGAATTCAGTAGGAGGCTATTCAGTTCTTAGCTTGTGAAAATTTCTGAAAGACAAAGACAAGAGAGCACAATAGATTCGATGAGGGGAAGGTTAGAAGTGAATGAGTGAGTTAAGACTGCATTCTGAACTAGTGCAGCCACATTGCTGAGTTCAATATTGCTAAAGGAATAAGTATTCCTGTCAAGTACTAGTGCTAAGTTGCAAAGGAATTTATTCCATTCTCCACACAACATCTTCATCTTGGTGGTTGAGAGAATAGGCTCGGGGGTCCTAAGGCAAGTAACTTGGTTGTCTTCAGGAAAAAGGTTGGGTGGAATGAGATCCTTTGGCTATTTGTCTCTTCTATAGTTACGAGGTTCTAATTGTGTTATCTTATTTACTTTTTGCCCAAATTATTTACTAAGGAAATGATTTTATTATGTTATCAACTTTCTATTAAAACCTAGATATCTCTTAAACTGTTAGTAATGCTTTTAATTTTCAATCATATTATCTATGTTGAAAATCCATGTATCTGTTAAGTATAAAATCGATTGAATAATTTTGAGTTTGCAAAATGACAAATGATAGAGTAGAAATACGTCTCTGTATTTTTCCACATACTTTATGTACCGTACTCTAGTACAGAGAAGTTGATTTAGGAATAGATTCGAATGATTATATACCTTATAACAAATTTGTTTCATTTCTGTATTTACATTTGGATAATCTTCTCTAAGAACAGTGTTTTTATAATCCTACTGTTTTGCAAAAGCATGATGTAAAACCTGCTCTTTCAATAGTATAAACTAGATCAAGTTTCATTATCTTCTCATACAGTTATCACTGCATAGTATCACATAGCATAGTAATAGAAGCAACATTTTACAAATCAATCTCTTGCTCATTTTTAAAATCTAAGTTCAACCATGGCATAAACCTTTTATACCATAAATGAAATAACATATATTTAATTGTAGAAAACATCTCAATTAAAACGAATCTTTAGTCATTATAAACAATATAGTTGTATATATCACAAACCCTAATAGTATTGAAAATTCATAATACAGGATATTATAAACAAATCGAAGTTATAAATGTTGCAAGAATGCAATTAGAAACATGTATCTATTTTTCTTTATCACGCCTTTCGTAACATGTAATTTCACCCTAGGTTAACCATTGAACATTTACACGGGGATCTTCAAACATATTGTTTCATAACACACTTTAAACAGAACTATAAATTATTTTAACCATTAAAATATACTAAGCAACTAGTAACTCCAAAGAGGCTATTAACCATTCCAGGGTTGATAACCTTGTTCATAATTCATTACTAATAATACTGTAAAAATCATTGCATTCTTTTCCAAACGAGAACATCATGCAAGACTAGGGTTCGATACCCGTAAGGGTGCACCCAAACAACCCATGCCTTCATAATTATAAACACGACCTTTGCAAGTTTTCAAAAAGTACAGGGGTGCAGGGTTCGAGTCTCGACTCACCCTAAAAGCCACATAATAATTATAAACCATCAAATAAATCTTAACTATATAACAGGTTCGGGTTTCGAAACCCTTTAGTGTTTCCACAAGCAAATCTTAAACTTGGTAAGAAGTTATGGTAGGGTTTTTACACGGGGGGTTCACTAGAGAGGAAAAATCATATCACGTCCATTCATATTGGGGGTTTGAATACTCTTAAAAGCCTAAAAAATATATTGCCCCATATTAAGGGGTAAAGGGGAGTTTTTAATTTGACATAGTATTACAAATATTGGGGGTTATTTTATTTGGGTGGGATGAGGAATAACCTCCAAATCATGGGATGGATTCATACCTCCAAATCATGGGCTCAATTCATACCCACCTAAAACTTAAGGACCCTCCATTTTTATTTGATATTGCTTATGATCCTAAGATTTGCATAAATATGATAATAGTGTACCAATGATAATATCAATGGAAGTCTCTTTGGATTACTGTCCTTGAGCCATACTCATTTAATAGTTTATTTAGGTGTGGTTTGAATTGATTTTATATTTTTTTCATTTTTAAGTTAAGATATGTAGCTAATTGGGAGTTCCATAGTTGAACAATTGTATTGTATTTTTTGTAGGCATTCGAGTAAAAAATCTAACTCTTAATTTTTTAGGTTGGGGTTTAAGTGGGTATTGCAATTCAATCAAACCTTGCTCCATGACAACCAAGAAAAGTGAGATCAATCTTTCTTTGATCATTGGAACCAAGAAAATTTAGATCAATCTTTCTTGACTAATTATTTCTTTCAATTTTTTGTATTCTTCTTCAACATTTTCACATTTCTAGTTAGGAATAGTTGTTAGAATGAGTTAAATTTGGCACATTCATAATTGTGATTTCAATTCTTATATGCAAGGAATTCATCATAATATTGTATTGGAACTGACATGAACATAGGTGAACATCTAAATCCTTATTTACATACCCTATGCATTATCGTTACCATGAAATTGCATCATATAAGTTTCACCATCTATGTATCTTTATAACTATTGCATGCTTGAAACCTAACAATGGAGATTTTTCTTTCTCCTATAAAGATTAAATAAATATCTATATAACCCAAGAAAATGTAACTAAATGTTGTTAATTCCCTTGATTGCAAGAATAAATGCAGAGGAAGCGGAGGAAATTCATTGCATATTGTGAATGACCCATATCCAAGCTATGCACATGATCATATGGTGTTATTGGAAAGTAAGAGGAATTTTGTTATGTTTATTTGGGTTCAAACATCAATTATGTTTGTTTTGATAGGAAGGAAGGAGAGTCCATCCACGAAAGGGTTTCAATTTTGTTTTTTTATAGAATTTAATTTATTAAGCTTATAAAAAACATGAGCTATCTATGGCTATACTTATATTTACATGATATAAAATTGGTAGATTGGTAGATTGCAGTGTGAAACATCTGCAATTATCATCTTTTCTAAGCATTTCACTAACTATTGGACTATCAACCTTTGACATTCTTTGTAATGTTAATTTCATGACTAGGTTTCCTTCTACGCATTTTTCCTTCCCATTACTATTTCATTGGGTCTTCCACTATCCAACAGTACAAATTGATCAATCACCCCTACAATCCTGGTAGGATCATTATTATCATTATACTATTATTTTATTTAGCATAATGTTTGCTTATATTAAAATGTGTTAGGGCTCCTGTTTGTTACAACTTGATAATATGATATAAAAGGGGTATTAAAAATGGGTTGATAAAAATGGATACATACAATATCTGGTGAAACTAAGGGTTTTCTTAATTAGAAAGGCATATTGGGAGGGGGGGTTCAACAATACAACTTTATGAGGAATTTTCCAATATTTAATGAAATTAGGGATATTCTTTAATATCACGTGAACGATCGTGCTATGTAACAAGTTCACTGAGTGAACCCCCGTGGTTCAATGATTATTTAATTAGCTACCTAATCTGCCACATTAAACAAATGTTATGCACATGTATATATCTACTTTCTTTATATATGCCAATAATAACTATTGGTCACTCATAGCTTCTTTGATCTACAATGATACAATGATCTATGGATGGTTTTATACCTATTCTTCATATATACTTTGTATTAAGCTTTATTCTATAACAAAAAAATAATATTGTTTTTAGTATATAATAGAGTTCGTGAATTTTAATTTATAAAAATAATGTACATATTCCAAGATTAAGGTTGACTAAAATTCATTATTGAGTAAAATGGTATCCAAGGTATTCCACTTCTCTTAAATGAAGGCATGAAATATTTATTAATTATTTGTATTAAACTATTTTTATTATTATAATAATTGATAAACTAGATTAAAGATAAGGTTGTTAGACTAATTGAACATTCTCAAACAATGTAGAAAATACATTTCACTTCTCCTACTTAATCCTAAACAATCTTCAAAACAATGAAGATAAGGATAAAGATTGTGATGCTACTTTCACCATGGTTCATGAGTCAATTAAATCGTGTAATGCAACTCAATCATTTGAGAGGATAGATGTAATGTGTCTTATTCAACAATTGCATTCAAAGTAATGCTTGCTGCAGGGTATGACATTCAAGGTATCTTATATAGGGAAAGTTAAGCATTGAGCTACAAAGCATTAAATACTGAAACAATCTATTAACTTAACCAAAGAGAGGTATTAATAACTCTCTTAATAGTTGTGCTCTCCAGTTATTATAAATGTCATAAATTAATTTTAGATAAATCTAAACATGGCAGCGAGAAGATTTCAAAGATTTCAAGAGAACCGACCTGAGGAAAATAAGAACCCTTCAGAGGTTTGGCAGTGACACTGATTGTAATTTATTCAAATTTGTAAATTCGGGTTACTTCGGACAGTGTGAGGAATCCTTTGAAGTTTTTATCATTTCATATCTTTCCTTATTAAAAAGCTTTTACATAAATGTTTTGAAAAAAAAATTAAGTGACCCTAAGAAAGGACAATGAATTAACCAATTTAACTGGGAAGAACAATACAAAGTGATTAAGATAGTAAAGTTGCGTAGAACCAACTGTGATTCCTGAATCTGGTGGGAAGTCTTATCATTATTCCTAAACTCTCTTCCATGTTAGTTGATTTTGGCTAAGCTTTCCCCTAGAAAGCTCAGTAACTCATCCATAAGTTAATCTCAAATTTATTAATATTTAATTAAAATTTCTACTTGGTAACAAGCATCACCCAGAGCATACATAAACTACATAGGCAGAAACTTCAAAGGTGTCTCAACTAGAATTTACAGGCAATCAAAACAAACATACTGGGGTACGTGCACCAAATCTCAAGAATTGGTTTTCTGTCGACAGGGGAAGCACTGAACAATAATGCTCGCACAAGAACGTGAACTTTTAAAAATTTTAAATTACAATTAGGGCAAGTCATAGTCCAAAGAAAACAAATAAATGAGTCTTCAACATTCAATGCAAGTGTACTTAGTCAACTTGAACTGATGCCTCATTTAAAAATGATGCCTTGTTTAAAGACTGACTGTACTGTCCATCACCGTTTGGATTCCAAGAACATTATGTAGCCTTTAGCCTGTTGCAGATCATTTAAAGCCATGGCAGCAGGTCTGTTGGCCGTTGGATTTCAAGTACTTGAGATCTAATGGCAAACAGGCCTGCTGCCCTGGCATTAAATGGTCTGCAACAAGCTGAATAATGTTAGCCTTTGTCAGAATTTCATCCATAACATCATGCCATATTTATTTATCAGTTACTTGTTGAATAATATTATATTACTCCAATCTATGAACCTAATGTTTTGATTCATCCTGTGCATATCATTACTTATCACTCAAGATATTTATAATTCATTTCCTCGGGCTTGGGATAATTGGCACTCAAATCGTCTTTTCTGGTGATTTGTTCCCGATTTGTTCCTTAGATCGAGTTATAAAAATTGGCGGAATCGTAGTTTCACCTCATTTACTGCGGAACTATGCCATGAAACTGTGGCTCCTAAGGATTTTGGCCCATTTTAAAACTACCCAACTCATCCAAATTCCAAAAAAATAACAAAAAAGGATGAAACTATCCCTTACCAAAAAATTTTAAATAGCAGGCAAGAGGCGATGCGAGTGCCAATTATCACACGCCCTGTCCTGCATCGAAGATCATTTATTCAGAGAGGTACAATACTTAATAAATGTGTGACAGGAGCAACTCTCAGCGTATCCATAGCAAGACATCAAAATATTGGCTTTGAAATGCATTAATATTACTCTTCCAGCCAATTTGTGCCACCTTCCGTCATATGCCAACTCTTTTAATGCATGCCGCGTGGTTGGTGTTCATGCATTTTGATAATTATTTTAATACTCATCATCCGTGCAAGCTTGGATTTACATTGGTCGAGAATGTGGTTATTCTGTGTCTCACCTTTTTCTCCTAATTAATGAGGATAGCCTCTTGGTTTCTATGGGAAACAAATTGTCCCCAAAACCAAAAATTCAATAAAATATTATTGAGTCTGTGGAGTACGACACTTCTTGAATCTGCCTTCATTTACCTTCTACTCAATGCCTCTCAAATGTAGGCATGATGTAGAATAGATTAAAAAATTTCATCCTTCAATTATAGAAAATCTTATTTTTTTGTTTGCAGATTAGTAGGGCAATGATTATTATTATTAAAAAAATATAATTATTATAATTTTTTTTTACAAGGCATGGTCCTCTAGTGTAAAGCTATTCAAAGAACTGCAAAGTATGGAAACATTGGTACGCTGGATAAGAGTTTGCAACATGGCTCCAAGCCATCAAGTAAGCTCAGTGGAAGAAGGTCTTTACACCTCTCTCTTCTTGGAATTATAGTATTTTGGAAGTGTCTCTTTCTTGTTCATCAATAATATGGTGTTTTCTTTAAAAATTCCATAAGAGGTAGGTGGACAAGTTCCCATTCGGTTTCAATTTTAGTGTAGTATGCATAAGAAACCTAAGCTGCTTGTCTAGGATCACTGGGATATATGATAACATCCTAGCCCAACTCTCGAGGGGCAGTGGACTACTTTGATGTTCGAAGAGATGCAAAGTTTGGAAACAGTGGTATATTTGGAGAGTAACCTGTACAGAACATCCTCTGGCTGGTTGCACCAGGAGCAACCTTGTGACCTCCTGCAGAGATGACAGTGGGTGCAAATCCATCCCATTGGTTGTTAGATGCATGGAGAAAAAAAAATTATTTACTTGGCATTCATTCTGGCATGAAATGAAACAGGATCAATCTCGCTGCCATTTCCACTGCGGTGCACTACAACAACAGAAAACCTCTTTACACCATATACAACAATTTCATAGATTCTCTTCATGTGGCTCGTTACTGCACAGAAAACAGCAAGCATTCACTTTTCCACCTGTGAATTAACACAGTATCAAGTATGGAATTCTTGAACTGTGAACTTCTTTGCATAGACTTTCATCTCCATTTTCTTTTCCCTTGACTAGATATATGAGTAAAGACTGCAGAAACTCATGTGTATATATGAGGTTTCCCATGAATGTTGTTGCCTATAGTAGATTTTATTTTTCAACAATGTATTGTAAAATGAAAAACATGCTACATTATTGGATATATTTAAACTCTTCATTAATGTTTTGTGGTCCAATTTAAATACTTGTAGATTCATTGATCCATGGTTATTAGTGCAGTTGCATAGGAACCACATGGTTGCGTTTTCAAGGATATGTTATTTACCCACTAAATTGAATAGACAATTAGACGGATAAAAGTAAAAGCAATATTTAAAGAAATAAAAAGCATTCAAGTTTTTTTTGGGATTTGACTGGTGGATACAATCTCATTGATTTTAAGTAATACAAAAAATAAGCCTTAAATACATCACATGAGCCATACTATTGTAGGACAACAGCTGCCATCCAAACAAATGAATGTGGAAATCAATTTATTTTATTGCATTTATAAATGTCGTGTCCTTTTGGTTTTGTCAAAGATTATACTTATTCACTGATTTGATCTCTACACATACAGTACCAACATAACTCACTTGAACCCCACTATGGTTGTTCCTATGACATGTAAGCCTAGATGGGAATGAGATTTAATATTTTAGCCACGGAAAATCAATAATATACCGAATCCATCTAATGGGCTGTAGCCTTCTTTTTTCAATCAGAAAAATATCTATATTATATTAACAAGTATATTAAGTATAGAACCAAATACACACCCCTACCCAGGGAAAGATCCCAAAGAGTACGTCCCACTGGACTAAGAAAAAGGCTCACCCCCACAACCAAGTACATATTGCCTCACATAAACAACCACAGCCAAAAGAAATGAAATTGACTCAACCAAATGATCCAAAAATATCATCCACCACAATTGGTCAACCTCCAAGAAGTGTCAAAACAAAAAATAGCAAGATCGCTTGGTATCTACAATCCAACAAAACAAAAAGATCAAAAAAGTTTGATGCAACCCACTTCCCGAATGATATCACCAGCCCAATGCTCAAAATATAGTGAACCATCTAATGAGAGGAGTGCACGTTTAGAGAGTGAGTCAGCTTGTTCATTTTCAGCACGTGGTACATGCACAAACTGGACATCCTAAAAAAGTGGAAGTAAGGATCTAATCTGATGTAGCCACCATGACAGCACCAAGATATTGATACTCCCCACCCGGTTTATCCAATTGTTGACCACTTGAGAATCACCTGCAATTTGCCGCAATTCTAAATTACGGACACTCGCAAAATACAGGATAATCCAAAGTGCACAAATTTCAGCTTTTGTATTTGTCCCTGCACTAAAATTCATCCATAGCTTAAAGTAATAACAGTGGTTCAATGTGATGATCCCACCGGCACCACATTGTAATCCAGACCCCTGAGAGGCCCCATCAAAAAGGCCAAAAAGTACCAATAAAAGTATAGTGGAAGCCATGCCAACTTGATGTATCTTATCCTCATTTTCAGCCACAATTCCCCCCACCTCGACGGTGCCAGCAACGGCATTCCTCGCCACCCAACATGGCTGCACATGTTTATCCTCAAATATAGCAAGGTTCCTCACCTTCCAAATCTCCCACAGCCCATTGCAAAATAGTTCAACAATAAATCCATTACATTTATGCCAGCCCAGCAAAACTTCAGAGAGGGATCGAACTGCCCATGTTGGGAAAGCATCCTCTAACTCCCACACCTGTGTGCTGAAAATACAATAAAAAAAGGGATGCTCTTCTCCATCTTCCCCTGATAACATAAACAACAAACAGCTGGGCCAATAAGCCCGTGTTTTTCTTTGAAAAGAGAGAAGTACTTAGCATGCCTTACCCTAATATCTAGGTGGTACGATAACCTAAACTAGTTATTCCAAAATGGACTTTTGGAAAATGGTAGAAGAGCTTCCAAGTATGGAAACATTGGTATCGCGGGGGTTTTACAGTGGAGGGAACACAGGAGGAGGGCGATACTGTGGTTAAAATATTTACAACTTATGCGTAGAGTGTGATTTATTTTGTCATCCACTTCTTTCTTAATGTGGTACTTCATAAAATATCTACAAGTAGCAAAAGGAGCAGCTCATTCCTTGCCCTAAAATCCTACGAACAAGGTAGGATTTGGATTAATACTTCTCCGACGTAGGTTGGAGATATAACATACATCTTTATCCAGTCTTCTCATGTACAACAAAATATCCATTTATGAAATTTCCTGGTTTTACAGTCACCATCCCAAGAGGGAGAAGATTTGGATTTCCTTCCAAAGAGATTGTCTTCCTTTCCTTTCAGTGCGAGGATAAAAGGATTTATTTTTCTAGCCTTGAGAATGGTTAAAATATACTGTGAACGATATTATACACGACTTGCTATTTATTATAGCCGGTATAAAGGCTTTTAAAGAGTTAGAAGACACTGGCCTTTCTAGAGCTGAGAGTCTTTCCATTCAGCAGTTCCACCCAGTAACATGCCAGTCACAAATTGGTTTCTAGAAGAGGTAACATGAGCAAAATTTTCTATTAGGATTATTACATTAAGCATATACAGTGAAACATGTTGCAATTAAGGTGTTTGAATTACCTAAAATGGAACAAAATAATAATGACATGATTCACATGAAATTAAACACTCTTATCAAGACTATGAAGCCATGGATCATCCGGAAGGTGTGGGTTGGAAACAATTCAATGGTCCACTGTGTATTTTCTGTTCTATTTAAGTTTGCCCTCATTCACAATGGAAATTCAGATTTCATTTTTATTCCTTTTTATTGTATTTGACCTTTGAGGTTCCATTTTTTTAACCAAAAGCTCTGATACCATGTGTAACACCCATCAAGGGTGGTTACTTCTTTATCAAATAATTCAATAATACTAATATTGCATTAGTGATTCACATAGCATGAAATATCATGAAATCATGTAAGTACATAATTATTAACAACATATAAACATTTTACAACAACATATATATCTTATAATAACATATAAGTAATTTAAAATAACAAGAGGAATACCTCGATATAAAAATGGTGAATAATTCCAAACTAAAGCAAACTTCCATCTTCTCCTTGAGTAGCTTCCCTTTTCATTGCCCAAAGACGAACCACAATTTTACCTACTAGCCGACTAGGGGCCTAACTGGCTCCCTAGCCCCAGGAAACCATTTAAATCATCCCATTCAAATGGCTTCATGGCCCTCCCTCCTCAGATCCCTAAAGAACAGAACAACGATGCACTAGTAGGCTAGGTATCAAATCTTCCAAGAGTTCTCAAACTCTTCCAAACTACTCCTCCCAAAATATCACCCTATATAAAGAAACTCCCTCCTTCGAATCTCAAGTCTCCTATTTATATCAAAATTTCTCATCCATCAATAAATTATAATACATTAATATTCAACAATCAATAAATTTATTTTCTCAAAAAAATAGCAATTTGAGTAAATAAATAAAATATTAATAAACATGGAAGTCTCACTTTCCATGCTACTATCTCAAATGCAACTAAGACAACTCTTTTCTAAAAATTTGTGCAACCCTATCTATCCATTTATTTATATTATCCTCTCATACATAAGTCAAATAGTATATTTCCATATACTATATTATATTATGATATATGTTATATTATATGTATATAAATATATATATCATTCAATAATCCAAGTGTATTTAAATCTAAAATATACTAAACAAGTCAACAAACTCATACTACCATATATATATATATAGTTCAACACTTATTTATACTTTCAATACATAACTAATACTACAATAATTCATAAACCAAGTTACTAATAATTCATGTAACCATGCTAATTTATTCAGCAACCAACAAATCATAGCAATGCACTCATGAATTGGAGTATATGTGGGCAATGCACACATCTTAAGAGTGGGTACTAATAAACACTTTTAATGCTCCTAATATATCATTATTACATGCTTGCAAAAAGCATATAGACGAACATTTAAACAATGCATCATTCATCATTCATAATCATTCATGCAAAATCAATAAAACAAAATTAGGTAAACACAATGATGCAATTGAGCATATAATCATAATGGTTAATAACAATCAATAACACCATCCAATCGATCATTGGTCTCATAATCCCATTAGTACACTAACCACTTAATTACCATTAATTCCATCTCTTGACCTCAACATCCCATCCTCTACTTCAATATAATATGGCTTCAACTATACGACCTAACCACATACGAAACTCGTAAGTGGAAGTGTGAATCGACTACATCGACCAAGCTTCCTCAGTAGGAATCCACTAGTCGTCATCACACATCTAGGGAAGCGTGCTCAATACATCCCTCCCATGGCTCTGGGTTTCGGGAGATAAATGGTGGTAAATTTCTCCACCCCCCCTAATAGTACTAGGATCAACACCCTACATCAACCATACTGTGCCATCAACATTCTAAGGGGTCTCATCATTGAACGACCACTTTGGGAAAGTCACAATTGTTGTGAAAACTAACACTCACCCACAAGTCATAGAAATATTGGAATTCACAATTAAATAGCATAAAAATTGATATAACATCATTATCCTCTTGATTTCCATGACATATCGCGCCCCTTGGAACTGTAGGAATATGGCTATCTCGTAGCCAATCAACATGTGGAATAGTTCATCATTAACATGAAACTCATGTATATACATAGTCAACTCTTTCAAGTGTTAATCCATATCACTAAAACAACATTTAAATATAATCATGTAAGTTTTTTTTGCAAACAAACTAAATTAGCATTTCACATATAGATATTCTATATTCAATTTGTGTGTTCAATATGAAGTAACATATTCATTGCCATTAATAAATTAAACAATAAATTCCATTTACCATACACACCTTAAAAGAGTCTACATGCACACAAAAGAATAGTCTTAATCAATCTATATTAGTCAAACAGAGAATAATCAACTAAAATGTTAAGCTAATTCACATTCTAGTTTTTAATTAATGACTGCCAAAATATGGGGCGTCACATGGATCTCCCCATCGGTAAACACTAGGTCTAATGAAATCATTTTCCAACAACTCATGTAATTGTAATTTGAGCTCTACTAACTCTGGTGTAATCATTCGATAGGGTGACTTTGAAATGGGTATTTCTCCTGGTACCAGGTCAATGGTGAAGTGTAGATCTCTTTTGGGAGGTAAGCCAAGTACTTATTCATGAAACACATTTCAAAATTCCATCAAAAGATGAAATTCTTCCAGCTTAGCATCAACTACTTTTCCAAAATTGGTCGTATATACTGCATATAACTTGCATCCTTTCTTTGCACTTTGTTTTAAATGAAAGGAAAAAATATTTCTTATCGATACCTCGCGTGGTATGTCATTTATAGTTTTGACATTTCCTTTCCCATCCTTACATGTGACTTGGTATTTGTGTAGCAATTCAAGATAACTTAATGTTTCTCTAACTAGTCCATTCCTATGAGTAGATCACAGGATACCAATGGAAAAATATTCAAGTCTACCATAAGTTTGACATTTCATATAGTTTTAAGTTACAATATCTAACAAGCTTAGATACTTTCTTTTTGGTCCCTGTAGCCAGCTAAACCAACCATGCCTACTTAAATTTACTTTTATGCAGTGCACATTGGGCAATAATTCTAGGGGAAATATAACTTTTACAAGAGATTGGATCAATAATGATTGAAATAGATTTGTCAAAAATTTCACCTTCTACTTCGACGATACAAGATTGATGTTCATCCTATTGATTTTCCAAGGCTACGCAAATATTTGGAACTATTCCCATATCGTTTATTGTAGTATCTTCTTGTAGATTATTGACAATTCTATTAGTTTTACCTTTATGGGGGAATTCCACTTACCGGTGAATTTATCTGCAGCTCCAACACTGAAAATGTCCTATGTTAGCCCCTTCTGGTTTCTTTCCCATAGCCCACTGGGTTGATTTCTTCTTTAAGGAGCAACATTATGTTGAAACTTTTTTCTGTCGAAAGAATTACTATTCTGAAATGATTTCATATGGCTTCTAAATGTAGAAGGATTGTATCCTTTATTCCATTTTTCAACCCTTTCCTTTTTCTTGTCTTGTAAGCTTTTCAATTTATTAACTATGCGTTGGATCTATTCATAACAAAGTATTTCCTTGTTAAAGGTATCATTCAAGTTCTTTGTGCAGTCAAACTCTAATCTGTCTTGAAAATGCTAAGATAGACAACTCAGGAATCACTGAATTTTAATATTCTCCTCTTTTATATATGGAACATAACACAATAATTCTAGAAATTTTTTAATCAAATCATCCATATTTAGTTGTCCCATCTAGATTTCATTGAACCCTTTTATATTCCTATCATAAAATCTTTCTAACATATATTTCTTTTGAAAATATTCATTGAATTATTTCTAATCGAGGTCCTTCTCCTTAAGTTTATAAGTTGCCTTCAGATCCCTCCACCAAATAGATACCATGGCGGTGAAAATATACATAGCCAATTGGGATTTCATGTTCCCATCATATTTGTAAATTTGAAAGTACTTCTTCATTTCCAGCAACTAGGACTCAACCTCTTCACGTGTCTTCACCATGTTATTAAAGATAGGTGCTTTGATATTTTTAAACTACCCTTGAAATACGTCAGAAAATTTCTATTTATGATTTTTCGTGGGAGGTGATCTCATTGTACATTTACTATATGAGTTGTGAGAGATAGACTCTTTGCTACTATTTAATTTGTCATCTTCCTTTGGTGGAGGTTTTGACTTTGGTTCTTTCCTCGAGGAACCTTTCTCTTGTGACCCCTTATTTATTCTATTGCTAAAGGTAGGAGTACGTTACACTCTATTTTATTATTTTAGTTAGTTTCTGCAATAGAATAGTGTTCATATCACGATGTTCCTCCAAGGATTTTATGTTGTCATCCTTGAAACTCTGTAGTTCTTCCTCCAAAATTTTCATTATTTCTAATATCACTACAATATTTGTTGTTCTCTGATCTAAGTTCAACTCGAACCATAAATTTTCTTAAGGTGGGGATCCTTCTACAACCCCAAGTTGACTCGGCACCTCACTCATTCTATTTTTTCAGATTCTTCTAGCTTTCCGAGATATCTATTTTCTTTTTAAATAAGTCTTCTCCTTTCTTCCTAAAAGTCAAACAGTTTATTAGTTTCAAGTTTAAAATCTTAGTGTAATAGTTGAGTCCATAAGGTTCAAGTGTTGTAATCTTGTCTCTAATACAACTCTATAATGTTCCAATCATACCCAAATGTTTTTAAACTAAGTCATGATATAACAAGACTGGTAGAGAGAGCACTTTCCTTCACCCAAAGGAGTACTTACCTCGCTATGAATAGGTTTACTCATTATTTTCCTATCAATATCTTCATGTTTGAGCGCTTACCTTCACTCCACTAAGTACTTACAGTGTCGCAACTGATGAAGCAATGTAATAAGATACACTTCTCTTCATCAACTTGTCATTAGCGAGGTTAGTCGAAGCTTGAAACTATACAAATAATTGTCATACATATATTCAATATTTACTTACATATTCTTACTTAATATCTTGCTACTATCCGGACTCTTTGGCCTACCTTGACTACAATCAGATCCCATTTAATCATTCAGTCAAGGGGTTAACTTAAGATCACTTGTTTTCAACTATGGGATGGTGCATCAATTGATCATATAGCTCTATTTCTGTTTCCTATCTTACATGAATAGTTAAACGTGACATAATACTTCCACCTATGTCTTCAACAGAATTCATTTGACTATATATATATATATATATATATGCAAATTTAATTATGCCCTTATGTACATGCAAAAACTATCAATATTACTTATTTTCCTATGCGCTATATATCACTAGCACCCTATATCCTAACTAACAATACATAACCCAACCCTAGCCCCAGGGTGTTATCAAGACAACAAAAAACATTAATTATTATACCCGCATATTAATACATCATGGGAATCCATGGGGAGGGTGGAATAAATCTATCCACGATCGATTAAGAAATTGTGAAACTCAAATAGGATTGAGGAGGAATTTCCACCTACAAGGAACACATATTGATCATGGAATTATATTCCTTCTAGAATAAAAAACACCATAATGCAATGTCCCATGTAAATATTTGACAATTTTCTCATATACTTTCCAATGAATTTCATGAGCATCTTGCATAAACCTCGAGAGCGTAGTGAATATAAAAGAGATATGAGGACTACTATGTGTCAAATATATCAAAATCCCCACAAATTGATGATTTAAAATTAAAAATGATTTTAATGCTTAGATGGTATGCAATAATTGTTGACAATATTTTAGATGCCCACATACCTCCCAACCGTAGAATTTGAGCATCCAAAACTTACTTGCTCAATTTACCCCCAAGAATGTACTATGACTCCATAAGGATGAACGCTCTCCTCTTCAAGTCCAGATTCCCACTTGTTCCCTCTTCTCATTAAGGGTCTATCCACGGGGACTTCACTCAATAAACCACTATCATAGCACGTTTGTTTGTGGCATATGAAACAATACCCCTAATTTCACTAAATATTGGAAAATACCTTCCAAAATCGTTTTCTTGAACCCCCTCCCAATATGCCTTCCCAATTTTAAAAAAAACCCTATTTTCACTAGATATTATATGTATCAATTTTTTCATTAACATTTTTTATACCCCTTTATATTTCTACCTAGTATATTGATATGATACCACTCCTATGACCCCACATGCATTATACAATGCACCTTGCTTCTTTCAATGTATATTTTGGATGCACATTACTCCACCCACAATTAAATTACTCAACCACATATCATTATGATTTGCAACATCTAATGGTATAATGAAGAGATAGGAGACCACTTCTTGTATGTCACTAGAGCCAATGCAGATAGTACAACATTTAGATTGCATGTTGCAGTTCCCCAATCGCTGAATAAGCCTATTGTGGGCTAGGTATCCAAGCCCCCAGGGCCTCTAACAAGCTCTAGGAGGGTGACTAAACCTCCCAAGGCCTGTCATAGTCCCGAGTGGTTGGGTATTCAAGCCCCAAGGCCTATCGAGGGCCTATAAGAGGCCCTGGAGGCTTAGAGCCTTCCAAGGCTATTGGTAATAACTAGTTGAGTGTTATTGGTAAAAATTGGCTTTCAATGACCACTGTCTCTTGACAATGATCGACTAGCAACCCACTTCACCACGAAACCCCTGGCCTCAAGCATGCCTCAAGACTCGATTTCTCTATGTACCAGTAAGCTTGAGCCTTGCCTCAACCTGATTTATCATCTGGCCGTGATCCTGACATCTCCTTTTGGAGGATATTTGTCAGCCCACCCATATAAAAAAGACCCCAAAGTATTTTTGTATTGTTACATTAAATAAAAAAAACCCTTTGCCCCTTAGTATATAAGCAATATAATTTTTAGGTTTTGATGAATATTTAATACCGCAATATGAATGAACGTGATATTATATTTCCTTCTAGTGAAGCCCCCGTGGGTCTATCTCAGTTTAGTCACAGAACTCTTATCAACAAAATCCAACTTAGTTCACTCACAAAACTCTTGACACAAATTCCCTAACACTCTTCAACTAGTGCTCACACAACAATACCTTTTAGCATACTTTGTAGTGTCCTTCCTCCTCTCATATGCTCATATATATAATTATTGCATAGGTATTACCTCCTAAGGATTCCCTATCCTTGGGAAATTCATATCCTTGGATTCACCAATATATTTTAGGGTGTTAGTTCAATATTTTTGTCTCAGGACACTTGTAATCTCTCTCCCTTGATAGTAGGATTGTACTCCCCACTCATGGAGTCATAGTTATCTCTATTGATGGCCATCCAACTGTTGTTTTTAGTCATTTATATTATTTTGAAAGTTCCTTTTACAATACTAATTTCCCAAGGACCATTATAAGGAACCTTCTTGCACACTTTTCAATTTTAACATAACATAATATTTCTACTCAAAAGCATAATCCAATTTTCAAACTAGGGGATATTTCATCCTTCCCACCTTAAAAACAACACCATATTCGGTGTTCCTCCATATCATATCAAATATGGAAAAAAGAAGGATATGTGTTCCTCATCACATACTCCATCTCCCAAGTAGAATCTTCATGGGTAAAGTGCATCTTTGTACAAAACATGTACAAATATATAGACACCTAGTTAGAGTGATAGTACTCACTCTGTATCTTAGTATGGGGATCAAATGTGTAGTTCTTGGAATAGTATAGCAATCATAATATTGTGCCCTGATCGAATACCTCATGAGGATGATTGAATTTAGAACATTTCCACCTAGACCTGTGAGAGTGTTTGATGTATTTATAAATTTGATTTTGAAACTTCTACATGAAATATGGAATAGGAATTGTGACCTCAAGCTAGTTGATCCTCTTAGATGGTGTAGTTGAAGAAGATGTTGCATCCATGTTAACATACTCATACCTATTCCACATAACCGTGTTATTTTACATTCCAAAGTGTGTTGGATCGATCGGGAAATTCCTATGGAGAAATGCCGAATTACCACATTCAAGGCATATTCTTTCACCTACATATATTTTGTTGAAAACCACATCCTCAGGATTCCTTCTGCACAGTATTGTAGAAACAAAATCTCACACCATGGGAGGAGCTAGTTTATCCTTTTGCAAAAGTCTATAAATGTGTCATAATAGAGTTGGCATTCAACATGGTATCGAAAACAAGTGTCATGAATTGTGTTTTTCCTGATATACCATGGTTTTAGTTTGTCAAACCTGTTGATTGAGATCTCAACACCTGGATTGGTCTCTTGAAATTCCTCGAAAAATGCAACTCTTGTCATATCCATAACATGCTTAAACTCCTCCACATAAATTCCTCTAGATAGATGTAGATGTGGGACATGCTTTTGATCTAGTATGGCACAATAATGGTTGTCCCAAAACTCTACTTCCTTCTCTCTAATTCCTTCAAAAAGCTTGTATTGATAGTATTTATTACAAATAAGATCCCGACAAAAGGCTTCATTGTTTTCATCTATTTGAACCCTAGATTTATTATATTTGTCAAAGGTTTTCCTTGAAACATGGAGCAGTTTTGACATTGTTGCCACCATTTGACTTCTTGACGTTGTCAGTGCCACAAAAACAGTTGCAAATTCCCTGTGAGCAGCTCAAATATTATGTTCTATTTATTTTCCAAATGAATATAATCCCTTCATCACATTTTATTGCACAACGTTGTTCCTTTTTAATTTCAACAACTTTATAAAAACCCAACAAGTTTGTGGCATGTTTCATTATTTTATGTTTTAAATAGAAGTACATGTCAGGTTTGAGCTTATGTGATGACTGAGTGTTGTTCAAAATGTAACTTGATAATGTTACTAATATGATATCTAACTATCTGATCAAGAATTGGGTTCCTGAACGCTTCTCTCGTGACAACATCCATAATGTCCTCTAAACAATTTCCACCACTTACAAACCCACTACAACTCCCAATTACTCTTCAAACAATGTGAGAGGGCACAGGGTCCTATGAAGGTTGACCAAATAAAGGACTTTTGTTTGAATGAAGAAAAAAATATAATCAAAGAAAGAAGCATTCAAAGACTATGGTCTCACCCATGACTATTTCAAATGCATTCCAATCTTGAACAAGCAAATATATGAAACTTTAGGTTATTTAAATATGGTTGAATGGGTTCTTACTGATCCAAGTGGATATTCATGGCCACCCACCTCTTCCACAGACTCAACATGGTTCTCCAATTGAGTAATTTTGTTAGGATTTTGTAGAGTTTTTTTGGGTCCTAAACGTTTGGGGTTGTTTTTAGGGCATAAATAGTGTTTTTTTGGCCAATAATCCTACATGATTTGTGTTTTTCTTCACAATGATGCGCTATTCATTAGTTCTGCTTCTCATTTAGAGATTTACAACTAGCTACAATATGCTCCAAACAGAGCTTGTATGCAAAATTTACGCTTCCAGGAAATTGATGTTAAAGTTACACCTAAAAATACCTTTTAGTCATGTTTTTAGAGAAAATATTTTTTGGCACTTTGCCTCCTAGGTTTAGGGTTTTGGGCCTTTAGGGTTCTTGTTTTATGTTAAAATTCCATCTTTGAGACACACCAAGGGTTATCCCCTTTCTACCCCAATTCTAGGTGAAGTCAAACCATCCTTTTGAATGGTGAATGCAATGCATAATACACATATAATGGACTAAGTAAGCTAATCATATTAGCAACCTCCAATGATTAGCCATTCCTATTACTCATGTAAACAATGAATTGTTCCAACATGCATTCAGTCTTATAGTCAAGTTACACATGGCTACCTACTGAGAAAGTTCATGGATTCATCCATTCATTAGCCTAACCTATGACAAGCATAACATAAAAAATAGTTATTACACATGAATTTGCATCATTTAACACATAGAAACAATTATGTTTGGAACTAACGCTGCCCCAAGCAATTGTCTAAGTGAGGACAATGTTCCACCCATCCTTAGGTCTCTGTCCATCTTGCACTCTTTCATCTTAGATACCACTCCCAAGCTAGGTTGTGTATCCATTAAGGAGGGATAAGGAACTCTTTCACAATCAAGGTCTCATCTCAATGCTAATCTAACCTATGCCTGGGTTTATCAAGCAATCCAGGGAACAAGGAGGGTTCTGCTAAGCTAGTGAGCTCTCCCACAGAGCTGCAAGCATATCATACCACTTAGCAAGCATGACACCCACATTACCTACCTCACCCAACACAAGGAAGGCCCTCTTCTCTGCTGCACAGTCCCTCAAGGCCCCTTCCCTCCAATGCTATTCAGTATGGGCATATAAAGGTTCAACTACTTTTTTTCATGAGATTACAGCCTTCACTAGGTTTATCAAGAAAACCCAACCCTAATATGACCTTTAACTCTGTTATCCAAGCCAATTTCTCACAGGACCATGCCCTAAACTCTACCCTTCAATTTGGCCTTCTACAAAATGGTTCTAAGTGATTCTCACGGGTTTCCTAGGTCATTCAAACTATGCAATTCATCCCACCAATCGCTCTGTGGTTGTCCCGATCGGTTCCATTCTTGCATAGAGTTCCCTTGGGAACTCATGGCTCTGCACATTCGGCTTCCACAAGAATCACGATTTTCATTAGTTTTCTTCATGGCTGGGTTCTGCAAGTACGTGTATGACTTGGGTCCTGGTCAAAAACGGGTTAGCAAGTAAGATTGGCGAAATCCTAGATGTGGAGTGGATTAAGGGATAAGAAACACACACAGCCATACCTTGCCATACAGATCCGGAGGTTTCCCATACTTCATTGAATTCATGGATCTAGTTTTCTCAACCAACCTCTTACAATTGCATTAAATTTAGCATGGTGAGTCAAATGGGTTCACAATTGGACATGTGGCAACATGGGTACCAATCACATAACCCCATCACCACTCCTTAATGGATACACATTGCGCCTTCTCATTGGTTTCCTCCTTTTCCAGCTTCTTGGGTATTTCATTACATTAATTAATAATTACATCATTTACAATTCTTCATGGCTTAACAGCTCATGGGTAATTCAACTGTTAATACTTTCCTATGCAATTAAAATTGAACATGCACTAGTGGGGCCTTGGCCTTAAGCTCCACACTAGGGAAAATTACACACTGTATTTACACAATATTTACATTAAGGCCAATAAACCATAAGGTTCAAAATAGGGGTACTACAACTCCATCTCCCTTAAAATAACACCGTCCTCGGTGTTCTAAAAAATGAACAAAAATGGGAATTCGGGACTAACGTGCCTCCATTGCACCTGTACCTTCCCTATAGCCCTATTTTGGAGCAAAGTGTCAAGGATGCATATAGCCTCCACTTGGAACTCTCCCTCTGGTTCCACCTGTATCACATTCCAATCAATGATGTGATTAGGATCATGTATATATTTCTTAAGAAAAGACACATGAAAAACATTATGAGTCTATATGTTAGCAGGAAATGAAATCCTATATGCAACTGGCCCTATCCTATCAAGGACTTCAAATGGCCGAAAAAATCTTGGTGCCAACTTGGTACAACTTCCCAACTTCATGGAAATTTTCCTTGGTTTCATGCTTAAGAAGACATGATACCCAATCTGAAATTCCTTATGCATTCTTTTCATATATGCATAACTCTTCTGCATGTCCTATGTTGCCTTCAAATTCTTCCTGATGTTGAAAATCTCTTGCTCCAACTCCTTAATGATTTCTAGTACAATTACTAACCTGTTCACTGGGTTGTCCCAATTGATTGGAGTTATGCATCCTTTTCCATACAACACTTCAAAAGTACTCATATTCAATGATGCTTGATGTCCATTTTTGTATGCAAACTCTACCAAATGTAGATAACCTTCCCACTTATATGGCTTGTCCATCACATACATCCTCAACATGTCTTCAAGGATCTTATTTACTCTCTCAATCTGACCATCAATTTGAGGATGATAGGTTGTGCTAACCTTTAACTGAGTTCCTAATTCTTGGAACAATCCTTTCCAAAAATTAGATGTGAACTTTGTATCCCGATCTGAAACTATTGCCTTGAGTAATCCATGCAATCTGAATATCTCTCTCATGAAGATATTTGCAATGTCATTTCCCTTGTGAGTGGACTTGACTGGGATGAAATGAGCTACCTTTGATAGCTTGTACACCATTACCATGATTGAATCATGCTTCTTCACTGTCATTGGAAAACATGTTATAAAATCCATAGAGATCACTTTCTACTTCCATTCTGGAATGGGAAATGGCTGCAACAATCATGCTCGATGTTGATGCTCTACCTTGACTTGTTGGCACTTTTGACACCTAGCAATGTACTCAGCTATGTCTTTCTTCATACCATGCCAAAAGTATTGTTTCCTTGCTGTTGTTATAGTTTTATGATATCCTAGGTGCCCAGAATATGGCCTTTGGTGTATCTCATCCATCACAAGTTTCTTCAAATCTGCACTATCTGGAATGTATAGTCTGGTATCGTAATAGATGAGAACACAATCCTCACCCAGCTAATATCTTTCATAATTTTCATCCACAATACCTTGCTGCAATTTCTCCTTGACTTGAAGGTAGACTTCATCACTATTTTGATCTTCTAGAATCCTCATCTTCAAATCTGATTTACACACACTCACTGCTGCAATATGCAATTTTCTATTGAGTGCATCAGCAACCTTATTCTCCTTTCCTTTGACATTCTTAATCTCCAAATCAAATTCACAAAGAAACTCCATCCATCTGGTTTGTCTAGCATTCATATTTGGCTGGTCAAACAAGTATTTTAAACTCATGTGATCATTCCTGAGTTCAAATATTCTTCCCAAGAGGTAGTGTCTCCATCTCTTGAGAGCATGCACTATGGCTTCCAACTCTAGGTCATGTGTGGCATAGTTCCTTTCATGTTATTTTAAATTTATGGACTCATAGCAGATTACAAACGCATCTTGCATGAGCACTCCATCGAGCCCTTCAATGCAAGCATCTGTGCATACCACAAAGTCTTTCATCGGATCTGCAATCCTTAGAATAGGGGAACTAGTGAGAAATGTTAAGTTTAAACCAAATAACCAAGCAAGATCACTGAAAGAAGCATAATCACAAGATAGACACACAATATATCCTGGGAAACCCTCATGGGGTAGAAAACCCAGTAAAGCTTTCCTCAATAAGATGATCAACCAAAATACAAGATGTGCTCCTCCTTCCTTTGTCTCCTTAGCTGATCTCCCAGACAAGTGCGCACTCTTCCACAAGTGAGTGAGTGATCTAATGAGGAGTTCACCTCCTCTATTTATACTTGACTCTCAACTGACTAAAAGACCTGTTGGGGCCGACCTCACCTGGAGAAGTCTAATAACCCCTAAAATATAACTACAGGGCCGACCCACACATGGTGGGTCTAATAACCCTAGTTAATATCAAACCCTAGAGGAATAAACATCTCCAGATACATAGTAGGATTACCTCGGAGGAATGAAACATCTCCGGAATAAATAATGTACAAATACAATATTCTTAGAAGTTACAATATTCAACAAGAAACTCCTTCAACTGTTGAAAACTCTTTTCACACTTTTCAGACCATACAAATATGATATTTTCTTTGCAATGAAGTGATTGGGTGAGATATCTTGGAGAATCCTCCGATGAATCTTCTATAGTAACCTTCCAAACCCATAAAATATCTAACATTTGCCGCATTGCTTGGAGTAGGCCAATCCATGATGGCTTCAATTTTCTTTGTATCTACTGTAATGCCTTTTGTTGATATAACATGACCCAAATACCATACCTTCTGCTGATACAAGTCACATTTACTAAGATTTGCATACACTTGGTGCTCCCTAAGGACTTGCAATACCATTCTCAAATTCTCATTATGTCCTTCTTCATTCTTTGAATACACAAGGATGTCATCAAAGAATATAATCATAAACTTATCCAAATATTTGTTGAAGACACTATTCATGAGACACATGAATGTGGCCGGTGCATTGGTAAGACCAAATGGAACCACTGTGAATTCATAGTGGCCATACCTTTTCTTGAAGGTTGTCTTATGAATGTCTTCTTCCTTAATCATCACTTGATGGTACCTAGACCTCAAGTCAATCTTGGAAAATATTCTAGCTTCCTTCATTTGGTCAAACAAATCATCAATCTTGGGCAATGGATACTTGTTCTTAACTGTCACTTTATTGAGCTTCTTGTAATCAATACATAGCCTCAATGTTCAATCCTTCTTCTTGACAAACAACACAAGTGCACCCCAAGGATATACACTAGGTCTGATGTATTCTTTATCCATTAATTCTTGCAGCTGCATCTTCAATTCTACCAATTCTGGTGTGCTCATTCTATAGGGAGCCTTGGAAATTGGTGCTGCCCTTAGAACAAGGTTAATGGAAAAGTTAATGTCTCTCTTGGGTGGAATCCCTGGCACTTTAGCTGGGAATACATACTGGAACTCTTGTAATAGCTGAAAGTATTCTAACCTGGGTCCTTTATGTTCTGTTGAATCTCATATCTGCACATCATATATTTGGAATCCCTTTTTATAGAAATTACTTAGCTGTAAAGATGAAATCTTCCTTGCAGAAACATGCTTTAGAATTCCTTTTACTAACCTTGGCCTTCCTCCATCATCAAGGAATTCAAGTGCTTTCTCATAACCATCCAACTTAGCTCTATGTCTTTCCAACCAATCCATGCCAATTAAGGCATCATATGATCCCAATGGTAGGACATTTAATTCTGCATGTGTGAGGAGTCCATTCAATTCTATAGGGAACTGTTAACACCTAAAAAATGCTCACTAGCTCATCCTCCTAGCCACATGACTCTATTACCCATTTTTCCTACCATTTTAATCCCCAAATAATGACCCAAAAGGAAAAAGCCAATGATATCTCCCTCAAAACATACCAAAAACCCTCAAAAGGGGGTAAATATTCCCAAAATCAAATAAAAGGAAATAAAAAATTAGAAATAAAATCAAATTGGAAGGAAAATGAGGGGGAAACCCTAAACCATTGACCCAAACAACTCTTTGCCTAAAACCACGGGTTAAGCATTCCTTCGCCTAAAAAATCTATAAATAAAGGGTGGAGGCTCCACATTTCCAATCCATTATTCACCTTACCCTTATGCTTCCAAAATTCACCCAAAGCCCCCCATTTGTGCTTGTGAACCCTTTGGCCCATCTTGAGAATCTTGGAGAAGAGTAGGACATTGGAGCATTGGAGCACCCTTCCTCAATGGCTGGCTACAAACACTCCACAAACCTCACCTCTGAGGTAAAATCATGTAACTCCATTTTTTTTACCATCTTAATGAAAGGAGAAACTTAAGTATTTTTATTGTGTTATTGAGCTCATTTGCCATTTTATATTAGGAGCAGTTTCGGTTTCCTTGCACATGCTTAATATTAGTTTAGTTTCATTGCTTACTGTGATTTACATTAGTTGTTTCCTGTTTTTTCTACTCTGCTGCTAAGGATTCCACAATCCTTAACAGGAGCTCATTTGCACAAGCTAGGGTGAAAACCCTAGCTACAGTTTGGCGACTTCACTGGTTGAACCTTCGATTCTTTGGTTTGTATTTAGTTTTTGCTTTGTTTTTGCTTCTATTCGACTATGGCCATTTCAGATACCCTTGGAAACCTTCGTCACCAGTTCGGCCATCGGTTTTATCGGTCTTTTTCCACATCATAACTTGGGTTTCGGCTCTATAGCCGCAGCACTTAGCTCAGATTGCAGGCCCACAATGGCGGCTCCAGCCGTGGGTTTCCCTTCCACAGTTGTGGCTCCACCCGCAGCTCTCCTGCACACTCTCGTGGCTCGGCTGGAGGTTCCCCCTCCACAGCTGCAGCTCCAGCCATAGCTCGCCAGCACACCCACGTGGCTCAGCCGCAGGTTCCCTTTTCGCAACAACATCCCCAGCTACACTTAACCTACTCATAGTTGCGGCCTAGCTGCAAATTTCCTAGCCGCAGTGGCAGCTCTGGCCGCACCCCCCGTTTCCCTTCTTGTGGCCTCATCGCAATCCCTCGGCTCTTCCCCACTGTCCCCACCACAGTAAGCTCACCACCTTCAGCGACCCCCGGCCTAACACTTAGGCTACAAAATTATTTCCTAACCCCACCACCTCAGACACAAAACACAGGATGGATCCCTACGACCCCGGCCACGTCGCCTTCACCACCTCCTCCTGCTCAAAACGCACTATCCCCACCACCTTCTGTGTCCCACGATGTAGCTCCTCGCCGCAGTGCTTCGGCCCATCCCCGTCACATTGGCCACAGTCCTCAGCCCCCACCCTGCTCCTCGCAGCGCAAGAACGACCCCCTGCCACGTGACCACGCTGCAACTCCCGTCTAACCATCTGAGCCCTGGCCACATTTGTCAGTCTAACACTTGCACCCCGGTTGCATGGGTTAGTCTGACAATCGAGCCCCAGCCGCGCAGTCTGACCTGACAACCATGCTCCAACCGCATTTGTCAGTCTGACAACCGAGCCCTCACCATGCAGTCTGACCTGACAGTTGCGCCCTGTTTTCTGGCATTTTTCTCCTTTTTTGAATTTTTTCCCACACAACCACCTGGCCAGCCTGCACCCACCACTATGAGTTGTCTTTTATCTGAATTCTGCTTGATGATTTATTAGGAAAAGTTTGATTTTCAAACATTTACATTGATCCAGATTTATGCAGGAACGCAACAGAATACACAAATACCCATAAAAAAAAGATGCAGCGGAAATAACACTTGATTTCATTAATCAAAGAATTGAAACTTGTTTACATACAGGATGGAAATAAACTAGCTAGAGTGTTGGTAGCTTATCTCTGAGAAGAGATGCGGTGGATACATGCCTCTAAACTCTGTGTTACAATGGGGATCGAAGGCCTATATATTATTGAGAAACAATGGAAACCATACACATCCAAAAACCTAACCCTAGGAGGTGAAACGCCAGAATATGGGCCCCGTTGGTTAACATGGTACATCAATTTCTCGAGGTCATAACTTTGGCATACTACCTTCGTTTGACACACATGATATATCATTGGAAAGATCTATTCAAGGACTACATCTACTTATGAAATGTATTGAATCCAAAATGGACTCATATTTTCCCGACCATTCGATGCCAAAAAAATGTCGTTTAGGGCCTCAAAACGGCTCCAGAAGTTTAGGACTCGAAAGCTGCCAAAAATAGTAAATCGTGCTACAATTAAGGAAACTGAAAAACTGAAGAAACAATGGTGGGGTTTGAAGTGGAATAGGAAGTTGGCCACCAATATCCTCCTGGATCATTCCTCCCCCCTTAGGAATCAATGGTCCCCATTGCGTTGAGTCCCTCCATGAGATGAGGAAACTTCTACTGAACTTGGTCCCTGGTGAGCCACTTTCCTTGGTGAAGGAGTTGTCCTGCTTTGATCTGTGTGTCCATAATCCAATCAGTTGTGGCTTGTTCCATGCAGTCTGGGTTTAACTCTATTGGTGTGAGTTGTTCTGCCATGTCTGATGTGTCCGGTAGAGGTGGAAAGTAGGGTCGAAGGCAGTCCACATTGAACACTGGGTGCAAACCAAGGAATGGTGGAATACTGAGCTCGAAGGCATTATCCCCAACGGCCTTGGTGATGGTGTATGGCCCATATCGGAGCGGGAGAAGCTTGCAGTGGGGTCCAACAAGGCGCTCCTTCTGCAAATGTAGCCACACTTTGTTGCCCACCTGGAAGTTGTGTTGCACCTGATGTTGATCATTGGGCTACTTGTACTTAGCATTGGCTCTGTCCAATATGTCATGAACCTGTTGGAAAATGTGTTGAATGCACTCAATGAAGTTGTTCGCCTTGGAAAGTTCAGACTGGACATGAGCCGAATCAGTCTGAGTAGCTGCAAATGGCATGGCTACGTCAATGGGACATAGTGGTCGGTTGAGTTGTGGAGGGCCCGGTTATAGCTATGTTGTACATAGGGGAGGCTCTCATCCCACGTGCGTGGATGCTTTGAGTTGTACATGCAAAAAATGTGGACGATCATCCTATTGACGACCTCTGTCTGGCCATCAGTTTAGGGATGGAAAGCTGTGGACTTTGTGAGCTTGGTGTCTAGCATTGACCATAGGCTGGACTAGAATTTACTAAGGAACCTGCTCTCCCAATCTGAGATGATAGACTCTGGGATCCCAAAGTGTACCCATAGTCGTCCAAAGAAGAGTTTAGCCATGGCTTCTACTGTGATATTCTTCTTATAGGCCGCCATTATGGCCATCTTTGAGAATCTGTCGAAAACCATGAAAACAAAATCGTTGCCATGCTTATTAGAAGGAAGGCCCAACATGTAATCCATGGAGATGGATTCCCAAGGTCGACTAGGAGTAGGCAATAGAGTATAGAGGCCTTACTTCTTCATGGACGGTTTGGCAATGGCGCAGGCAGTGCAGGATCGAATGTACTTCCCGACGTCCTGTCGAAGGTTTCGGCCAATAGAAATACTTCTGCAGTACTGCAACTGTTTTCTCGACCCCGAAATGCCCAATGACCCAAATGTAGTGCGTTTCCCAAATCATCTTGGCACGCTCGCTTGAAGGAACACAAAGGTGTCCCATGTGACATAGTAGTGCATCCTGGAGGTGAAAATTTGGAACTTGGTTTCCCTCCAAGAGCCTCGTGTATGTGTGGTTGAATTTTAGATTGCTCTTGTAGAGAAGTGTCCAATCAGAAAGTCTCGTGCCCATAAGATTTGAGCACGGTGGTTATCACTTCGATCGGTGGTCGACTAAGGAAGTCTACAACATTATTGGTGCTGCCCTTCTTGTACTTGATGTTCAAATGAAACTATTGTAGATATGTGGACCACTTCTGATGGCGATCGTTCTATAACTTCCCTTGTGTCTGTATGAACTGCAGGGTTCGGTGGTCTATGTGCATGATCGTTTACTTTCCCAAAATGTAATGCTTCCATTGTCGGCAAACCTGTACAATGGAATACATCTCTTTGTCATAAGTGGGATATTTATGGACCGTGTCGGACAAGTTCTCACTATGATATGCCACTGGATGCCCTTGTTGAGTAAGGACTGCCCCAATAGCATAGTCAGAGGCATCTGTCTCTATCTCAAGTGGTTGTTGCAAGTCCGGTATTGTGAGCACTGTGGCACAACAAAGGCGATGTTTCAACTCTACAAACGCCTTCTATTGAGTTTCTGACCAGAATAATTTTTCTTTCTCTCCTCCATTGGTGACTTGAATCAAGGGCCAAGTGATATGAGAGAATCCCAACACGAACCTACGGTAGAAATTAGCAAGACCCAGAAAGCTGTGAAGCTCTGTTACAGTGGTTGGGGTTGGCTAATCCCGAATGACTTCGATCTTGGTTGCATCCACATGCACCCCACACTCATCAATAATGTATCCCAAATACTGAACCTGGGTCATGCCAAAAGTGCACTTGTCCAAATTGGCACACAACTTGTGCTTCTGCAGTGTTTGGAGGACCTGTCAGATGTGGTGGAGGTGCTCTTCCCAAGTCTGGTTGAAGATCAGGATGTCATCTAAGTACACTAAAACAAATGAGTTGGTGAATGGTCATAAGATGTCGTCCATCATTCTCATGAAGGTTGTGGGAGAATTCGTCAGCACGAAAGGCATGACTAGCCATTCGAAAAGGCCCTCCTTGGCTTTGAAGGAAGTCTTCCACACATCGGTCGGTTCGATCAGTACTTGGTGATACCCAGACTTTAAGTCGATCTTGCTGAAATATTTTACCCCTTTAAGTTGGTCCAGGAGGTCATCAATCTGGGGGATCGGGTACCTATTCCGGAGAGTGATCTTGTTCAGTGCCCGATAGTCAATACAGAGTCTCCAAGTCCCATCCTTCTTCTGTACCAACATGATCGGGCTCCCATAGGGCGATGAACTTGGCCGGATGTGACCCTTTTGCAGTAGCTCCTGAATCTTCCTCTTGATTTCATCGTTCTCCAGAACAGAACATCGATAGATTGGTCCATTGGGAAGCGATGCACCTAGGGTCAGATTGATGGGGTGCTTGACTTGACACTGCAGAGGCACCCTTTTGGGTGAGGTGAATATGTCCTGGTACTCTGCCATGAACTTGTCCATTTGTTGTTTTCAGGCGGAGGAGCCCTGTCTAGAGGTCATGGCCACGATCTTCTTCTTTCCCTGAGGGCAGATCATCAAGAAAACAAATTTCTCGGTTTTGGAAATGATCTTACTACATTGTTTGGCAGTAACCAAAGAGATAGTGATAGGCGGTGGTACCTCTAGTATCTTGTACAACTTATTTCCTGACGTAATAATAACAACGTGAGGTCGGGACTCATACACAACATGTCACTTCCATAAGTATGGTTGGCCTAATAATACATCACAAACATCAAGAGGAGCAATGCCACATAATACCTCATCGATGAAGGGCTTGATGATGTAGGGAAGGTGGCACTGCTGGATGACGTGGATACCCCATCCTCAATGAAGCCACCCGATGGTGTATAGTTGTGGGTGTGTTGTGGTCGGCAAGCCCAACTGCTTCAGGACCTCTACTGAAATGAGGTTCTTTTGGCTCCCACTGTCAATAATGAACTGTAGTGGGGAACCCTTTACCCACATCTGGGAGTGGAAGAGACGCTCCTCCTCCTCTGAATATTCTGGTTCTTCCTTTTGGATCTTCATGGTGGCAATGGTGGCATTAGGCTCTGCATCGATAATCTTCTTCCTTCTGTCATTCCCCTTCTCAGGTTCTGATTCAGTGTCAAAGTATGCATCTAATTCAGAAGCCGTTATCTCGGCCACCAGTGACTACTTGGCCCGACACTCACTTGTGTTCTGAGTGGGGCTGTTATGGAACTCACACCACTTTCCCGCTTCCTTCTTCGGCTTCGCAGTGTTTCTCTTTTCTTGCGGCTTTGGCAGGTTGTCTTGAGTCGCCATACCTCGGCTTTGTCCTTGGTTCTACGGTTTGGGGGCACCTTTCGCTTGCTTCTGATTCGCAGATCCAAAGTCTTGCTTCTTCTGTTTGAATTTTTGCTAAATTTTGGCAGTATACCGATATGTTGTACCAAGCAAGGAGATGTCGAGGAACTCCATTTCCTCCTGAATGTATCTGTGCAGACAACTACGGTACTTCAGCACCAAATGTTTCTCTGAATCTTTGATACCCAACTTGGTGCGCAGGGTATGGAATAGATTCGTCATCTCATGCACATCTTGATCTCTTTGCTGCCGCAGCGTAGTCCATTGTATGTACTTGTCCTCATAGCTCCCCACGGGATAATATTGTTCCTTTATGGCATCTCGAAAAGAATTCCAAGTGGGTACGACCGAGAAGAGAGAGGGTTCCTCCTCGTCCTTTCTCTCACATTAGGTTTCCCACTAGTACTTGACATGGGGGGCATCTTTGAGTAGTGAAAAAGTAATATTTTCTCGGTTGGAAAAGTCATGAATCGAGAAATATCCTTCTAATAGATTCAACCATCTATCTATGGTGTCTGCATCTATTTGGCCATCAAATATGGGAATGTCAAAGTTTACTTGTACACCTTAAAAGGGGTTGCACCTCCAGAGTGGCTGCTAGATGCAGATGCGGCGCCAGTGGGAAGTCGTTGAAGGATCTGGGCAAAGTTATCCATCATCGTGTTCCTTTGTTTTTTGAGTGCCTCCTCAAGCAACATTTTGATAGGATCTTCTGCGCCCTCGTCTTTCTTTTCGTCCCCCATGGGAGGCCGTTGGGGTTTGCGAGGCTGATCTTGCAAGGGTTCAACCAGATCGAGCCCTAACTCCTTATTCCCTACCCTTATTGGGGACATGCAAAGAAGGATCGAGAAAGAGCAGATTGCTCTGATACCACTTATCCAGATTTATGCAGGAATGCAATAGAATACACAAATACCCATAAAAACTAAGATGCAGTGGAAATAACACTTCATTTCATTAATCAAAGAACTCAAACTTGTTTACATATAGGATGGAAATAAACTAGCTAGAGTGTCGGTAGCTTATCTCTGAGAAGAGATGCGGCAGCTACATGCCTCTAAACTCTGTGTTATAATGGGGCTCGAAGGCCTATATATTATTGAGAAACAATGGAAACCATACACATCCAAAAACCTAACCCTAGGAGGTGAAACACCAAAATATGGGCCTCGTTGGGTAACTTGGTACATCAATTTCCAGGGGTCGTAACTTTGGCATACTACCTCCATTTGATGCACATGATAGATCGTTGGAAAGATCTATTCAAGAACTACATCTACATATGGAAAATGTTGAGTCCAAAAGGGACTCATATTTGCCCGGCCATTCGATGCCAAAAAACGTCGTTTAGGGCCTCAAAACGGCTCCGGAAGTTTAGGACCCGAAAACTCCCAAAAATAGTAAATTGGGATACAATTAAGGAAACTGAAAAATTGAAGAAACAATGGTGGGGGTCCAAGTGGAATAGTAGGGTGGCCACCAATATCGTCCTGGATCATACATTCTAGCAAGTTATTAAGTTTTCACATAAAAGATTAATTTCAGCATTTTCAATTTTTCAGCATTTCAATTTCCATCATTTACATGTTTAGCTAGGACATAACATCTAGTGCACACACTCTGTCACAATTAATTCAAGTGAGACTTAAAATTCACCTAACTCAACCAACATTTAACCCCACTTGGGGAACAGAAAAGAAACTTGTAGTTAGGTAAGACATTGGGGATAGGCATCCAAACAACTCCCCTCTGTCAGTTACACTTGAGACATAGTGGTTGTCCATTAGGGTACAAAAATCCCCTATTATTTGTTGGCACGGTTAACACCAATTTGTCGGAGGGCCTCTCCCCTAGGAGGGAAAGTAGAAAGACTAGTTCCAGAGGTATGAGTGGAATACCACACTCCATTTAGTAACCGAAGGCTACCTACTCATTGTTCTCGTCATGCTACCCTATTGGGAGTACAACGGCGTTAGAACTAGAGCTGTGTATTTACCTTTCTAGATGTTCCATGAACGGGGTATCTTAGTGACTATTCTTCTAGGATTCTTTTACCTAGAGTCCCTCTCAATAGGGGGATGTGAGGGGGGTATCCTTAGCCTTTTGGTTCTACTTCTCGTATTTTCTGACCTAGATTTCATCACCTTGCAGAGGATACGATTGGTTCGAACCTTCATACATCCTTAGATAGGTGTTTTTCATGCTCCTATACCACCATTGGATTAGCGAGTCTACCTTTTTATTTTTGTTAGGAACCCTGCTTGTTGGTATTCTGACCATTTTTCTTGACGCTCTGCTTGTTGTAGCACAACTGTTGCAGTAAGTATTTTGAGCTTGTTGTTGGCCTAAGTTCCATATATTTTATGCTCTCCTCTTCCACACACGGTTGCATTGGGGTTTTTGAGATTCGTACTCGCCACAAGCCACCCATTATATTTTCGTTGTCACCATTGAGTCTCCGAGATAGTCTCGACACCTACGGGGCCAGTCCCCACAGCACGATTCACTTGGAACCACTCGCCACAGGCGTAGACCTCCGCCACTGGATCCCTACACCCCTTACTTCACATCTGATTCGGAATCAGAAAACCCCATATACACAGCCCCGTCTATCCCCATGGTTGGCGTGATCCCCAACTCATTTTTTGGACAAACTGTAGGCGGAGGGTCCACCACCGCCCCAACCACCACAATAGTACCTACCCCGGGTATGCCAACGGGGGGACCCACACCTACCATCCCTACCACCACTCATACCCCAATGGCCATTGGACCCAATACCATCCCGTTAGTGACTCAGGGTACACTTGGAGGCACAGGACCCTCCCACATGATCCCCACACTTCTGTTCGGAGGTCCCAACATCCTCGTCACGACTCATATTCTCACTCTACACTTTGGGGGAAGTGGCTCTTCCACCACTGCTACCACCAGCACATACGCCCGAGCATTCACATCACATCCTTCTGCTAGCTTGCCATTCATGGCCAGCTTCAACCTCCTTGACCTAGCCAGATTGACGAATGACCCAATTCGACATGATCCCACTTGGCCTCCCATGACCAACAAACTCCCGTCGGACATCCCTAAGTTCGAAGGAAAGGGAGGTGAAGACCCCCAAAACCATATCATGTCCTTCCACTTATGGTGTTCCTCTAACTCCATAGTGGACGATTCTATCTGCCTCCAATTATTGCAACAAACCTTCATTGGCGCTACAGCCAAGTGGTACATCGACCAACCACATGGGACCCACTACACATCCACGTCCCTCGCCTTGACCTTTCTGTAGTTTTTTTAGTTACCAATTCGTTATGATGTCGGTGTTGAAATCCTCCTATCTTGCAGGCAGAACACTGCCACCCATATCATGAACCACATCCATGAATGGCGCAAATGACTTAGTTTGTGCAAGATCAAACTGGATGACCGAATCTTCTTAGATTGGTTCCTCAAGTCCCTGATACCATTAATTTCCAAGGATGTGGCATATGAACGACCTCAATCTGAGGAAGAGGCCATCCTGCAAGCACAACAGTTTGACCTGATTTATGCCTAGTCCGACTACCTATACTTCATCTTACTAGACGCTCCCTACACTGACTCCTCTCGGACTGATGTGCTGGGGGCATCCCATGTTGCTGATGACATCATTGGACACGTGGCATCCCATAACCATCCCTACACCTCTATGCTTCCCACTAATGGCCCCAATCTTTCGCGGGCCTCAACCCATTCTGGAGCAACGACATCATATGCTCCCATGGCTCATGCCCCCCATATCCATGGACCGCCATTTCCACCACAATTCTACAACCAGCACCATCACCATACAACCCTCCTGTGGCACCCGACGCCTATTACCATCAACAGGCCCCTCCTGCACCCCAATCTCCTGTTGCTGATTACCCCCCGCAGGGAGCACCTGCACAACAATAGGCACCCCCAACTATTCATACCCCCATTATCCATACTAACAACATGGCCACTAGTCTAACCCACATTTGGAATGGCAGGATTGATTACACTACCAACCAAGGGTTAAATTTGAATCCCTCATTTCCCTTCAAGACCTCTTTAACCCCTCATAGAAGGGTGTTAAATTATTTCCTTTGAAAAAGAAAATTAAAATAAAAAATTGCTTGTCAATAATGAAGTGAGAATCATTCCACATCATTGCAAACGAAGGGATATTTCTCTTACATCATGTCAATAGTTAATTCTTAAAAATAAACACTTGAAAGTTGAGACTAAATGTATTTGTTAATATCAAAGTGCTATAATATATTATTGATACATGAACTTACTAGGTAATTGGTTCCTTTCACAATTTATTTACCTTACCTTTAGAGAGATATAGATTGTTGATACACCTATGGCTATTAATGTCCATGTTGAATCTCATATTCAAATAAATAAACATTACTTTAATTGTAAAACATGCTCAAGAGGCTTTCCCAAGTAGCTGGTTTGAGGAGCTACAAAGTACATTGAAGAAATGTTCCTTTAATTCAATGTTTTTTTGAATAATTGTTTTTGCTTGAATTTCTCTTGGTGTAACATATTAATAACTAGTTATAACTAGTTATTGCAGTAATATTTGAGAGAGATTATATTTGGAAAATTAAAACTTGACTATGCATTTATGCCATTGGATGTTAGTTTTCATGAAAATTACGGATCTAATTTATATTGTGGCATTTAATCATAATTTCTATAGGAAACGACATCTTTTCCACATCATAGTTTCATATTTTTCAACAAATATAATCCTTGAGGAATAGCTTGAGCACCAATATCAAAATTTGATATCAAAACCTCATTAATATTCGCTTTGACCATTATGACCACTCCTAATGGGCTCAAATTAGAGTATCTTTAGTACATCCCATAAAATGAGATTAACATCTAGTTGAGATTCCAATTGTGAAGTATTTTGGGGTGTATTTATGGAACCACATTATAGTTGTTGTTACTAGATGTTTTGACTACAAAGACTTCCTAACAATTTTCATGTAAACCTTTCTAAGTTCTTGAGTGGAAAATGTTGTATAGTATTTTACTAGCGTTTGTACTTTTCCTTGGTTAGATTAAACTGCAAGATTGCTTCATTTAAACATAAATTATATCTTTTAAGCATGAGGTATGTATTTGAAAGATTCAAGAAGCTAATACCATGGTGTTTTGAGATTTATGTGGTAGTTGTTTAGGTTGAACAATGTTATTTTTTGTATTGATCCCTATATGGAAAAAATGTTTGCTTTTGTTCACTAGGGTTCCACCATGCTATATTCAAATGGTTTTACAATTATATTTCAGAATTAAATAATTTGCATATATTTCAACTTTTAATGATTAGTTGTCAAGTTTTAGATATATTTGGATAAAGTCTTAAAAAATGATAGCATAGTATAACATTATTCATCTTCTTGGTATAACATTATTCATCTTCTTGGTGTAAGGGTTAAAAGTCAATACTAAGATATGTATTGCTTTTATTGTGGTGAAATGAAATTATTTTTTATTGTCAAATGAAAAGTATTTCTTTATTTTAACATGTAAATATAAAAGACTTAATCCATTAATAGCACTTCTAATCAAAATATAACCTTTCTCTTCAAATTTGATCTTGCCACCAAATGAACTAAAAAACCTTTCTCTTCAAATTTGATCTTGCCACCAAATGAACAAAAAACATTAGACAGGTTGACACACCTCCTCACGACTTTTAATGTTAGGACACACGAGAGATGGAATGTCCCATGGAGGGACGAGTACTCAACAAGATCTCTGCCTTAGGATTTTCATCATCCGAGTAATCAACGACGATTACTTGTCCTCCTGTTCTAAATCATGTTGCTTCTGGTTTTTTATGCAATTTCAAAAAAAAATAACATTTGTGGTGTTGGAATGATTCTTTTCTCAATAGAAATCATATGTTTAAGTTAAATTTGTATTGTGATTTTGGTTTTAACATCAAAGCTGAGTGTGTTGGGAATTGATCAACTTCATATTTTGGGTGATTACTTAGTCATTGTTAACTGGGCAAAGAAGAAGTATGATCTGCATGTACTTTCCTTGTCTCATTGGTGCCAAAAATTGCTGAAATCTTGATTTCTCTTCATGGATACACTATTGACCACATCTTCAGAGAGCATAATCTTCAAGATGACAGACTATCTAAAGCTGCGTTAGGTGGTATTGAAGGGTCCTACACATTGAGGAAATTTTGGAAGGTGTTTCTACCTTTGAAGACTCAGTTTATTTTTTGAATTAGTTGTTGTTGGTTTATCTAACATGCTATTTCATGGAGGATCTTGGCACAATTATGTGTATTTTCCCTGTTTTTTTGAGTTTCTTGACAATGGGATTTGGTTTTTTGTGGGCTATGATGTCCTATCTGGTTTTCTTGGACTATGTATTAGTCCTTTGTTTTGATCTATATCTTTTTGTCTTTTGAGGATGGTCCCTTTGGTTGTTGTAGAATGTTGTAGACATGTATTATGCAGTCTTATACTCTTTCATTCTATGAAGAGAAAAATACATGTACTTTTTATACTATGTGACAAAAAATAACATATAATATGTATTATAGAGGCACACATCTCACCCATTTAAATTATATAAGAAAAACACAACATAATAAAATATTATAATAAAAATTAAATGATTAAAACATTGAACACTTAAAAATTTAAACATCATAATAATTTATAATTACACTTTGGCTAATTACACTTCCACTAACCCCTAGTGGGCTAGGGGTCAATTACTGAATTCAAACCGAGCAATCATGGCTTTTAGTTAAAATATATGTAACGTTATTGTTAAATCACTTTGAATTTTTTTTTTAAATTAAAGTTCATTATTGTTAAGGATTATATTTAGTGAGAGAAATGCTAACACTTTCTATTCAAAAAATTCAAGATATGGTTAGAAATACATAATCTATTTAATCATTATAAAGACTCAACAATAACATCAACATCATGTCACTTTAAAAAAATTGAATTTGAATGAAGAGAGTAACAATCAACCACCCAAAGGATTTTGGTAGAGGGAGCTGCGCTTAGAGGACGCCAGTGAGACAGCCGCTCTAGGGTTTCTGCGTTTGCAGCCGCCATGGCTGTGCCTGGGGGAGGGTCCCCCCCTCCCTCCTCACCCATCTCTGCGGAAGAGGCTTTCAGAAGGCTCACAAACCCGTGTGGTAAGAAATCTGCAGCCAACGTGATTCCGAAATTTATAAAAAAAATGGATGAGATCCTTGAAGTCGAGCTACCAGCGGAGAGTGCCATTAAAACTGCTCTAGCCCTCTCCTCTCGTGGACTGGTAGGCCAGTTTATGGGCCTGTGGCCAACGGCGAGAACTACAGACGACTGGATACAACGGAATTGGAGGCCCCTCTGAAACACATTGTAACGTGCTATCCAGTGGGAAGAGGTTTTTACATTTTTGAATTCATTTCAAAAGAAGATAGAGACCTAATCTTCAGAAATGGACCCTATTTCATGGGGGCTCAAGGACTCTACCTCAACAGATGGACCCCGGATTTTGATCCAAGCATTGACGTTCCAAAGGAAGTGCCGGTCTAGGTAAGGCTTCCAAACCTGCCTGCTCATTGCTGGAACCCTGATGCGCTGGAAAAAATTGGAAATCGCCTTGGAAGGTACATAGATAAAGCGAAACCAAAGGGGCAATATTCGTGTGCCCGAATCTGTGTGGAGGTTGATCTAGAAGCAGGTCTACCAGAAGCACTCAAGATTTCCATCGGCTCCTGGAGTCATTTTCAAAAACTGGACTATGAGCAACTGCCTTTCAAATGCAGGCTCTGCCATGAGCATGGACATTTTCAAAGATCTTGCCCAAAATCCCATCCCCAGGAGGAGACTGAGGGTCGGCAAAAAGTCAAGAAAACAAAATTAGCAGCCAAGACCCAAGAAAAAAGATCCATGAACTCAGGACAAAATCCAATGTCAAAAGATCCCTCCAAAGCCAAAGAGTCTGATTTGGGGAAAAAAGCAGCAGATCAAATTAATGAGCCCACATCGAGCAAGGTAAACCATTATCAGGACTCAGCTATAGAAATAATTGGGTTGGATGAAAATACAAATACTAACCATGAAGAAAATCTAGAAGCTGGAGAAATCCCCCAGGAAGAAAACGAGGGAAAGTCACCCCAAGATCAAATAGATAACCAACCTCCAGACTCCCCGAGAATCTCCTCTGACCCTCAGATTCCAAAAGACCTGGATCACGAGCCCACCAATCTGGATTCTGAATCAAGGGGATGCACTGATGAAGCAGCTTCAGACACCAGCAGTTCACATGCTACCCCCAATCAGCCTGCCAAAGCTCTAGGCCGCAAATCAAAGAAAAAACAGAGGGAAGAGAAAGCCATTCAAGATATAAACAAAGGAGCCCAGCAAACCATTGATTCAATGATTACCAGATCAAAGCAAGGCAAGGGCCTCAAAGGGGCCCCCACCCCTAAGAGAGTTTAAATGCGATACCTGGAACTGCAGAGGTCTAGGCTCCAAAGCTAAACAAGAAGCTCTGAAGGACATAATAAAAATCAATAAGCATAACATCCTCTTAGTTCAGGAGACGAAATTGGAGGACTCAAGCCTCCATCAAGCTGCATACAATTTCTGGAAAAAAGGACCGGGGAAAGCCATTAGTTCTAGAGGAGCCTCGGGAGGAATTGCCACTTTCTGGGACGAGTCCAAATTCAACCTCATTCAAGATCACTGCAGCATGCATTGGATCTACACTAATCTTCAGCATATTGACTCCGGAATACAAGTAAGTCTGTTCAATCTCTATGTTCCAAATCTGTCCTCTGACAAAGTTCAATGCTGGGATTCGCTGGAATCCTTTCTCTCCTTGCACTCCCCAAACAACATTATACTAGCAGGAGATCTCAATGTAACTCTGTCTGCTGATGAAAAGAAAGGAGGCTCCCCAATAAGAGACCAATCCAAAGAATGGGTGGAGGATCTTATCTTGGGATGGGACCTCATTGATATCAAACCGTCGGTAGGAAAATTCACATGGACTAACAAAAGGCTGGGCCCGGGTCACATAGCGGCTAGGCTTGACAGATTTCTGATCCACTCCGACTTCCTCTTGCTTGGACTCTTAGCAACCTCCAAAATCCTCCCTAACTGTATCTCGGATCACAAACCCATCCTACTGGAACTCTCCTCGGAAACCAATCTGGGCCCTATCCCTTTCCGATTCATCCCTCTCTGGATTCTTCAAGAGGACTTCCATCAAGTCGTCTCTAACTCTTGGTCAGTCCCTATCCCAGGGTCTCCTTCCTTTTCTTGGGAGCAGAAAATTAAAAGGCTGAAATCGGACCTTAAATCCTGGGCGAAGCGTATCACCTCCCCTACTACTGGCAGAATTGAATCCCAAAAAATCCTGGAAGACCATCAACTCTCCCTGGAAACAATCACCCTCACTCCTCAGACCCAAGCTACTGAAACAGAACTCCAAAAGCATTTCTACCAAGCTTGTAGGGTAGAAGAAGAATATTGGAGACAAAAATCAAGGAGCTTGTGGCTCGAAAGTGGAGACAAAAACACCTCCTACTTCCACAAACAAGCGGAGGCCAAAAAGAACTTCAAGGCAGTCACCGAGATCAACTATCAAGGCTCCCTGATCAATAATTTCAAGGACATCAAAAAAGCCGCTTTCAACACCTTCAAAGACCTTTTTTCAGCTCCAATTGAAGACCCTCTGAATCCCCTTGATCACCCTTTTGATACCATCCCCATACTGGTCCAAACTTCTGATAACATTTTTCTCACTGCCCCCATATCCATGAAGGAACTAAAATTAGCCCTCTTCCGAATGAAACCTGATAGTGCCCCGGGCCCGGATGGTTTCACTGCAAGATTCTATACCAATTGCTGGGACCTGATAAAGCTGGACCTGCTTAGAATGGTGAGGCATACGCAAAAGACCAACAAATTGGGGGGAAGCACAAATTCTTCCTTTCTTCCTCTGATTCCAAAAGAAAAAGGTGCCATTCATTTCTCCAGATTCAGACCTATCTCCCTTTGCAATCTGAGCTACAAAATCGTAACCAAAATCATAGCAAATAGACTCAAAAAAGTGCTGCCACGAATAATTCCGGAAAATCAAGGAGGGTTCATAAAAGGACGACAGATTCAGGACAATATTCTGCTGGTCCAAAAGGCAATCCATTCCAGCCACCAATCCAGAGAAGGAGGCATGGTGATTAAACTTGATTTAGCAAATGCCTTTGACAGAGTTAATCACGAGTTCTTGTTCCTGGTCATGAAGAAACTCGGGTTCTCAGACCCTTTTGCAAATTGGATCCAAGGATGCATAAGCTCACCCTGGATAGCTCCTCTGGTTAATGGACGACCCACTGACTTCTTTCAAGCATCTCGGGGCCTTAGACAAGGCTTCCCTCTCTCCCCGTTGCTCTATGCAATCCAAGCCTTGGTCCTAAGCTTCCAACTGATAAAAGCCCAGCAAAGGAATGTCCTCCCAGGTCTCCATATGGCAGCTAATGTGAATAAGATCAATCATGCACAGTTCGAAGATGATACACTTCTTCTGGGAGCAGCTAGTATCCAAGTTGCAAGGAGATTCAAACATGAGCTGGATATCTACAGACACATCTCTGGAAGCAAGATCAATTTCCAAAAAAGCAAGATTTTTGGCTGGAATTGCACGACAAGAGAGCTGGGAGAGATAGCTAGAACCTTAGGAATGGAAGCAGTCCATGAATGGGATTCCATCACCTATCTGGGAGTTCCAATTGCTAAAGGCGTTCCAAAAGCAAACCAATGGAATCCAATCCTGGATAAATTTAAAAATCGAATTCAAAACTGGGGCTCAAATTGGCTAAACCAGGCAGGAAAGACAGTCCTAATAAAATCAGTCTTGATGAGCATTCCGATCTACCAAAACTCCATCCTCCTCGCCCCTTCCTTGATTATCGGAAAAATGGAAAAACTAATCAGGAAATTCCTCTGGGAAGGAGGAAAAGGAAACAATCACAGACTTCATCTGGTAGGATGGGATAAAATTCAAAAGCCTTACAAGGAAGGAGGGCTGCAATTCAAAAGTATGGCTAGACAGAATATGGCCATGGGAGCAAAAATACTCTGGAATCTAGTCTCAGGCCGAGAAACCTGGAGCAAAAAAGTCATAAGGAAAAAATACTTCCCAGGCTCAAGATTAAATTGCCTTGATAAGCCACCTCAAAGAAAGAAAGGATCTCCAATCTTTACTCTTTGCAACAAGGTCCTAGAGCATTTCACAAGCCTCCTTTACTGGATTCCTGGTAACGGGAAAAAAATAAACATCTGGGAGGACTCTATTATGGGAGACCAGACCCTAGGAAATGCTAATGAAATTGGAAACCTGAAAGCCTGGATGCAACACAGAAACAAAGATACACTCTGGGACATCTCCATCTGGGAGGAAGAAGGGGAAAAAAGTTGGAATGATTGGAATCTAGGCGAGGTCCCTGCAAATCTATTAGGGGAAGCAGAGATCCTGTTACAACTACTTCAAGGTAAAGCCCCCCTTTCAGAGACCGCCAAAGAAAAAAGAGGATGGGGTCACGGATCTGGTTGCTATACAGCAGCAGAAGGGTATAGATCTCTCCAAAATGTGCATCAAGCCCCCACTAATCCAGCTAAGTGGAATTTCATCTGGACATTTCCCATCATTCCAAAAATAGACTTTTTTTGCTGGACGGTAGCACATAATAGCATCTTAACGGGAGACACGCTTAAGAGACGTGGAATGGAAGGGCCTACAAGATGTCCCCTGTGTCTCACAGATGATGAAACAATGACACATCTGCTGCTAACGTGCTCTTTCTCAAAAGAGGTCTGGAAGCAGGTTCTCCTTCCAAGCCATGGGAATCTTGACAGCTATGGAAGCTTATCTGATCTCTTCTCCAACTGGATTAAAAACTCCCCTTTTGAACTTCATAAGAAAAACCGTCTTAAGACCATCTGGATGTGGATCCCAAAAGTAACTTGCTGGAGGATCTGGCTGGAGTGCAATAATCGCATCTTTAGAGATGAAGCAAGCTCCAGCTCCAGGGTAGCAGCCAATTGCGTGGCCTTGTTGGGGGAAGCGGCGGACTCTAGAGTTATCTCCAACACTAGAAGCCTTAGTCCTGTTGAGGCAAGCTGGTTGGATAAATTCAAACTAAAAGATGCCCCTGAAGCAATCTCTATTTCAACTCACGAAAACTGGGAAATTCGGATGTGCGATCCTAATTTCAAAAATTGGAGAACGTCGCTAAGGGAGTATTTCCTTTTCTTTGATGGGGCCTCCAAGGGTAACCCTGGAAAGGCTGGAGCGGGGGGAATCCTCCTCAACAAAGATAATGAAATCCTTATCTCTTTTGCCTGGGGCTTAGGGATGGACACTAATAACAATGTTGAAGCACTGGCCCTCTGGCAAGGACTAAAGCAAGCCATTGACAATAAAATCTCCGAGATCACAGTCTTCGGAGACTCACGAATCATAATTCAAGCCATGACTTTGAAGAACCCACCTCCAAAGATTAATCTCTCTAGGGTCCTGCGCAGAATCTTCATGATTGCTTCCAAATTCAGTAAAATCAATTTTTATCATGTCCTCCGTGATCAAAACGGACAAGCTGACGTTGAGGCAAACAGGGCCGTGCTCCTGGGCAAGAGTATTTTATCTATAAATGACAGAGAATCAATATGCAATCTCCCCTAAGACAAAAAAGATCCTGACAAGGAATATTTGCTGGACTGCCGTGTTATTCGCTTATCAATTAAGCTATATGGTCAAGATTGCCATCGAGCCGGATCTCCACAATAGTCTGTTTCCTCCGGACGATGTCACTTGATCCTATGACTCTACAGGTCGCCTCTCCTCCTTTTTAATCAGCCCGAATGGGAACCCCCGATCACTCCAGTGCGCTAACGTTAGCATAAGCAGTAAGAAGACCAGGAAAAGCCTGAGCAGCCCAACATGGCTTCGGTGGGATCTACATCTGGAGGCAAAACGGTGGAGGATAGGCTGGATGAGCTGCAACAATCAATTAATCTCCTCAAAGCCAAATCAGAGGAACATGAAGGGCGCCTGCAATCTAACAGAGCAGAAGATCTTCAAAAATGGAAGAAGTTCAACAAAGATCTTCAGAACATCAAAGAGGAGCTTAAAGACTCCAAGGGAGAAGTTACCTACTTTGAAGAAGTGGTCTACACCCACTTCAAGGACTTGGCCAACACCTCAGGGAACTATGGGAATCGAATTGCTGCATTGGAAGCTGCTGTCCAGAAGATTTTGGAGAAGCTCAATATCTCTTAAACTCTGTTCAGATCTCTTCCAAGCCCTTTTTGTAAATTTCAGTACTACTTTTTGCTCCACAAGCATGTCTTCCGTAATTTCGCTACATAAATCTGGAGTTTCTGGGCATCTCAAGTCCAAGAATTTTGTAATTTCAGATAGCGATAACTATGTAACCAAGCACCCGGTAGCTGTTTCACCGGTTATCAATTAAAACTACCCTATGTTTCAGTCTAAAAAAAACAATCAACCACCCAAAGACATCTCATTAATGAGCAGAGGAATGATGTCTGTTGACCTCGGCCCTGCGGCTGGGTGACATTCACCTAGGGTTTCTGGCTATTCTCGCTTTCCGTCATTCCTGTCCTGTACTCCCCCTGCTTCTTCAGGGACCCTTGCATTAAGTGACATCTATGACTTCTGCATGGGGGGGCGAAGGCCCCTCCCATAATGTGGCTCTGACTCCCCCTGTCTCACCACGTTCGATAGGTCATACTTCCTCTATGTGAATAGGTTCAGAAGAAATCCCGATTCTCAGTGCAGAACTGACCCAATCAGCTGCCATTCCCTCTCAGGGTATTCCATTTGCTGAAGGCACGCTTGGAACCAGCACATGCATGGCTCATTCAGCTGCTTGTCCCTATTTGACCCTTCCCCCAAAAAGGATCAATGCCAGGTCTCAATATCTGAAAGATCATGCCCTCATCTGCAAGTTTATGGGCATCTGGCCCACCGAACAAGCCCTCTGAAGCTGGATTGCCATGAAATGGAAGCCAAAGGCCCACTATGATCTTCAATTTGGATCCAAGGGTTTCTTTACCATCATCTTCCACCATTTGGAAAACAAAGCCAGAGTGGAAATGAAGGCCCCTACTTCTTCAATTCGGTAGGCTTGTACATGAAGAATTGGATCGAGAAATTCTTCCCTGAAAAAGAGGATTTCACCTGGGCTCCAGTTTGGATCAGAATGTATTCCCTCCCTCAGGAATACTGGGATGAAGAAACCCTGAAGGATATCGAAAATTCCCTAGGAGCCTATGTTAGATCCGTAAACCAAACAAAGCTTCAAAAGTACACCTCCTATGCTCGGATCTGTGTCTACATGCACATTGCAAAAGACCTTACAGATGCAATCAGTCTCTCCCTTGAAAATTCTAAATGTATCTAACTTCTGGATTATGAGCACATACCTTTCAAATGTTGTAAATTCCATGAACATGGGAACCTCTTCCATGACTGCCCTCTAAACAAGCACCATCCAGGAGACACCAAAAAGGACGCTATGGACGCTGATGGTTTCCAAAGATCTGGAATAATTAAGTGTCGCAACCGTAAATCCACCCTAGGGAAGAACAAAATAGCAAACCCCTCCACCAACAACACCTTTGATGTCCTAACAAAGCATCTGATGGAATCTGAAATAGATCTAAAGAAAAAATCGATGGCCGAGGAAGCTCATCCAAACATGCCAGAGAACCATGAGAAACCCCTAAATATGGAAGGCACTCCCGCTCCAGGAAAATCCGATCCACATGCAGAGACACAAGGTACCTCCTCTATCCCTAGGAATCCCCCCTCAGGCAACCTATGGGACCCTCCCCAGATATCACCATGGATGAAGAAATGACAGAACTAGACCTAGGAGATCTTGATCTTTTGGGTTAAGAATATGCCTGCATGAGAAAATCCTTTGGATCCATCTCGCCCAGCTAGATCCAGCTACTCAAAGAAGCCCTCACCAAATTCAAATCCCATGACAAACTTGGAATCCACAACCTCCCCCAAAAAGACAGACAAAATCTCTTAAGGGAACTAAAGAAAACAGGAAGAAAATCAGATCTACAAAGAATCAACCTGTTGGGCACTTGGCTGGTGGAACCAGGGAAATATGCCCAATTAACCGAATTCTTCCCCTCACTTAACCCCCCATTTCAATGAAGATCATATCGTGGAATCTCATAGGAATCAATGGCCTCTCCAAATGCCACATGTTAAAGAGAAAAATCCTTGCAGAGTCTCCCTCCATTCTCTTTCTCCAAGAAACCAAGTGCTCTTCTGAAACCCTCAGCCTCATCATGTCCAAGCTCTGGAGAGGCTACGAAAGTTTTTCCATCGATGCCACTAGAGCTGTCGGAGGCATCGCCTTAGCCTGGAACCCTAATTTCTTAACTATGGATAATTATGATGCCACCTCTGCCTCCTTCCACATCCTTGGCACCACCATCATGGTCACCTCCTCAATTTCTATAGTCCTCAACCCCCCAATCTCAAATCCCATCTTCTCCACTTTCTCAGCTGGTTTGCTTCTCTCCACTCAAGATCCCCCTCATATTTGGGGGAGACTTCAACATGATTACCTCCCTTGAAGAAAAAAAAGGAGGTCTCCACTCTTTGTCTCTTGAGGATCTTCTCTTCAAATCCTTCATCGCCGACAATCATCTTGTAGATTTACAACCCACCTCTAGCTTCTTCACTTGGAACAACATAAGAGGTGGTTCTCACCAAATTTCCAAGTGCCTTGACAGATTATTGATCTCCGAAAACCTCACTCTAGGTGATGGAATCCTCGCTTCCTTTTTTTTACTTGCAGCTGGTTCGAATCATTGGCCCATTGAATTAACATGGCAAAGTCTTGGTTCCCACTTTCACCTTTTAGGTTTGAGAAATTCAATTTTTCTCATCCTGACTTCTCAGATACGATCAATGCCTAGTGGGCAGAGATGCGAGTTGAAGGAAAATCAAAAATGGCCATCCTCCAACGGAAACTCAAGCTCCTTTGAGCCAACCTATGGAATTGGAACCATACTACCTTTCGCAATATCTTCAAAGAAAAGAGTCGGATCGAAGAAGAGCTCGACACACTCCAACACAACATCATGAATGATGGCCTTTCCCAAGAACTCAAAACAAAAGAAAAAGATCTCCTGGAAAATATCAATCAGGGCTCTCTCCAAGAAGAAACTCTGTGGAAGCAAAAATCAAGAGTCACTTGGCTCAAAGAGGAAGATCGCAACACCTCCTTCTTCCATCGCTCCACCCTTTAGCACAGAATGCGCAATCGCATTAACAAGCTCAAAGCAGACTTTGGTGATGTCCTAGAGGAGCAGGCTGACATTGAACAGGAACTCAAAAGGTTCTTTCAAGACCTCCTCACAGAACCACCCAGCTCCAGAAATGCTGCCATTGCTCAGGTCATGAACCACATCCCTGCTATTATCAACAAAGAGAACAACACCTCCTTTATGCAGCCCATCTTACTCCAGGAAGTGGAAACAACGGTCATACAATTGGTTGATGATAAAGCATTGGGGATGGATGGATTTACCACCAACTTCTTTCACCACTGCTGGGATATGCTCAAACTCGAACTCTAGGGGGTTGTTGAAGAGTCCAGGAAAAATCAATGGGTGCTTCCAGCTGTCAATGCAATGCATCCTTAATTCCTAAAGAGACCGAAGCCTCCCATCCTGGTAAGTTTCGGCCGATCTCCCTCTGCAATGTTATCTATAAAATAATTTCAAAAGCAATGGCCAATCGTCTTAAACCACTCTTACCCTTGCTCATATCCCCTGAGCAAATTGGCTATGTGGAAGGCAGATAGATTTTCGATGGCATCATCCTTTCCCATGAGGTCACTCACTCCCTCAAAGCTCATTGCACAGCTAGTCTACTCTTAAAAATTGATCTCTCCAAAGCTTTCGACAAACTCAGTTGGGACTTCATCCAGGAAATTTTGCTATCCTTTTGCTTTAGCCTTGCTTGGACCAATTGGATCTCCTCCCTTGTCTCCTCTGTGTTTTTTTCCATCCTTCTCAACGGCTCTCCTTCTCCCACCTTCACCCATTCCTGTGGCATCCGTCAAGGTGATCCGCTTTCTTCATTTCTCTTCATCCTCATGGCAGAAGGCCTAGGAAGAATGATTCAAGCTGCGGTAGCCTCAGGTTCCCTTCGCGGTCTCTCGCTTCACGGAGGAGCCCCCATTGCTTACCAACAATTTGTGGATGGAAATATCCTGTTTGGCCACCCCTCTATGCATGAAGCTCACTCCTTTCAAAATATCCTCAAGTTTTTTTCTGATGCCTCTGGCACCTCCATCAACCTCGACAAATCTCAAATCTTCTTCTTCAACACAGATGCTGTCTCTAAGCGCAACATAGCTCGCATTATGGACTTTGCCACTTCCTCTTTACCCACTAAATACCTCGGTGTATCCCTCTTCAACTCAACCATCAAGCATTCCTCTTGGAGAGAGCTAATTGAAAAGATTGAATCCTGGATTTCTTCCTGGACATTCCACTCTCTTAATCTACCCCGTCGCCTCACCCTCCTCAAATCCATTCTCCAATCCATGCCCCTATACCTTTTTTATGTCCTTGCAGCGCCCAAGTGGGTCCTCAAATCTCTCAGGAAGATTCAATGGTCCTTCCTCTAGGGTAAAAGTAAACAAAACAACAGGTGGGCCCTGGTTGATTTCCTTCCAGGGCTTTTATGTTGCACTTCAATTTTTTATTTAGTGTTGACCAATCACACTAGATAAGTCTGCAGGAAAAATGGCAATTATTGAATGTTTACATTTTTTACGAATGGCCTGTGCATTAGCAAGTGAGATTAATTGCTTTGGAATAAAGAACGTGAATCTACAAATAACATTATGAGCTACAAGAAGCAACATTCTTTAGGTATGTATCTCATTTATATTTAAAGGTTATATTGAATAGTTTTTATCATGATGTTCTTGAATTATAAAATTAAATATTATTAATGTTGTATTTTATTTTATAGTTTTCATGTTAATTTTATGTTTTTTTTTTTATATTTTAAAGCATAAAAAAAAATTTTGAAAAAAAATAATTTAAATAAGATTAGATTAAATTAACAATTTATAAATATTATATTTTATTCTATATTATTCTATATTTATTTATTTTATTTTATTTAAATTAACGATTTATAAATATTATAAATGTTATATTTTATTTTATATTTATAAATTTTATTTGATTTAAATTAATAATTTAGATAATATTATAAATATTTTATTTTATTTTATATTTAATAAGTTAATTTTATATTTATTAACTTTCAAACATTCATAAAAGATTTTCTTTCAAACATTAAAGATAAACATAAAAATTTTAAAATAGGAATATTTTATATTTTTTTTAATTCAAAAAATTTAATAACAATTATATATATATATATATATATATATATATATATTGCATTAAATATTAAAAATTCTAAAAATATATATTAATAACATGACTGATTTCGTATACAATAAAAGAAAGAAATTTTATAAATTAATATGTAATTTTTAAATTTTAAATTTTTATATGGAGAGATATTTCCATAAGTGAGAATAATTATTGGTTTACATGCATAGATATTTTCATTAGTGAGAATAATTATTGGTTTTTCATTATAATTTTTACAAAACAAGAAAAAAATAAAATATTATTAATATTATTGATTTGACATGTTATAAAAAATTATAATTTTTTTTAAAATTTTATTAATATATATATTTTTAAATAGCAACAAATTAAAATTATATTAAAAGATATTGTAGTTTAGTTTGACATGATAGGTTAATACAACATGCATAGCACACTTGAGTTCAAGAAATTGCTCCTATGTCATGACTACATAATAGAACCTATATGCTTATTAGCTTTACAAATTGAGTGTCTACTTAAAAACATAGCATATGTTATACATGAGATATTAGATGATTAAGGAAACAAACATTTACTTAGAACATCATCTTGGGCCTGATTGAAGAGAACATATCCATGTTTGTCCACATCTATATCTTTTCACATATGGTGTACCATTTGTTCTTCTTTGAATTCGATAAAAAAAGAACCCACTAAAGCATTCATGTTCGATGATGAGGAAGGGGAGCATTTATTAAGAGTTGTAACCATGGAAAAAACTTATGATTTCTTGAAGCCCTTTGACAAGGAGAATATAGTTGTTATCCATTTATATTGACAAGAGAGAAGGTGGTGCCTTTCTTGTAACTCCCCACTCATAATAGACAACAAGGTAAATCTATGCTCAAATTACTTGGACTCAATCGAATTGAGGAAATCCAAGATAAAAGAGGAATAATCAAAGTGAATGTCCTAAAATTCAACCCTACCAATCACTAGAAGGTAAAGTAAAGAATCCCCTTTAGATTCCCATGACTAAGTTTGAGTTTTGGTTTGGAAAGCCTAAAGGCAAAGGTCTAAAGATGACATCCAAAAGAAACCATAGTCGAAATATTGTAGGCTTTTAAACAAATAATTTCATAGACAAATTCTAGAAATGGGGCAAAGAAAAAATGCAAACCAAATGGTGAGCCAAGATCACAATCCACAAAATTCATAGCAATCAAGAGTAAAAAGAAACCATGGATACCAATGGGAGCTTACTTGGAGATTGCAAGCACCTAAGCTAGTTTAGAGTTGAGTTCTAGGGGCTACACAAATCCCAAATGCACCCATTATGATGTGATTCTTGAATGATACCAAGGTAGTTATATGTGCAAAGAAGACACCTATTAACACATCATCCCTTCCTCCTTTAATTGAAATTAACGTAGTTCAATGAAGCTTCTCCATTGAATAAGGTGGCATGCAGCACAACATAATTAATTTGATGGGATGGGATGAGGAATTATATCTCCTTTTTAACATATTTTCTCCTCTCCTAACCTTGAGGATTGGTCAGAAAGGAGGTTACATAGTTTCTCCTCTCCAAACCTTGTATTCCTTTTAGATTATGGTTATATGATTCCAATGAGTTTTACGTCTTTAAGAGTTGAATTGTCTTCATTGTGTTGAATAATGATTGAGGAGATCCAAATACCATTAATTTCCTGATTCCAATGAGTTTTAAGTCTTTAGGAGTTGAATTATTGTCATTGAATGGTAATTGAGGAGAGCCAAATACCATTACTTTCCTAATGACACTTGATGATGCCTCTCTTATCCCTAAGGAAGAGAGTAGGCCTTCTTCATTATTTGATGTCATTCCTAAACTAAGGAAAATTTTAGGAGCAAAATTTATCCCATGGACTATTTTTCAACTTTTTTTCAAAAAAATGATTCACCAATTCTCCTTATTTTCAAATATGATTTACCCAAATTCCATGGGATAATTTTTTTACTCTAAAAATCACCAAAGTTGTTCAAAAACTATATAAAGTCCTTAGAAGTTTGAACATATTTTTTTAAATCACTAAACATTTTATTGTTGCAAATTTAAGAATTAGTAAAATTCTTGGCCTTTACACTTTGAGAAAATTATAGATCCTTAAAAAAATTTGTATCCTATACCCCAAACAAACATAACTTTGTGAATTCGTGTAGATCAATAAAGATTCCCCACACTTTTCACCCCTAATAAATATTATCAAAATTGATATGTTAAATATTAAACTCTTAAATTTTATAATATAGATATACATATACTATTAATTTTACAAGTTATATTTTTTTATACAAGAAAGATTCAATATTATTAATTTATATGTTAAATATTGAATTTTAAAAATTAATAGATGTTTTGAAAGTACTATATAAATAATTATAATAAGATTTTATTTTATAAATTTAAAATATAATAAGAATTTACAAATTCCAAAATATATGTTAAAATAATATTTTTTCTATTAACTTATATATATATATATAAACAATTATCAATTAAATATATATATATATATATATATATATATATATATATATATATATATATATATAATAATAATGAAATTAATCAATAACAAATTATATTATAATAAAAAATAATAAATAAAAATATATATTATGATAATAAAATTCATATTATTGCATTGTATTGTTTATATATTGGATTTTTTGGATTGTTTAATCAAAGTTAATTGATTTATGTATTATATAATAATTAATATTATATTTTAAAATATTTAATTGCTTTTAAGTTAATTATATTAAAATTGATTTGCTTGTGCTATATAATATTAAAAAAATACAATTAATGACATTTTAATAAATATTATATAAAATTAATTAAAATATAAGGAAAGATTATATATATATAACAGTTGAGGAGATTACAATATCAATATATATATATATAAAAGTTTAGGAGGTTACAAAATAAATAAATATGTATATATATAAAAAAAACTTATTAATATTGCATTTTTATAACACGTATATCCCAACTAACTATTTTTTTGAAAAAATAAATATTTTTTTTTTTATAATAATATTTTCAATCGAATATTTTATAAACATCATTACATTTTTAAAATATAGATTATTACATTTATTTTTAAATTATTAATTATCATTATGGACACATAGTACCTAAAGATGTACCTTGTAAACTTTTGAATTCCAATGACCAACCTAACTTAGAGACACACCTCTTTCTTTGTCATTCATAATACAATATTTAGGCTTTTCCTAGCATATAGAATCCTAATTTGTTAATTCAAAAATAACCAAAAGCATACAAAAACATACCTAGAAATATTCTCACATTTGTTTACATTTTCTTCACAAAATAGTAGGCCTAAGATTTATAAGGTCACAAGTTTAATGAAACAATTCCCATTTCTTCTATAGAATGAGAGAAATTATAGAGAGAACTTTTTAGCACTAACAAGCTTCGTCAATGAGTTTGCAACATTCTTCAAATTGTCAACCTTCTCCAAAAACACCTTCTTTTCTTCAACCATGTATCTAAAAAATTTGTACTACAGATCAATATCCTTTGTCTTAAACTAATAAGCAAGGTTAATGTTTGAAATAAATACTAAACTCTAACTATCAAAATCTAACTTTACATCTTGTTGTTCAATCTAAATGTACCTCAACACAATTTATACAACCATAAACTTTTTCATCTACACTGGTGGTTGTTATACATTTAGATCATTAAATGTATTGCTTCACCAAATAGGTTAAACACATAACCATTTTTAGATATTCTATCATCAATATCTATATCCCATTCTACAACAACCTATCCCCAAGCATATATCACTATGTCTAGTCGAGGTCTTCCTCAAAAATATATTGCATAATCTACAGTTCCATTCAAATACTTGAAGAATCTCTTTACATCTGTCTGATTCTCATTAGGCTTGTTTTCACTTATATATTCTTAAAACTCCTAATGCATGAGCAATGTAAAACCTCATACAAATAATACCCACATTAAACTACCAGCAATATAATCATAGGGAACATGGGACATGTCCTCCACCTCTTCCCGTGTCTTTAGAAATTGTTCTACTTATAATTTTACACCTATAAGGATAGAAAAATTGAGTGGTTTATATTCTTACATATTAATTCTATGCCAAAAATGTGTCAACATACTTCCTTTAGTTTAATTGATGTTTTCTATCTACACAATCTATTTTAATCTCCATGCCTAAATAAATATTGCACAACCACGATCCTTCATGCCAAACTTAGATGATACCTCAGACTTGACCTCCATGATGATATCCTCCGTGTTTTTTATTAACAACATATCATCAACATACAAAACTATATAAATAAAGTTATCAACAACATGCTTGTATTACATAGAGTGATGAACTTTTGCTTGTCACAAATCCCATTTATGGTATGTAATTATCAAAATTTTGATACCACATTCTAGGGGTTTTTCTTAGGCCGTATGTGAATTTTTTCATCTTGAAAACGAATCCCTTACCTTTCACTATGAACTCTTAAGGTTGTTTCATGTAGATTTCTTCTTCCATGTCAAAATGCAGGAATCTTTTCTTTACATCCACTTTTTCTACTTCAAGGTCAAATGTTGCAACAACGGGAAATATAATTCTAATGCAAGTCAACTTTGCAATAGGAGTGAAATCACAACAAAGTCAACTCCCTACATTTGGAATATCCTTTTTCTACAAGGTGACCCAAGTTATATTTCCCCACTTTTCCATATGTGTTAACCTTATTCTTGAACATCCATCTTCTATCAACATATTTTCTTCCATCCCATGACTTGACCAAGTCCAATGCCTCAGTTTTTTCAGAGCCATCATTTATTCTACCATGACTTTCTTCTAGAATTTATCCTACTACGAATCAACTACCTATCCAAACTAGGATCATCATCAATAGAAGAGCAAAAAAATTAATGAAAATCATGTATACTATACCTTTCTATTTCCATTGTCACTTGAATAGATCCCCTTTAGACTAGGGTCTATGGTTCCTACTCATTATTTGATTCATTTGACTCATCTTCATATGTTGACTCAAATTCTCCATTCTCAAGCTCAAACTCCATTTTATCTAGTTCTCCTTCTCCTGGTTCATGTTCATGCTTGGGATTACTTTTAACCTCTTTGAAGATCACACAAGGTCTCTAATTGGTATTCCTTATTACTAGATTACAAAAATTGTAGCCTTTTACTCCATTTTTGTAACCAGTGAAAATATATTTCTTTGCTTATTGTCTAGCTTGCTTCTTTTCTCTTTTGGAACATACAAATAAGAATCAAAGCAAAAAAATATAATATGTACAACAAGGGGTTTCTTCCCAACACATGCCTAATGTTTATTCTTTTCAACCAATGCTAATGTGGGTGATCAGTTGATGATATAACATGGAATATATATTTCCATTGATGGAAATTTTTATTCTATGCATGCACTACTAAGTATACCCATCACCTTATCCTCCCTTCTCAACCTATTCATCCTTTTTACAAATTCATTCCATTGATGTGTGTATGGAGTTGTATTTTTTTATTCATTTTTTATAGAACTACAAAAAATATTTCCCATATAACTCCCCTCCATTATAAATCCATAGCACTTTTATTTTCTCTCTTTCTTGTTTTCTACAAGAGCTTTCAACCTTTCAAATTTTTGAAAAGCTCAATTTATTCTTTAGGGAATAAAACCATATTTTCGTAGAAATTTCATCTATAAATGAGGCATGGTGGATAGGTATTCCTAGAGATGGGATATGTACAGGTCCAAACACATCATTGTGTGAAACTACAGAATCCCTTTTCCCCTTCTATCGCTAGATGCGATACCTTCCACCAATTGGGGATACCTTGCATTATAACTTCACCATGCAAAGAATGAAGCACCTTCTCTCCAATATGACCCATTCTATAATGCCAGATTAGTTTCTTCCATACATGGAGAGTATGAATTCTATCAGTTTCATTCTTAGGAACAAATATCCTATTACTTCCATAACTAGCAGTGCTTCCCAACAACTTGTATAGAGTTATGATCCGAACTCCCCTCAACAACACCGTTTCTCCTCAAAACCTCAAGGGGTTCACTCTATGAACCTATGGCGTAGAACCTACATTCATATGATATTAAAGAATACCCCTAATTTCACTAGATATTAGAGAACACCTACAAAAATACTCTTGTTTAACCGCCCCTCCCGATACACCTCTTGAAAGAGAAAACCCCTTATTTTCATTAGATATCATAGGTTTTCTTTTTTCCATGAAATTTTTCATACTCTTTATTTTTACCCTTAGTATGGAGACATGACACAACTCTTACATACATTAGAAACTTTGCAGGGTGAATATGAAATATTAGTAAGAGTAGATATTCAAGGATAAGAGAAACCCCCTGAATATAGGTTAACTTCATACACATTTGTTCCAATCAACTTCATGCAACCTTAACTCATAGATCATACCCACTAAAACAAAACTCTAACTAGAATAAAATCAAATTCACAACACCTTTACGCATTTACTATACTTATTCATATACCAATACGAATCCACACACAACCAAATCCACACCAACTTTAGACATATATTTCTTATTAAAAACCCATAATAATCTATTTAACCTTGTAAATACATAATTATAAACCCCCCTAATATCAATATGTTTGTAATATATTAGAGAAACCCCTTCTATATACTAGGCAATACATTGCTTCCATTTTTTTAGAGTATTAAATCCCCCAATATTAAATCATGTGTTATAATATTCCCTACTTAGTCAACCCCCCAAGCTCGAACCACCCATCTTGCATGTAACATTATGAATATATAGTATGCACACTTGTATCACCCATTTTATGCATAGACATCTACCTAGAACTAAAATATGTAGAACATTGGGAAGGGTTTAAACCTATCCATCTTCAAGCAACAACTAGACCCTTCCATGTTGTGATATTGTTTGTTGAGTCATCTTTGATGAAGACATCACATTCATTATAATTTTCATATTCACAAAACCACTCCCTGTGATGATTGATATGAAAAGATGCACTGATGTCAATCAACCATGGATCATAATATGAATGTGTACTTGTATATGTCAAGAACACTTACCCTCTTTGTGAGGAGGAATTCCTTATGTAAAAGAATCGCATCCCTTCTTTATCAACATGTTTTGATCTACAATGTTTCTTATAATTCCTCAACTTTATTGCACTGAACAAACATTTTCATATATATATATTTTAGAGATTTAGGTTTACCTCTAGATTTATATCTACCACCAAAAACTTATTTCTATTTGTTTTGTCTACATGGAAACCTATTACAAATGAGGAATCCCTTGTTTGGAAACCCATGTTTTTCTTCCACATTTCTTCTGATAACATCAACGAAACCACATTGTCAAGCTTTATTGTGGTTGTACTACCCCCAATAGATACAACTAGTTTATCCCATGAATTTGGGAAATAACATGACAAATTAATGCGCTTTTCTTCATCACAAATTTTAATATTAGCATGGTGTTAGAGGTGATGATACTTTCTCTGTCCTAGAGTCACCATCATTCATACTCAGGAGGTACAACTTCTTCCAAAGGAAAAGTTTGTTTGTGAGGAACTTTGACTACCAAACATGACTTATCCCTCAAATTCTTTGCATTGTCTTCTTTAGAGACATTCAACAATGTTGAATCTAAGAGGAAAAGTTACACCATACTTCTTTCCTTTCTCTCCAACTCCTCCCAGTATTCTTTTGTTGTATCAATAGGTTGTGTACCTTGATTCGTATAAATCCATTTTTTTTATCAACTAAAATATCTTGCATATTTAGCTTCCATAGCTCAGGGATCTAACCATTAAATTTCACAATATTAGTTTTGGAACTTCTTTCCATTCCTATGCACACGAGAATTTCCATAGAGATTCCACGAAAAGCAGGTTTATCACAGTCTTAAGATAAACTTGAGCTATCAAGAATGAATAAAACCCTAGAACCAAAAGTTTCCCTGTGATTCTAATAGCCTCACTTTTATACCAAAAGTAAGTTTGAAACCTATGCAAGTGAATCAATGTGTATACATATTCTTAATAAAAATGGAAAGAACAATAATGACACACAGACATTACACAGCTCGCCACACCTCTATCTTCTTCATTCTATTAACATGACAACAATATAATATTTAGGTATTTTGTAGTATCTAGAACCCTATTTTTTAACAGAAATTAATTACAACCCCGATTCCTTGACTAATATTACATTAGAATGAATCAAATAACCATTGGTTGAAAAGGCACAAAAACAACCAAAAATACATCTCCAACCATAACTTCGTTTACATTAATGCACATATGTTTAATGTATTACACATTCATTTTGTTATATTTTTATTATTGCATCATGGAAGGTGGAAAATACAAGGTAGGCTATAGTTTTGGAAGTGCTTCTTATCTTTGCTTAGGCTTATATTTAAACTAGACCAATCTTCTAACCATATAGTTTTCTGCATTGAATTTGACAGATTCCTGGGATTCATAGTTTCCAAAGATGGGATCAGGATTGATCTACTAAAGGTCAAGGATATTCTAGCCTCACCATCCCCCATGAACATTCATGAACTTCAAATTTTGCAAGGGAAGAAAAAATTTTGCACCTTTTTGTTTGTAATTTCATCGAGATTACTCAAGGCTATATGAGACTATTCAAGAAGAATGTCCCTTTTTTTATGATCAAGCTCAATGATCCTTTGATAACCTCAAGAAATCCTTGACGAATGCACCCATGTTGCAACCTCCTAATTACACACGGGACTATATCATGTATCTCGTCGTTTCCATTTCCACCATTGGAATGGTGTTAGTACAAGAAGATAACAATGGCCGGGAACATGCATGATCTATTATCTGAGTAAGAGTCTTGTGGACTTTGAAACCCGCTATTCACATGTTGAGAAATTAGCTTTGGCATTCGTCATCATTTTCCATAAGTCTTGTCACTACATTCTGATCCGCAAGACAATGATCATTGCAGACTCCAACCCCATGTATCATATCTTGACTCGTCAAGTAATGGGGTGCTAGTAATCTCCTTGGATCATGGTCCTCCAAGATTTTGATTTGGAGTTTGCAAAGTCTAAATTAAAAAAAGTCATTGATCTTTGTCAATCTTATGTGTGACCTTCCCCGTACAGTTGCAGAATCTGATCCCATTGAATCTCTTCCATATGAGTCATTGTTTTTTATCAGTACGTATGATCCTTGGTATGGAGACATCATTTTGTATCTCCAAACCCAACATTTTTGGCCTAAATTATCTCATGATGATCATCGTCGTATTTTCCATCATGCGAAATACTATATTATTGTTTGTGACACATTGTATCGCCACAATATTGATTCTATCTTACGACGATGTCTAACCAATGAGGAAGCCAAATGCATCCTGAATGACTATCACTTCGGAGCATGTGGAATTCATCTCTCTAGAATGGCTACAGCCCAAAATATTTTACATGCTAGATAATTTTGGCCTTCCATCTTCAAAGATTGTACGGAAGCAGTAAAAAAATGTCCTCCTTGTCAATCATGTTACCCAAAAAAATGCTCCCATCCAGCTCCACTCCATCCATATGTTGTCATCAGTCCCTTTGCAAAATGGGGGATATATTTTATGCACTGTAAGCCTACCTAAGCCAAGGGGGCATGGGTATGTCATCGTTGTCATTGACTACTTCACAAAATGGGATGAGGCTATGCCTACATATTCCGAAGACAACAAAACGAATGCACTATTTATATTTAACCACATCATCACTAGGTTTGGAGTTCCACAGGCCATAGTTACTGACCATGGTTCCCATTTTAGGAACCACGTGATGGAATAATTAAGTACCAGACTTGATTTCCGTCATGAAAACTCTACTCCTTACTATCCCCAAGAAAATGGAGTACAAGTAGAGGCCATCAATAAGGTATTGAAAACAATGATCTAATAGATGGTAGGAACACACAAATCTAGTTGGCACTTGAAGCTATTTTCAGCTCTATGGGCATATAGGACTTCAGTAAAAACTGCAACTAGTTTCACACCTTTTCAATTGGTGTATGGACTAGAATCCATTTTACCTATTAAATGTGAGATTCCATCTCTTAAAATAGCTATCAAACTTCTACCCAATACTGTTGTCGAGCAAGAACGGTTCCTCTATTTGACAAAACTATATGAGACTCGTCGTGATGTTGCTCTCGCCAATGAGGCCTACCATAAATGAGTCAAATATCAGTATGACAAATCTGTTCAACCCCATACCTTTAATGAAGGTGATATAGTCTTAGCTTATGACCAGATGCATGATAAGTTAGGGGTAGGCAAGTTCGAATCCATGTGGCATGGTCCTTACATCGTCAGATGTGTCCTAGAGAAAGGGGCCTATGAGCTAGTAGATTATGAAGGGATACGTTTGGGATAGCCTCAAAATGGGATCTACCTTAAAAGGTACTATTCTTAGGAACATCATGCATGTGTACTTTGTACATTTTGTATATAGAGTGTGTTTCAATGTGGTGTGAATTCTTTTCTTTTGTGTGTTAGGGTCTCTTTCTAGCCACGACTGCTTATATCATGTTGTGCTTGCATGCACAGATGGAAATGTATTCTGGATTTGCAGATGGTGCCAGTTGACATACCCAAAACCTTGCTTCGGTGGCATGACTACTTTATTCCCCTTACAATGAATTAGTGAGTCCAGGTGGATTTTTCCTAGGCCCCACTGTTACATCCCGAAAATTTACAAAAATTTAAAAAATTTTAAAGTAGCAATGATTACTAAATTTGCTAATGCGGAACATAAAATAATAGTTAAATCTCTTAACTAATTTAATGATAACGACATATCGAAATTCTTAAAACAAATTATGATGATGGTTGTATTTACTAATGCGGAATAAAATAGATACTAATCTTTTAACAAAAGACAATTTACAATCACAACACAAAATACATCTTCAGATCTGCTTGTGTTTAATTGTGAACTGCATACTGTGCATAGGTTTGTATTATGATTAATTTCTTGATAAAGTACTGACAATTTGCTTTTGAATGATGATGAAGGGGTCCTATGAGGTACCCTGAGGTTTACTTAGCTACATTTAGCTAAAGCATTTGAACATGTTTCACTGTGCAGAAACACAGGTAAGAATAATCCGACATTTCAAGTGTTTAAGAGTAAATATGTTTTTCAATTCATCATCAAAGTATTATGAAAAACTCTAAGTACTTCCTTGCAAGAAAGTTAAAGAAGGTATGGATATTTGTCCTACTTCTCGTTTACGTGCTATTTTACAAGCTTATTAATACTATCAGAATCCTGTCAGCATTCATCATTATATAGGGAATGGTAATAACATGCACACTTACTATGTGAATATTTCTACTGAAATGACGTTTCACATTGTGAACACTTGATCCCAATATTATTTCAATGCGTGGTTTTTAACTTGCAACTATCAAAATAATTATGGTAGCTCCTATAATTTTCCATTATAAATGCATATAGAACTATGCTAAAATAGCAATGTCTATTATAATATTATCATCATAGTTCTATTGAGAATTTAATATACTTATAGGATTGTGTCCCTTTTAATATAATATTTGTACATTATAATATAATGTTTACTTTGTGAAGAGATAAGGTAATATAAAAAATATTATGATAATGCATCCTAAACTATACACTAAGTACCAAACCCTTATATGAAATGCGACCTTAATAAAATGAAGTGTTATACCATATATGTAGGCCTAGTATTCGAAAAGACTAACACTATGGGCATGAAATGAACCATGATTTATAACCCTAAGTACTTATACTATGGTAGTGACCGAGCGTTGAATGCTTACTATACTTGGAAGGATTCATCTCAAGTCTGGTATTAATGTCACTTGCCTTCAGTGTTGAGTGGATTTCCTAGCTGGTGCCATCGTGGTTGTCCACGATGTTATGGATTACATGATAGTAGAACTCGAATGTTTTCAAATGCCGATCTATACACTATTTTGACCCTTAGTTTAGTGAGCTGGCATCGTGGTGGAGGGGGAAATTAATATAGCAATAAGTGTAGTTTTTTCCCAAATTTTGACATGCCTTGTTGGCTTCACCTCCGTCGTTGATCTCACATATGTTGGACTTTGAACCGGGAACCTTAAACTCCACTACGTTTACGCAGTTTATCATTTTCTTTTGTCATTCATTGTGTTGGGAAAAGTTTCTTGTGGAGAGGCCGACAGGCTACTGCAATGTAGGGTTCAATAGTTTGTATTTCAGAGGACTCCTTCCTCGAGTTTGAACCCTGGACCTGTTGGGAGAACATACTAGTTCCAGGTCTTTGTCTTCCTATAGAATCGAGCCATATTTGCAGCTGTGGTAGCTAATCAGGGTTTTTGTTGAAAGATTTGAACCAAGGTTCGATTCTCATGCAACAATAGACTGATGTTCTCAGAACTAGGACTTTCTCCAAAATAAATGATAGATGACTTCGTCGGTTTCGTTTGTTTATGATGTCTCTTACTCCTGAAATTACATTAATAAGGTAATGTCTTCAGTTATGCAAAATATAGTGGTATTCATAATGTTTAAAGTTTAAACTCTGTGTGTTTCTTCATTTAACCTCACTCTGTTTTTTGTGGCAGGTGCAATCTTCATCATTCATTTACAAAGTTCGAAAGCTTGGTGGATTGTTGTTGCTCTACTTACTTGGTAAGCCTCGGTGGTTCCTTCCTCGTAGGTTCTCCTTTGGCATGATTTGGCCGATGTTTACAGTTTGATGAGAGTTGGAAATTATGTCCCTAACAAGGGTAATGGATGAGGTTAAAAAGGTTTTTAGAACAATATTGTAAGAGGATAAATCCCCAGTTTATGTTGCTATTCGGCCCAGTAATGTTTTGCTGCGGCATTTAAAAAAAAGACTGTGAACTTGTTTTACGATGTGGTTGTTTAGAGGAATGAACCCTATGTGGTTTAGGAACCTTGAAAGGTTTCCAATAGAAACTCTGGAAATGGATTGACTATATTGATAAATGTGAAATTTAAAAACGAGAGTCAAGGGTTAACTCGTTTCTACAAAACTTGGAAAGTCTTGTGTTAAATGTTTTATAATTTTGTTTGAAAATTGAAATGGAATTTTTGTTTGTATGAGTTGATAATTTGGTTTTGAAAAACGAATGTGTTCTTCGACCGAGAATTGTAGGTTACAAAATTTTCGACAGATAAACCATGTGCTCGTATTGTTAAGTTTGAATTTGAAAGATGATAATGTGAAACTTGAACTGTTATGTATTAATAATGGCTATATGCCACAGGGTTCGACCTTGTCTCAAACAGTCGAAACCCTACCCTCTAAGTTTCGATTGGTAGTTTTTGGCCTTTTACTGTGTTAATAAAAGTCTATGCTAACGTTTGGCTAGTGGTCGAGAGCCAACTCCATGATTTTGTTTCGTCAACTTGGAACTAAAATCTAGTGTTTATGTATTTCTATGTTTTGTTTTTATTTAAAGTTCGTGTATGTATTCCATGATTTTTGAGCATGAAATCGTGATCTATTTGGCAGCTAATGGTATTTGTATTACCATTATGAATATGAGGTTTTAACCATTGAAGGTTATGAACCTGTAATGATTCGTTTTTCCCTATTTAGGGTTTCGATTCTATGTTTAAAGTTTTTGCAAAGGAAAGTAAAAAAAATAACAATAGTACAGAGTTAGGGTTCTATTTATAAAGAATGTGTTTAAATTTAATGATTATAGTTGATACTAAATCAAAATATGAGGAATGAGTACTGCAATAAAATAGTGATATTTAGTGATGAGAATAATAAGTGTTTATTTATCGTTTGTAAGTAACAACTCTGTAAAACAAAATATTTGCAAGTGTTAAAATTTCTAGAATATATAATGCCTAAAACAAATGGATTTATAACACCCTACTATTGAAATAGAATACATAGTATCAGCTGTCAACAATGGATAGTGATTATTGAAAACCTAATTTTGTGCAGAGATGACATGTCTTTCTTTTGTAATTAAGTACATGAAATGCTAAATATTTGTTTTATGATATGTTGTTCTATATTCTTAGTTTAAACATACATAATTGGTACTCCGGAATTTAAAAGAAATACTATAGTATTTATCTAATCATTCAATTGGCATTCTGTCCATAATTTATCTATATTAATTTTACTTCTTTGTACTAGAGTACTATATAGAAAACAGTATGGGAAAAATAGAGAAAGTGTTTTAATCAATCATTTCATCTACTTAACCATCATTATACAAAGTCATCTCTAGGTTAGAAATTGAAACAGTTTCTTTTCTATAACTATAAATAATAAATCTATAATGCAGAAAATTATTTAACTGTAAACAATAAGACAAAATAATAGAACCTGGTTGACTGTAGGAGAAACAAACAACCCAAGGAACCTATTCCACCCAACCTATACCTGAAGACAGCCAAATTACTTTCCTTAGGACCCCCGAGCCTGTTCACTGAACCACTAGGAACAAGAATAGACTTAGCAGTCAAAGAGACCTGCACCAGCACCTCTGGTTATTTCCTCAGAATATTTCAGCAGCCTCACAATGCACTTCCACTTAGCCTCCCTATTCGAATCTCTCAGTGATCACCTGATACACTTGAGGAATTATTTTTGTAGAAAATAATGTAGAGCTGGCTTCCCAATTCGAATTGCCTTATCTAGGTTGCCTAGGCCTTTTAGTGATTAACCTGGTCATTAATGAGCCATCAAATCTCTTCCACCCACCTGGGGGATAATGCCACAAATTAAGGGGTAGTTGTCCCATAACCAACAGCTAATGGTGGATTGCAAATGATGACATATGTCCTATGCCTTCTAACAGCTTCTATTCCTCCTAGTGGGTCAGTGAACACTCATTTAACAGTTCCCTTGGGTTTTTGTCTCTTGTTTTAATTTATTAAATAATAATAATCAGTCATTACAATCATCCTTGACCAATATTTGGTCATAATTACAAAACTTTGTAATAATAATTTAATATAATGTTTTTGCAATAAAATAAATAGTCTCAAAATTTGGGTAGGTGACACACACCCCCCCTTAAGTCTCAACATCATCCTCGATGTTGTTTATTCACTCTCTAAGTTTTCCTGAAACAGAGCTGGGTATGCTGCCCGCATACTACTCTCCAACTCCAAGTTGCCTCTTTTGGGCTAAGGTGCTTCCATTGCACTTTTACTTTCCTAATGGTGCGATTCCGGAGTAGAGTTTCCCCCCTTTCGAGGATATAGTCCGGCTTCACCTGAAAATCGTCGTCTTGTTCCACCTGTACATCATTCCAATTTATAACATGAGTGGCATCATGCACATATTTCTTTAAAACTGAAAGATGAAAAACATTATGTATTTTTAGATTTGGTGGTAAAGCTAGTTGATATACCATGGGTCCAACCCTTGACAAAATTTTGAAAGGACCACAATACCTGGGTTCCAGCTTGGCACAACTTCCTAGTTTCAATGAACTCTTCTTTGGTCTTACCTTAATGAAAACATGTTCACCAACCTGAAACTCTTTATGAGTCCTTTTAAGATCTACTTGACTTTTCTGCCTATCTTGGGCAGCTTTAAGATATCTTTGTACCTGTTGCACAGTTAGTTCTATTTCCTTCAACAATTCAGGTCTTAAGATAACTCTATTAACTGGATCATTCCAAGAAACTAGTGTATTACATTTCCTACCATAAATAATTTCAAAAGGGCTAAGCCTGAATGATGCACGATAATGGTTATTATATGCAAATTCTGCTAAATGCAAGTAGTCCTCCCACTTACCAGGCTGATCCTTAACATACATCCAAAGCATGTCTTCCAATATATGATTCACTCTTTTTGACTGTCCATCCATTTGTGGATGAAATGTTGTGCTGAAGTTTAAGGTTGTATTCAACCCTTTAAACAAAGATCTCCAGAAGTTTCCAATCAAATTAGAATCACGGTCTGAAAATATCACTTTTGGTATTCCATGCAATCGAAAAATCTGTTTCATGAAAACTTCTGCAATGTCTGGAGCCTTATGAGTAATTTTTACTGGTATAAAATGTGCTGACTTGCTGAGTTTATCCACTACCACCATAATGGAATCATTTTGTTTCTGATTCTTGGGTAGTCTGGTAACAAAATCTATGCTTATGATCTCTCATTTCTAGCTAGGTATAGGTAATGGCTGTAACAGTCTAGCCGGATGTTGATGTTCAACTTTTACTTTTTGACAGTTAAAGCATTTAGCTATATATTCTGCTACTTCATCCTTCATTCTAGGTCAATAATACTCTTTCCGTAACATAGTGATGGTTTTATGATAACCTAGATGGCCAGAATAATGACTTTTGTGCATCTCATCTAAAATCAGAATTTTTATCTTTGGTAAATTGGGCACATATAATCTATTTTTGTACAGCAACAAGCCATTTTCTTTTAACTTGAAATCTGCAATAGAATTTTCAGAATTATTTTTTTGCTGTCTTTTCATTCAATTTTCTGTATTCTTCATTTGTTTTAATCCCTTCAAAAATCTGATTTTCCAAATCTGTAGTGTATGTTGATGGCTTAAATAAAATTTAACTTTGCATTACGACTTAAAGCATCAGCAAATTTGTTCTCTTTACCCTTTATATGCTGAATTTCAAAATCATATTCACTTAGAAAGGCTAGCCATCTAGCCTGTCTAGCATTCATATTCGTCTGATCTAGTAAATACTTCATCCCCATGTTATCTGTCATCAAGGTAAATTTTCTGCCAATAATATGGTGATGCCACATTTTCAAGGCATGTATTATTGTTAATAATTCTAGATCATAAGTAGAGTATTTTTTCTCATGTATTTTCAGCTTTCTAGACTCGTATGCAACAGCATGTCCCTCTTGTGTTAGGACTCCACCAAGTCCATCATTACATGCGTCGGTACATACTATAAAATCTTTATTAGGATCTGCAATTCTCAGAATAGGCGCCTTAGTTAATAATTCCTTCAATTTCTTAAAACTGTCTGCACACTTTTGATCCCATACAAACTTCTTCCCCTTCTTCTATAAGGAGGTTATGGGGTTTGTAATCTTTGAAAAACCTTTTATGAATTTTCTATAATATCCTGTAATCCCCATAAATGATCGAATGTCCGTCACATCTTTAGGAACCGGCCATTCATTAATGGCTTTTATCTTATCGGGGTCAACCAAAATTCCTTCCTTAGAGATTATGTGACCTAAATACTGAATCTTATCCTTGTGAAAGTCACACTTACTAAACTTAGCATATAACTGATGATCTTTCAGAACTTGTAAAATAATATGCAGATGTTCGTCATGTTCTTCCTTACTTTTAGAATATACTAGAATGTCATCTATGAACACAATGGCGAACTTATCCAAATATTTGTGCAGAATATTGTTCATTAAGCACATAAATACTGCTGGGGCATTAGTCAACCTAAATGGCATGACTACGAACTCGTAATGTCCATAGCAAGTTCTAAAGGATGTTTTAAAAATATCCTCATCCTTCACACGAACTTGATGATATCCTAACCTCAAATCAATCTTTGAAAATATCGTTGCTCCACGCAGATGATCAAATAGATCGTTTATGCGGGGCAACGGATATCGATTCTTGATTGTCATCTTATTCAATTGACGATAATCTATACAGAGCCTTAAAGTGCCATCCTTCTTCTTAACAAATATAACAGGTGCTCTCCAAGGAGACACGCTAGGTATTATATAGTTTTGTCGATCAGTTCCTTCAATTGTGATTTTAACTCATTTAATTCTAGCATATTCATCCTATATGGAACTTTAGAGTTTGGTACCACACCCGGTATCATCTCAATGGTAAAATCTAGATCTCTCTTCGGGGGTAACCCTAGAATCTCTTCTGGAAAAACATCCTGGAATTTTTTTAGGACAGGTATATCTTCTAGTTTCAGTTTGTCCTTTTTTGTAATTAACTCTTCATGTACTACATTCACTGCAAACATCTTACATCCTTTTCTAACTACTCTTTTTACTTGCATAGCTAAAATCTGTCTAAGTGATGTCTTTCTAGGAATACCCTTTACTTCTACTGTTTCTCCTTCATCATTTAGACAGATAAAATGTTTCTCATAACAATTCAAAATAACATGATGGGCTTCTAACCAATCCATTCCAATTAAGATGTCATAGGATCCTAAAGGTAAAAAATTCATCTTGGTTTGTATTTTTAACTGATTCATAGATAAAACACAACTTTCAATAAAATCAGACACTTTTCTTTTTGTTCCTGTTGCTAGTCTAACTAACCAGGATTTATTAAATTTTTCTGTTTTCAATTTAAGATTTTCTACTATATCAAGAGATATATAACTCAGGCTAGCACCTGGATCAATCAAAATAGAAACTGGGTGGTTTTGTAGCATACCTTCAATCTCTACCATAGAGACTTGATGCTCAGCTTGCCTGTTGTCTAGAGCTGCATTAATTCTGGGCATGTCTCTTGCCAACTCTCCCACAGTAGTTCCATCTTGTATGGAGTGAATGTTATTGGCTAACCACTTCCTTTTGGGACATTCTGAAGGATAATGAGGACCTTGACACTCAAAACATTTTATAGGTGTCTTCTGGTTATTTGTTCTGGTAACATTGAGTGTATTTCTAGGAGCTATAAAATTCTGGTGTTGATTATTCCTGGGACTATTTCCTTGGAAATTTCGATTTGGAAAGTTTTTCTTTTGAAAACCAGAATTTCCACTGAACCTGAAATTTTTCTTCTTCAGCTCAAAATTGTTGGGTTTATGATTTTTCCAGTTAGATATCCCTTCTCTTTTCGAGTTAGTATAATAGCAGAAATTTGCTTTCCTCATGGCTTCTTCTAAGGTATTTGGATTGTTATACTCTATTATGTCCTTGATGTTGAAAGGTATACAAATCAGATACCTCTAAATATTCAGTTTTTCCTCCACAAGGTATGGCACATGCCTCAGCAAATTCAGAAATTTGTTGTTCAACTCTTTCATGTTCATTATGCCCAATCTTAAATCATAAAATTCCTTGGACTTTTCCTCGTAATATTGTTCAAATAGGAACTTATTTTTGAAGTATCGTTTAAAAGTGCTCCAATTCACATCCTTGCCTCTAATGCCCTTCACTCTTTTGATGTCCTGCCACCAAATGTCTACCTTCCCAATCAGATTGTATATTGCCATCTTTGCTTTCAATGATTCTGAATAATCATAAATCTGGAAGTATTTCTTCATGCTGGACAGCCATGCTTCGGCTGTCTCTCCTTTCTCAGTTTCACCATTGAAGGTTGGGGGTTTGATTTTCTTGAACTCCCCAGAAATCTGTTCATACTGTTTGTGGCTTTTTCTTTTGGTTTTGTAATCTCCTTCGCTGCTATCACTCGAATAGTTACGCTTCTTTTCTCGTTTTTCATTGGCAGCTTCTGATGATGTTGAACTACTGTTCACATCATCAGTTTTTACTTTCTTACCCTTATCTCAATGAGGTAAGTCTTCAATCTTGGAGGAATTTTCAATCCCTCTATCATGTTCATTAGTTGGGCACTGATCGAACAATACCTGGTTAAGTTCCTCTCGTGCCTTCAGAATTCTTTCATTGTCCAGCTTAACAAATCTTATTTATTCTGTTAACTCCTCAAATGCACGTAACAATTCTGATGAATTATCATTTAATTCACCATGGAGTTCTTCTTCATAATGTTGTCCAGTACTATGACTGTTTGGTCGAAATCTATCCTCCATGTGTTCAGCTGATCCGTCCATACCTGTAACTTTAGAAAACAAATTTCTGTATACCAAAATAATTTAATTAGTAAATATTTTTGCTGTCATAAAAATTTTCTGTTGCATGTTCTTTGGACATTGTGAGGTCGAGAGTTTGAACATGAACTCTGATACCACATGTTACATCCCAAAAATTTACAAAAATTTAAAAAGTTTTAAAGTAGCAATAATTATTGAATTTGCTAATGCGGAACATAAAATAATAGTTAAATCTCTTAACTAATTTAATGATAACGACACATTGAAATTCTTAAAACAAATTATGATGATGGCTGTATTTACTAATGCGGAATAAAATAGATACTAATCTTTTAACAAAAGACAATTTACGATCATAACACAAAATACATCTTCAAATCTGCTTGTGTTTAATTGTAAACTACATACTGTGCATAGGTTTGTATTATGATTAATTTCTTGATAAAGTACTGACAGTTCACTTTTGAATGATGATGAAGGGGTCCTACCAGGTACCCTAAGGTTTACTTAGCTATGTTTAGCTAAAGCATTTGAACATGTTTCACTATGCAAAAACACAGGTAAGAATAATCTGACATTTCAAGTGTTTAAGAGTAAATATGTTTTTCAATTCATCGTCAAAGTATTATGAAAAACTCTAAGTACTTCCTTGCAAGAAAGTTAAAGAAGGTATGGATCTTTGTCCTACTTCTCGTTTACATGCTATTTTACAAGATTATCAATACTATCAGAATCCTGTCGTCATTCGTCATTATACAGGGAATGGTAATAACATGCACACTTACTATGTGAATATTTCTACTTAAACAACGTTTTACATTATGAACACTTGATTCCAATATTATTTCAGTGCGTGGTTTTTAACTTGCAACTATCAAAATAATTATGGTAGCTCCTATAATTTTCCATTATAAATGCATATAGAACTATGCTAAAATAGCAATGTCTATTATAATATTATCATCATAGTTCTATTGAGAGTTTACTATACTTATAGGATTGTGTCCCTTTTAATATAATATTTGTGCATTATAATATAATGTTTACTTTGTGAAGAGATAAGGTAATATAAAAAATATTATGATAATGCATCCTAAACTATACACTAAGAACCAAACCCTTATATGAAATGCAACCTTAATAAAATGAAATGCTATACCATATATGTAGACCTAGTATTCGAAAAGACTAACACTATGGGCATGAAATGAACCATGGCTTATAACCCTAAGTCTTTATACTGTGGTAGCGATCGAGCGTTGAATGCTTACTGTACTTGGAAGGATTCGTATCAAGTCAGGCATTAATGTCACCTGCCTTCAGTGTTGAGTGGATTTCCTAGCTAGTGCAATCGTGGTTGTCCATGATGTTATGGATCACATGATAGTAGAACTCGAATGTTTTCAAATGTCGATCTGCACACTGTTTTGACCATTAGATTAGTGAGCTGGCATCGTGGTGGAGGGGGAAATTAATATAGAAATAAGTGTAGTTGTTTCCCAAATTTTGACGTGCCTTGTTGGCTTCACCTCCATCGTTGATCTCACATATGTTGGACTTTGAACCGGGAACCCTAAACTCCACTACGTTTACGCGGTTTATCATTTTCTTTTGTCATTCATTGTGTTGGGAAAAGGTTCTGTGGAGAGGCCGACAGGATGCTGCAATGTAGGGTTCATTAGTTTGTATTTCAGAGGACTCCTTCCTCGAGTTTGAACCCTAGACCTATTGGGAGAACATACTAGTTCTAGGTCTTTATCTTCCTGTAGAGCCGAGCCATATTTGCAAACGTGGTAGCTAATCAGGGTTTTTGTTGAAAGATTTGAACCAAGGTTCGATTCTCATGCAACAATAGACCGATGTTCTTAGAACTAGGACTTTCTCCAAAGTAATTGATAGATGACTTCGTCGGTTTGGTTTTCTTATGATGTCTCTTACTCCAGAAATTACATTAATAAGGTAATGTCTTCAGTTATGCAAAAGATAGTGGTATTTGTAATGTTTCAAGTTTAAACTTTGCGTGTTTCTTCATTTAACCTCGCTCTGGTTTTTGTGGCAAGTGCAATCTTCATCGTTCGTTTACAGAGTTCGAAAGCTTGGTGGATTGTTGTTGCAATCTACTTACTTGGTAAGCCTCAATGGTTCCTTCCTCGTAGGTTCTCCTTTGGCATGATTTGGCCGGTGTTTAAAGTTTGACGAGAGTTGGAAATTCTGTCCCTGACAAGGGTAATGGCCGAGGTTAAAAATGTTTTTAGGACAATATTTTAAGAGGGTAAATCCTCAGTTTACGTTGCTATTCATCCCAGTAATGTTTTGTTGTGGCGTTTAAAAAAAAGACTGTGAACTTGTTTTACGATGTGGTTGTTTAGAGGAATGAACCCTATGTGGTTTAGGAACCTTGAAAGGTTTCCAATAGAAACTCTGGAAATGGATTGACTATATTGATAAATGTGAAATTTAAAACCGAGAGTCGAGGGTTAACTCATTTCTACAAAACTTGGAAAGTCTTGTGTTAAATGTTTTATAATTTTTTTTTAAAATTGAAATGGAATTTTTGTTTGTATGAGTTGATAATTTGGTTTTGAAAAATGAATGTTGACTTCAGCTGAGAGTTGTAGGTTACAAAAGTTTCGACAGATAAACCCTATGCTCGTATTGTTAAGTTTGAATTTGGAAGATGATAATGTGAAACTTGAACTGTTATGTATTTATAATGGCTACATGCCACAAGGTTCAACCTTGTCCCAAATAGTCGAAACCCTAACCTGTAGGTTTCGATTGGTAGTTTTTGGCCTTTTACTGTGTTAACAAAAGTCTATGCTAACGTTTGGTTAGTGGCCGAGAGCCAACTCCATGATTTTGTCTCGTCAACTTGGAACTTAAATTTAATGTTTATGTATTTCTATGTTTTGTTTTTATTTAAAGTTCGTGTATGTATTCCATGATTTTTTAGCATGAAATCGTGATCTATTTGGCAACTAATGGTATTTGTATTACCATTATGAATATGAGGTTTTCACCATTGAAAGTTATGAACCTGTAATGATTTTTTTTTCCCTATTTAGGGTTTTGATTCTATGTTTAAAGTTTTTGCAAAAGAAAGTAAAAAAAATAACAATAGTATAGATTTAGGGTTCTATTTATAAATAATGTGTTTAAATTTAATGATTATAGTTGATACTAAATCAAAATATGAGAAATGAGTACTGCAATAAAATAGTTATATTTAGTGATGAGAATAATAAGTGTTTATTTATTGTTTGTAAGTTACAACTCTATAAAATAGAATATTTGCAGCTGTTAAAATTTCTAGAATATATAATGCCTGAAACAAATGGATTTATAACACCCTACTGTTGAAATAGAATACATAGTATCAACTGTCAACAATGGATGGTGATTACTGAAAACCTAGTTTTGTGTAGAGATGACATGTCTTTCTTTTGTAACTAAGTACAGGAAATGCTAAATATTTGTTTTATGATATGATGTTCTATAATCTTAGTTTAAACATACATAATTGATACTCCAGACTTTAAAAGAAATACTACAGTATTTATCTAATCATTCAATTGGCATTCTTCGCATCATTCATCTATATTAATTTTACTTCTCTGTACTAGAGTACTATACAGAAAACACTATGGGAAAAAGATAGAAAGGGTTTTAATCAATCATTTCATCTACTTAACCATAATTATACAAAGTCATCTCTAGGTTAGAAATTGAAACAATTTCGTCTGTATAACTATAAATAATAAATCTATAATGCAGAAAATTATTTAACTGTAAACAATAAGACAGAATAGTAGAACCTGGTTGACTGTAGGAGAAACAAAAAGCCTAAGGAGCCTGTTCCACCCAACCTATTCCTGAAGACATCCAAATTACTTGCCTTAGGACCCCCGAGCCTGTTCACTGAACCACTAGGAAGAAGAATCTGTAGAAGCTTTAGGTCAATCCACTTGCATCAGCAAAGTAGTTCATCTAGTCATGTAGGCTTAGCAGTCAAAGAGACCTGCACCAACACCTCTGGTTATTTCCTCAGAATATTTCAGCAGCCTCACAATGCACTTCCACTTAGCCTCCCTATTCGAATCTCTCAATGATCACCTGATACTCTTGAGGAATTGTTTCTGTAGAAAATAATGTAGAGCTTCCTGCCCAATTTGAATTGCCTTATCTAGGCTTCCTAGGCCTTTTAGTGGTTAACATGGTCATTAATGAGCCATCATCTCTCTTCCACCCACCTGGGCGATAATGCCACAAATTTAGGGGTAGTTGTCCCATAACCAATAGCTAGTGGTGGAGTGCAAATGCTGACATATGTCCCATGCCTTCTAACAGCTTCCATTCCTCCTAGTGGGTTAGTGAACACTCATTTAATAGTTCCCTTGGGTGTTTGTATCCTGTTTTAATTTATTAAATAATAATAATCAATCATTACAATCATCCTTAACCAATATTTGGTAATAATTACAAAACTTTGTAATTATAATTTAATATAATGTTTTTGCAATAAAATAAGTAATCTCAAAATTTGGGTAGGTGACACCCACAACCAACAATATCATCGAATATCATGCAGTGATTGGATTATTGACCGATGCTTCCTCAAATCATGTAATCCATATTATTTTCTATCTAGATTCTCAACTTGTGGTTTCTCAGTTAAACCACGTTTATACCATTCAAAATCCTGTACTACTTCGTTTGTTTCAGAGGGTACTTTTTCTTGAGAGATCATTTGAATTTATACAGTATCAACATGTCCCAAGATATATGAATACAACTGCTGATTCGTTAGCTAATTTTATTTTAAATTGGCACATTGCACATTCTTAAAAATTTCATTATGAAGTGTATATTAACAAGCACACCATGTAGATAATCCATATAAGAATCAAGCAGTCCAAGAGATCCATGTACATACAATCCACCATAAGCACATTGTTCGGTAAAGGCAATAAAAGTCTCTTTTATATTAAGTGTGATAAAATGGTTTTACAAAAAGGGTCCTAAGCCAAAAACTGAAGCTCATGGATTTCAGATATCACTACATGTTGATAACAAAAGTAAAGCACGGTGCTCATGATAGAATACAATGGCCCAAGCCACTCACCAAAGTAGTCGGCCAATGCGTCTGAAAACCCCTACTGTATGACGTTGGTAATGTCAGGGAAACTCATCTACTGAGATATCTGGGATATCTACAATGAGCCTCTCTAGTTTCAACTTGACTTCCTCAAGCTCCTCGACTACGTAGTGGTATCGATCCATTATGGATATCTTCTCTCCCCGCCTCTAGATGGAAGATGATCCGGGTGGCCTCATATCCTAGACATCTGCATCAGTGAAACATAAAGTCTCAGTACACCAACAAAATAAAATACTCGAAAAATACATAAAAATTATAATTATGAGAAAATTTATTTTACCTATGTCACCCCAGTGTGCCCCCTCTGGAAGCGCTAAGTCTAGGACCTGCTTTAGGAAGAAGGTGACCAAAATAGATATATAGCCAAATTGTTTTAGTCATCATGTTCTGCATTTGGTCAGTTGGTCTTTCATGTTTTCTAAAAGACCTTCACACAAGTTGAAAATTGTAGGATCCTGCAAGTGTCACACCCCCGACTTTACATACAATGCAAAAATGTCACACTCCTCTTTATCAAGAACTGTGAATTTTCCTAGTGTCGTGGTCCCCGAAAGGCAAAACTGGGACCCCCTAGGCACGATTTTGACCCCCCCCAAAAAAAAAAAAAAAACCTAAACTATAATCAAAATGAAAAATTCAACCATAGAAATGAAGAGGAGGAGGAGAGGATTTACCTGGAACTGACGGAACTGGAAATGGCTTCCCGATGCGCCCGGAATCTCCACCACAGGAATCAACCAAATGAGGGGTTTTTCTCTCCTAGAAAATGGTAAAAACACAATGGTAAAAATGAAGTTACTTTTACCCTTTTTATAAATTTGGAATGGAATATTTCATTATTTTTACCATTTTTTCTATTTTTGGTCAAACTTCCATTAATATTTTGAGTTGAACATGTTGTTAACCTTAACTATGGAAAATGCGGGTCACAATTAATCACATGGCTATGACCGAGCTTACTCTTTGTTTTTTCTTGTGCTATTAAATACATGAGAATAAGTTGTCGAGTACATTTTTATCGCTTTTTCAGGCTCATAAAAGTTATTATGAAAAAGAAACCCTTTGGATTTTACTTTAAACTCTTTTCAGACTCTCTAAATAGGAAAAGATTGCCAAGCGAACTTGATTCTTTCATGCTTGTAAAAGTATTTGAAAGGTCATCTATTCAGTTTTAGTTTACCCCCTTTTAAGGCTGAATAGTATTATTTACGAAAAAGGAATACCTTAGTCAGCCACTAACTAAGAGAGTTCTTCTAGGAATTATTTTATACTTGTTCAGACCTAGGGACTAAAATTATGAAAAATTCCATTTTGTAGTCTTCTTTAAGTGCTTTTTAGACTCTCTAAACATGAAAAACCATCGATTTTTCCTTCTTTGGACTCATAAAACTACACATTGAAGGACCCTTTTTGGAAACCAAACCCCTCCTTCCTCAAGTTCATAAAATGTTTGATGTTGGACTCATCTATGATGAGCTATATCGAGCATTTGTTACCCTCTTCCAGCTCGTTAAAAATAAAATAGGTACTCATCAATCGTGATGGGAAAATAAGCGAATGAGAATGTATTTGAGTTTGTATTTATGGCAGCTTGTCATCATCCTTGAACATGGAACCATATTTCCATATCATTCAAACAGTTGGGTAATCATCTTATCTTCGAGTCATAACAACTCTTTGAGTCATTCCCCTCCTTTGGGTCATCTAAAGAATTCCTCAGTCATGTCGCATTATGTCTTGGTCTCTGCCTCATTGAGTCAATGTTGCCAACTCAATTGTCGTACCATTAAAATTTCAAGGGAAGTATTTTGTTAGAGTCAACCTTTGCATTCATTAATCCTTCTATGGTGTCGACCATCCATGAAATAGTCTCTCAAGTATTACTTTCCATTACATATTTGTGTCAGTTCATGTTCATTTGATATACCAATTCACATCATTTCATGTGTTGGTTTTGTGTTGATGATGTGGGATAGATCATGGCCCTCCTTCGACAAGTCTATTCCTGTCGACATCAACAAATTATTCAAGAATTAGACTTAGAAACCAGTTGGTACCTTGGAGCCTGCATGCCTCAATGGCAAGTTTTTTCACTTCCGATAGTGGGTTTACATCATTGACCTATGATCGAACAATTATGTGAATGTTCAACTCCAACTCATCTATTCACATTCGTTGCAATGTACTAGGATAACTTGGGATTCATTATCATCATTGGTGATTTCACTCACACTTGTTAACGATTTACATCATTGATCAGTAATCAAGTGGTTTCTACCATGTTTGACATCAAGTTTTTTATTCACATGGCTAGAATAGTATCATTTCGAGTTTGGGTTGAAGACCTTGGAGACTATCATTATGTACTTTACCCAAGTTGCGATGGAGATTTTTTTAGTAGGCTCCCACATGGACATCATGTTGGTGACCACGTAGGTGTATTGTCACACAGATCCACTTATTGTATTGGTTGTGGCTATGTTATTGTTATATCATGGATCTACCCTTGTTTTAGTAGCCATGATCTGTCTTCAGTCACTATTAGGTGCAGATCCGCAATGTAGGTCGGTGATCATATCCTGAGTCAATACTGTCATGGATCTGAGATGTATTGGTCGGAAACCACGCTATGAGTCATATATGTTTCAGAGATGAAAATTATTGTACTGCATAAGTCCTTGTCATTTGTTGACAAGTTTCCGACTAACAGTTCTTTGCCTTGACCTTCATCTGACAAAGTGTTTTCAACTATCGTTTCACTCTAGTTTCACACTTTGGGGGCAAATCTGTTACATGGAAATTTCGTCATGAACCTTGTACCTTCAACTTTGCCACAATCCCTAAATTCTCTTTGAAAAAACTTGTTTGAAAGATAAGAGTTTTCCCTTCAAAACATCATTTTTAGAATTGGTGTCGTAGCTTGCTATGGGACAACATGCGACACTTCCCATTGTCGTAGGTTTCTATCCAACAACATGAGACATTTTTGCAACTTGCATGTTATGCATACTGCGACACCTCAATGTATCGCAAGCTTCCTTTGAGCTGTGTGCAACATTGTTCGTTGGAATGGAAAAGGAGATGCTTCAAGGAGCTTCTAGAAAGAAGCCCTCGTGGATGGATATCCCCCTCTATTAGGGTGGATCTTAGCCGAACTCCTATCATGTTGGGATCCTACCCTATCCTTCTCCTCTTATCTCTCATCTCCCCCTTATCATTTAATCCCTATAAAAGCAAGTTCATGCCCATGGGTGACGGCGTGGAGTCTATGATATCTAAAAGTTGGATTAATTGTGATAGAGAGTTGAACCTTTGGTAGCCATCCTCTTGGAGAAAGGTGACGAGTTAAGGAAAAGGATTCATCGAAAGGGACCTATAACATGAAGGTGTTTTGGTTGTACTTCTCTTCTCATTATTAATACATCAATACATTTCCCTTCTCATAAACGATGTTGTATTTCATTTATAGCATTTATCCTTAGTCATTTGATTAGGTTAATCGAATTATATCTTGTAGCTGGGATGGTGCAAGCTAATGCTGGCCACTCATGATGCGTTAGTTACAATGGACTTCTGGAAAAACAGAAATCTGAACATCAAAAAGCAATATTAGAGCTACCTACATAACTTTTTGGAATATGGCGTAAGAAGATGAAACATAGACAATTGGATTACCTTCCGGAATATATAACTATTATTTAGGTAAATTAAGTATAACTCCGAAAAAATGGTGTTCTTCTAATGTTGGTATGTTATTTTTTTAAGAAAACATAATGAATATGTTTGCATTGGGCACCGGGTTTGGTATGCAAATGGTGGAATTTTGTGAAAAAAAATTATATAGAGTTGTAGATAACAAGTCGTTATAGTGCAGTGCTATTTTTCCATATGTATTTATGTTAATTTTATTTTATTTTTAAAATGAGGAAGTCAGCAAAGCCCTAAAATTACTGGGTCGAGCGTTGGGCCCCAACATCATGGTCTTAACATAATCAATGAATTTTTATTTTTTAGGATGTAGGTCTTTGTGTGTACTTGTGCAGGTTCTTTTCCATTTTCAAAATAGGTGAGCCAATCAAAAGTTATAGCTGGAAGAAATAACCTATTTTTTGTGTCAGATTGACGTTACTCCAATTAAAATTAAATAAAAAATAGAAAAAAATAATAGATTTAATAAAAAATTACATATTCGGAATCTGCACACAGAGTTCTACAAGTGTGTGCAATTTCATTAGCAGTGGAAAAGTGTAGCATACGCAGAATCATGCTCGAAATAGAAGAAGTTATAGAATAAGATGTATTTTTTTATAACACAGTCCAAGCCACTTGGTTTGGAAACCTGAAGCTAAAACCAAAGTGGCCAAGTTATCCACCACGTTGGTGGGAAAGTAATTTCCTGCCAAAATTTAGAAATTTAAAAAGCGCATACGCGTTTTTTAAATGCACACGTATGCAATAAAAGCACGTATGCACTATTTAGTGTGTACGCGCTAATAGCGCGTGCACGCATTTTTTTACTAATACAAAATGTAGTTTTGATGTCATATTCATCTATCTCAAACCCCTTGCCACCCCTCTCCCTCACTATAATCCTCCTCCCCTTCTTTGTATGTTCTTGTCCCTCCCTAACCCTCATCAGCTCTCTCCCTCTCCCTCCCTAAACCTCCTCCCCTCCACCCGATTTCAACCTCTCTCTCTCTCCCCCCCCCCTTTAATCCTTCTCTATATCCCTCTCTACCTAAACTTCCTCTTCTTATCCCTCTCCCTCCTCTTTACCTAAACTTCCTCCCCTTATCACTCTCTCTCTTATCTCCATCTCCCTAACCATAACCATCGTCCTCTCTCTCTCACTCCTCCCATCTCTTCCTAATCCCACTCCTGCCCCTCCCCCCTCTCTCACTATCTCTTTAACCATGCTCCCCTATCCCCCTAACCCTCATCTTCTCACTCTCTCTATATAACAATTATATATCTCTCTCTCTACTTAACCCTCCGCCTCTCTCTCTCTCTCTCTCTCTCTCGCGCGCGCGCGCGCACTTTAATATTCCTCTCTCTCTCACACTATAAGGGAAAGACCTTGTAGCAAAGGTTTCTTGCAAATTGGCCTTTTATACTGCCCCCAAACCAATGCTCAAGGATTTACTGAGAAGCGTCGGGAGGAGGAGGATGACTTGGCCTTTAAGAAACCCTAGTGGATTATCTATAGAGAAAACAAATATAGGAAAAGGAGGCTTAATAGAGATAATTTCACTGGCATAAATGACACCTTTTCCATGGGTGACAAGACCCCCGATGACGCTATCTGGACTTATGTTGATATCATGCAACAGAGGACCTCAAGAGGGAAAAGGAAGAAACCCTAAGGCTAGTTGTGAAGAAGAACCAGGAAGAGGATGAACATAAGGTGAAGGATAAAGATGGGTCACTTAGGCCCCGGTGGAGGAGCTTTCCTAGAAGCGAAGGAATCGATCGGACCAAACTCAGGATTAAGACAATGCTGCGAAGAAAGCAGAGGCTTCATTGGACTGGGATGCCCCTGATGCCACTCGTTGGATTAGCAGGTGGGATGGTACACCTATTGTATGAAGGATGAACAGTGATGTGACTATGGGAATTGATTGGAGTAACATATTAGAAGTTAGTATGCTACACCTACCCCAGGAAGGGTTAATAGTGATATGACTCCTAAGTATCTACCAAGTGAATAACAACTCAAATAGAAGATGAAACGGTTCCTTGGTAAGAATGTAAGCCTAAAACACTGGAAGTTGAACGATCTTGCTATTTGTTGGAATTCCTCTAGCCATGTGAAATATGTAAATGTTGTATGTGAGGAGGGATAGGAGGAAGCATCCATAGAAGGGAGTAAAGGAGTAGCAACGTAAAGATGAGAAGTAGAGCCATAGAAGTGACGTTTGGTTCTCGATTATGCCAATGTATAGGTTGGGCTTGAAGTAGTAGCGCATGGCCCTATTGATATAATTTGGAGCAGCATGAGTAATGAATAAAAAATTTCATACATTTCCTTATTCCCGTTAGTTTCACAATGTTTGTATTTATTGTGCGTATCTATGCTTGTATAGATTGAATTGGTTGTTGGTTCAATGGTAGTTTTGTTGTCCATCTCTGTAGTAGCTTATTTTCTACATTACCCCCCTCTCTCTCTCTCTCCTTAACTTTCTCTCTCTCTCTCTCTCTCTCTCTCTCTCTCTCTCTCACACACACACACACACACACACATAGAACATGTCACCCTACACCACCCATAACGTTCAAGCAACTTGTACCTCAACCAACCATGGAGAGGGTGAGCGAATCCATTGTATTCCTTTCATTAAGGATATAAATTTTTGTCAGGATCTCTCTCTCTCTCTCTCTCTCTCTCTCCCCTTAACCTTCCCATGCCTCTCTCTCTAACGCTCCTCTTCCATCTCACTCTTTATCATTATTTGGTAAACCTTCTCTCTCTGTATTGCACAAAAACCTACTCACGACACCCATATCCCATTTAAATTCCTACAAACAACTTGTACAAGGGGATCATGTGTTGGTTTGAGGACTTGTTGAAGGCTCTTACACATTGGAAGATTCAACAATATCATGGTGTATTTCGTTACTCGGCCATGTTTGAGTCCCTATGGCCCAACTTTGGTGTGAAAAACACCTGTATCCAAATTTGATGCTAAATAATTCTTAGAGAGTGTTTGTGTTGTAGTTTATAGGAATTGCTCATGGTGATTTAGCCTGAGAAGTGGTGTTTATGGTCTAAGGCCCAAATGATCTCGCTCTGCCCCCCCCATCTATCTCTCTCCTTAACTATCCTCTCTCTCTCTCTCTCTCCCTCACACACACACACACACAAACAGAACACCTAAGCATACCTCGCCCATAACGATCGAGCAACTTGTACCTCAATCAACCATAGAGAGGGTGAGGGAATCCATTGTATGCTTCTCACTAAGTATAGAAATTGCTTTCAGTCTCTCTCTCTCTCTCTCTCTCTCTCTCTCTCTCCCTCCCTCCTTAAAATTCCTCCCCCTCTCACTCTAACCCTCTTCAACCATCTCACTATAGCATTATTTGGTAAACCTCCTCTATCTGTAGTGGACAAATCCCCACTCATGACACCCATATCCCATTTAAATTCCTACAAATAAATCGTACAAGGGGCATACCATTTGATCTATCCATGGTCCCATGTGGTGGTCTAAGGATGTGCTCATGGTGCTTAAACTTGAGAATCTATGCTTAGGTCCCAAGGTTGTTGTTTGCCTCCCCAAACCATGCTAAAGGGATAGAGACTCTTGTTTCATTACCAAAACCATGGTCAAGGTATGAAGACCCATCCACGGTGCACAAACCATCTTAATGGCACCCATATCTAAATCCCAGACCAAATACTCCCTAATAAGGGCTCATGTGGTTTCTAGGTGGTTTTTATGCTTCACGGACTCAAAAAGGTTCAATTAAGGTTTAAACCCTTGTTTCACCCTTCACCATGTTTAAGTGTCAACACCCATTTCTAGTGCACAATACTTATGCATGGCCCTTATATCCCACTTGGATGCCTACAAAGAACCCTTACAAAAGACTCTTGTTTTGGCCCATGGACTTAAAGCAACTAAGTCCAAGAAGTTTCAACAATATCTCGAGGCACTTAAAGTTTATTTCCTTGAACATGGCCAAGGTCCCACTACCCATCCTTTTTAAGAAAAACTCTCTCATGGAATCCATATCAAACTTTGATTATAAAGGCCCGTTAGAGAGGGTCCATGTCATTATTTGCACATGTTGTTGATGGTTATTGAACCTAAGAGACTATGTTTAAGCCCTGAGGATGAAATGTTTTCCTACCCAAACCATGGCACTTGAGCTTGAAAAGGTTAATTTATGGTTGAAGCCCTTTGTTCCCCCTAGGCATGTTTATGCCTATAGACCCATTCCTAATTCATGAAACCTACTCATATTGAATGTATCCCACTCACATACTAAACAACACTATCCATGGCCTCGAAAAACATTCTCAACGTGGGTTGAATACATAATCTTGTTTAAGGCATGCGATGTAGCCTAATCATGGTATATGTATCCCTCTACATTTTCTAGAGATACCCCACAAGGGTTATGTGCTGTGGTTTGAATATGCATTCAACATCATATCCTAAGAATCTTCTTGAGTCGTAGCTGTTGTTCATGGTGCTTGATCCTGAGAAGCTTCATTTAAGGCATGAGGAGCTTCTTGTTGTCCCTAGACCTTGGTCAGACCTTGACACCCATTTCTGGTTCACAACTAACCTAGTCATGGCACACATAACACACTTGAAGTTGACTAATACCCTATAGATTTGATATGTGGTGGTTCAGGGACTCATTCATGGTGTTTGTGCCTAATAAGAAAGAGTTAGTGTTGGAGGATCCTTTTTCCCTCCATTATCCATGGTTAAGGAGACAAGATAAATCATTGATGCCTAATGTAGGGACCCCCATTTCGGGTCCCCAAAAAAGACTTCCAAACTAGAACTAACATCATATGCAAATTTAAATAAAACTTGAAAATCAAATAAAAATCCATAAATTCAACTTATACATAAAAATGGAACGCTCTACCTTTCGTCAGTAGTTGAGCACTCCGTTGACGAAGTCCTTGTATGTACGGTCATTGATCTTCCCCGAGTCGCTTCCAGCCTTGTCGATTTTACCAAGAGACCCCTCGGTTGACCTCCCTACCATATAGGGGTTACTCTCCTTCACCCCAAACCCCCGAGCTAATGGGGTCGTAAGAACACACTAGCAAGCTTCTCGCTTGGATCTCCCAATCCCCGGTCTAGCTAAGCCCAACTCACAAGAACCACAAGCATAATTCTCAATTCTGGTGCCCATCTAGGACTAGGGAGCAAGAGATGCTTTTCTCCTTCTCCTCCCTTCTTTTATAGCAAAATTATGTGTGTCATGTGTCTTTCCATGCACATAAATCATTTAATTTAATGTTTTATTAATATTATTCTCAAATTACAATTGTCTCTCTCTTTCTTAAGTGTGCACCTATTTCCCTAAATCAGTGGGAGTTAGGTATAGTGGTCTTTAAGAGAGTCCTAGTTGTGTTTGACACATGTCCACTTTATATTCCCTTTTCTTTTTCTTTTATAATAAAAAATAATATTTTATATAAAATAATTTCTAATCTAGCTCAAATCTTCTCTTTTTCTTTTCTTTTGAAATAATCTGTATATATTTTAATTAATGATAAATAAAATGATCATTAATTTTTCTAGATTCAGTTTCCTTTTCAAAAATAATAAAATCAAGAATATTATTTTTTTTCAAAATAATAGAAATAAAGGTAAGAATAAATTAATTCTTTTGTTTATATTTCATTTTATTTCTAATATTTTTCCAAAAATAATAGTATCCAATAGAAATGAAGATTTAGAACAAAATAGTTCTTTAAAAAATATTTCACTTTGTTTCTAACTCTTTTTCACAATAATCAAATCATTAAAACTTGGATAAAATTAATTCTTTTATTAATAAAATCAATCAACTAAAATAAATCTTTTTCAATTCTTTTTCAAGATGATAAAATCAATCAAAATAAAGTAATTCAAAACAATAAAATCAATTAAATAAAATATTGAATAAGATGATTCTTTTAGTAGCAATCCAAATCAATTCTTTTTCAATAAAATGGAATAGGAAATTTATTTTATCTAAATAAATTTAATTCTTTCTTTATGTTTCTCTAAACTTATATGTGTAATTCTGATTTGCATAATTGATTAGATAACTTCTTCCTGTTCTTGTCTAGGTACCTCTTCGACGAGCCCTTCCGACAATTTCTCTTCTTTCTTCTTGTTCTTGTCTAGGTTCCTCTTCGGCAGGCCCTTTCTACAATTTCTTTTCTTTCTTATGGGGAGTACTACGTAGTAATCGGGAATCTTTACCGTGACCTTCCAACTATGCTTTCTTGGAGACTAAGGGTTGTTGATGGATAAGGTCCTCCTTAATGCGTTCCCCTCAACCTTATCATATGCGACCAAGTCGTTATGGTCTCGCCCATATGGCGCACGCTTCCCTGGTTGAGATGAAATAGCTTCCTACCCATGTGTGGATTGCTATTCCAGGGTCGACAGTCTATCATCGTACCCCTATGTGTTCTTTCCGTTCTTACGACCCCTATAATTCCCTTGTGGGTCAGTCGGTAAATCGTCTTACCTACCACTTCATACACACACACTCAAGTGCACATTAGTAGCACTACACTATGAAATATTTCATCATCCATCATAATATTTCAATCAGTCGAGCATATATTTCATTCATCATTTTCTCTCAATCAGTAAATCATATCTATCATTCATCATTCTATCTCAATCAGTCGAGCATATGTAACATTCAGTCATCCTATCTCAATCAGTCAAGCATATCTAACATTTAGTCATTCTATCTCAATCAGTCGAGCATATCTAACATTTAGTCCTTATATCTCAATTAGTCGAGCATATCTAACATTCAGTCATTCTATCTCAATTAGTCGAGCATATCTGATAATCTATCATTCTATTTCAATCAGTCGAGCATATCTGATATTCAGTCATTCTATCTCAAATAGTCGAGCATATCTAACATTCAGTCACTCTATCTCAATCAGTTGAGCATATCTAACATTCAGTCATTCTATCTCAATCAGTCGAGCATATCTAACATTCATTCATTCTATCTCAATCAGTCAAGCATACTTAACATTCATTCATTCTATCTCAATCAGTCGAGCATATTTAACATTCAGTCATTCTATCTCATAATTTCTTAATCGAGCACATATCATCTAATCACTTTCGTTTCCTAGTTTCTCAGACATTTTAGCATATATTTCTTTTAATCATCTATGTTTCATAATTCCCAATTCAGCATATATCATCCAATAATATTCACTGTAAATTCCATGGTTCGTGTTTTATTCAGCCGGTTCACTTCAAAACTAGTGTCTTCATTAGTCTAATCAATTAAAGTACCTAGGCGGGCATTACATACACCCCCTCTTCTTAAAAACTTCGTCCCGAAGTTAAGTCTCATGCATTTCCATGGTGATTTTTCTCTTTCTTTTCACATTCATTTCTTCAATCATAACCACAATTGATAATAAAATTTCATTTCCTCTTTTCTACCATCGTATAAGTATACATATCATAATTGATAATATAACTAAATCGTACCTTTCATAGTGTAGCAATCCCCACAACAGTTCTCTCATGACTCACTAATTGTAACCGGAATTGAAATCGTCCACAACAAATTATTTTCATTCAACAAATCTATAAATGTATCATTTATGAAAATCCTTAAAGCACTAACACATTTCAACATAAGGGATAAAATCTCCAATTCCAATTTCCCCCTTTTCTATAGTTACGCATAACTATCATATATTTAAAACAATATTTTGATTTTCAAAATAAGAATTAAGCCTTCCGAATTATGTTCTTCAATACATACCTTATCGATTCATAAACTAATCTTACGTGCAACCTTTCTCTTTTCATAATCCAAAGTATAATTAAATACTGGAGTGCCATTTACTTAGTATAGCTAAAAGTATAATCTCGTATTTTTATAAACAAAGTTATGTAAGGTTTTCTCCTCTTCCTAACTCAAGTACAACTAAGATTCTATAATTCAATATAAGTTTAACTTCTCTCTTTTCACAATCCAAAGCATGATTACAAACTAGTAGTGCATACCTGTGAAGCCATTGCCTTGATTTCAGAGAATAAGCATTTACAACCAATCAACTAAATTCTTGATGCAAAACCCCTCATCAAAGTATACGAACCCTGAACACCATTCAAACTTACATACTAGAAAGTTTAGAGGAGAATAATTCTAACTTGTTTGAGAAGGTGGAAGTATCCTTGTCGAAGGAGAAGAAGTAAAACCGCATCTCTGATTTTTCTGCGTTGATCTCCATGCATCGATCATCGTAAGTCACAATCTCCCATTATTAAACATTATATATTCATTCCTTCTTGATAGTAAATCATAATCATCCCACCTTCAAAATTATCTAAGCACTTCTTTCTTAAATTCATATATGGTCATTACTTGTCATCTATCCTCAAATACATCCACAATAATTATGTCTTACATTCTATTTGAACATAATCTATTTAATTCAATAATGTAAGAATCATTCTAAAAAAGGTTTAAAAAGACATTATATTGATACACAATACATGTATATAATAAAGAGTGTAATCTCAATAATATAAAAGTCATGTTAATGAAACATAACAATTGTAATTTGATTATAGAAGTGCATTTACAAAAGTCCCCTTCCTTACTGACACAGAGTAATACAGATCTCAACAAAAAGAAATGCCTTCTATAAATTAAACATAATTTATATACGTTTTAATAACTCTTTTCCTTTTTCCCTAATATCCCGAAATATATTTTAAAATAAATACGGTCTACCATTTAAGCATAACTTATATGTATTTTGATGACTCCTTTTTCTTATCTTAAGGCGCAAGGTATACATCTTCCAAAACATGTATATATGGGAAATCTTTTCTATGTATCAAACACACACTTCCTTGCTCTTCAGTCTATCCCATACTTCCTTCCGAAACATAACCCTACATACCACTATCACATTATAAAAGTTTGTACTCAATTTCATCAATTTCACTACTCAATCGCAATTTTAGAATTTTAGTGAGATTAGATTTATAAGTTTTTCAAATTCAGTTTGAAGTACAATTTCAATTTGTTACATATATATAATATCTCTTCTGTAATCCGAACTCAAATTTGAATATGATTTCTATGAGTCCCAAAGTATAAAGCTTCCTCTTTTCTTAACCCATACACAATTATAAGTATTTCATAATGACTAAGATAAACAATTTGATTCTCAAGCCTATTGAAAACCATACTATTTCTATATTATAAATATGGAAGATGCATTTACATGGTTCCCTTTTCCTATTGATACAAAATATCCATACTCCAAAAGTTCATAAAAAAAATATCTCTACAATTTAACATAACTTATGTTACTTAATGACTCTTCTCCTTTTGAAGTAAAAGGTACATATTCCAAAATATAATTAAAACGATTACTTTTTATATTTTAAACATAGCCATGTATATTCTAATGACTATTATTCCTTTGAAGTATAGTACTCACAAAAAACCTATTCCATCATACATTCAAGGAACTACTTCCATAACTATACATATAATCTAATGACTCTTTTGTTTTGAGTAGTAGTATTCACATTATATCTTTTAATGACTCTTTTCTTTGGAAGTAAAATATTTATATTTTATATTATATATATAAGTGAATTTTATTCTATTTTTTAAACACAATTACCAAATAGTTTTCTCCTTTTTCTTATTGAAGTATAATGTACATATTTCAAGAAAATCTTTTTAAAAAATAAAAATGTAGAGACTGTCAAATTGGGCAAATGATTTTTTTTTTTTTAACTCTTCCTTTGTAATATAATATTCAAAAAGGGTATGAAAATTTACCCTGTCAACACAATCGTAATTCTAATATAAGTATTATTGAAAGTTCTAATCAAAAGAATTCTAAATTTTAAAAGACAATGTATTAGATACATGCTACGATACTTCAATAATGAGAGCATTCTTAAGTAATAATTATGATAGTTAATTATACCCTATTCATAATTTCATATATAAAATAACATTCTTAAATGTTTAACTAAGATAATTTTTATAAGAACCTATACCTGCATTGCAAAAAGAACATCTTTAAATAATAGATATGACAATTGATTGTAACTTTCCTAACTAACCTACATCTTTAAATTCAACTAAATCCTAACCATTCTTTTATTTAATAAGCATCCATACCTTCAACTGACACTTAACTCTTCTTTTAATTAATATGCATCCATGCTAATACAAACTAATACTTTTTACACATTCATACCTTCCATAATATAAATACTAAAACACATTCATGAAGCTTTATCGACCTTCACATATTACAACTCTAAAATTTCCACTATAATGCATTATTATAGAGATAAAAGTTCTCACATTATAAACACTACTACGAATGGAATAACGCATCATTATTCAATCCAACTTCAAATAGATTGAACACTAAAATACATGCTGTAAGACCTTAACATACGAATTGACCTTCACCGATTGCAACGCTAATATTTACTCTATAATGCATTATAATGCTAGCCAATCAATGACTGGACATACACATAGCGATCACGAAATCACGAGTAATTACATTGTATCGACTTTGTTGACAGATCTCCCAAGAAAGAATCACGCACAGGTTGGCTCATAAGGGATCATTAAATTAGTTTTGCTTACACCGAGGACATCTGCATGGGTTAGATTTATCCATGGTGACAGGTGGTAGATTGCTATCCAGATTGATTAAAACCACAGAGATACAGTTCCAGTTCATACATTGAATTTCTGAAAGTCTCATTAATTGTTCAACAAAGTTTTCATCAATTTTCCAAAATCGAAATGTCATTAAAATTTATAACCACATGCCAAGATCGAAGTGCGAAATGCTTAGGTTTTGGAAATCATACGCCAAGATGGATTCAAATGCCATATGAAATTGAAACTAAAACGCTAAGTCTGGAGCTTTATGCTTATGAATTTAAAAATCATAAACGCCAAGGTGCAGGCTCAGATTGTTATGAATTCGAATCTAGATAAACGCCAATTCTAGGATTCAATGCTATGAACTTTTAAATTCATAAGCGCCAAGGATTAGCTCATGTAGATCTCTATCAAAGAAGATCTCGACTAATCGCAGAAATAGAGTGCAGAGATTAAAATATAAGTGTCAGATGGGTTCACTTCAGGGGTTCAGAGATTTGAAAACAGCTAAGATCGGCTGCGGAATTTTGGAAACACCAAAAAAAACAATTATGGGATCGGCGACAGGGTTTAACTCATTTAAATGAAATCTGGAATTAATACACAGGACAACAATGGGAATTTCTGTCAATAAATGAGGAAACGCAGAGAGAACAGTATTATTTGATGCAAATCTAAATACTATGTGTCTCGAATTCAAATGCCAACATTTAGATTTGGAAGCTTTTGAGTTTAGAATCAATGCCATGATCTGAAACGCAGGATTTTAAGAACAAAATTTAAAACTACTGTAGAGTCTGGAAACCAACACTGAAATGGATAAAAGCAAGGTTTAAGAACCAATTAAAATTTACCGTGGGATCAATATAAAGTCTCAGAATGGGCCCTTCCTCCAGATAAGGCGACAGGGTCATAAATCAATTAACTGAAATCTTGAGTTAACGCCAAGAATGGCAAATGCCTATTTCTATGAACAATAGAGAAATAGCAGTTATAACTTCACCTGGACAGCGCCCTTTCAGTAATCAACGCATACCAAATAAGGAGAAGGGAAAAATTCAAATGTAAAACTGGGGATCAATTCATACTTGTCGTTTTGAAACGTTAAGGAATATAAATCGACACACATAGGTTTAAAAGAGTAATTCGGTTTGTGATTGCAAGCTGGAAACGCCAAGAAATATGAGACTCAGGAAGCTATTCACATTTCACATTACAAATTTCATAATACAATTAAATTTTGACATGAAGCAAAGCATAACTTGAAAGGTCATAGTTTCAATTTATGAAATCGACTACGGGGCTCTCCCTTAACCTGGGCGTTTGATTCGTTTCCAATTCTGGAGATGTTAAATAGGAATTCGATGCACAGAAGGTGGAAATGACAATACGCAGGCAGTAATCGAATCACAATATTGGAAAGGGTAAATTCATGTCGTAATTACACATTCTAGAAACGTTACACAAGAATAGAAAATATAAAGGCAAATTCAGTTTGAAATCATTGATCCTGGAAACGTTGTCTCAAGAGTCAAATTGCAGAGAAATAAATCGAAAAAGCATTCGAATTTTAAAATTTTGGAACGTTGCCAGCAAAATCAAATCGCAGAGAATATAAAAGGAAAAAGCATCACCGATTCCGGAGAATGACCAACCATTTTCAAAAGTACTGAGATTTTAAGAGCAAATAAGATCCAGCAAATCTGGAGTTGCCAATCGAGTTAAAAGAAATACTCAGAGAAATTAAAAAATAACCGATCTTCAATTTGCATCGAGATTTCTAGATTACACACGAATTTCCGTGTAAAGACAGAATTTTAGATAGTAAGCAACACGTTTAACCAAAGAGATTGATCTATGCAGCAGATTAGGAAGTAAAATGCCTTCCACTAAGCCCAACTCACAAGAACCACAAGCATAATTCTCAATTCTGGTGTCCATCCAGCACTAGCGAGCAATAGATGCTTTTCTCTTTCTCTTCCCTTCTTTTATAACAAAAATCCGTGTGCCATGTGTCTTTCCATACACATAAATCATTTAATTTAATATTTTATTAATATTATTCTCAAATTACAAGTGTCTCTCTTTCTTAAGTATACACCTATTTCCATAAATCCGTGGGAGTTAGGTGTAGTGGTCTTTAAGAAAGTCCTAGTTGTGTTTGACACATGTTCACTCTATATTCCCTTTTCCTTTTCTTTTATAATAAAAGATAATATTTTATCTAAAATAATTTCTAATCTAGTTCAAATCTTTTCTTTTTCTTTTCTTTTCAAATAGTCTGTATATATTTTAATTAATAATAAATAAAATGATCATTAATTTTTCTAGATTTAGTTTATTTTTTCAAAAATAATAAAATCAAGAATATTATTTTTTTTCAAAATAATAGAAATAAAGGTAAGAATCAATCAATTCTTTTGTTGATATTTCATTATATTTCTAATATTTTTCCAAAAATAATAATATCCAATAGAAATAAAGATTTAGAATAAAATAGTTCTTTTAATAATATTTCACTTTGTTTCTAACTCTTTTTCACAATAATCAAATCATTAAAACTTGGATAAAATTAATTCTTTTATTAATAAAATCAATCAACTAAAACAAATCATTTTCAATCCTTTTTCAAGATGATAAAATCAATCAAAATAAAATAATTCAAAACAATAAAATCAATTAAATAAAATCTTGAATAAGATGATTCTTTTTCAATAAAATGGAATAGGATATTTATTTTATCTAAATAAATTTAATGCTTTCTTGAAGTTTATCTAAAATTATATGTGTAATTTCGATTTGCATAACTGATTAAATAACTTCTTCCTGTTCTTGTCTAGGTACCTCTTCGACGGGCCCTTCCAATAATTTCTCTTATTTCTTCTTGTTCTTGTCTAGGTACCTCTTCGGCGGGCCCTTCCGACAATTTATTTTCTTTCTTATGGGGAGTACTGCGTAGCGATCAGGAATCTTTACCACGATCTTCCAACTATGCTTTCTTGGAGACTAAAGGCTATTGAGGGATAAGGTCCTCCTTATCGTGCACCCCTCAACTCATCGTACGCGACCAAGTCGTTATGGCCTCGCCCGTACAGCACACGCTTCCCCGGGTGAGCTGAAACGGCTTCCTCCCCATGCATGGATTACTATTTCAGGGTCGACAATCTGTCGTCGTACCCCTATGTGTTCTTTCCATTCTTACAACCCCTATAATTCCCTTGTCGGTCAGTTGGTAAATCGTCTTACCTGCCACTACACACACACACACTCAAGCACACATTAGTAGCGTTGCACTATGAAATATTTCATCATCCATCATAATATCTTAGTCAGTTGAGCATATATTTCATTCATCATTTTTTCTCAATCAATAAATCATATCTATCATTCATCATTCTACCTCAATCAGTCGAGTATATGTAACATTCAGTCATCCTATCTCAATCAGTCGAGCATATCTAACATTCAGTCATTCTATCTCAATCAGTCGAGCATATCTAACATTTATTCATTCTATCTCAATCAGTCGAGCATATCTAACATTTATTCATTCTATCTCAATCAGTCGAGCATTCATTCTATCTCAATCAGTCGAGCATATCTAACATTAATTCATTATATCTCAATCAGTTGAGCATATCTAACATTAAGTCATTCTATCTCAATCAGTCGAGCATATTTGATATTCAGTCATTCTATCTCAATCAGTCGAGCATATTTGATATTCAGTCATTCTATCTCAATCAATCGAGCATATCTAACATTCATTCATTATATTTCAATCAGTCGAGCATATCTAACATTCAGTCATTCTATCTCAATCAGTCAAGCATATCTAACATTCATTCATTCTATCTCAATTAGTCGAGCATATCTAACATTCAGTCATTCTATCTCATAATTTCTTAATCGATCACATATCATTTAATCACTTTAGTTTCCTAGTTTCTCAATCATTTTAGCATATATTTCATTTAATCATCTTTGTTTCATAATTCCCAATTCAGCATATATCATCCAACAATATTCACTGTAAATTCCATGGTTCGTTTTTTATTCAGCCGGTTCACTTCAAAACTAGTGTCTTCATTAGTCTAATCAGTTAAAGTACCAAGGTAGGCATTACCCAAGACATCATAATGGAAGCCATATTCAATTCATATGCAAAATACTCCTTGTAGAGGGCTAGTATGATGGCTTCTATGTGTTATTGACGACGCTTGAGGTCAAGAAGTTTCAATTAAAGCTCAAGTGGAATTCAATTGAGCTCAATATGCTTCAATAAGATCTCAAGGAACCTGTTTTCATTCTTTGATTATGTTCAAGGATTTGCGACGTATCCATGGTCTTGCATGGTAGTCTGAGAATGCATTCATTGCATTTGATCTTGACAAAATATGTTTAGGGTATAAGATTGTTATTTCCCTCCATAAACAATGGCCAAGGGCTTGAGGCTATTGTTTTTCTACCAAGACTAGGGTTAAGGGCCCAAGAACCATCCACAGTGCATAAAGCATGTTAATGTAAATCTATATCCAACTAATGGTGTCCATATGCCTAAGAAGAAAATATTATGGATAAAGGCTCTTGTTTAATACTCGTACATGATTCCGAAGACATTGTGATGACACTCGCATTCAAATTTGATTCCAAAGACACCTTATAGAGGGATCACATTGTGGATTTTAGGTTTTGTTCATGGCACTTGAGGTTGAGAGGGTCATTTAGGGCTGAAATACCTTGTTTCAATTTACAAAAACTACTCATGGATTATGTATCCCACTATTGTGACCACAACACCCCCCTAGGGAAAATCCAGGGGCCCCTTACAATTTTTTTTAAAGTTGGACTTACGAGAGGGTCTTTTGTATTTTTCCTTACTCGACCATGTCTGAGGCCCTATGGGCCGTCTTTGGTGTGAAAAACACCCATATCCAAATTATTTAGGTCCCGGGGCCCAAATCATGTCATCCCCATATCGTAGTTCCTGAGTTATGAAACGTTCATTTAGGTCTCAACCCTCTTATTTCACCCTCTAATCATGTTTACATTTCAAATCCCATGTGGCATTGCACTGGGAGCGACCCCTACAGGTATGACATGGGATGATACTGCTCCCCCCTTAACCCCAGGATCTCTTTCTCTCTATCTCTCCCATATCCCATCTCTCTATCTCTCTCTCTATCTCCCTCTACCTCTCACTCTCCCTAAAGCACTAGATCCCTTAACCCCTAAACTGTTGAACCATTCAACCTGTAATCCCACAAACCTAACTCCTAAAAAACCTAACCCATAATCCTTAAAGTCAAAATCCCTAAGACCTTAAACCTTAAGTCCTAAACCCTTAAATACCTAGAATCCTTAAACCCCCTCTCTTTAGCCATTCATTCATCCACTTTTGAGGTATAGTCCAATGTATGCAAATATTCATGAAGTATTGAACGTTTGGCATTAAATGGGGTAAATGCTCATTAATTAATAGTGTAAACTTTATGCAAGGGCGTGTGCATATGCTTTAGCGCATCCACGCTAAAAAAATGCGTGCGCGCTTATAAACACGCATGCACGCTCCTGCTTCTATTTAAAAAAAATAGATTTCTTTGTTCCTGGGAATGCTACCAAAAAATACGGGATTTTCACTCAGCTCATGGGTTTAGCGGTTGCAAGTTGCAAATTGGCTCACATTCATTGATCTTTTGGACACTCATTGATCTATTGGACACAAAATCAATCTTGGAATCTAACAAACATCTTCAGTGGTCTTGGAATATAGTGGATACATTCAAGCTACCAGTTTCCATTGCAAGTAGAGATCATTTCAATACGTATGGTGAATTGTAAATAATTGTTTTCATTCACAAGATTTGATATTCTCCCATGCCTTTTTGTTTTATCATATTCCTACAGCAATATCCATGCATAGACAACAATGAATTTGTCAAGAAGAATTCTCAATTTCACATCTAAAAAAAACTCATATTCACTAGACAAGATGAAGTATGCAATGTAAACCAATAATTACTTCCATGAATATATTTTTATTTCACACAAGGACGGCATGGATGAGGTTCTCTCTTGAGACACTTCAATTTGAATAAAATCCTAAGAAGCAATCATGGGAGAGGGTCCATATTGAATATTTCATGACATTTTGTCCATGCTCTCCTCTTCATTCTACATTTATCATAATGTTTCTTTAATGTTGTTTCTTTGAGCTTGACAACTTGCCTCTACCTCATTGAATTCTCCCTCCTTGGGGGAATTTGCAACCTCCTCTTTGTGTAACTAGTAAACTTATTCTCTTTATCTTATTTGATGTAGAAAAACTATCAAACTATTTCCAAGACATCCCTAGGAATCTCTGTTGTAGGGTGTTATTACAAAAAACATTATGAATTCATGGCTAGGCAAGACAGTAGTTTCTCCATTCTACACTTGACCAACCATCATCTATATTGATTAGAATTGTAAGTGATAATGATTTTAACTGATGAATTATATGGGAAAGAAATTTAAAATGATAACCAAGCACCATGTTGTGTCTGACCTCATAGGTAATGCACCTTATTACATGAAATGTCATATCATCCTAGGGTGTTGGAAAGGAAGAATATTTCACTCATCTTCTTGTGACTTCCGCTACTTTTTTAACACAAAGGAAGTCCTTGTTTTCTTGATCCTAAATTATGTTATTAAATGATTGTTGCAATAGTTTTAGTCTTATAACCTGGGAGATAGTGCTAGTCCTATAACTGTAATACCTGCAAACACATGAATACTCTATTGTACACTTGAGTTCTCAACTTGTTCTAGACACTTGAGTTCATGACTTCGATTAGACGTGCTTGAGTTATCAACTCAGAAAACAGTTTGATTTGATTTTGGATGGGAGACTCGATTTAGATAACTTGATAACTCAAACTTCACATGATTTCAACTTTGCATGGCATACATAACTCACTAGATCATTTCAAAATACATAATTTGTTATACATGATCAGGAAGGTAGTTTGTCTTTATGTCTCTTGGATAGTTTGTTTCTTTGATAATTATGAAACCCCTAGGATACCATATTCTTTCCATCTAAAGCCTATCCTAGGCTAATTTACCTATCCTTAGCATACTACACCCTAAACCTTGCCTTAGGAACGTGATCTAACACAAATAAACCAACATAGTTCGTAGTTGTATGTGTTAATTTGTAAAGTGGTAAGTTATGTTGAAATGTGTCAAGTTTATTGTATAATGGAACTAATATCTTATTTGTTGTTTCTTTTGCAGGGGTAGACATCATAGTTTATTTAAAGAGACTTTTGGATATGGGAAACTCACGTAACAGAGCAAAAAAATCTAGAAGGAATCTTCCCATTGAGAAGGTTAATGACATAAGAGAAAAGGCCAGGTTGGAAATGGAAAGAGTGAGACATGGTCCAGTCATTGCCACTAATACTAACACAGTTGTTGACATGAAAACCTCTAGTTCAAAACCACAGGTAAAGCAGTTGTGTCCAACAGACCCAACTCAAATTCCAAAATCAACACAATCTCCAACCAACAATCCATCAACAAGTCATGTTGAAGTTCCTCAATACATAGGTATATTGGGGTATGATGCGTATGTAGAGTTGGATGTACAAGCAGTGGTTAATTTGCAAACTGCCCAAGAAGACCACAGCCATGTCGAGCACACTCTCAATAGGGCCCAACATGTGAATGAAGAACCACAACAAACAAGCTCTGGAATTCGTACCTCATGTCCACCTTCCCTACCTCTAATGTCTAGTTCAAGAATAAGAACTCCTAGACATATTCATGTGGATGAAAGTTCTCTATCAGGCCTTGAAGGCAAGTTTCCAAAATGCACTATCGAATGGCAATGCAACAAAATTTTCAAGGAATATTTTGAATCCAAAGGTGATGCAAGTAAATGTCAATTATTGATATGTTTGTTAAAGCCACATTGTTTAGCTTTTATTAAGAGAATTTTGAGCATAAAGATAGTTAAAAGTTCAGAGGATAGTAGTCATGTTGTTAGAAATCTCCAATCTGCATTTAATGTGATTGGGAAGACGTCTCATACAAAATATATCTATGCAGTTCGTCGTGTGTTATCGGAATCAGTTGTAAGCAAGTACACAAGGAAACGTCGCCTACTATCACACACTTCTCACATACTTAAATTAAATAGAAAAACTATTTAAAAGTACTCTATTATAAGATAAAATATTGACACTCCGGGTGGAAAAGATTGTTGGGATTTTGTCGGTAGGTTGCCTCGTGGATATAGGAAGCTAATTGATGTTGTTAAGGATTTAGTACAAAATTTTTTGCATTATCATACCAGACCTTCATCAAACCAAAGAGACGTGCTAAAGCTGAGAAAAGGTTCTACTGAACGTGAACCCCACGTTAAACACTTCCTTGACACCACACAGACTAAAATCTATGAGAGATTCAGGAATGACCACACACAATTGAACCTGGGCCAAAGGTCCTTTGAGAAATGAAAACCATGGTACGCTCATATATGCATTGATCGGAACACATGTTGTTGTAGATACCATGTAGAATATGAATATTTTTATGACACATATAAACATATATTTTGTGATTTGCATACTAAAATTGTGCACGGCTACAATAAATCCATACTACCACTGAATGCATCGAGAGACTTTATCCACAACATCATGTGTCCAAGGCCAGAAGGACAAAAATATTATGAAAAATAGTGTCTATATGGGACATGTTCTAGGTGCAGTGGGTTTTCTCTTTTGAACTGTTGCATTCATGAAAACGAGGGGCATGAATTTGGCAGGATGGTTGTGGACATGCAAAGCTTCAAGTGTGTAACCTATCAAATAGACATTCCTAAGGAAAGTAAAAAGATTACATTGGTGAAGTCATGGGTACAAATGAATATTGCATATTTTTCATATTACACGTTCAATTTATGACATATACATTTTTCAAAAGGCCACATTGTAATATGGCCCTTGTTTTCATGGAAATAGAAACGGGTATGTAATTTCTTGACGGAGTTCTACAAGAAACCGAGCAGTATGTTCAACATGTGCATGTAAAGCAATGGCAAGATGAGCAATACAGAAAATGTAGGGACACCTTCCCCATTGGAACCATAGTGTCAATTGTGGATTTTGCAGAAAACAACACCCTTCAGCCACAAAATGAAATTCAGATTTAATACTACCATTCAAACCAAGTCAACATCATGGTAAATATTACGTATAGGCATGGGCCAAAGAGAAGCAATGACATGAGGATAGTACTGAAGGAGACAAATTGTTACATAAGTGATGATAGAACCCATGATATGCATTAAGTGCAACATTGTTTTCAAATTTTCTATGATCAGTTAAAGGAGAGAGATATAAAGATGGATCCGCATTGGATATGGTCAGATGGTTGTGCAGGCCAGTTCAAAAATGCCCGAGTATTCCAATGGATGAGTATTGTGCATGAGACTTACAATGTGCCACATATCTAGAACTACTTTGAGATTGGTCATGGAAAAGGAGAGCATGATGGGGTCAGTGCATGCATCAAGACCACACTACGAAGGGAAGATATGAGTTTTACCACAAACCCTAATATCCGAGATGAAAAATCCATAGTTCAATGGTGCTCTGCAACAATGTCAGACTGAGAAAAAGAGAAGCAAACATCAACTGTGACAGGATGTGTGGTAAGAAATTTTTGGCAAGTGGTTGACATAGATCAATCGCATTCCTATAGTTGCGGCACAGTACAAGGAACACGTGGATTTCATTCAGTCTGAAGCTCAAACAACCCCTTATTTGAAATATGGACGTGAAAACTTGCTTTCTTTTTCAACCCTTGTAGCAGTGGTCAATGGGATGAATGTGAATGCATGGACTAGGTTGATGAATGGGATCATGTGTCACTTGCAATAGACCCATGTGCAGTTGTTGAAACAACCTAGTTAAATGAGGATCAGTCAGCGATTTCGATAGACTACGACCATATCTCAAATATTGTACAACCAGGACACATATACGCAGTTGTTTCCCCGAAAGACAATGAATGGGGCACAGATTATTGGTTGGAATGATGCATCCAAGGTAAGCAAACCCTCAATGGATCATTAATCGATGATGAAGACAATGAATTTCCTATTGGATCTATGGTGGTTAAGGGTGAATATCTTACACTAGATGGGAAGTCAAGAAAGACTAGTGGGTATGTATTCATGGATTACAAACCAGGTTCAGTGGTATATCGCTTCACAAACTTGATCTTCGGCACAAACATCCATCTACAGACAATGTCAAGCAAGAGCTCAACCAAGGTACACTACTTCCTGCCTCATTCAGAGTTTTTGTGCTAGAAATTGTCCATAGACTACAAAGGGTACAAGCTAGAACAATCTCAAGAAAATTAAAAGAAAATGAATTTGTTTTTATAGTTTTATTTTGAAGGTTTCATTCACAAGAAAGGAGTAATTGATAACTAGACATATACAACACTAAATCATAAAGAAATTCTAAAGAGCTGAGATATAAAGATATAAAACACATAGATAAACCATAAGAATCCATTTAAACATGAAACTGGTTCTGTCCACAAATTCGTAAGCATTCACATGAATAATACCTTAATCAAGAAATGAAATCACAAATTAGGTGGTCAAACAGGCCATAAACATAACCAGCAAAAAGAGTCAATAAGTGGCTTATATAATGTATTCAAATCAGTCTTCAGTTTTCAAAAAAGAACTTACGTGAGAGTGTATAGCATAAGTCTGAGTGTAACATGGTATTCTTGGCCCTAATGCCTTTCTCCCGAACAAAAAACCAACCCTGCTAGTGTATTGGTCTCCCTATTTTATAATTACAAAATGAAATAGTTTCATAACCACCTCTTTAGGTCTCGAACTCTTTAATCAATTACATTAGCAGTTACATGAACTAACCGTCGAATGACTAAGGACTAGTTAACCATAAGTAACATTTAACAACTAAGAACAAGATGAAATGTAACAATACTTGGACAGCTGTGCAATTAAGTGGCATTTATATTTTCTTCGCAACTTATGCTAACATAGCTATTCCTTCCAATGCATGAGATTTCTTTTCATGTCGAGCTTGTTATGTCTCCATGCTTTGAATCTTATTTGATAGCACTTTATTTTGTTTGTTCAAATCCTGGATCTGTTTAGTTAATTCTTCAGCTTGTATCTCTACATGTCCTTTCCTCCTTAAAGCTTCCTTTTCTACTACAATCAACTCTTGATAATGAGCATTTACATCTTCCAGGTCTTATCTTAGTCTTTTATTTGTAATCATGAGTCTTTGATTTGATTCATTCAGGAACTTTACTTGTGTCTTATGTTGTAGTACTGTCTTCTTTAGATTTTCTATCTATGAGTCCATCTGAACATCTCCATGCAATGCTGAATTCTGATTTGATAGTAATGGAATATCCATTTTTTTGAAAATCAAGTCTTCTTCGTGCCTATTCCTTGCTGCTGCATCTGAAAATGAAACCATTGAAGTCATTCCCTATTCAACACTTGGAATAATTTCCTGTTCCACAACCATTTCCTGTTCTACAACCTCATCACATTCTTTAATTGGTTCAGGTATCATTTCATGATCTCCCTCTGTAGCTGTTTGAATTTTCTTTGACTTTGACTCTTCTTTATTATCTCCATCTTCTTCACTTGAAGAATCCTGAATTATGGTGACCTTCTCCTTCTCTAGCTTAGGATTTAAAATCATTTGCATATTCAGTAAGAGTTTATTTGTGGCTCTAGTCTTAGGTCTCCATTTAGGTTTTTCGAGCTCTGCCAGCGACTTCACATCAGCTTTAAAATCTAGAAGATGAAAGCTTTCCTCCTTGGTATCGATAGCAAGAATATTTAATGCTGAGTTTCCTTCTTCAAAAATGCAACTATGTATTTCTTCCTTTCAACTAGCAGCTTCTTCTTTATTCATAACAGCAATGTCTTCCACTATATTATCCTCAGGAATATTTTCATGCCTCTCTCCAAGCATGTGTTCCTGCTCTACAACATCAGGCTTCATAGATTCTTCCTGTAGGTTATCCTTCTGCAAGCTAGATTCTGCTACGTCTTCAACTACATCTCTTTTAATTTTTTTCACAAAACTTGATTGTTTGTTGGACAGAGGTTTCTTTCCACGGTCATCTTCCTAAGTTTTAAACCCTGACCAAAATAGAAAATGATCCCATTTTCGATTCGTCTTTTGTAACTCTGTCAAAACAATCAATTTAATAAAGCCATGATGAAATAGTGACTGGCTCGTGTGATCAGCATGACCCTTAACCCTAGCTAACATCTTTTGAAGGCTTCTGAGCAGGAAAAACGGTAGGTTCATCTTGGATTGTTGATTTAAATGAAGAAGAAATCTAATATGATACTTAAAAACTGATGCAAACCTTCCCTCACAAGTAAGGTAGCTCTGTACAATTCCAATGACCTCCTTCCATTCTGGTTTGAAGTTTTTTAAATGAATCGCTTTGCTCCAGTCAAGGTATTGACAACCTGGTAGCAAAAACATGCTTGGGTCAAAGTCAAAAGGAGTTTTCTTAGACCATGATTCTCCCTCCATGGGCGCACCGGTAGCTTCTGCAATTAAATCCTCTGTCAATTCAAAATTCAAAGTATTGAAGCTGTAAAATCTCAATCACAGCTGAACCTAGCTACTGTGGATTCCTCACTGGTGAAAGATTGCACAACATTTGCAAGAATAGCATAAAAATTTAAATGAATGAAGAACAATACACATGAAATTGGTGAATAATGTCAATATTATTAACTGTCCAACCTCAAAATAGGTTAAGAACACCCATATATACAAATCTGGAAGAATTCGAATCCATCTGGAGTGTTCACACTGATCTAGCTTAGAAATAGCTCAAACCCCCCTAGGTTGACCAAAATATCTCAAACCATCCCAAACTGGTTCGAATCAGCTGTGTGAATGCTAGGAATGACTGGACAGGCCCATGTGACCTCACACATGTGAAGAAACTGGTTGGTTAGAGGTTTGGTAGCTAAAATTGGCCAAAAATATGACAAAGTTGGCAAGATTGTCCACAAACTGAGCAAATGCGCCCTAGGTAGAAGAGAAGCATGCTGAGTGCATTAATTGACCTGAGGAGGGCGCTCTAGGCATGCTGAATGCATTAATTTCCCTGGGGAGCGCTCCAAACAGCTGGTTTGACTCAGCACTTGTTCACATTTGCTAACTAGTTCATGATAATTGACCATTTGGTAGCTAACCAACTTAGGGATGTAATCATTAATCACTTGGGCACTAATTAACCATCATTAATAAATGATTAATGTACATAGGTGTAAAAATGTTCTAACACCCCCCCTTAAGGTAGACTTAGTGAAATATCAAAATTTAAGGCCTTGGCAACTAGGCTCAAGTCACCTTTTACATCATAAAAATTTATTTGTCCATGTAACCAAGGTAAGGAGGAAAACCACATGGGAAATAAAACCTCCCCTCTAAAATGGACATGTGGCATATATCAAAATACACCAATCATCACCATGCATCACTCACCCCAAGCAAAGATCTAAGGTGAGTGAAGGTCTTCTCGGTAAAACACTTGGTGAAGATATCAGCAGTTTGCTCACTGGATGGGCAATACTGCAATGCTATGGTCCGGTCATGCACCAACCCCCGAATGTAATGCATGTGTATCTCTATGTGCTTGGTCCTCTGTCTCTGTACTGGATCGGTAGAAATCTTGATTGTACTTTGATTATCACACCAAAGAATAGTGGGTGAATCAAAGACAATCCCGAACTCTGCAAGAATACCTTGCAACCAAACACATTGTGTGGCTGCATTGACTGCTCCCCTGTACTCGGCCTCAGCTGAAGATAAGGAAATAGTGCTTTGTTTCTTGCTTGACCAGCATATAGGTCCATGTGCAAGCATAAAAACATAACCGGAAGTTGACTTCCGATCAACACAATCACCGGCCCAATTAGAATCTGTAAATCCTACTAGTTCAAGGGATGAACCAGCAGCATAATGGATACCAAAGGACTTAGTACCCTGAACATAATGAAGGATCCTCTTGGCTGCCTTCCAATGGATCTCATGAGGCTCTTGCATGTGCCTTGCAACAGCCCCAACAGCATATGACAAATCTGGTCTAGAATGAGTAAGATATAGCAAGCTTCCAACAAGTTGCCTATACAACGAACTGTCAACTAGTGGTGAAGAACCCCATTCTGTAAGCTTAACTCCTGAAAGAAATGGAAATTTTACAGACTTACATTCAGCCATCTTAAATTTCTGCAGCAAATCTGAAGCATACCTTGACTGACATACAGAAATTCCATTCACAGATTGATCTATCTCCAAACCCAGAAATTGTTTTAGCAATCCTAGATCGGTCATGGAGAATGCACTGTGCAATGCTCTCTTAAATGAGTCAAGTTCTTTGGTGCAGCTACCAGTGATCAAAAGATCATCAACATACAGTACAATAATCAATATCAGATCACTAACATGCTGCATCTACACATTTGGATCAGACTTACACCTCTCAAACCCCAAAGATAACAGAAAATTGTCCATTTTTGCATACCATGCTCTAGGAGCTTGCTTGAGCCCATAGAGTGACTTGTTCAACCTGAAAACAAGTGTATGATCAGAAATAAAACCTTTAGGCTGCTGCATATATATCTCCTCATTCAGATCCCTATGAAGAAAGGCACTTTTTACATCCATGTGATGAATCTCCCATCGCTTGGAAGCCCCAATGGCCAAAACTAGTCTTATGGAGTCCATCTTTGCCACCGGTGCAAATGTCTCTGTATAGTCCACTCCTTGGACCTGAGAGTAACCCTTAGCCACCAACCTGGCCTTATACTTCAGATCAGATCAATCAGATCCAATTTTGGTTGTATAAATCCACTTGCATTGCACTAGTTTCCTCTTGGGAGGAAGAGGGACCAAATCCCAAGTTTTGTTCTCATGGAGTGAGTTCATCTCCTCTTGCATGGCTGATTGCCATCTTGGGTCTGTACATGCTTCTGAATATGACATTGGATCAGATCCAACCATCAAATAACATGCCTCACTCAGATCAGAATTATCACATGCAAAGGAATTGTGAAATTGAGATCTAGTTTTCCTAGCATCTTGGGGATCTCCCACAAGCTCTCCGGCACTTTGAATTGTTTTCTCTGCCCACTTGGGCCTTGAGGGAGGGATATGTTCAGAATCCATATCAACATCATCTTCAGCAATATCAGAATCAGAAATATCAGAGAAAGAATCACTACTTACTTCATCATCAAGACGAGGAAATGAGCATTCCCCATCACCTTGTTCACTAGCTTGCAAGAATTCTTCCTCTTCGAATTTGACACTTCTTTCAATGAAAGTTTTGTGAGTGGATGGATCAAAGAGATTGTAGCCCTTGGAATCCTCTGCATACCCAACCATGATTGACTCCTTGCTTTGGGGCTGCAATGCCTTTCTCTTCTCCGGTGGAATTCTGGCCCAAGCCCTTGAGCCAAAAATTCTGAAATGTGAGACATTTGGCTTGTGGCCCATCCATGCTTCAAATGGAGTGATTCCTTGCAAAGCTTTGTGTGGTGCTCTGTTCTGAACATATGCTGCACAATTCATAGCTTCAGCCCACAATTTGGGAGACAAATCCCTTGCTTGCAACATGCAAGTTGCCATCTCTTTCAGTGCTCTATTTTTGCGCTCTGCAACACCATTTTGCTGTGGTGTGTAGGGCACTGAGTGTTGCATCTGAATGCCATGCTCTTGACAGAGCTGCTGCAAATTGTTATTGACATACTCTCTGCCATTATCAGTCCTCAAAACCTTCATGGCCTTCCCACTGAAGTTCTCAACCATGCTCTTAAAAATTTTGAAACATTCAAAGACTTCAGATTTTTGCTTAAGGAAAAATAACCAGCAGTACCTTGAGTAGTCATCGATGAAGGTGAGCACATATTTGCTGCAGCCATAGGAGGGTGTGGGGAGTGGCCCTATCAGATCAGAATGCACTATTCCAAGTGGTTGATCAGCCCTCCTTGCCTTCCCTTTGTCATACTTCTTTTCAGGATGCTTCCCAATCATGCAACCCTTGCATGTTCCACTTGAAAAACTGATTTGTGGCAGCCCTTCTACCATCTTTTCTTTGCTCAAAACTTGAAGATATCTGTAGTTTAGGTGCCCATACCTTTGATGCCATATCTTGCTGGTCTCATTCCCATGTGACAGAAGCACACTTGGTGAGGAGAATTCGAGGAAGTGGGAGAACTTGTACATCTTCATGTCATGGTCTGCAACACCCATTGCAACAATTTTCCCGGTGGAAACTTCTGATATCTCCACATCGTCCTGAGTGAAGACCACCTTCTTTGCTGCTCCTGTATGTGTCATTTGATATACAGAGAGCAAGTTTGCTGCAAGGTTTGGCACATACAGCACATTGGAGAAGAAGCCATTCTCCATAGAGATTTTCCCAATGCCATGAGCAGGGATTTATGAGTCATCTCCCATTCGAATTGAGAGGCCACTGTAGGGAGCAAGTTCAGAAAACGAGTCTCTTGAGGAAGCCATATGCCTTGAGGCACCTGAATCAATGATGAACAAAGGTGAATGAGATGAACTAGCCACCAAAGCATGGAAGCTCTCCTTGTCTTCAGAAACGCACTCCTTCTTCTTGGAACTTTCAGGAAGAGGAATATTATTTTTCTGTAGGAGATGGGTCATGGTGTCTATGGTTTTCTTCATGCATGAGCTCTCTGGATGAAAACCTCTTTGACAGTAGCTACATTTTGTCTTCTCAGCCTTCTTTCCCTTGTTCTTGACAGGATTCAAAACCCCCTCAGAGGTTTTGGGCCTCTCATCCTTCCTCTTCTTCTCTTGAGGTTTCGACCCCCTGGGTTTTTGCTTGCCTCTTCCACATTTCGAATCTCCAGCTGCAAGAACTTGGTCTTTTTGCTTGATGGAGCCCATCAAGACCAGCTTGTCTTGCTCTTGAGTTAGCATCTCCATGAAGTCAGCCAAAGATGGCATCTTCCAACCTCTAACTGTGAGCCTTGTGGAGTTGAAGGAAGACACAAAAACTGAGTATTCAGAACCCAATTTGGAGAGAATGGACAACACCAACTGTTCTTCTTTCTTCTCTATGCCACATTGTCTGATCTGCAAGACCAAGTTCTTGAACTTGGTGAAGAAGTCCTGGATGGAATCGAAATTCCCTGGGCTCAGTGAGACAAGCTCATTTTCGAGCTGGTGGCCTCTCATCTCATCAGTCTTTCCAAACAGTGTCTCAAGCTTGAGCCACACTTCATTTGGAGTTGCTAGACTTTCTACATGAAACAAGAGGTCTCTCGAAATGCTGAGACAAAGGAGGCCAAATGCCTCATCCATTCTGTTAAAAAACTTGGATTTCTCCACAGCTGAGTTTGGCTCAACCTCAGTGCCCATCGTGATTCTGTAGAGACCCTTAGATCTCAGCAAAATCACCATTTCTTCCTTCCAATCGAAATAGTTGAAGGGAGTGAGCACGTTTGGGTGAGATGGCTCCATTCTCCTCTGCTGCAATTCGCACTTGCTGACAATGTTGATCTTCAATACCTGCAAACAACTCTCAAATCACTCAGGAGGGATCTACACTAACAGATTCAAACCCTGTATGGATAGTGGGTGCATTCGGGAGAGCATCACACCTGAGAGGAGCCACTAGATTTCTCCAGTAAGCTCAAGGCAATGGCCTCAGGAATTATGTGGTTTCTCCACTGCTTCTGGAAATCCACTACAACAGTCTTGCTGGTTCGAATTCTAGCTCCAAGAGCTCTGATACCATGTAAAATCTCAATCACAGCTGAACCTAGCTACTGTGGATTCCTCACTGGTGAAAGATTGCACAACATTTGCAAGAATAGCATAAAAATTTAAATGAATGAAGAACAATACACATGAAATTGGTGAATAATGTCAATATTATTAACTGTCCAACCTCAAAATAGGTTAAGAACACCCATATATACAAATTTGGAAGAATTCGAATCCATCTGGAGTGTTCACACTGATCTAGCTTAGAAATAGCTCAAACCCCCCCTAGGTTGACCAAAATATCCCAAACCATCCCAAACTGGTTCGAATCAGCTGTGTGAATGCTAGGAATGACTGGACAGGCCCATGTGACCTCACACATGTGAAGAAACTGGTTGGTTAGAGGTTTGGTAGCTAAAATTGGCCAAAAATATGACAAAGTTGGCAAGATTGTCCACAAACTGAGCAAATGCGCCCTAGGTAGAAGAGAAGCATGCTGAGTGCATTAATTGACCTGAGGAGGGCGCTCTAGGCATGCTGAATGCATTAATTGCCCTGGGGAGCGCTCCAAACAGCTGGTTTGACTCAGCACTTGTTCACATTTGCTAACTAGTTCATGATAATTGACCATTTGGTAGCTAACCAACTTAGGGATGTAATCATTAATCACTTGGGCACTAATTAACCATCATTAATAAATGATTAATGTACATAGGTGTAAAAATGTTCTAACAGAAGCTTACATTTATATTGGTAAGATTTTGAGTGAAGGCGTGAGTCACATCAACATTAAAACCTATAATTCTCTAAAAGAAGTCAAACCACCTGACTGCCTTAAACAATGCTACACATTCAAGAAAATTCGTGGCCTAGATAGTATCTGTTGGCTCAAAATGACTCGGTTTACCACTCTTACCCATAACTTCTGTAGTTATTCACTGACTGGATTCTTGGAATGAAACAGAATTAAAAATGTTAACAAATCTCAGGATACGTGGCTTCAAAATTAAGAATTCGTGGTTTGCCCTATCCTTAGCTCTTTCAATGATGAATCATCATGGGATTTGACAAATGTTATGATATAAGGAATAGTTGCCTCAAGGTATTTGAACATCATAGAATGTAATGTCCCAACACTTTCCATGAATCAACCACGATCCTCCATAATTTCAGATTCCAGCAGCGCCTTAATGTATGCAGTTTAGTTACCACGCTGCGGGAATGTCTCCATATGAAAATTTTGCAAACAAGCTCAACATAGACGTTAAATTTTCAACATAGGAGTTAGGGAAAATATTAATAATTATTTTGAATACCTTTTAAAGAAATGAAACACTTAATAAGCCACACCTAAGATACAGGTAAAATAAAATAAAATAAAGTAATACTTGTAACATAGAAAATGGAAAGAAAATCAAAACCATTCAACTTAAAATAAAGAAAAATAAAAGTAATAAAGAACGAAAAATTAAGAGAAAATCAAATAGGGAGTAGGTACAATTCCAGTCTTAACACAGAGCACGAGATATTGATGGAGACAATTAGCAACAGAGAGGATCCAGATGGATTTATTGAATGAGATCAGTCAATTTTACATAAGATATAGAATTGCATCAAAGAATGTTATGTTCTACATAGAGGTATGTATAGTTTTATGTTATTTTTTCGATGCATGCATTTTTTGCTGATACATACATACATACATGTGTTATTTTTCATGTTTTAATGTAATACAAAAACAAAGCTTGTTGTGCATTTTTCCAATATTTTATCAAACCCTAGTTGGATGCCCTCTTTGTTTTTTGATTAAGCAACCCTCTTGGGGAGAAAAATACTCGTTTGCTTATGTTTTATCAGGTCTTCAAAAACTATTTAGGACATCACTAACAGCCTCCTAAGTCATCCTAAAACCATCCTCCATCACACGACTTTTATCTCCCCTCACTTAGCTCCACCAATACACACTTTATAGTCATCAAACATTAACAAAGATACTTCAAATTCACTTGTCTCATACCCCTAAAAGGACACCTATACTTGGCTATCAAAAGGTAAATTTATTGGCTTGAAGGTTGCAAATCAATATTTTGAGGTGTACATGTGTTTCTACTTCTAATTCATGTACATGTGTGTCTCTGAAGAGATAATCCATCTCAAACCATTCAAGGGATAATCCATGGCTCTATACTTTGTAATACTCACATTATCTACGAATCTTGAATCACCCTCAAAAATGTCCTCCATTAAGGCATCACACCTCTCAAATGAATAAGTAGAACCTAGGTCACCTAACACAAGGACACGGGACACGAAGGACATGAAAATACGAGTGTCCGACACGAAAACAGTGACCCCTGGAATCAAGATAGAGAGGACACGTTTTATATACATATATATATATTTTTAAAGCTATATTAAAATTTAAAAATATAGACGCATAGATCCAAAAAAATTTAGAAACTAGAACATTTACAAATATTCAATAGAAATTAGAATCAATACACATTAATGATTACACATTTGTCATTCAAAAATCATAATGAGACACATAAATGCATTGAAATTTGATAAGCATTGGGTAATAGCTCAAGATGTCGGAACCATATTTCTCATTAAGTTATCAAAATCAAAATGTATTACATAGATGTCAAAATGCCACTGGGCACTAGAAAATGCCAAATAGACTAATAGTAAATACAAAAAGGGGTGGATCAAGATGACCCTCAAGGATAAATTATCTATAATAGGGCATGTTGCCCCATGAGTTTCCCACCAAACATAGGGTTTCTTAACCCCCCTGTATCTAAGCACATCATATCCTCCAAATATCCCAGTGGAAGTGGAAAACTCTACAAAGCCCTCCTCCACCTCATCAAGTAATTCCCTATCCTAAAATAGCCATCTAAGTGCTATATTCTTCACATGTGCAATCTCCCCATCCATGTAAGGAGGGACTCTGTGTGAGGACCCCGGTACACCAGTGAGCCAAACCTAACTATAGAAATTGGGTTTCAAGGAGTGGGCTAAGCAATGCAAAGGTGTGCAATTCTTATCACACCTGGAGATAAGAATATCTTGAATGATGGACCATAAGTTCTCTGCTGTGTGTACTCTTTGTAGATGGTGAGGGAATTTGTGGTGTTTTATACAAAGTTATGGCCTTAACAAGGTTTCCAATCCATGTCACATCTGAAGCAATGGATTTCAGTGCTAAATTCAGGGAATGGACAATGCAAGGTGTCCAAAAAACCTGTAAGAGCAATAAAAGCATGTATAAATGAATCTACAACACTAACAACTCAAATGAGTCAAAGACACCTAGATGAATCATGAAGCTTGTGATAAATTCAAACAATGAGAAAATTAGAAATGAAAGGTGTCCAAAATGAACATACCTGTGGATATTTAGCTTCCACAATCATGACAGTAGCCTTGCAAACAAGTGCCTTGTTCGTGATGAATTGTACACTGTGATGAACCTGCAATAATTAATTAATGCAAATACACGAGATATCAGAAATAATAGAACAGAATCACTTTTATATTGATCACGGGCCACTTCGAGGGGGAAACCTCCTTTGAGCAAGCTCAATACAATTAACTTCACGGTGCCTTCAATGACCTCAACACACACTTATATACTAAGTCTATGCCCAATACTATGAGTCAAAACCATCGGACATATAATACTACGGGACGACTTACAAAGCATATGCGTCCAATACTATGGGTCAATACTATGGGCTAATATAAACTACGGATCAACAAATACTACGGGACGACTTACAAAGCATATGCATCCAACAACAATATACTAACATAGTAAAGAGAAGGGTTGACATAGGTTCCTAACATACACAAGAATCAACAACTACTTCTTCAATGGTTTTGATGAATAACTCAGCCATATATTGTGCCCTAGAGACGTTTTGGTTTTGAAGAATACTTATCTAGACCTAGAGACGTAACCTAGCATGGCCTTCATTGAGAAAAACCCTAGTTCCGGAGATGGCACAATAGCACCATTTTCGGGCATTCGAGGCATGGTGTGGGGGTTCTCATAGCTAGAACTCGGTGTCCTGAATCCATCAAAATCGACAACTTTGCGATCAGAGTCACATTTTTGGTGCTACAATAATTTTGGTCAGGCACCCTGTGGCCATTCAGGGACACTTTGAGGATTTTCTCTAGGGGCACAGAACCCAAACCGGCAAGCATACCTGGGTTCTGTCATCTCCCACATGTGTGTAGGGCCAATGTGGATGTGTTCACAATGGCCATGCACGCCTAGGAGCCTCCGGATGAGAAATGACCCCCTTGAGCAAAATTGACATGGCCTCCACTAAGCAAAACCCTAGTTCCATATATGGCACAATGGCACCATTTTCGGGCATTGGAGCCACGGTGTGGCGGGTCCCCCAGCTAGAAACCGGTGTCCCATATCCATTAGAATCAACGGCTTCACGATTGGACTCACGGTTTTGGTGCTACAGGCATTTTGGACAGGCACCCCGTGGCCATTCAAGGACACTTTGAGGATTTGCTCTAGGGGCACAGAACCCAAACTAGCGAGTGGACCTAGGTTTTGTCAGCTCCCACATGTGTGTATGGCCATTTTCAATGTGTTCACGATGGCCACACATTCCCAGGAGCCTCGGGATGAGAAATGACCCCCTTGAGGAAAATTAGCATGCCCTTCACTGAGCAAAACCCTAGTTCCGGAGATGGCACATTAGAACCATTTACGGGCATTGGAGGCACGGTGTGGGGGGTCCCCCATCTAGAACCCAGTGTCACGAATCCATCAAAATTGATGACTTCGCGATCAGATTCATGGTTTTGGTGCTACGAGCAGTTTGGTCAGGCACCCCATGGTCATTCAGGGACACTTTGAGGATTTGCTCCAGGGGCACGAAACCCAAACCGATGGGTAGAACTAGTTTCTGTCAGCTCCCACATGTGTGTATGGCCATTTTGGATGTGTTCACAATGGCCACGCACGCCTAGGATCCTCCGGATGAGAAATGACCCCCTTGAGAAAAATTGGCATGGCCTTCACTGAGCAAAACCCTAGTTCCGAAGATGCCACATTAGCACTGTTTTCGGGAGTTGGAGGCACTGTGTGTGGGGTCCCCTAGCTATAAACCGGCACCCTGAATCTATCGTAATTGATGGCTTCATGATTGGAGTCACGATTTTGGTGCTACGGGCATTTTGGTCAAGCACCCCTTGGACATTCAAGAACACTTTGAGGATTTGATATGGGGGCACGAAACCCAAACCAGCAAGCGGACCAGGGTTTCGTCAGCTCACACACATTCCTATGGCCATTTTGGATGTGTTCACAATGGCCACGCACGCCCGGGAGCCTCCGGATGAGAAATGACCCCCTTGAGCAAAATTAGCATGGCCTTCACTGAGCAGAACCCTAGTTCTGTAGATGTCCCATTAGCACCATTTCGGGAATTGGAGTCATAGTGTGGGGAGTCCCCCAACTATAAATTAGGGTCATGAATCCATCGTAATTGAAGGATTTGCAATCGGGGTCACAGTTTTGGTGCTAGGGGCATTTTGGTCAGGCAACCCATGGCCATTCAGGGACACTTTGAGGATTTGCTCTAGAGGCACGGAACCCAAACCGGAGAGAGGACCTAGGTTCCATCAGCTCCCACACATGCCTATGGCCATTGTGGACGTGTTCATGATGGCCACGCACATCCGGGAGCCTCCGGATTAGAAATGACCCCCTGAGCAAAAATTGGCATGGCCTTCACTGAGCAAAACCCTAGTTCTGGAGATGGCACAATAGCACCGTTTTCGGGCATTGAAGGCATGGTGTGGGGGGGGGGGGGCTAGCTGAAACCTAAGGTCCTGAATCCATCAAAATTGACAGATTCACGTCTGGAGTCACAGTTTTGGTGCTACGGTCATTTTGGTCAAGCACCTCATGGCCATTCAGGGACACTTTGAGGATTTTCTCCGGGGGCACGGAACCCAAACCGGCAAGTGGACTTGGGTTCCCTCAACTCCCACATATACCTATGGCCATTATGGATGTTTTCATGATGGCCATGCATTCCCGAGAGCCTTTGGATGAGAAATGACCTCGTTGAGCAAAATTAGCATGGCCTTCATTAAGTAAAACCCTAGTTTTGGAGATGGCACAATAGCACCGTTTCCAGATGTTGGAGGCACAGTCTGGGGGGCCCGTAGCTGCAACCCTGGATCCCGAATCCATCGAAATCGACAGATTCATGACCAGAGTCACACTTTTGTTGCTATGGGAATTTTTTTCAAGCACCCCGAGGCCATTCACGAACACTTTGAGGATTTGCTCTGGGGGCACAAAACCCAAACCAGTGAACGGACCAGTGTTTCGTCAGCTCCCACGTGTGCCTATGGACATTGTGGATGTGTTCACAATGTCCATGCATGTCAAGCATCCTTATCCTTAGAGTCGGGGATAATGGAAAGGCCAAGCATCCTTATCCTTTCATTTCCCATTCTTATCTCTCTTCTTTCCTATTTTCATTTTTCTTTCATTTAATTTTTCTTTCTCTTTTATTTTCTTTAATTTATAAAACATCCATGTTCTTTTCTCTTTATTTAAACCTCATTAATTATTGAAATGATTTTTTCTATTGAGCTTTAGAAAAAAACCATTTTGTTCAATTCCATTTCAAATCACACCTCCACATTGAGAGGATTTTTGGTCTCCAAAATATTATAAGGAAACCAATTCTAGACCAATGTTCCTTCTATGTTCTTCTTTCCAATATGACTCTCGACTCTAGATCCTAGATATAACTCTAGTTCTGGTGTTGGCTCTATCTCACAACTATGGAACCTAGATTTGGTTCTAGATATGGCTCTAGCTTTGGTAGTTGGATTGCTTGTTCCAATATTGAAAATTTATTCCCATTGAATCTCTTATCTAAGAAATCTTTCTATCCAAACACTTCAATCAAATTTCATTTCCATATTCAATGTGCAAGTCTCTTTCATTCTCAAACTTGGTGACTGTTGGAGCATTTTCCAACCACACATCATTTATTTGAGCTTCATAGCTTAATTTTCCACTTATTCTAAGTATTTTGACTCTATCATGTACTTACATCATCAGTAGATCACAGTTTTAGTAAACTGGGCCTCCTCCTACATTATGGGAGTTAATTGGGCCATCATTATTAGTTAACTGGGCCTCCTCCATCATTCAGGGAGTGATTTGCATGACTAAATTGCACTACTCATTCCAACTGATATCATTTACTAGTTTATTCATCCAAATGGAGACTAGAAGGTGCCCTACTACACTGGTTGAATTCATCTGGTGTTATTTTCACCTACTATTCAGTTAACTGCAGATAGAAAGGCGCCCTCCCCTATTTTTGGGCATTCAGTTGAGTTATGGATTCAATTAGACTTAGTTAGACAATTTCAAAGTCTGTTAGAGTCAGTTTCATATTAGTTAAGTGGTTAATTGATGTGCCGAGTGGTGTTAATTGTGAAGTAAGCCACTCTCGTGCATTCAATTCAAATGACCTCTCTAGAATTCGATTTGATTGGCTTATTGTAGCCATTGTTACACATTGTAATGTATCTTCTGAGTTTATGATAATGCATGAACTGCTGGAAAACTTTTGCACAATGTTTTCACATATTATTTGCCGCATGCATCTCTAATAACTCTTGTGCTTGTTTCATAGATATATTGTGCTTGAATTTTACATGGTATCATAGCCATAGCAGGGACAAGACAACTCTTCTATAGATATTTCATATGAAGATTGAGCAACTTTGATAAAAAAAATATTGCAACGGTTTTCTGCAGTTGCAATACTTTCTGTAGTTGCATCTATTTCTCAAAAATATTTCAACACTGCACTAGAAGCCAAAATTTTTCCACATAATTCCTGGATATTGTGCATCCGACTCTTCAAGATTGCTTGATAGTCTATGTCGGGTGTGATGCAACTTGAAAAGTGTAGGTTTTCGACCCAAATATTGTTTGTTGTTTGCAACTGCAGGTTTCTCTCAAAAATATTACAACATCTTCAATGGATCTTGTTAACACCTAAAATGTACCCCTTGGTTGCAGAGAGGCCAAGTTAGGGTAACCACAGAACCACTTAATGAGGAATAAGCTGGATACTGATCCTCCAGAGAGGGATCTCTCACAGATAGGTTTTAACAGGGCCGGATAAATGAATAAAACTGAGATTAGATTATTGTTTGGTTGAAAACAAGATAGGTATCCATTGGGCAGTGGAGTCAAAACAGACAAAAAATGAATATCATGACAATGCTTTGCAAACAAACCCACTCAGAGGCAAGGAAGCTACCAACTCACAATCAAAGTGCTTTAGTTTGATGATTTAGAAGAAAAATATGAACAGTCCACCGATATAGAGCATATGGTTATGAATTCTATATCAATTTTAGTAGAAACTAGTTATGAATGCTTGGAATGAAAAGAACAGAGCATAATAACTATGAATTCTATTATGATACTACACTTATCCAAGCATGAGTAGCATGACAATATGGATTAAAAAAAGAAGGGAAAACATTCACATAAGGAGAGAAATGGACAGACTGTAAGACCAATAACACATGAATCCCTAAGAGAAAATGCATGTAAGGCCTTGCCAATTTTATTAAAATAGACAAAATATACTCAACACAGAGCAATACACGGGTTCCCCAAAATTTTCAACCCTTTTCCATTATTCTACATCGTTTATATAGATCTTCTGAGCCTCGGGCTCGACTTGCTCTAACATAAAATAGTTACAAAACCAGTGACACCTATGTAACAGGTTCGCCACTACAACAAAATGACAAAGTTAGCCAAACTGGATCAACTGTCTTTTACAAAATTTACTAGGCATTTTTGCTCAATGACAACAGACTCTAACAAGATAAAAAAAATGCTCTGGTAGTGATTCCCTCCAGCTGGCAGCCTTTATGATCCTCAACTCTTCATACACTCAGCTTCAGTTTGCCCTTTCCATATTTTTCAATGAGCTTCCATTGCTCAGTTGCTGGAAAATCTAAGGAGGCATGTTCTTTAAGTAGTACCCTCATTTCGGTGTGCTCTCTATATGAGTATCCCTAGAGGAGTTTCCGATCCTCTTTAAAGATCGAAGCTAGCTCGAAGTCCTCTATCAATTTGTCCACTACCGTCTTTCCTGTCAGCGGCTACTCCATGTCTACGAAACTTCCTTGGTCCAGCCTGCATTCCCAAAGCTTTCCTTGATATCCCTCCTTTGTTCTCATTGTACCATCTTCTTCCCAAAACATGGGAAGACCCTTATTAAACAAGGGATCAAATACTTCTCTGAAAAGTTTAACCTGGCCAGCCAAGATGTCTATCCTTGCTTGGATAATGCTCACTTGCTGGTGCTTGTGAATTACCTTCTTTGTGCAGATGATAGTGGCTACTCTGTCCTTTATATTGGTTGCTTGAACCTGCTCTTCAGATAGACCATTTAAGAACTCTATTGCATTCTAGGCATAATCCATAGGTTTCTTGTTTAGCTTCCCATTGGCAACTGTGACAGCTGACCTTACCTGCTTGATTACAGCTTCCTTATCTACAATGAAGTCCAAATATGGCCTCAGCTCCCCTGCTTGTGCAACAATATCATCCCAAATGATCCTCTTTGCTTCCTGCAATACACTTTTCCCTATAACCTGCTGCTTCAACTTATCATAATCATCCTGCATCGCTTGGTACTTTGTTTCCCAAGCCTCCTTTTCCTTTTCTGCAGTGTCCTTCAGGGTCCTTAGGTTGGAATTCTGTTTCTTCAGTCTTGTTACTTCTGTATCCTCCAAACTAGCCTTGTCTATTTTCCCTACAATGGAAAAATCCCCAGATGCTGTTGAGGGTGTAGTCACGGCTTCTATCTCTTGCTCTTTCTCTTTCAAATTCTTCTCAAGCTCCTCAACCTTAACCTTTAAGGCTTCCTCACTATCCATTATCAATTTCATATCTTCTTGCCACGTTTCCTCCCTTTCATCAGACTCTAATAGCTTGGCTTTGTAATCAGTCAACTTACCTTGCAGCTCTTCTTTTTCCTCTTCTAGCTCTGCAATTTCAGGTGCATTCACTAGCTGGGCAAATGGAATCTTCAATTTCTTCTTCAGTGACAGGATTTCCTGGTATTTTTCATCTAATAGCTTATGAATGCTAGCCCTTTTGTCTTCTTGGGTCTCAGTGCTTAATAGTGAAGCTTGGAACTTTTTCACTTGTGCTTTGAGGCTCTTGTTCTCCACCTTTTCCAATCCCAATTGATTATGCACTTTGGCTTTATTGGCCTGCACCTTCGAATAGCCCTATGGAAGTCTTCAACAACTTGTTGTAGATGACCTCACCTGTCTCTTTATGCAAATTGATCACATCTGGTATTGGGATATCCTCCAGATTCACCTTCAGCTCGGTGGCCTTATTCTTCATGGCTAAGGCAAGACTTAAGGTATTCTGGGCAAGGTTCCTTCTTGCTACCAAGGCCACATCCTTCTTGGATATTTTTCTCACATCAGCATATAATTTAGCTTCTTATGAGATTGCTTCTGGGTTTTCTTCATATTCTTCCAGTAACTCGGCCCTACTTATGCTTGGTGTTGTAAGTCCAGTGGGTGTTTTGTTAAACACATGTTCCTTAACCTCATAAGATGGCACCAGGAATCTGACCTGCTTTTTCTTGCATTTCTTTGTTTTTACTGTTACTAATTGTTGCCCAAAATCTTCCACCTTTTTCCTCTTTGAGGCTCTTTCTGCACTACTGTCCACATCCATGGGGTCACCACCTTCTGGCTTGCTGGATTTTTCTGAAACAATGGCAATGGGTATAACTGTTGATACTGATGGGATCATGCTAGGAGAACCAAGAACCAGTGATATGCTACTTTGAAAAAGGAATTGCACAAAGGAGGAGTCTTCTAGTGGGTCTATTTCCATCTGACCTTTGTCAATGTACTCTAACCAATTTTCCCTTTCAGCCAAGCCTGTAAGCTCAAAATGCTCATACCCTTCCTGTTAGTTTCCTTCATCCTCTCTGAAATTATACGGTGGGGATCATAATTCATTGCCGGCTTTGATGAGAATCCCATGTCACCCATCATTTGCTCAATACTTGGGTTGGCTTCCTTGTTTTTGACAATGAAAGAACCCAGCATCCATGGGGAGTTGCTGTCAGATAAATTTCTGTCATCCAAGAAGTTCTCACATTCTACCTTCATATTTTTCCTTATAAATTCCAAGGTGAGTACTCTGGGGGTTAGGAAGGAAGGTAGCACATAGGGGGCATGGGAGAAACCATAGACCCTAATAAAAGTCCCATGCTTCAGCAAAAACCAGTCTCCAACCCTTTTCTCCATGGATGGCTGCAATAAGTCCTTCATCTCTGGAAGCACCCTAGGCAGCCTCTTCTGGAAGAAAATAAATAGATCTCTACCATGAGTTCATTCATAAATATTTTGTAATATGAATACATTTCCTTAGTAAGCTGTATCTCTGGCACTTGTAGGTTTTCTTCATTTGCTACTAGGAACATCTTCAACAAGTAAGACTAGAACCTGAAGGCCCTTGTCTTAGGGAATTCTATGAGCTGGGAGTGGATGTTGTCTGCTAGGGCTTCATCAAATTTTAGGCATGCGCACTAGGTAGGAAAATTGGGGTCTGCTAGCTCAATGGGACAAGTGCTTATATCAAACATCAAGCTGATTAGAGCTCGGTTATATATTAGTCACTGTCCAGCCCTAGGAACTGGGCCAACATGGAAATAACACACCTTGACTCTTCTTTAAATTGGATGGCTTCACCAGGAAAAGGTGAGTCGTGGAAAGAGGTATTTGATAGTAGGGAAGCATAATAAAAGCTCTGCTTGAGGTCAGTTGGGGCTTGATGAAAATGTTGGATCACGCTTTCCATTCTGTAACTTTGGGATTTCTGACAGAATTCTTCTAGAATGGCTAGGGATTTTCTAACTGTGGGGGCATCTACATAGCACAGAATTTTCAAGTTTGAGGCATTCAGGATTGCTCTTCGATCTAGGGAGTAATGGTCGGTGCAATAGTCTATGAATTCAGGGAAACTAGGAGTTTGGCTGGTTGTAAATAAGTGGAAAAAGGAAAGATAAACGTTGTGGACATCCACCTGTTTGGTCTTTAAAACCTCCAATCTCTTCTTAGCAACCTCTATGGAGCAATTTATCAGCATGGTGTCGAAAACCTCACAGTCTTTATCTTCTACCAGGTCGATTATCTTAGAGGGTTCAAAGCCTAGAGGATCCATAGATCTAGCCATTTAAATAGTTTATGGTGGAAGAAGACGGCTTACCTCGTCAATTGACAGCTAGGCGGGTTTCTGAGCTTCTGGTTGTCTAGTCGGTTCTGCACGGTCCACTCCTTTCACTTTCCGATACACACAGGACAAATGGGATGTGAATCTCCGTGCAGGCGGGTATTTTTATATTATAAATATGCCATATCACCCTTACAACTATGACAGTTATAGAGCCATGTCAGTCGTCCACCCTATGCGATTGATTCTCCAACGTAGATCTATTTAGATTTTCCTTCCAACAGCCCCTGTTGCCTCCAACTCCGCCACATGCCACCTCGACATCATCTTTTATTCGCAAAAATATTCCAACCGCAGATCCGATCTCCTCCTGGATCCTGACCATCCAAGGATGCAACCCTTTACCAGGTTCACAAAATTTGGGTCTGTTGATTTTACATACAAGTCATATCCGCGAACTAATTTTGAGTCGTTGATCTTCATCCCGCTAGATCTGCATCATTGGGAAGTGCCTAGTTTTAACAAAAGTTCACAGATTTGAAACATACCCCTTTTCGTGCATGTCTAAAACGCAAACAAATTATCGACTGTTGATCTGCGCCACCCGTCGTCAATCACTCTTTGACCTGCCAGCTGGCTAGCATCCTGCCGATGCTTAAAAAACCTTTAACTTTTTCTACAAAGCAGGATTATGACTGTCGATCTTCATCACCTTTGATCTAAACCGTCCATAGGTACCAATTAGTACTGTGGGCGCATTCCTTTATATTTAATCCTCTAATCACGATTACAACCTTAGCTTCCTTCAAAACCTTTGCCTCAGATCCAGGTTCAACTACACAGAGTTCTGATCGCTTCAACCTTTGGGCTCTGAGGGTTAAAGGTTGAGCTTTTTGCTGGCCACTTTCATGGATCTGGAAGCCTTTCATTCTCCAAAACCCTTTTGACTGCTTAGCACAAATCAGGTGCTAACAACTAGCTCCTATTGGGGATGCTAACCTCCCTGTGAGGTAGCAAAGGCCCCACGGACTAGTGCCTTATCCATTGGGTGACTCGGACAAGAACATCAAACCCCTATCTTCCCTGGCTTTATTCTGAACACATAGACAAAACAAAAACTATGGCTAACCCCTTCAGATATTAGGGCCTTCGCTTCAGGCTTCAAATATTTCGGTTAGCCATTAGTATCTAATGTAACTGTAAAACCAAAATATATACAAACTATGATACAATAGTTACCTGTCATCCTTAGGACAGGTAATGCTTCAAAAATATCCTATTCACTAGACCTCCTGTCCATGGAGACCCATCTTGATGCTCCAGGATGAATGAGTTCACACCCCTATTTGTTGCAATGATATATGGGACCACCCACATATGATCAAACTTCCCATGTTTATCCTCTTTAGGAGCATCCCATTTCAAGACTAAGTCATTAACCTGAAACTGCTCTTCTTTCACCTTCCTATCAAAGCTTTGTATTATTCATGTTCTCTTGGTGTACCTTCACTTTATCATATGCTTTATCCCTCAACTCATTTAATTCTATTATCGTGTTCACTCTTCTCTACATATGGTTAGGCTCGTCCTCCTGCCCCTGTAACAGCTTCATGATTGGTAGCCCTAATGAGGTGGGAAAAACAACTTATGCTCCATATACCGGCTGAAAAGGTGACATCCCAATAGCCCTTTTAGTGCTGATCCTATCATCCCACATAGCATATTTCAATTTTGTGTGCTAGGTCCTTTTGTTTTCCTCCAGCAACTTCTTAATTATCCTCACCAAGCTTTTGTTAGAGGATTCTGCCAGTCCATTTTCTTGTGGACAGTATGCAGTGGAATGGTTTAGGCTAATGTGGTATTTGTGACAGAAATTTATCATTTTCTTGGACTTAAAAGCAATTGCATTGTCTGTTACAATCCTCTTGGGTCACCCAAATTTGGCCAAGATGTTATTTTCCAGAAAATCCATGATAACATTCTCAGTTTCCCTCCTAGTAGGTATAGCCTCAATCCATTTAGTAAAATAATCTGTGGCTATAAGGATCCACTTGTGTTGACCAAAAGAGTTTGGGTTTATCTCCCCAATGAAGTCTAGCCCCCACTGCTGGAAGGGTGCTTCCACTGAAATTGGGTTAAGGGGAAGTGAAACCAACTTCCTCTTTCCATCGAAGATCTAGCACTGATGGAAAGCAATAGTCTCTTTATACACATCAAAAAACAAAGAAGGCCAATAAAACCTAGCCCTCAAGATCTTGTTAGCTGTCACCTTCCATGAATGGTGACCCCGACAATCTCCCTTATGAAAATCTTTCATGGTTTGCTGAGCCTCATTTCCAGCAAGCAATTCAATAGTATACCCCCAGGATCTTTCCAGTATAAGTACTGGTTCATGATACAGAATTTGGTAGCCTTCAATTTTATAGACCTGGCCCTTGTTTTGCTCAACCCTGCAGGGGCTTGCAAATTTTGCAGCACATATATAATGTCAGGATACCAAGGGGAAATAGAGAAATCTGGTATTACCTGTACTCCTGTGTCTAGATGACTTGAATGGTCCTCCAAGAAATTTATTTGCAGAGATTTACAATTGGCCTCAGTCATCAACTTTGCCAGCCCCTGTCCCTTTATCAGCTTGGTGGGATTGATCTCCAGGTCATACTCCAACAGAATAGCAATCCACTTTGCCCTTTTCCCTTCAGGATCTAGATGGGTAAGGATGCTCTTCACTGCATTATTTGGGACATGTGCAATAATATGTGAGTGCAGGATGTATACTCTGAAATCCTTTAAGGACTTCACCAAATCATATGCTTGCTTCTACATTATGTCATACTTTAATTCCCCATCTCTCAACACTCTGCTAAAAAATGTAATAGGCTGCTCAACGTTCTGGCTATTCTTCTGCAAAAGTACTCTAGCCACTATATGTTCAGATGCATAGGAAAAAATCAAGAAATATTTAGAAAAATATGGGTTGGCTAGGACTGGGGCTTCGGTGATGGCCTTCTTAATTCCCTTGAATGATTCCCTAGCCTCTTCTGTCCATTTTATCTGATTTTCTTTTCTCAACATGTTTGTAATGCTTCTCATTATTTCTACAAAACTAGGGATAAACCTTCTTAGGAAGCCCACTTGCCCGATGAAATACTGCACTTCTTTCTTGCTCCTTGGTTCTCCAACCTTCTGAATTGCACTCACTCTCTTGGGGTCGATCTTGATACCTTGTTTTGAAATGAGATGCCCAAGGAGCTTTGCTTCCTCTAATGCAAAATTTGACTTCTTTGGATTAAGAGAAATACCATATTTTCTGCATTTGATAAAGACTTCCTCCAAATGCTTAAGGTATTCTCTGTCAAACCTGGAATAAACTGTTATATCATCCATATACACCACCACAAACTTGTCCTTCTCTTCTGCAAAGGAAATATCCATGGCACGCTGGCATTCTCCCAAAATTCATCTTGGCATACATGAATGTGCCCCAAGGAGTGGTAAAGGCAGTCTTTTCTTGGTCTTCTGGGCACACTTTCACTTGATTATATCCTGAGAACCCATCCATGGTTGAGATCCTCTCAGCTCCTACCACTTTCTGTAGGATATGCTCCATTTTTGGCAAGGGGTAATTATCTTTCAATGACACTTTTTTAAGATTCCTGAAATATATACAAATCCTGATTTCTCCATTATTTTTTATGACGTGTACCACATTATCTATCCACTTTGAAAATCTCAGGGTGACAATGATTTTGGCATTGAGCAATTTTATGATTTCATTCTCTATTACAGGCAGTAGTTTTGGGTTTATTCTCCTCAGCTTCTTCCTGAAAGGCTTCTCTCTAGGATTGATTGGGATTGAATGTTGTATAATGGAAGTGTCATATTCCTTTAGGTCCTCGTAGCTCCAAGCGAAAACATCAGCATATTTTTTCATCAATTTCACATACTTATCCTTCTCTTTAGCAGGCATTTTTTTGGACAATTTCACAATTCGAGGCTCTTCCTTAGTGCCCAGGTTATGGTCCTCCACAGCGTCGTTTGCAGGCTCGACTGTAGGATTTTTAGCTACATCATTTTGGTCGAATAATTTTTCCAGGGGTATTAAGCGTTTGGGGATATAATTACTCTTCTGCTGGATGATATCCTTTCCCCCCAACATGTCTTTACATCCCTTACCTTCGGCCCTTTCATCTTCGACCTGCTCTTCTCCAATGAATCCCTATAGGTTTTCATTATCTGTGTCAACCTATACATTTGTGAATTCATCAGATAATTCTAAAAACCTTTTAATCTGCATGTCATCATCAAATACCTGCCAATACTTGGAATTGTCTGGAATTCATGGCATGTTCACTATTTCTACTTCATAGTTTGTTTGGGAGTATATTGGGGTTTTAAAACCCCCAGTAGTAGTGGCCAAGGAATATGCCACCTGATTCGCAATTCGGGGTATCACCCTGATCTTATGTTCTGAGAAATAGTTACCAAACATATCCCATACTTCATTCCTATAGGCCCTCATCTTGGGATTTTTGATCTGATAGCTATCATTTATTTGGTTTATCACCAGCTCGGAGTCCCCAAATACCTGTATCCTTTTTGCTCCCATGTCCTTCAAAGCTTGCAATCCCAACAACAGGGCCTCATACTCTGCTACATTATTAGTGCATTCAAAATTCAGCTTATATGACAGGGCTTTAAATTCTCTATCAGGTGGGATGATCTAGACTCCTGCACCAGCACCATTTTTGCTCAAAGACCCATCAAAATACATTGTCCACAAACCTTCTTCATTCTGCTTCCTTTCTAAGGCCTCTTATCTTGCTCCAAATTCCTTATCTTCCACCACTTCCAACTGTATGGGAACCGTAGGATCAATTTTAGGTGCATCATTAAAGAATATGGAGGACCCTAAGTCTATATCAATAGCATATATGGGATGGTTCTCAAGTTTGTCTAGGCTCCTGACCATATAAGCCAACCTTTTCTCTCTATATAGTCTGATGTTTCCCCCAAACAGAGGGATGGTGGCATATGACCTGTCTAGTTGCATATTCCCTCTCACCTTTGATGCCCAAGACATGGACAATAGCACACCAAACTTTGCAGGGATGTCAGCTACCACTATGTCAATTAGAATGATTTTGGCAAGAAGTTGGGTCAGCGTTACTACCATGTCCTTTATCAACCCCGGACATTTGACATTCCTAGAGTTGAAGGAGTACAGATCTTTGTAAGGCCTGGTAACTTCTAAACCCAGTTCGTCCACCGCTGTTTTGGGCATTAATTTGTGAGAGGCACCAGAGTCTATTAGTACATTATGCAAAACCATATCATGAACATTTAGGCTTAGATAAAAGGGTGGAACATCCTCATCACCTTCATCTTCTAGCTTGGGACCAAAAACAATGGTGGGAGCATCATCTGTCACTTATAAAATGTCTTGCTGACAATCACCTTGACCACTAACCATTTTGGTGATCTTCTCCCTATATTAATTGTTCTTTAATAGTTCATTAAAAGGGATAGATATCTTCACCTTTGACAGCTCATACTTCAAACTGAAAGATGAGACCGATTTGCTGATGTCAATTTGTTCTGGCTACTTAGTCTCCTAGGACTATTGCCCTTTATCTTCTGGTTTTTTCTGTGTAGCAACTTCCTGCTGCTTCTATTTTTGATTTTCTGAGTTCTGTTGGGTATTAGTAGGCTGATTTTGAATAGATTTCCCTTTGTTTATGTTCACCTCCTAATTTCTTAAATTCAGCTTTCTTTGAAAATCATCCACTGCATTTTGATAGCCCATTTGATATTGCTCTGAGTCTAGTTCAGGAATGGGAGTAGCATTCTCCTTGGTGATGAAATCATACTCTCTCTCAGTCAAGTATATCTCATGGTCAAGGTCATCAAAATGTTGAATTTGATCACCCACTGGGTCTTCTTGTACTTCTTCATCTACCATATGTTCAGGGAAAGGGGGCCTTATTTGTTGGTCATCAGGATTCCTAATTTGATTTCTTTGGGGAAATGGCCTTCTAAAGTTGGGATTCCTTACCTCATTTTCAGGTTGTTCTCTATTTGAAGGCTTGTTATCCAAGGCCATCCTGTCCATCAGTTTTTCCATGGTTTTCATCATCATTTCGAACTTCACATCACTGGTAGAGGAGGAAGTAGAAGTAGAGGTATGGATTTCTATTTTCTTCTTTTCTACTTTTGCTTTCCCTTTCAACTTTCCTGAATCCATCATGTTTGCTTCTACCTCTAGGGCATCTTTACACATAACTGATAATGTGGGTGACTTTCTCTCCCTTAGCATACATGATAAATCCCCCTCAAAAGCATCTACATAATGCAGCTTAGCAGCACCAATCAAGGGTTTGATATCAGTTGGAATTGAATTGTATACTCTCATGAATCTGCTAGAGAACTCATGCACAAACTCAAAGTTCCCTTTCTTTAGATGGTTATATTGGGACAATATTTGTGATGGACTCTTTACTATCTCCCACCTATCTAAGAACATTGTTTGAAAAGCTTCCAAGTGAGGGATAGAGGCATCTGCTAAATCTCTGAACCATCTCTTAGCTTCTCCAGACAGACTTTGGGAAAACAACCTCATTTTAGCGTCCTCATGGTCCACTTCTTCTAGGTCAATAAAATATTCAAACATATCTACATGTTGCCTTGCTGAAAAATCACCATCTCCATCATACAGGATGATTCTTTGTGAGTAATTTTGAGGGAGGTCATGCAAGACATCTGGTAGATCTAAGGGGGCGAACCTAGCTGCCATTAGTCTGGGTGGATTATGAGCTATAGGAGGATTATTTTGAGGAGGATTCTAGATAGTGATATGAGGCTGAGGGATCTGGAAATGAGGTTTAGCTCTTGCAGCTTTAACAGTATTCTACAAATTATACCACACAAGATCTAATAGATATGAATCAAGGTTCTTCAAACTTACTTCAACTAAATTTAGATATGACGCTGATTTAGATTTTAACAAGGGTCTTCCAATATTTACTTCTAAATTCACTTCATGAAAATCAGATGACTCTTCCTTAGGCACAGATCCTTCAATATCAGAAAGGCTAGTCTTATCCTTTTTACTTCTATGCCTAAGCAAGACTTTTGGATTTTCCACGTCTAGTAAAATCTCAGAGATAGGGTTACCTCTTGTGTGGATCTTTCTAGGGGCCAGGATACCTTCTAAGATTTCTTTAGAAATGAACTTGGGCTCATCGATCTTCCCAGTGGATTCTCCTTCGGATAAAAATCTCGTTGATTGGAGTCGCCAGGGCAAATGCACAACCTTCTTTAAATCCAGAAACCTCTATTTGCCCTCAGAAATCTCTTCTTTCTCTAAAAAACCAGAATTCTTTGTCGTTCTCCTAGGGATTATGCAACACTCGCTCCCCGACAATGGTGCCAATATGTTAGCACCTAAAATGTACCTCTAGGTTGCGGAGAGGCCAAGTTAGGGTAACCACAAAACCACTTAAGGAGGAATAAGCTGGCTTCTTATCCTCCAAAGAGGGATCTCTCATAGATAGGTTTTAACAGGGCTAGATAAATGATTAAAACTAAGATTAGATTGTTGTTTGGTTGAAAACAAGATAGGTATCCATTGGGCAATGGAGTCAAAACAGACAGAAAATGAATATCGTGACAATGCTTTGAAAACAAACCCATTCAGAGGCAAGGAAGCACCCAACTCACAGTCAAAGTGCTTTAGTTTGATGATTTAGAAGAAAAAGATGAACAATCCACCGATATAGAGCATATGGTTATGAATTCTATATCAATTTTAGTAGAAACTGGTTATGAATGCTTGGAATGAAAAGAACATAGAATAATAACTATGAATTATATTATGATACTACACTTATCCAAGCATGAGCAACATGACAATATGGATTAAACAAAGAAGGGAAAACATTCTTATAAGGAGAGAAATGGATAGACTGTAAGACCAATAACACATGAATCCCTGAGAGAAAATGCCTATAAGGCCTTGCCAATTTTATTAAAATAGTCAAAATATACTCAACACAGAGCAATACATGGGTTCCCCAAAATTTTCAACCCTTTTCCATTCTTCTACATCGTTTATATAGATATTCTGAGCCTCAGGATCGACTTGCTTTAACGGAAAATAGTTACAAAACCAGTGACACCTATGCAACAAGTTCACCACTACAACAAAATGACAAAGTTGGCCAAACTACCTCAACTATCTTTTACAAAATTTACTAGGCATTTTTTCTCAATGACAGCAAACTCTAACAAGATAAACAAAATGCTCTGGTAGCGATTCCCTCCAGCTGGAAGCCTTTACTATCCTCAACTCTTCATGCACTCAGCTTCAGTTTGGCCTTTCCATATTTTTCAATGAGCTTCCATTGCTCGGTTGCTGGAAAATATAAGGAGGCAAGCTCTTTAAGTAGTACCCTCATTTCGGTGTGCTCTCTGTATGAGTAGCCGTTGAGGAGTGTCCGATCCTCTTTAAAGATCGAATCTAGCTCGAATTCCTCTGTCAATTTGTCAACTACCATCTTTCTTGTCAACGGCTGCTCCATATCTGCGAAACTTCCTTGGTCCATCCTGCAGTCCCAAAGCTTGCCTTGATATCCCGCGTTTGTTCTCATTGTACCATATTCTTCCCAAAACATGGGCAAACCCTTCTTAAACAAGGGATCAAATACTTCTCTGAAAAGTTTCACTTGGCCAGCTAGGATGTCTATCCCTGCTTGGATAATGCTCACTTGCTAGTGCTTGTGAATTACCTTCTTTGCACAAATGATAGTGGCTACTCTGTCCTTTATATTGGTTGCTTGAACCTGTTCTTCAGACAAACCATTTAAATCTCTATTGCATTTTGGGCATAATCCATAGGTTTCTTGTTTAGCTTCTCATTGGCAACTGTGATAGCTGACCTTGCCAGCTTGATTACAGCTTCCTTATCTACAATGAAGTCCAAATAAGGCCTCAGCTCCCCTACCTGTGCAACAATATCATCCTAGATGATCTTCTTTGCTTCCTACAATACACTTTGCCCTATAAGCTACTGCTTCAACTTATCATAATCATCCTACATCGCCTGGTACTTGGTTTCCCAAGCCTCCTTTTCCTTTTCTGCAGTGTCCTTCAGGGTCCTTAGGTTGGCATTTTGCTTCTTTAGTCTGGTTACTTCTGTATCCTCCAAACTATCCTTGGCTATTTTCCCTACAATGGAAAAATCCCTAGATGCTATTGACAGTGTAGTCATGGCTTCTCTCCTTAGAAACCTCTATGGATCAATTTATCAGCATGGTGTCGAAAACCTCACAATCTTTATCTTCTACTAGGTCGATTGTCTTAGAGGGTTCAAATCCTGGAGGCTCCATAGATCCATCCATTTAAATAGTTTATGGTGGAAGTAGATGGCTTACCTGGTCACTTGACAGCTAGGTGGGATTCTAAGCTTTTGGTTTCCTGGCTGGTTCTACACGGTCCGCTCCTTTCACTTTTCGATGCACATAGGACAAATGGGATGCGAATCTCCGTGCAAGTGGGTCTTTTTATATTATAAATCTGCCATATCACCCTTACAGCTATGACAGTGATAGAGCCACGTCATCTATACACCCTATGTGATTAATTCTCCATCGTAGATCTCTTTAGCCTTTTCCTTCCAATAGCCCCCGTGGCCTCCAACTCTGCCACATGCAACCTCGACAACATCTTTGATTCGCAAAAATATTTCCAACCGTCGATCCGATCTCCTCCTGGATCCTAATTGTCCAAGGATGCGTCCCTTTACCGGGTTCACGGAATTTGGGTCTATTGATTTTACATGCAAGTCATATCCGCGAACTAATTCTGAGCCGTCGATCTTCATCCCGCTAGATCTGCGCCGCTGGGAAGTGTCGGGTTTTAACAAAAGTTCACATATTTGAAATGTACCCATTTTCGCACATGTCTAAAACGCGAACAAGTTATCGACCGTTAATCTATGCCACCCACCGTCGATCACTCTTTGACCTACCCGCTGGCTAGCATCTCACTAGCGCTTAAAAACATTTAACTTTTTCCACGAAGGAGGCTTATGACCGTCGATCTTCATCTCCTTTGATCTAAACCATCCATAGGTGTCAATCAGTACTGCGGGCGCATTCCTTTATATTTAATCCTCCAATCACCATTAAAACCTTAGCTTCCTTCAAAACCTTTGCCTCGGATCCAAGTTCAACTACACAGAGTTCTGATCACTTCAATCTTTGGGCTCTAAGGGTTAAAAGCTGAGCTTTTCACTGGCCACTTTCATGGATCTGGAACTCTTTCATTCTCCAAAACCATTTCGACTTCTTAGCACAAATCAGGTGCTGACAGATCTGAAATCAGTTACTCCTCTCTCTACATTCAATTATGATGAGTGGAAACCAAAGATGATAGCATATCTAAAGAGACAAGGTCTTTTTGATAGGTGTATTGGTGTTATGAGAGATTTTTCTTCCTATGAAGAAGAGAATGATTAGCTAAATGACTGTGACAGATCCTTTGGAGCAATGTGTATTGCTATGTCTCCTAATATGCACTACCTCAATAAAACTGCTGAAAATCCAAGTTATCTATGGGCCCAACTAGACAAAGCATTTGGAAAGCAGAATGAAGAGATTGGTGCAAATTATTTGGAGAACAAGCCCAGTGATACCTCCTTAGGTGTTCTCTCTAATTATGTCTTGGCCTTAACCATATCTCATGATGAATTTGTTCAAGATGAAGAAAAATATGCAGATTCAACACTCATGTTCTCAATGTCTTCTATTTCGAATTCTGAGCAAGATAAGCTGGTTCATACTCTACAATCTGAAGAGGTTCTTAAATCCTCTCTTTCACATGAGTCTACTGGTGTGTAGAATGATGATCTATTGAATGTTTTGGAGGTTAAATCAGAGCTTGGAGGTGATTAATTCGCCCACCTTGATCGCATGCTTCCTATGAACTTATGTTCGATCATTGGCACATGTTCTCAAAGTTTCATTGAAAATGGAGGACACTACCATTCACTTGGGTTCAAGTCTCAGGAACATTTTGGTGATTTTGGTTTTGATCTCACCCTTGTTGGTTCAAAGGAGATCACAAGAAACCATTTATCAATTTTTGGAGTTGATTTAACTTCCACTGATCAGAAGTTCAAGTTTCAAGAGAAACTAGATCTGATTGGATCTTATCCTACCTCAGTTGGTTCGAATTACAGGTTTCGGGATGATCTTCATATTTTTGGATTTGTTCTCACCATGTTCAGTCTAAAGAGCAAGTTCAGAAAGCCTCCATTATCGCTTGCATCCACTGAAGGAGAATACAAGCACATGTTTTTTAAGCATGATCCACTTATTCCCAAGAGGAATATACCTCCAAACATATGATCAAGCATCACACCTACTTGAGTTTGGAGCAATTAAATCCTTTGGTGTGTTTCAATCCAATTTGAGGGGGTTTTTCCCATTAGGTTTTCTCCATTTCCTTGGTTCATGGACTACTCTTTATTTGGATTATTTCTATAATGGGTGACCTATGGCCTTTATTGTGAGGGCCCTTTTATGATGTTTTTACTCCTCCATATGATATTAGCTTAAGGGAGGGTGTTGGAGTATTTTCCAACCACAGGTCATTTATTTGAGCTTCATAGCTTAATTTGCCACTTATCCCAGGTATTTTGACTCTATCATGTGCTTACATCATCAGTAGATCATAGTTTCAGTAAACTGGGCCTCCTCCTACATTCAGGGAGTCAATTGGGCCATCATTATCAGTTAAATAGGTCTCTTCCATCATTCAGGGAGTGATTTGCATGACCAAAGTGCACTACTCGGTCCAACTAACAACATTTACTAGTTTATTCAGCCAATTGGAGACTAGAAGACGCCCTACTACACTGGTTGACTTCATATGGTTTTATTTTCACCTACTATTTAGTTAACTATAGACAGAAAGGAGACCTCCCCTATTTTTGGGCATTCATTTGAGTTCTGGTTTTAGTTAGACTCAGTTAGACATTTTCATAGTTTGTTAGAGTCAGTCTCATATTAGTTAAGTGGTTAACTGATGTGTCGAGTGGTGTTAACTGCCAAGTAATCCACTCTCATGCATTCAATTCAAATGAGCCATTGTTACACATTGTAATGTATCTTCTGAGTTTATGATAATGCATGAATGGCTGCAAACCTTTTGCACAGTGTTTTCACATATTATTTGCCACATGCATCTCTAGTAACTGTTGTGCTTGTTTCATAGATATGTTGTGCTTGAATTTTACAGTGACAATCAATCTTGGTAGCCAATGGAAACCAAGTATACTTTTGGTCTTCTCTTGTTTAGTGATATCCCAACAAGCATATGTCATCATGCAACAAATCTAAAACAATAAGTGAGGTACACTATGCTCTTCTTCTAGCATCAATTTCTTCACAACATGGAAACAATTTCATTTTGCAATGTTAATTGAATGACAATATTCACATGAAAACATAGTACACTCCTCTACCCACAATAGTTGAAAAATCATGCAATGTGTGGTTGTAGGTGAAATAATTTCCTACAGCCTTTGAGGATGAGAGAATGCCTCAAGATTTGGGCAATGTAAGGAATGACTAGCAAACAACTTGGTGAAACATGAGTTATTCTACGTTTTGTTTCTTTGTCAATTTCCATGGAGTTCCAAGAAACCCGCAAGTTCATTAACTTCCATGTGCCAACCTTTGGTACATATCCAAAAGTGGATTTTGGTGTTTCAACATCGAGACCAAAATTCTATCATGATTTCCTTTAATGTTGGAATCAACCTATTGCCCACATTGTTGTTGACACTAACCTCTTGTGTTGTTATAAATCCTTGGAAAACTTCTACTCCTTGGGATAGATATTCAAACAACTCTTTGTTCCCTTTCGAATTCACTCTCCACAACCTTATCTTGGCTATGAGGTTTCTAGGGTGAAGCTCTAGATTAATTCATCAACACTTTTTTTCCCGATGTCCACTCAACTTGTAGTGGTGGCAATAATTCTTAGTGCTACATGGATTTCTTTAAATCCTTATTTTCTTTAGGTGAATGAGTTTATTTTTGTATTGGGGAAGCCTTCTTTCCATTAATACTTTAAAATATATTATCTCGTGGGATGTGTCTTGCTTCTCCCAATAGGATGCCTTAAGATGACCTCTCTTCCCACTTAATGAGCATGCATGTAAATACTAACAATTGGCAATGATATAGCCTTTCTTCTTCAAGTATTTACAAACAAAGGAGGTCTTACATAACAAATACCTCTTGGTATTATTATTCTTGTTCCAGTCAATTTCCTTGATGCAATCCTTCATGAGAAGGATAAAGTGGTAGTGTGTTTCCATATTCATTCATTTTTTATCTTTCTTCTAATGAACTTACCATGCTAGTCTCTGTCATGGTGTTGGATTCTACAATCAAAATGGAAAGTCTATTTGCTTACTTGTTCTCTTCCATGACTACTTGTAGCTTTATGAATGCTTCTTCCTTCTCTACCAACCCTTAGTGCAACTGAGTCATCGTCTGAGTGAGCCTCTTCGCCTTCTGACTATCTATATAAATTGTTATTCTTGATGTTGATTATTAGCAATGGAAAGAGTCTTGTTGTTGTCTCGAGGTTAGAGTTCAATAATGATGGGAATTGGAAATTTATCTTTGATCGTCAATTTATTAAGAATGTGGAAGTTAAGACACGTGAGATCAATTTATCCCATTGTATGCCATTTATCTTGGATCCTTGGTATGATAAAACTCATAATTTTTCCCATATTAGATTCATGAGTCAAATATTTACTTTATAGGGCCTGTGTGGTGAATTAATATCCTACACATGTCCCAAGAGCCATGAGAACATCATCTGTGCCTTGATATGTTGGGGCTACTCATCAACTATGATCAAGGTCTTAAGACCCATATGTTGTGTACAAAACATCATAATGATGTTGATATCTTGGCAAAAACCGTTTAATGTTTGTTTGTCATCTCCATGGTGCCCATTGTTTTCTACATTACCATCATCATCACTACCATGGTGGCCATTGGTGTCTTCATCATCATCATCATTTCCTCCATAGTCATCACCACTTCCACCACCATCACCAACACCACCGCCAACATAATCAATCTCCAAGACTTATGCAAAAAAATCAATGTCTCTTACTAAGGGAAAACCTAGTTTTCAAATTGTTGAACAAGACAAGATTCAGGAAAAAGGATTAGAGGAGAGAGGCACTCCTAGAATTAATATAATGTCCCAATTCCAATGGATTTGATGTTTCATCAATCCAAACCATAGTGATTATTTTATGGCCCATCTAAACTCGCCTCCCAGAAGCTTTTAGGGACACATGGAAAATCCCTATCGGGGGCATAGAATTCGAACCGGACAGCAAAATTGAGTTGCATTAGCTCTCAGATGTGCATATGACCATTGTGGATGTGTTCACGATGGCCACGCACGCCCGGGAGCGTTCAGATGAGAATTGACCCCCTTGGGCAAGATTGGCATGGCCTTCACTGAGGAAAACCCTAGTTCCGAATATGGCACAATAGCACCATTTATGGGCATTGGAGGCATGGTGTGGGGGGTTCCCCAACTGAAACCTAGTGTCCTGAATCCATCAGAACCGACAGATTCACAACCAGAGTCACGGTTTTGGTGCTACAGGAATTTTTTCCAGGCACCCCGTGTCCATTTACGGACACTTTGAGGATTTGCTCTGGGAGCATGGAACCGAAACTTATGAGTGGACTTGGATTCTTTCAGCTCCCACACGTACGTATGGAAATTTTGGATGTGTTCAGGATGGCCACACTCTCTTGGGAGCCTTCGGATCATAAATGACCCTCTTCAGCAAGATTGGCATGGCCTTCACTGAGAAAAACCCTAGTTCTTGAGATGGCACAATAGCACCGTTTCTGAGCGTTTGAGACATGGTGTGGGGGGGGGGGGGGGGGCTAGCTGAATCCAGCGTCCCGAATCCATTGGAATCAACTTCTTTGCGATCGGAGTCACGGTTTTGGTGCTACGGGAATTTTGGTCAGGCACCCCATGGTCATTCAGGGACACTTTGAGGATTTTCTTAGGGGGCACGGAACCCAAACCGGCGAGTGGACCTGGGTTCCGTCAGCTTCCACACGTGTGTATGGCCATTTTGGATGTGTTCATGATGGCCACGCATGCTTGGGAGCCTCCGGATGAGAAATGACCCTCTTGAGCAAGATTGGCATGCACTTCACTAAGAAAAACCCTAGTTCCTTGGCTGGCACAATAACATCATTTCCGAGCATTTGAGGCACGGTGTGGGGGGTCCCCTAGCCGAAACTTGAGGTCTTGAATCCATCGGAATCGACATATTCGTGACCGGAGTCATGGCTTTGGTGCTACGGGAATTTTTTCTAGGAACCCCATGGCCATTCAAGGACACTTTGAGGATTTGCTCTGGGGGCATAGAACCCAAACCGACGAGCGGACTTGGATTCTTTCAGCTCCCACACGTGCATATGGCCATTGTGGATGTGTTTAGGATGGCCACGCTCGCCCGGGATCCTTCGGATCATAAATGACCCCCTTAAGAAATATTTGCATGGGCTTCTACAAGCTAGGGTTTATTTATTATGTATGTGCATGGTCTTATGTGTGTATGTATGTCTAGATATTTGTATATGTGCATGTTGTTTATGTACAAATTGACGCGGTCAAACTTTTGTGCTTGATTGCGTCAATTACCCATCTTTAGAAGGACCAAATGCAATAAGAACTCAACAAAACATGAAGAGACAATTCTAAAAAATATTGGAAAATTTGTATTGGGGCCATAGTGTTTATGAGAGATGATTCTATAAGAGACAAGTAAGTTTTGGTTTGCATAAAATAAGGTTGGTTTCCATTTTTTTTATTGTTAGAATAATTTGTATGCATTAATAACTGAGTTTAAAAGGTTGATTTGAAGTGACATATTGAATTAAATGTTAAATTACATATATTGGTGACACTTTAATTGTTTAAACACATTGAGTCCTCTACACTTGGATGATTTTGATTTGTTTAAGATAAGACTTTGTCATCTACCTTATCAAGTGTATTCACATAGTTGTCTGGGGTAACTTCAAGACTTGACTCCAACATATTTGACTTGTAAATGACGCATAAAGCAATTATTCCCAATGAAACCCTCTAGTATGTGACCTTAAATGGCGTGTTGCGAGTGACACCCTATGGTATGTGTGTTTAGGGTTGAATCCTTATGGTATGAGTTTTGTATATCAAGTTTGAAAAATTCAAATGTGACCAGTATGTAATTTAGATGTCTAAACACTAAGGTAGGTATGTATACCAGGTCTGCAATAAACAACTAGCAGGGTATCTAACTAGGGTTAGGAAGGCTTAGTCTCTTCAGCTTTAGGGTTTATGGTTTGGTTTAAGAGGAAGACCAATTGAAATATGTCCTTGGAAAAGGTAGAACATCTCTCCAGCTTAGAAACCCTAGGACCCTCTCCCTAAGGAAAATTGGGACTAAATGGTAAATTCTAGGTTAAATTAGGAGAGGGGAAGGTTGAGTGAAGTTTTGGAATGACAAATTAGGCTTAATGACCTTAAGGAAAGTGCCACATCAAGAAAGCACCAAAACTAGGGTTTGTTGGCTTGCTGGCTTGTTTGATGGCGAGTTGTTGGGTTTGTTGGCTTGTTTGTTCAGCTTGTTGTTGGGTTTGTTGGTTTGTTGGATGATTGGGAATGCTTGTATGACACTCATTTTTCATTGAATGATACTTGTTCAGTATTTTTCACTGCCGGTTTGTTGAACATGTCTCGTTTTATACATTGCATTGGATAGAAACATGAGTATGTGAATTTTCTTGTGTGATGTGTGTATATTGGATGTGAATTTGCTTGATGTTTGTATGTTGGATGGTGTGTGTATGTGTGTGTATGTGGATTTGCTCAATGTGTGTATGTTGTATGTGAACAAAATTTACTTTAAAAAATACTATTATTACATTCTCAGTGTACCCCCATAAAACATGTAGTATAAATCCTCGTATGGAGACCCATTCAAATACAAGGGACTCATATTGAGGTCACTTGGTATCTAGAAATAACATCCGTATGTATGTGAAAACTTTTCCATAACATTGTTATTGAAGAATATTATTTTCCATAATGTATGCAAAAATGTAATCAAAGACAAAGTCATATAGAAAAGTGCAGATTCATCTATTAATATGCAAAAATGATCCAATCATATACACTTTTTTGGGAAAATGGAACATCATTCCCAATGTCTATATAATGGCAACTCGTGCCATATAAAAAATATGGCAACTAGTGCCAAAAATGCCACATCATGGCTAGCATACATAGGAGGGTCTCTCAATCCTCCTTCCCACCCTCGGTGCTCCCAAGTGCATCTCCAAAATCGATCTTCCTCTTCTTCAATATAGAGGAAGCTGGGTCCTTCTAGTGACTTGGACCACGTCCCACTGGGTCCTGAAATGAGAACAATAATATGTCAACTTTTCCTGGAAATTATACAAGTATAAAACACAGTTTAAAAATAAAAATAGATTTCAAATCTTAAATAACTCACCACAAGCGAGACTGTAAGTCGTGAGGGGGATTCTCTCCTCCGTGCTCCAAGTCTCTCAGCATTGCCACCTTGCAACATTTAGAACAATCAAATAAATGATGAAATTAGATTCCTATAGTAATTTTAGTTAATATTGAATGAGATTTTCATAAACTAGTCAATCTCATCGTGAACATAATCGGCTGGTCTTTAGGGCTGGTGGATGGAGCAGTCGGCTGGACAACCTGATGCGATGCTAGGTTAAATGTTATAGGGGAATATGTATCCACATAGACGGTGGATACACCACTGGGGGGCACAGTGGAAGGAGGATGTGTGGAAGAAGGAAGCGTGGACTGGCATGGAAGAAGTGGAGATGCATGTCTAGGGTGATAAACCCCAACTGGCTGTAATATGGATGGGGCCACTGTGGAAGGGGAAGCGAGGGTGGTGAGGAAATATAGGGGGGGACTAGGTCCATGTTGTGGTGGAGGTATGGGTGAATGTGGATGGGTGTTATATTGTGGTCAGAGGGGGGAGGGTGGAAACATGGGAAACTATAAGGGAGGTGGTGGGAGGGTTGGAGGGGGTGACGGAACGAAGGATATGAAACGAAAGGAGGCGCTATAAGGAAGTGTAGTGTTGGATGGGAGGGGGGGCTGGATGGAAGGGGGTGGGGAGGGATGCATGGAAGGGGACATGTATTCCAAGGGATACAACTGACATATATGGTAGCCAAAAGGCCAAGGAGGGATGGATAGTGGCACTGGCAGGATGAAGTGCTCGCACCTACATACACATTTATAACCTCATATTTTAATACAGAAAAAATATAAATATACAAAGAAAAGTCATCAAATTTGAAATTAAATTTATACTTTAATACACATGATACCTGCACACATGGATATCTGTTGATCCTCGGTGGGGATGGCTGGTTGTTGGACCCTGTGGACACCTATGCAAACACTACAATATTTAGATTCAATTTATAAAAACAGTAGTAACAATATTAAACACAATGACAATGAGAATGAAAACGATGGTACTTAAACAACATGACTACAATTACTATAGATTCAAGATAGATGATTACTAGAGACCAACAATTAATTTCTTAATAGCGGTAATAGTATAGTATCCAACAATAGGGAGTAGATGATCACATAATCTAATGATTTGGTAACAGTAGGGACATGGTTTGTTTAGGATGGAAGTGTGCCAAGTATACCAATTTGGTAGGGTAGGTAGACCTAGGAGATGAAATGGCAAGCTGATTTAGGTAAGAAGAGAGTATTGTGGGTGAATTAGTGATTGATTTGTTGATTGTAGTATCACTGCGAACACCTTGTAAAAACATTAATATAAATTGGATTACAGCCCAAATATACTGAGTGAATTAACGTTGTGATATGTGGCAACTAGGAGAGACATGGCAAGGTTTATTGGAGGTAGAATCCTGTGTTGTTATTTTGTTGGTTTTATGCTTGAGAAGTTTCAAAGGTGTGTCTTGTTTAAATTATGAATGTGCCATTGTTTTATTTTTGTTTTTCTTAAGTATATGGTAGAGTTAATTATTTTTCATAGTTTTATCAATCATTTCTTCTATTCAAAAACTAGGTTCCACCAACCTACAAATGACATCAATGACTCAAGAATCCGCACTAAAACACACAAAAATTAGAGCTTTAAATCAATCGCCACAATCACAACAACATAGATAAGCACATAGGGGCAATAAGTGTAGGGGGGGTATATTCAACCAAAAAGTAAAACAAGAACTAGCCTTCCCTTAGGGACTAGGAGCATAAATACACAATTAAGAGTTCTCGCCTTGTATCAAAGAATGGTCATTTTGAAGAATTTACAAATTAGGAATGCTTTGATTTTTGGGGACTCTTGTCTCATCATTGGTCAAGTAAGAATGAAATATTATGGAAATTTCTCTCCCATTTCTATAATAGTTAGAGGTATTAATGGTATAGCTACAAAGTTTGAATTTATTGAATATTTTCATATTCTTTGTTCATGTGATACCAAATTTACATAAACCATGGTGAATGTGATGGTCAAATTGGAAAAAGGAGTGTTATAACTCACCTAATTCCTTCATGAAATACATTAGAAATCGCACTTAGTGGCATTTATGTGATAAATGGAAATGGATGTGGCCGAGGAGATCACTTTTAAGATCTCCTCCTTCAAGTAATCAATGCACACTTGAACTTGGATTATTCTCTAGTGGGAGTTTTAATTTGGTTTGGATGGAAAATATTGGTGCGTGTAGGATATCTCTGACTATTAATGCCAAGAAACTTCATCATATGGTAAGTTGGGTTGAGCCAAAATTTGGTTTTGGGTTACTTCATAATTTGTAGGGGTGGTGGTGAATGTTGTTGGGTAGTGAAGAGGATGGGAATACTTTTGTTTGGTTTGTTTCTTGGTTAAGAATTGGACTATGAAATGATTATTTTAATTGGCAATGTTGGTTTGTGGATGAAAACTTGAACTCTTGTTTTTTAGGCAATCCTTTTTTGGTTTATTGTCTAGGTGATCTCAATGGATACTTAGGAAATTTATTTGCAATTTAGGTTATTTCTCCCAGCACCCTTTCTCTTGTACTTTATGTTGGTACTATGGAAGAAAACAACCAACATGATGAGTGTGTTCATTGTGGATTTACAGATATTCACAAGGTCTTGAGGTGCTTATCAGCACAGATGGACACCTTACAAGAGGTAATTTTGCATATTAATAAAAGTATATGTAGTCATCATTAAGCCCAATTGGCTAGGCTTTTGGATATGGAAACGAGAATGGAAACACAGAGTGAAAGGTTAGAGAAATTGGCTACAAATTTACAAATGCATCATAACATTACACTAGGTTTTGCTTGAAACTATAAATCTTTGATTGACCACCCTATAGTTTCCATAGGTTCAGTGAACGGTATTGGTCCAAAAGACTTTGTAGTTCAACAGGATCTTGGTGATTATGAAGACATAGAATAAGCACAAGTAGCATCATAAATGAAAGAAGTTGAAAATGGAGAAACAAAGGATTCTTACAGTGAACATGAACACGTGTCTAGTTTTCTTAGGTTTTCATGTTTTATAAGGTTTCATTTTTGTTTGGCTGGATTATATGAATTTATAGCTCTCAAGAATTTAGACAATATGATAAACACAACTGTAAAATCCAGTGTGATAGACATGTTTTGTGAGAATTATTCATTTTGATTTTAGTTTTAAATGATGATAATAATAAAAATGGGTACTCAGTTCTAACTAATTTGTGTGAGAAAGGAAGGAAAGATGAAAGAATGGGGATATAGAGATTTAATTACTAAACACAAATTACTCATAAATGGATCTAATTATTGAAAAAAAAGAAGTTTCATGTTTGTATGGTGCAACAATCTCCTATGTTGTTGCCATGGCTCCGTCTAGGTCAAAGGAACCAATGTCCTCCCACCTGGAGGATGGAGACTCGGCCCTAAATAACTGTACATTAGAACAAATAAATTCAACAACATGTAATTTAAAGTTAAATATATTAAAAAATACAATATCGAATAACATACAATAAATACTTGAACATTAAATAAAACAATAGCTAACCTGGTCCATGTAGCTCTCTGTGGCATGATGCTGCATAGGACTATGGCAATAATGCCCACAGTGATAACATCGATGTTTCGTTGTTGTAGTCGAACTAGTTGTCCCTTCCTGGGTTCCGCCTATACCTGGTTTGTCCCAGCCACCACCCATAGACTGTACAGTAGTGTGTGTCTCATCATCATCCTCCTAGCTCTGTGAAGACATAGCCAGAAATGTGGTATGTCTAATCAGATGATGTGTGGAACATCTAATAGAGTCATCAATCTCATCTAGGCCACTACCAAACCCAGGTGATTAAGGAGGGGGGTTTGGCTCTCACCTTGGTATAGGTCGTCCTCTGAGTGGGTTGTAGCAGGCCTGAGGTTGATCTTGGGAAGAGCCAAGACCGACAGCCTGAAAATCAGTGATGTAAAAATAATTGACATGGTATCCTAGCTCAAACTCAGCCCACAATTTCCTAAGAAAATACTATGGGACCTACAAATTATTGCATGAGGGCATGTCAAACACCATAAACCATCTCTTTCTCCAGTTATCTCTCCATGGCTGGTAATTACACCAGTCCATCCAAACCCATCTCTTCCTCACATCTGGAGGCTACCTTGTCTTGGGATCTATGAATTTGTTGTACAATTGTGCTTTTGTGATGTTGAGGTCTTTAATTTGTTTTTTTGATATCCTGATGGAATAGGGCTCCCTCGTTTGAGCCCTATATTGGCTCAGATTAGTGATCTCACTGTGGGCAATGTTAATAGATTCAATGATGTATCCAGGGAAACCTGATAGGGTTCCTTGGTGGTCTTCAAATCATCGCTTAAGACCCTTAATTGGTTTAAATCTTGATGTAATTCATCCTAGGGGTTTTCAAATGGTTCATCATCATGTTCATTGTTCATTCCATTGTTAATGTTATTGTCTGACGGTTCGGTTTCACTGGTTTCCTCTGATGGTTGTGGTGTGTTTCTCATTTTGTCAGGTGTAATTTATCTGCAATTAAAAAAATTTGGTTTTTAATTGAATGTAAATATTTTTTAAGTTTAAATTGTAATGAAAAACAACAAAAAATGGAATGGTGTGGCACCTACCTGGAATCACTGGCAGCAATGGAGCTTGGAGGTTGAGTTTGATGTTGAATTGGAGGTAGTTGGATGCACCAAACGTGCTCACGTGCCTCCAACTCCTCCAATCCCTCGCTCGCGGGTTTGTTACACAATAACAAACCCGTGAACTGTGTTTTTTATAAAAAACACAGGAGCGCGCACACGTATTTTTTGCGTCCGTGTTAAAAATGCGTGTGCGCATGTTTTTGCGTACATGTTAAAAACGCGTGCATGCATCTGTCAACGTGGATATACAGACACGCGTGTGTGCTTTTAGGAGCGCGTACGCAATTCTTCTATCCACGTCAACTCACTGACGTGGAAGATTGGCATTTCCGGAGCAGGAGCATGTACACGTGTTTAGAGGCATGTGTGCGTGTTTGCTTTTTTTGCTCTCACGCGCTATCATTGCAACATTTTTGGTTACCAGCTTCATGCAGGTACACAACTTTCATTTGGTCTTGTCATCTTTTGGATCCTCTACAGGTTATCCATTCGATCTAAGGAATGGGACTACAAGATCTTCAAGCTAGAGAGGACAACCTTCAGTAAAAAGGTGTGTACTTTCTTCATCCTTAAGTTGATTGATTAATCTAGAGAAAGGTGTGTGTTCTTGTGTTGTTTTGTTCTAGATCCAAGCCATTTGGACTAGGGAATTCCATCTTTGTCCGCATTGATAGAATAATCTGTAAAAAAAAATTCAAGGAAATGGAGGGCCAACCTTGTATCATAATTGTCATGCATCTAGGACAATTCTTGCATATACCAACTCCACCATTAAGAGTCCCTATCCCATCATCGTACGTTGAATGTTTCCACTAATAATCTTGAACTAGCAAATTCTTCTCAATGCCACACACATTTTCCAACATAAGGACCCCAAATTATAAGATTTTTCATTGGAGACATTAAAATTTCATATAACTCCATTAAAATCCCATACCCTTCCCTCATATTTTGCATGTAAGATTGATATGACACACATGAAAGAGTAGTGAGCCTTGATATAACCTCTCCTTCCCACATTAAGTTTCATTGGATGGTTTATTTTTATCAAATTAATCTTTCTTTTCATTTCAATGATGATAATTTGAAATTGGAAAGTAAAATAAACACTTTAAATATATAATTTTTTTTTTGTATATATGTATATATATATATATATATATTCATTTGTTATGATTTAAAAATACATAATATATTAATAAAATTAATATAAATTTATTTCAATTACGAGCCTTTTAATAAAAATCAAATTTTTAGAATTTATTTTTTTTAATTGAAATTAATTAAAATTTCATTAAAAATACACCATTTAAAAACATGTAAAATTTTAATTCTCATTTTAACAATCTTTTTATTTTTATATAAATTTTATCTCTCTATTTGTTATTTGTGTAACTGTTCTTATATTAAATTTCCATAACCAACCCTTTTGTGACACATGACTGGATTTTCAGATTTCTGTGTAAAGCCAATCAAACTATGGGGAAATTTGTAGATTTCCTAAGTCAGAAACTAAACCTCACTTCAAATATAGCAATATTTATTTTGGTGAACAAGTTGTTGCCACGAACTGGTAAGTTGGAGCAAATCAATTTCATCTGGCATGCAATTTTGCAACAACTCCCGATTCATTATTATTTGATGGCATTCACTGGTTTCAAAATAAATGGTCTTCTTCAACTATCCTTAGGCTACCTACAATTTATTTAAACCATTTATAGAGATATTGCAAATGGGGAATTTGGTATCATCTTACGTTTGAAAGAGCCTAACAGTTTCTCATCGTTGTTGTGGTCTATCCATTTCCATGCATCTGCTTTGATGTGTAGTGTGTATCAGGAGCACAAGGATGAAGATGGGTTTCTTTATGTTATATACATCCGTGAACATACTTTTGGCAAATCTGATGTTGTTGTATTTATTAATTTTAATGATGAAATTTGATAAATAAATTGGTTATTATGGATAATTTAGTTAACTATAATTAATTTGATAGATAACTATAGAATTTTTTTGTGCTAGTGATTTGAAATTCCAACCTATATGTTAAAATGTAATACATATGTTTAGATATAATAAAAGTAGCATAATTTATGTGTAAATAAAATCTTGGATGAGCAATTTTGGCCATAGAGTACTCAAATGTGTAGTAGAGTTCACATGTGAGATGGTTCGAAAAAATATGTAAATTTTTTATTTTTATTTGGGTCATTTTTAAATGGATGGATGAAAAAGAATTATTTCTTAAGTTTTTTACAATTAACATAATTTTTTTAATAAAAAAAATTAATATATGTTTTATATTTTTAAAGCAATGTTATTATTTAGTTTTGAAGGTTAGTTTAAGTTTTTTACAATTAACATAATTTTTTTAATAAAAAAAATTAATATATGTTTTATATTTTTAAAGCAATGTTATTATTTAGTTTTGAAGGTTAGTTTAAGTTTTTTACAATTAACATAATTTTTTTAATAAAAAAAATTAATATATGTTTTATATTTTTAAAGCAATGTTATTATTTAGTTTTGAAGGTTAGTTTAAGTTTTTTACAATTAACATAATTTTTTTAATAAAAAAAATTAATATATGTTTTATATTTTTAAAGCAATGTTATTATTTAGTTTTGAAGGTTAGTTTAAATAGTTATGACTTGATCTTTCTCATGGAAAAAAAGTATTCTAAGAATATTTGATAACCAACATTGCTTCCTCCAGAAAAAAAGTGTACAACCCTTCAGGAGATTGTTAGCTTAGCCACGAGTCCGGGAGAGAAGTGCATCTACCTTGAGGGTGCGCCCTTCTAGAAAGTTTGAATTGTTTATTGTTAGTGTTGGGAAAGTAGTTTGATGCATTATTCATTATAGATTGTTGTCCATTTTTTGAGTGAGTTAGTTGTCCTCGATATTATTTTTCAATCCTTGGGTGATGTCCATGATTAGATTAGGATTCGGACTTGGATACCTTGTAAGTCTATAAAAATACCTCTTGGATTCATTGATAGGTTAAGGAAGTTGATCTACTCTTTTTCAATTTATGGATTTCCAATGTTTTGTATTTTTCTTTTGTCAATTTTGATTCATATTATGGTTTGTTTGGGATAATATTTAGCCATGGAAAATTTTAGGGGCGAAATTTAGTGCATGGTCTACATTTTACCTTTATTCCAAAAAAAGATTCATCAATTTCCATTTTTTATAAATTTATTCACCCAAATTCGATGGAATCATTTTTTTACTTTTAAAATTGCCAAAATTGGCCAAAAGCTATATAAAATCCTTTGAAATTTGAATCTTTTTTAGAAAAATATCGCCCAACATTTTATGGTTGGAAATTTAATAATTAGTAAAATTTGCCAAGGTTTTAACACTTTAAGAAAATTATGGATCCTTAAATTTTCCTTTGATTTAGCCTTTGTATTTCTCTTGTTCTTATTTACATATTTCAGTTTCTTATTGTTTGTATTAGAGAAGTAAGGTCTTGGCATGTTAGGGTTATCTAGAGCCCACCCTCCCACCTTTGTCTCCCCAAGCACCAAATGTCTCAAGTTCTGGATTATTTTGAGGTCATCCTCCACCCCCAACAACCTCTCTCATCTCATATTTTCCTCTTCTATCAATTTATGGGTTATTTTGAGGTCATCCTCTACCCCATCGACCTCTCTCAATAGATTTTTTGTAACAAAACTACTCCTTTTTCCTAGATCTATCACTCCTGGAAATTTTTGTGGTTACACTACCCCCAAGGCTTCTTTTGTGTTGTCAAACCTTTGATTTGGATTTCCATAAGAACACTTGGTTTATAACTCCTAGTTTACATCACCCTTGAATTGATTTAGACTTAGTTTTATCCTACACCACTCTTGATTGGTATTTTTGGATCCACACCTCCAACCATATCCTCTCTTAGGGTATGTGTCACCCTTGTTGAGCTCTTTATAAATGTCTAGTCTTCATCTTTGTATATTCCTAGCCTTGTATAATGTTTACTAAGGCTACAACACCTCATCAACCCTCATTCTTCTACAGTTATGACAAGCCATAACTAGATCATAGGGTTTTCAATACACAGGTCTTTCTTTATCTCCATGGATTTTCTTAGCACTCCATCCTCTTAGGACACAACTCAATTTGCATACTATTATCCAAGAATTGTCTAGTTCCCTCACCAAAGCCAACAAGATGCAGCCGAAAGCTTCCACCTCCACTTTAGAATTGGGCACTAGAATATCCTTACAAAAGTATGGAAGACGTCAAATGCACAAAGATGTCATTAATTATTTGATATGCAATGTTACAACATATTTCTAGACCTATTTAACCATGGTCAAATCGTAGTGCCTTCTACTTGCAAGAAACCACCTCAAACTACTTACTCAATCTTAGTGGTAATCTCAATAAGAAATTGTCAAGATATATGTAGAACTAAATGATGAACATGGTGATAACAACACCTCCAACATCATTAATACAAGGGACACCTTATACCAAGCCTTGAGAAGATGGTTTTATCGACCAGGTTACTTATCTAACCTCATGAGAAAATGGTTTAGCTACATTAGGCCCCATGGTAATATGTACAACTATTCATTGAACTATTCACCAACCTCTACCTCTAGCTTTAGATTGGAGATCCCAAACAATTACTTGTGATAAAAAAATAATTCCATTTTGTCTGTCATTTTTTGTAATGAAATTTCTATGTTTGGAAGCACTATTATTGAGAAATCCTTCCTTTTTTCCCTTTCCATTGAACAAGAATATGACTGCAAGCTTCAACTTTAGCCCTTTAGAAATCCTAACCCTAACCAAAATCTCCTACAACCTATTTTTTGAAACCCTGACTACAATCCTAACTCTTTGAAATCCCCCAACCCTCAACCATCCAAAAAACTTTCTTCATCTAGTCCCAACCTTCATTCCAATACTCTATGTAATCAGCATTGGTTCCACTGTCACACAACCCCAACTCATGACATTGTGGAATGTCACTTCTTACAATGGAAAACACAATATAAAGACCTATTTTTTTATGAACAAGAGAGTGACTTTGCCATAGTCCCTTATTCATGTGCCCCTTCCTCCTCTTCACTTGAGGTCATATCTTTCCCAAACCCCAAAACACCAAATCCCTCCTTACTCTTGATGACCCATTCCAACTCACCCTAAATGCAAACTTTGGTTTTCACTTGGAATTGCAAATCAAATACCAAATTTCCACTATAATTTTGGACAATGGAAGCCAAAAGAACTTGGTTTCTCATAAATTTGGAATCCATCTCTAGCTTCATGCCACCCCTCACCCTTCCCATTATCATTTCAGTTGGGTTTAATAAAACAATCCTCATCTATTGATAAACAAATGTTTTTCATTTATTTTTTCCATTTATTCTTTCTGAGATACCATATAGACTGTGGTGTATCTCATTTGGATTGTTCATACTTACTCCTCAATATTCCCTATCAGTAACAATGCATTTCCTTATACAATGCTAGCACCAACACTTACCAACTAATGAAAGATAATACCATTCCCCTTCCTTTCCCCCAAACGTCTCAATAGGTTAGTTTGCACAAATATATCTCCCTCACTCTTTATCCTTCTACTCAAGAAGCTCTCTCCATATTACCCTAGTTCTAGCTTTCCCCCAATCTATAAATCATTCATCCATTTCTCCTTTCCTACCCTCCTACAATTCCATACGCTCTTAACCCTTTAATGATTTCAACAACTACAATGATGAAAAACACAACTCGCACACTAGAACCAATAGAGCACACACCTATGGATCTTGACCTTCTTCCTCAATAGTTACAACACTAGAGGCTTATTCCTTCTCAACACAAGAGGGCATCTGCATGCATTTACTCTCAAATAGAACTCCATGTTTAGCTCACAAGCACTCTCCCAACTTTGGAACATGGTCCCCCTCTCCAAAATAGAGCTATCATATCCTCAACAATGTGTCGCCTTCAATGCCCTCCCCAAGTCACCATTTTGGTGCATCTCCAAGTACTTTACACCAAATGTTACAACATACTTATTTTTTTTATCTATGCATCTACACCAAAATCTAGAGGAAACACATCAATTCTTCATGAATTAGTAACATGTAGATGCCTTTTAGGTTGGTTTCCACACAGGGAATCTTATGAAGAACTCATGACAAATTTCATTTCATGGATGAATCCCTCAGCATTGTTGCACACACTCTCATTTTGGATAATTAGATGCACCTTATGGTCCTTTCAGCATACCATGCCATAGATATTACTCTTGATTTTAGGATATGTTCTTAGTAGCACATGCACATTCCACAAGCTAATATTATGAGTTTTTTATGCCTCTTTTGACAATTTATTGCACTTGCTTATTGCTACATCTATTTTTTTGTATGCATAATGCAATTGTCTTCTATTTCTACTCCTATGGCAAAGCCACACTTCATAAAAAACACATTGCTTTTTACGCTTTAGTGTTTCACTTCTTTCATGTTGTATTATACATTGAGAAACCTTTACATAGTATGGTAGACACTCCTTCCTATCTATATCCAATAATACCACACATATAATCTCATCTCAAGAGCTTCCATTCCATGGATATACAACACAAAACTCATGCCTTCATATGCACATAGCATATTTTCTTATCTCATCAACACTAATTCAATTTATTACTTTTTGTAGTAGATGTCTTCCTCATTCTTAGGTTGGCCTCACTTTAGCATAGTTTTTACAACCGATGAATATCCTTTTCAAAACAAAATTTCTTTTATACACACCAAATCCACTTACCACAGTAGCAATATTCTCATATTTTTTGTTTTCTTCCCTAGTCCTAGTGACATTCCTAAGTCAAGGGGAAACTGGGGCCAATTTCCTCTTAAATAGGGATGCATTACTAAGGAATAAGGACATGCCTCGTAAGAAGAAGGGTCCTAAAAAGAATTATTACATTTCCAATGTGGTCATCAGCCCCAAATAGAAGTGCACATCCCTTGAGAACATCGTTAGCTAAGTTATTCACCCCAAAGAAACGTGCACAACCCTTGAGAACATTGCCATCTTAACCGACGTAGCAGGAGAGAAGTGTGCATCCCTTGAAGGAACCCTTATATAGAGTTTGCATTCTTTATTATTAGTCTTAGGAAAGTAGTAGATTAATGCCCAAATTTTGAGTGAGTTAGTGGTATGCATGCTTAGATTAGGTTTTGAACTTGGAGACCTTGTAAGACAATAAAAAAAACCTATTTGATTCAATTGATGGGTTTCGAATGTCTTATGTTTTATTTTATCAACTTTGATATCATATCTTGATTTGTTTGGGATAAGATTCAACCTTTGTATGGCACATTGTTTCTCTAGTTCATGTTTGCATAGATTTCAGTTTCTTATGGTTTTCCTATAAATTTTTGTTTCAAAAAATGCTACTCACACTCATATAATTTGGAATCAAATTAGAGTTATCTCAATTATCAAATTGGTGTTGAAATTGATTTTTCAATATATTTTACTTTTTCTAAGATAAAATAATTGAAAATCTTCATTTTGATCTTAAATCATTAAAAAAATACATATTTTGATTGTCTGTGATTTTTAAAATTAAATTAAGACATAATTATAAGAAACAGAAAAATATATTTATATATTGAAAACAATTCTAAAAATTAAGCATTTTAAACACATGAAATTAGATGGTAATTAAATAAAGATGATAAAAAAAACTAAACATGTCCAACAAAAGAGAAAATACCATGTTGAAGACTCTCAAAATGAAAATGTGTTAAATACCTTTGTACAATGTCAACTTTCTCCTCCAAGGGAGTGCTCAATAAAGTTAGGATGAAGAAACATGGCAATTTGGTCATAATTTCTTGAAGGTAAATAGGTTTTGAGGGGTTCTAAATCTATAACTGTTTTACTCTTATTTTCATTAGAATATTTTGGTTGTAGCATGAGCTTCAAGTGATTGTAAGTTTGAGTTACTTTTAATCACATGAATTTGATTGTAAGTTTGACTTGAACTTGACCAAATAGATCATGCTTTTGGTTTGGATTTTGTTTAATTACAAGTTATTACTAAGTATGAATTTCACAATACATATGTGAAGAATTCATTAGCATCCCATGCACATTGAACACATATGATTTGATATTACAATGTGCTTACATCATATTTTTTTATCTTTAATTTGATTAACACAATTAATGTGGTTTATTGAATGGTTTCATGGTTTATACTTGGCATTTTGTTGTTTGCATGACCCATCCATCCTTACCTTTATTAGTCCCTGCTCTGCAGGGATTATAGCGATCGGTTGGTTGCCCAATTTCGTTCGCCTGTCATTGTTTCAATTTTTTAAACCAAATGTTGATTAAAGTTTTTCAAATTTTTATAATTAAAATCAATTTACTAAAAATTAAAAAATAAGTTTTTGAAATTTCAAAATTAGATTATTTATTTTTTGATTGGTGCAGCACACAAATTTGACAAATTTCCCCTGGTGTGCAAAATAATTATGGAATTATAAAAATAATAAAATATTAAAAAAATGCCACTTGCACTTGGCAACAGCCCTTCATTTAATACATTTAATGTGATATATGAAAGATTTGACAACCTATTGTGTCTCTCTCCAGCACCTTTCCAGGCTTAGCCACGTCATGCTCACTTAGTCACGCTCAAGCACTAAGAGCATTATATTCAAGAAATTGATCACTTAAATCTCCTAATTCGAACATACCAGGACTCTGATCATCCGGCACAGCGCTAATGAACTCCATGAGAAGGCCAAATAAATTTGAGACAAATACAGTGGCGTGCCCCTGGGCTTCCGCGGATTCGATCCATTGCAGACAAGTCCGAAGAATGCAAGTATGCAGAACTCCTCAACCGTTGCAGCTCATCCTTTTCCGACCGTCCCTGTCCTGCTTCCTGCTAAAGAAGGTCAAAATCTCATCATCTGCACATAGACATGGACACTCCTACTGTGTTTTTATAAGATTAATCAAATGTAAAATTACTCTAACATAACTATGTAATCAACAACTATTAGATGTCCATGGCTACAATATCAAAACCATAATTCAAAACTCACAATAAAGTCAATGCAAATCAACAGAGCTAAATGATAATAACTCAGAAGAAACAATTCTAAAGCAATTATAATTGAAGTCTGTCTTGATATCTAAATAATTAGATCTCTGCCAAACTAAAATTGAAGCCTACAATATGGACCAACTTTAATTTTTCAAAAATCTCATCATCCACACATAGACATCCATCTAGCTTAATGATTTGAAGAAAAAAAGGTAAAGAACAAAGAACAAAAGCTATCCATGCAATTCATCCATACCTTTGAATAAAAATACTGAGGTCTCTGGCTTAAACTCTAATGGCTCACTCGAGATGGTTAGGTCTCTTCCTATTGCCCATGCATTTATCAGCACCCGAGTGTCCTTGGGTATATTTCCCATGCATTTATCAGCACCCAAGTGTCCTTGGGTATAACGTATCCTGCTACTTCACAAGTGCTCTTTGCTCTGTGAGGTAGTAGTAGAGGAACTGTCGGATGCAAACGAAACACTTCTTTCACCAGTGTGTGAAGATAAGGTAGGCAATCGATGTCAGTTTCCTCAACTCTTCTATATTTCTCAATCACCTCCTCCAATTATTCCTGAGCTTTCTTCATTATCTGGGGATTGCGAATGGTCTTAGCTGTTGCCCATTCAATCGTTGAACTGCTCATTTCGATACCAGATACAAACAATTCCTGTACATCAACAACCAGAACAAATTGAGACTAAATTGTAACTTCCACCTTAAACTAACTAAATTAAAACAGCTTTCAATAGCGAGAAGTAGATTTACATATAGAAAGGGAATAATGTCTTTCTTGGTGAATTTTTCTCCGCTCTCGCTTCTATAATCGAGCAAAATGTCCAGAAAGTATTTTTCCTTGGCACTGTTGTGCTCATTCCTGCTCTCTTTTCTACTTTAATTCGAGCCTCTATGGATCTGTCCATCAACCCAATTACCATTCCCCTATATTTGGTTATCTCGCATCTCACGCCCTAAGGATGCAAAATTCAGAGAAAAGGAAAGTAGTCAACAAGGTTAGGTTTTCCTACGAGTACCATTATCTTCGTCACCATTTCTTGGAATTCTTTAGTGGCCCTAGAATCCCGTTCGAACATGTTTTAAGAAAAAATCAAGTTGCCCAACAGATTCAGACTGGTAACAAACACAGTGTGCCCGATATTCACACCCTTGGCCTTTGTAGAACCCTCAAAAACGGATTGAATAGTGGAAAAGACCTGATCTCTCCTGAGATACAGTAAGTTCTCCAGTCTCTTGACGCTAAAGAACTCGGTGTTGCAGAATCTGCAGAGCATACACCAACTAGGCCCGCAGTTGTTCCATATGATGGAACAATTGCTTTGGGAGAGGAATTTGGCTGCTTCAGCTGTGACAGTGCGTCCAGAAAAGACTTTGTCATGAGTCTTCAATACTTCCTTAGCCATGGCCGGAGATGAAACCACAACTTTTGTTTTCATTCCAATACGAAGGGTCATTCGAGGATCGTATTTCACAGCAAGGTGATACAGAGACTCGTTGGGATTCTCGTCGAGCTGTAGGAAATTCCCAACAATGGGCCATCTGGGAGGCCCTGGAGGCAGCTTTCCAGCTCTCTTTCTTGAGATGAGCTTTAAAACCAACAATAATGTCATGAAAATCATTGTATAATAACAGAAACCACTAATTCCCTCCATTGTTCTATTTCTCTCAAGTTCAGAGAAATCCTAAGACTGCGTGTGAGCAATGACCATACACAAACAGATATATAATCAATTTCAAGTTCATCATCAACTGACCAGACAGGTATTATTTGTAAGTTTGTAACAAGGGATTTCCAATTCCGCGTGTACACTTTGATGAATATATGTTTGAATATGACGGAAAGGAATGATCTGTCGTCCAAATACTATTTTACAGTGCATGTGCGATAAGTCAAGGAATGATGAAAGGCATGGTTTCCATGTGGGTTTCTCTCCATGCACGAGGATTCTTATCTATCACAAGGTTTGTGTACGATGCCAGGTATTCAATTCCTTAAATCCATATCTCGAGATCTTAAACGGAGCACAGAATGGACAAACCTGCATCTCAGCGCTGTGTGGAGATCACTATAGCTATCGAGAGAGATCATTGTAGCTGTAGATCACTATCTTTGATAGTTGGCTTTTATATGGTTTTGTTTTTTTATATTTTTTCAGAATTAGGTAACTGTAAGATTGTTGTAGATCTGTGCATTGACGTGAGAGCAGCTTCGCTACTGTCTTTGCTAGTTGCTGCTAAAGTGCTTTAATTTATTGCCATTCTCACATTGCAAGAGCGGTGGTGGTCAATGAGCACGATTTTTGTATATAGGGTGGCATATGTCAATGTTTTATGTTTGTTCATACGTTGTAGTTCACTTCTATCCTATTATGCTTTTACTAAAGTTTCAATGGCATTGTTCCTTTATAGGGAGCATATTGGTTTAAGAGACTAAGATTAAATAGTCTGTTGTTAGTTTCAGGAAGCTCATATCAAATAGTCTATTGTTATTGTGGTTTGAATGTTTTTGAGATATGCTCCTATTCCTATTTTCCATACATATATGTTGTCCAGTAGCACTTGAATTGATGCACATATCGAGGAACATGGAAACAAGGGAAAATGACACTAAACACAATGCAACGATTACTAATTCCAACTGTCAAGTTGATCTCCAAACTGTCTTGCAATTGCATGATTGTTTCACCTTGACAATTTTATTTATGTTGTTAGCAATTGTTTCTTTGACTCTTTTCATATCCTCTTAAACTATAAGTACATGTCAATTGAATTACGTGAAGGGACAATTGTGTGCTTCTGGATTAGACTATTCAACGAGTATGGAAGTTAAACAAATTGTATAAATACCCAATCTCAAAATATATGCACAAATATTTGGAACAATAAACAATATTCACAAGCTTTGAGAGCATCATAATAGTTCTCAGAATTGCATAGATCCTCAAAACGTGAGCAAAGGAAAATCAGTGCCAATTTACTGTAGTATGTGGATACTCAATGAAACAAAACACACTAGCGATCCCATCAGACTATTTTAATTGATGAATCAAAACCAACCAACGATCATAAGTTCATAATAATGTCATTGTGTTCAGCAAGTAAAAGTTATGGCTATAGATGCATTATTACTCAACCAGTCAATTAAACCAACAAATGAGAAAAATGGTGACTAGGCAATGTCAATGTTTTTTTATGCTGTTGTAGTCCTCTCTGAAATACACAAAGTGCATCGCCTCTTCTTATTATCCCCTGCACATTATATGCACAATGTGTATTAATTTTATATGATCTATGACATTATCATATTCAAAATGCATGGTGGAATCCAATTGCATAACATAGAAGATCAAGATAGGTTGATCTAAAATGTTATAACATCTCCCTCATACTAGGTTGTAAAGCACCTTGCTACTCTTGGGGCAATAAATAAGACAAAAAACGAGCTAGTAGAATGTGTGTGTGTGCGCGCGCATACACACACATACATATACAAGTACTTGCACACCACACTATATGTTAACGATGAGTCTTCAGAAAGAAATCAAACACATACAAGTATCTGCATGCAACCTCTCACCACCTTCCTTCCCAAAAGCTTGGTATCAATAATAATAACGAGGGCCCTCATAATATCAGATAAGGATCATGTGGAAGATGAGTTGCGACATCTATCATAGGTCTTCAGTAGAAATGGTTATAATGAAAAACTATTCAACATGTTGGCCCAAAAAGTAGGAAGACCCAAGCCTAGAAGACACGAGGATGCTGACATATGTAAGGTATCTCTCCCTTACATTAAAGTGACGACTGACAAAGTGGCCAAGATACTACATAGAAGAAACATAAGTGTCACATTCACACCTCCAAGTACCTTAAGAAGGATCATTAACTTGGTGAAATACCCAATTAGAGAAGGATCTAAAAAAGGCGTATATTGCATTCCTTGTTTGTGTGGAAAGGTCTACATTGACGAGACTGGGAGATCTAGGGAAGTAAGGTTGAAAGAGCATATCATGGATCAAAGACACAACATAATTAAAATCTCAACCCTGCCAAAACATGTAAATAATAGAAAAAATCTTATATATCTTGATAATAAAAAAATCATAGCCACAATTGTCCATTACACAAAAAGAATGATTAGAGAAAAGGTTGAGATCAAGCTTCATCTTGAAAATGTCAGTAGCGATGAAGGCACTAAAATCAGCGAAACATGGAACCCTCTATTGCACATCCTAATAAATAAAAGAAATTGTTTATGTATATGTAACTTCGGAATGTATTTCACCTATGTATATTGTACTCCTATAGAGATGTTATTATTCCTCTATACGGAAGTGTCGTCATTTGTATTGACAAGTGTCGCAAGTGTCGTAACCTATTGAGATGGGTTATTACACCACCGAGTGTGGGGTCGACCCTGATTAGTATAACCATGGGTTATTAGACTCAGTTAGACAAGTCGGCCCTGCTAGGTTATTAGGCAGGTCAGGTCATGTATAAATAGAGTGCGGGAGGCACTCTATTTGATCATCTCATTATTCACTTCTACATCACTCGAAAAGTGGTGCACTAGTGGAGGAGGAGGTTCAGCTGCTAGGAGGACTATCTCTGTGTACTTGGGTTCTATCATTGCTCTTTCTATCTCTGAGGAAGTTGTGAGGTTTTTCACCTTTATGGTTTTCCCTAATGAAAATCTATGTGTCTATTGTCTCATGTAATTACTTGGTGTGATTGTTATGCATTGTTATACTTGATATGTTGTACATGTTATTCTCTCAATAAAGATCTTAGAGTATGTTGAATTAATGCTCAAAAAATTAACATGGTATCAGAGCTAACCTGAGAAGAAGACACTGTGCAGTTGCAGAAACTAGGGTTTCCTATTTATTGGGTTTCTATCCACATATATTGAAAGGAAGTAGGGTATTTTGACTCTCTTCAGCAAGGCGCATCTTTCTGTCCAATCAGAATTCAATTATGGGCACTTTCATTTTTTGCCCTAAAAATTAGGGTTTCCACAAAAATAGGAATTTGTAAAATATGAGAACATAGCTGGAAGCTCCTTGGAAAAATTGAAGTTTAGAGTTTTGGATTGAAATTTTTGGTTGGGTGAAGCTCTGGGAAACTCAAACCCTAATTCAGGGTCCTCCCTAGTGAATCCGGGAAGACTAAAAGGCATTTCTGAAGGGTGAAACTTTGCAGATTTCAAATTCTGAATATACCAAGCTGATCATCTCATCAAGGCGCATCTTTCTATCCTTTCATAAGTTTGAAATTCACATTTTGAAATTTTAGGGTTTATCTGACAAACCCTAATCCAACACCAAATCCAGGTTTCTGCAAATCAAGTGGTAAGACCTAAATCTTTTATTTCCATTTGAGTTTCTCATTAAAATGTCTCACCACACCAAGCTTGAGGATAAGCTTGAAGGGGCTGATAACTTCCAAGCATGGAAGTATAGGATTGGGTTAATCCTAGAAGAAAATGAATTGGAAACTTACATAAGTGAAGAGGTCCCTGTCCCAGAGGGAGAAGAGGCTAAGGCCTTACATAAGAAGAACTTGATCAAGTCAAAGAGGATCATTGCTGATTCTATCAAAGACCATCTCATACCACATGTGTCATCTCTAAAGACACCCAAGGAGATGTTTGATTCTCTAACCAAGCTATTTGAAGGGAAGAACATAAATCGGAAGATAACTCTGTGGAACCAATTGAAAGGGTTAAAGCTTCATAATGGAGAGACCATTCAATCTTATTTTTCTAAGGTCTCTCAGATCAAGGAACAACTTGAATCTGTGGATGAAGTGGTGGAGAATGGTGAAATTGTTATTACCACTTTGAATGGACTACCTAGGTCATGGGATTCCTTTATCCAAGGAATATGTGCAAGAAGAAAACTGATCTCCTTCAGTAGACTGTGGGAGGAATGCTCACAAGAAGAAGCAAGGCTGGTGGCCTGAGAAGAAAAGATGGGGAATGAAGATCGAACTCTCACAGCACACACCAAGAAAGGAAATCCCAAGAGAGAGCCATCTCATTTCAAGAAATCTTCTCACCACCATCAGCATAAAGAGAAGAGAATATGTTTTACATGTAATGAGAAGGGACATATTGCTGTAAATTGTCCCAAGAACAAAAAGGACAACAACTTCAACAAAATGAAGAAGGGCAGCAAAAGGAGGTACCATGCTCATGCTGTTGAGGATGATGAACCCCCTAAGAAGAAAGCTAGGGCAGAAAGTGATGCTTCATCAAGTGAAGATGAATATGTTCTAATCTATGCTCTCAGAGGTACTATCTCTCATGGATGTAATGATTGACTTATTGATAGTGGGGCTTCCAAACACATGACTGGGTTTAAAGAATTTTTTGTAAATCTATCCGAACATGAGTCACCCCATAAAGTGAAACTTGGGGATGACTATCAATATCCCATCAAAGGAAGTGGTGAAGCCTCCTACAACCTAGACTCTAGAAGTTCTTTGAAGATGAAAGATGTACGATATGTACCTGGGCTCAAGAAGAACCTACTCTCCATATCTGCATTAGATGCAAAAGGCATGAGGGTTGCATTTGTAGATGGCCAAGTCCTAATGTGGCTAAAGGGTAAAACTATAGATGATGCAGTGGTGATTGGAGAGCAAGAGGGAGGATTGTACAAATTGAAGGGACAACCTGAACATGCCATGGTACATGAATCCATGAAGCCAAGTGAACTTTGGCATAGAAGGCTTGCACATGTGCACTATAGAGCACTACCAATTACAAGTAAATTTGTAGAGGGTCTTCCTGAAATCAAGACAAAGCATGAAGGTGTTTGCAAAGGATGTGCAAAAGGAAAGAACATTAAGAAGGCATTTCCAAGCAGTGAAAGCAAAGCTAAAGGAATCTTGGAAATCATCCACTCCGATGTATGCGGTCCGATGTCATCCAGTTCTTTGAGTGGGTATGTATAATATGTCTCTTTCATTGATGATTTCTCTAGGAAGACTTGAGTTTACTTCTTGAATAACAAAGATGAAGTGTTTGATAAGTTCAAGGAATTCAAATCCTTGGTGGAAAATCAAACCGATAAGAAGATCAAGACATTCAGATCCGACAATGGCGGAGAATTCACTTCAGGTGATTTCAAAAGGCTATGCAATGATTCAGGTATTAAGAGGGAGTTGACTGCTCCTTACAATCGACAACAAAATGGAGTTGCAGAAAGGAAGAATAGAACTATCATGGAAGCAGCATGGGCAATGCTTCATGACCAATATCTTCTTATGCATCTATGGGCAAAAGCAGCTAGGACAGCTGTATATGTGCATAATAGAACACCTCACAAGATATTGGACAACAAGACACCAGAAGAGGTCTTTTTTTGTAAGAAACCTGAAGTTAGCCATCTCGAAATATTTGGCTGTCCAGTATATACTCATGTTCCAAAGGAAAAGAGAACTAAGCTAGATCCTTCAGGAAAGAAGGGCATCTTTGTGGGGTACAATGAAAGCTCGAAGGCTTACAGAATATACTTTCCAAGGTTCAAGAAGATTGATGTCAATAGGGATGTAACATTTGATGAGATCTCAGTTTATATCAAATCAAGGAAGACACCTGTTGAAGATCATGAAGAACCAAAAGAAATCAAATTTCAAGATACCACTATGAATGAAGCAATTCCAGAAGCAACCCGTGAGATTGAAGATCCACAAGAACCTATAGATTCACCCCATGAGAACAACTCTCACAAGAGGAAAATTGCATGGGATAGAGAGCTCATCCAAGATGCAAAAGGTATGGTATTCCAGAAGAGGAACACAGAGAAAGGAAAAGGACAAGGTCACACACTAGCTATGTTGCCTTGCTCTGTGACATTATGAACAAAGAACCTTCCAGTTATGAAGAAGCAATAGAAAAGAAAGAATGGAAGGATGCCATGGTTGAGGAATACCAATCGATCATGAAGAATGATGTTTGGGATGTGGTCCAAAGACCAGAAGGGAAGTCTGTTGTGACTTCCAAGTGGATCTATAAGATCAAGCATGCTGCAGATGGTAGCATAGAGAAATACAAGGCAAGGTTTGTAGCTCGTGGCTTCTCTCAAAAAGAGGGAATAGACTATGAAGAGACCTTTGCTCCTGTAGCCAGATACACTTCCATCATAACGGTACTTGCTCTGGCTACAGTGATGAAATGGAAGATACACCAGATGGATGTCAAGACATCTTTCTTGAATGGTGTAGTCGAAGAGGAAGTGTATGTGGAGCAGCTACTTGGTTTTGAAACACATGACAGAAAGTCATATGTGTACAGGTTGAAGAAAGCCTTGTATGGCTTAAAGCAAGCTCCTAGAACTTGGTATGGTAGGATGGACAGTTTTCTATCCAGTTTGGGCTTTACCAAGAGTACAGTGGATTCTAACCTTTACTACAAGGTTGGGGAAGGAAATCCTGTGATTCTACTCTTGTATGTGGATGACCTATTTGTTACGGGTGAGGATAGACTGATTGCTGACATGAAGAGGAAGCTTGCTGTCGAGTTCGAGATGAAGGACTTGGGGATGATGCACTACTTTCTAGGCATGGAGGTGTGGAAGAGTACAGATGGAATCTTCCTTAGACAAGGGAAGTATGGAGTTGAGATCCTGAAGAGGTTCGGGATGATGGACTGCAAGGCCATGGCCACCCCTATGGCATCAAACCTGAAGCTTCTGCGTGATACTTCATCTGATCTGATTGATGTAACTATGTATAATCAAATGATTGGGTCCTTGATGTACCTAATGAACACGAGACCAGATATTTTCTTTGCTGTGAACACATTGAGCCAGTTCTTGACGGATCCGAGAGGTGTTCACCTGGTTGCTGTAAAGCATATTCTGAGGTACCTAAAGGGTACAATTGATTATGGGCTCAAGTATGATGTGAATCAAAAGTTTAACCTGCAGAGTTATGTTGATTCATATTGGGCAGGCAGTGTTGCAGATAGGAAGAGCACTTCTGGGTGCTGCTTCAATATGGGATTAGGTGTGATCTCTTGGTTTAGCAAGAAGCAGTCCTGCATAGCACTGAGTACAGCTGAAGCAGAGTATGTTGTAGCTTGTTCGGCTAGTTGTGAGGCAGTATGGCTGAGGAAGCTACTGTCTGAGTTATTTGATCTCCCATTGGATGCTACTGGTATCTATTGTGACAACCAAAGTTGTGTGAAGCTGTCTAAGAACCCGATGTTCCACTACAGGTCGAAGCACATTGAGATCAAATATCACTATATCAGGGATATGGTGCAAAGAGGAGCAGTGAATCTCTTGTATGTTGCGACGGATGAGCAGGTTGCAGATGTGTTGAAGAAACCACTAGCCAGGGTGAAGTTTGAGCACTTCAGAGAGAGGCTTGGTGTTCTTTAGATTGATGACACTTCGAGGAAGAAGTGATGGACACATTTGCAGGAGCCATTCCAAGAATGGTGAGAGGAGGATCCTTCCAATGGCTGTGGATGTAAGCGCTGTATGATGAGCATCAAGACAATGCTCCAGTTACTGCTCTGGATGCATCATGTTGGATGCTTGTTATGATCAGGTGGATCATGTATTTGTATATGTATCAGGTGGATACATTGTATGATCAGGATGATCATGGATGACGAGCTTTAGGATGTTGCTCCAGATGATATGCATCAGGATGATGCTATGATGATGATCAGGATGATCATGTGATGATGTCCATCAGGATGATGTATGATGAGTATCAGGTTGATGCTCTAAGGCCGTGGACAGGTTGTACAGATGAGCATGTAAGTTGACCTAGGAGATCCGACAGGTTGGGATATGTGCTCGTAATCAGTCCCGGGATGCTCTTTTGAGGCATTTCTCTGGGAGGACATGTAATATAATCCGATAGGTTGGGCCGTGTGCCCGTAATAAGTCTTGGTATGCTATTTTGAGGTTTTGTCCTATGGCATGTAATGTAGTCCTGGAGATCCAATAGGTTGGGTTGTGTGCCCGTAATAAGTCCTGGGATGCTCTTTCGAGGTTTTACCATGTCCACATGTAATGTAGTCCTGGGAGATCCAATAGGTTGGGATGTGTGCCTGTAATAAGTCCTAGGATGTTCTTTCGAGGTTGTGTGGTGGAAAATCCTAGATTTGTTATAGGTCCCATCCAGTATGAAAAAGGACTGGCTCTGTGGCAGAAATTCTAGATGTGTTCTAGGTCCCATCCAGTATGAAAAAGGATTGGCTCTGTGGCTAAAATATTAGATTTGTTCTAGGTCCCATCCAGTATGAAAAAGGACTGGCTCTGTGGCGGAAATCCTAGATGTGTTCTAGGTCCCATCCAGTATGAAAAAGGACTGGCTCTATGGTGGAAATCCTAAATTTGTTCTAGGTCACATCCAGCATGAAAAAGGGTTGGCTCTGTGATACATCTATCATGAAAAAGGGCTGGCTCTGTAGATGATGAAGACTTGCAGGCGGCAGGCCTACATCCAGTATGAAAAAGGACTGGCTCTGTAGAACTTTCTATGACGAGTAGATCGGAGATTGATTGAGATAGCAGCAACAGTGACAATGATGTTGATTCGATGATGATGATTCGATGACGATGATCCAGTGACAATGATCTAGAGAAGAAGACTTGTGCTAGCAGATCTGTGTCTAGAAATACCTTCCTAGTTAAGAGGGAGGGTTGATGTATATGTAACTTCGGAATGTATTTCACCTATGTATATTGTACTCCTATAGATATGTTATTATTCTTCTATACAGAAGTGTCGCAAGTGTCGTAACTTGTTGAGATGGGTTATTAGACCATCGAGTGTGGGGTCAACCCTGATTAGTATAACCATGGGTTATTAGACAGAGTTAGACAAGTCGGCCTTGCTAGGTTATTAGGTAGGTCAGGTCATGTATACATAGAGTGCAGGAGGCACTCTATTTGATCATCTCATTATTCACTTCTACATCACTCGGAAAGTGGCGCACTAGTGGAGGAGGAGGTTCAGCTGCTAGGAGGACTATCTCTGTGTACTTGGGTTGTATCATTGCTCTTTCTATCTCTAAGGAAGTTGTGGGGTTTTTCACCTTTATGGTTTTCCCCAATGAAACTCTGTGTGTCTATTGTCTCATGTGATTGCTTGGTGTGATTGTTATGCATTGTTATACTTGATATGCTGTACATGTTATTCTCTCAATAAAGATCCTAGAGTATGTTGAATTAATTCTCAAAAAATTAACAAAAATAACACCAACCGACATAAAAATTCAATGAACAAATCATAATTATATATTTATGAGTGCATAAACCAATAATTTTTCTTTGATCCCTTTGAGGGATAGAAACATCGAGGTCAAAATCAGTAGAATTAATGTCAAAATCAATAGAATTTGAAAAATTAACATAGGTTTTGGGGTTGGCGTTTTATATGCTTTAGAAAGAAATTGAAAAGCAATGCCCATCATAGAAATATGTAAATCAAATTAGACGATTCTCCCGCTTGGCGAACATTCAAAAAATATGAAAAGGGCCCCAAAAAATATCAATCTTACTAGCAGATGATAGAACATTATTTCGATAGCCAAGAAAACACTTTAATTAATGTGGTGAACCCTATCTTCAATCCACCGGTTGTCAGCTTTGTTTCAATTTGCAATAACCATAACCCAAGTGCTGCGATATGGTAGATGATGATATCATGACAACAAGTCTAAGTCAATTCCTTTCTAACAAGTGTAACCATGACTCCTATTGTGTAAAGTTTCAACTTCCACAATTCATTTGAGGGAAAATGCAATGTCTCCAATGATTCGACCCTTGGAAACCAAGATTTTAGTGATTGGATTATGCTTCTACAAACTCGGTGGTGCTTGCTTATAGATTTTCTGCGGGATAATATAGCTCTTTGTTATTGCATGGCAGCTCGGTGAATTCCTTTAAACTACTCATACATGGAATATTTATCAAACTCTGGCATCTAACACCAAATCTCATCTTAATGACGCTTTGATAACATAGCACATTATGGAGAAAACTTATGCTTATTCCTACTCAATGTGGTGTTCAATCTTGTAATCTTTTATTCATGCCAAATCTTTGTATTAAGATAAGCTGGCAGTGAGATGAGCAAACATGAAGATATTTGTAGAGTTAACGATGACAAACGTGGTAGTTCAAGTCTTGTAAACTACGGAGTTCAACCTCCGTAATCAACCATCTTTGAATTGATATGATTCTTTATCAGTGTTATGACAACAAGCAACAAACTCGATGGTCTTCTGAAAACTAATTTTGTAAAGCAATATAGTAGCAATAAAAACAAAGGTTAACATATTCATGATAACAACCTCTATGTATACGACAATCAAAATATATTCTCGCTTTACATATATGCATCATATGAAATACAGGCATCATACAAAATAAAAAGTTTAAATATGGAATGTTTTAACATTCAAATAATTTTTATGTGTTGCTTATTCCATATGGTATGAGAGCCGAATCATGAAATTTATTTCATTTATTGATATAACGAAAATTACCATGTAGAAAGTTAACTCTTTTACAATATGCATAGTTGTTGCATGATTCCTATGAGCTATAAATAATCATTAATTTCAAATGTATTCTTAAGCGTCTACATTAATTATGTGCTAAACATGTGCCTTCCTATGATGAACACCAATAATTGGAAAATGGTGTTTAATTCCAGCTATTGTTTTGCCTTTTTGTCACGTAAGCATAGGCTTAAAGCGGGTCCAAATGTTACAGCCATTCCATAAACATTAGACGGAGTCTCTGGTATATGCTTTCACTTTTATCTCAATGGATCTTTTAGACGCACATCCAAACTCCTTAGTTGTATTTAAACATTATACTATTTTCTCTTTCCCCGTTGTTTTTGTCTTCTCCCTTAGTTTGGTCAAAATTCAACGATAAAAACATTTAAACAAATATTTAATTTTGGTCAAAATTGAGCGATACAATCATTTAAGCAAATATGTATTATTATATTTTCATGTGATTTATATCAAAGATATATATTGTTATAATTTCATATTATTTTATACTTAAAATATATATATATTATTTCATACTTACTATATCATAGTACTTTAAACAACCTGCTCCTATTTAAATGTATTTATCATAGTACTTTATCTTCTATTTCTGATTTTTATACAAATAAAACACACACACACACACACACACACACACACACACACACACATATATCCACTTGAGGATTGACCAACTAATGGAAACCGCTACTTATACAAGAATCTCTACAGATGACTAGCTAGCCCAAGCCTAAAGATAATCACCGAGATCTTGGGGTTGTGGCAACTTGTCTTAATTTAATGATGATTATACTTATTGTTAACAAATTTACTATATTATGATAGTTTGTTTGCATATTTAATGCAATAAGTTTTTTTTCTGTGTTCTTTTTTACTTCATGATGGTGGCCTTTTGTTTTTGCAACTCTGTACATGTTGTTATGTTAATTGGAACATGAAAAACTTTAGATGGTAGTTTTTTGGTTTTGCAACTATGTACATGTATATTTTTTCGGCAAGAAAAAAACTATATTTTTGTTATTCAAAGGATTTGAATAAAAAAGTACATAATCAAATCAATTCAAAGAAGCCATCTTACATCATCCACCATATGGAATTCTTATCAAAGCAGAGTATCCCAAAAATGAGATCAAATCTTAAAAATATAGAAAGAGCCCTGATCTATCAAAGATGACTTTTCAAAATCCTTCCAAGTTAAAAGGCCCTCTCGCTCCATTAGTGCTTCTTTAGACAACATGTCAGCCTCATAATTCACCTCTATGAAAATATGCTTAAGCTCCGAAGTTGAAAAAACTGAGAGAAGCCTAATCTATCTTAATAAACAACTTTAGGAGCTTATTACTATTTTTTCAAACTTTTTTTAAGAAAGTGTTCACATATTAATTCTTCTTAAAAATATTTACAATAATAAATAAACAATAAAACTAATATCATAAATATTTTATTTTCAATAAACATATATCATATCTCAATTATAAACATAAGTTTAAAGTAGGGACTAGCTACTTTGCAACTATTTCCCTTGTTGAATATTTGAGTGATCGGAATGACCAAGTGTAAATAACCCCTTTGATCACCTGATCATACAATCCGGTTAAGTCGTGTAGGCCTCGATGCTTTAGGTTATATAGGAAACCATGCACTAGAAATTGTTGTGTTGGTTCCACTCCATGAATGAAAGTGGTGATTCTCCTTCTATAACCCCATATCATCAAAACACACGGCATAGTCTATTTCCATATGTATGTGTATGTCCCTCTTTGTTTTCCAATTTTATAATCACCTTCTTTTATCTACCATGGTATTAATACATAATTTCTTTGAAAAATGAAGAAGCAATTTCTCTTTATTGAAATAAAAATGTGTGGAACCTTGATCACCAAACTATGAATTCTACACAAATCATCTATTTCTTAGGTTAAAATTGAAACAATATTTATTGATATATATGGTTGACATTGAAATCACATTTTTGGATATATGCTAGTTTTGTAATCAGCATGATTTTTATCCATGCATGATCCATTTTTTCCATATCACTATCACATGGTGTGAAGAATGTTATTAAAGTCAAATATGCCTTTGGGAGGATGATGGAAGATCATCGTACACTTTCGTTATCTTGCACATAATATTACATTTATTTAGTTTAGGTTCTATCTTGTGATTAGAAAAAATGTAATGTGGTGAAATATTTATTGTTCTTAGTTAATTTTTGTCAACCATTGGAATATGAAGCATTTTATTGGGAATTTGAATAATTAAGGTAGTTCTAAGGACAAAATCCTAGGAACACAGGCATAAATACAAAAGTTATGAATGAGAAAAGGGCCTTTGGATCTTTTTTATTTGGTTTATGTAATGTGGATGGTTGTGGATTCTAGAGACTTGTGCATGGGATCTGTGAATGTAATGGAGCCATGAGAGTTTGGCCAATAGATTTAATAAATATTGCAAATTCAATATTATGGTATTTTTGCTTGTTTTCAATTGAATTGTAGAACTATGTGGTTATTTATGTTGAGTGGTTTATTATTGTGGTGTATTTATGCTTATTTCCAATTAAACTAGAGATTGTAGTGATTGTTTGTTTAATATTAGATTTGAATTTCTTTATAGAAATTATTGAGAAATTATGTTTTGTGTGGGTGATATTGCAAGGGGTTGCAACCTCATTGAATCAAATGGTATTAAAGAAATTATAATCGTAGGGGATTGGGATAGTTCCATTGAAAGAAGGGAGCTAGGTCAAATTGGTATCATGAGAAGAGGGGGAATTATGTGAGATGATAGTTGTGAACAAGAAAATTGTAAATGTATTTGGCAAGGGTGTGATGTTGGAAAGAGTTATATGAATGATTTAGTGAAGCACACCTAAATGGTAGGATTAGGTATATTTTTAAGAGGATATATAATTCCAATCTTGAAGAGAATTGGGTAGAGTTCATTGAGAATGAGGTGTTGAAGAATATATGAGAGAAGGTGTGGAGTATCAAGGAGGTGATGTACCTCCTATGTAACAGTTGAAGAATCGTAGATGGGTTTTTTATTTCAATAATATTTTATGTGGTGACTTTGTTGTATGTGAAATCAGATGTTATAGCAATCGAATTGGTTTATAGCAATTACAAAGAGATTTTACTATGTGTATGTGATCTTGTAGAGGGTCAAGGCATAACTACAACAAAGGATTGCAATCCACATAGGATCACAAATGGGATGGTATATCAAGGTGAGTGGAAGATAATGATGGCGCTGTGTTAGTGGAAATGCAAACATGGAAAAGCAACAATATATTATCTTGGAAGGATTACTTGAGGTACTTTTACAATAAATTTGAATATGGTGTGAAAATATAAAATTTTGGTAATTGAATTAGCTTTCAAAATATATCAATCTTATTTATAAAATTTGTGTATATGTGAAATTTGAGTTTTTCTAACATTGGTATATTATTTTTCATGCAAAATATAATGCATTTGTTCCAATTAATGCAAGTGTTAGGTACCTAAATGATGTAATTTTGTTAAAAAAATTGTATAATGGTAGAGAATGCATTGTTCTTTTGGATGACTATTTTTTCAAAATTTATAATGTTAGTCTTATATTTTTTTAATTATGAAATATAGTATACTCCTAAAATTATGAGGCCATGCATTGCTGAAGTGTATGATGGCCTTAGCATAATCATTTTTTTCAAATTGGAGATCTTTGTCTCTAATAGTAAAATATATAATTATTATTTTTTAAATGGGTCAAATGATAAAATGTTATAGAAAGAACAATAGACATACATCTTTTAAGATTCTCATACATATCAAGACAAAAATAAATTAAAAATAGTAAACAATATTATTTGTAAAAATATATATATTTTTTAAATTTGCATAGTCAAATCTATATGTGTGTATTTTCATTGATGATGTATTTTTGTGGCCTATGCTAAAATAATGTGAAAAATAGAGTTATTGAAAATTTAGAAAAGTGGAGGTTTTGATGTTTATGTAACCCAAACCACCAAGTTTTTCATTCCTAACCTAAATTTGAAGCAACCAAATCAATAAACACATATTTTGGAATTATCATTGGTGCCAAAAAAAATTGAATTTAAGGACCGCACATGCATTATAGGAACACGTGCACGTTCTAAGAACATGTGTGTGCTATTATGAGTAACATTCATGTCATATTACTTTTACCCTTTTCCCATTGTATATATTGCACCTCCAAGTGGGGATATCAATGACATTAGGAGGATTGAGCATTGGGCATGAGTACTAGGAACCTTGACATGGTAAGGAGAGTAAATTTTGGCATTATCCCATAAAGGATAATTATAGGTATTGAGAGCCACCACACATGACATCTAGTGATATCATTGTCCTATTAGTGGGGATATCATGACATTAGGAGGTTTTCAACACTATGTATTAATATTCGGGCCTTGGGCATGGTTTGGGGAGGAATCCCAAGAATTAGGTTGTAAATAAAGCTTCTAATCATATATATATATATATAAGAACAATGACTCAAACTACCACATTGAACATCTCAAAGGCATCATTGTATTCCAAGTAGGGATACAAGCATCATTATAATATGTTAAGCACTAGTTACGAGTCTAGAGGCCCTTGACATGGTCATGGGAGGAAACATGGTGATATCATTTCCTTTGAGTAGGGATATAGGTTCCATAAAGAGAATTTTGATACTAGATACATGAGTCTTTAGGCCCTATACATGGTTTAAGGGAAGCCTAAGACTTACACCATAAAAAAATCTAAGTATTCAAGTTCAAGAATGGAAACCTTATCCACCACACATGACCTCTTAATCATATCCTTTCCCTTCGAGTGGGGATATCGATAATATTAAGAATATTTTAGCACTAGGTACATGGGCCTAAAGGTCCTAGATATGGTTGGGGGGGAACTAGGTCTTAGGACATAAAGGAGTATTATAGGAATCCAATCCTAAGAACAACAACTAAAACAAACAAAAATGACCTACGAAGGTGATATTTGGCATCCAAGTGGGATTATGTGCACCATTGCAATTTTCAAACACAAGGTATATTGGGTCAAGGGTTCCTAGACATGGTGGTGGAAGGAAACATAATATTTATTCCTTATAATATTATTTCATTCATTTAGGGACAATAAAAAAACCTCAAAACCATACATGTGACCTCCCAACTGTATATTTTTTCACTTAGTGGGCACCATTAGGATTTTTGGACAACTAGGTATAAATATGAAGGATTGGGCCAAGATTACGTGATGAAACATGTGTGTTAGAACTAAAAAGTAGCTTCTAGGTATCAATATCCATCAATGAGGCCTCAAACCACCACACATGTCCTCTTTGTGGGATATGTATACTTCAAATTTCAATACGGAAACTACTAGAAAATTTTGAGCACCAAATATGGGTCGTTGGATATTAGACATGGTTGAGGGAGGAAAATAAAGCCTTAGAACCTAAAGTAATATTTTAGACATCCAAATCCAATAACAAATCCTTGAAACACCGCACCTAATGTATTGAGAGTAACATATCTCTTTGAGTTGGGATATGGGCACTATTAGGAGGTTTCCAAGTCTATATATGAGTATTTTTTCCTTAGCAATTGTTGGGGCAGGAAACTCAAGCCTCAAACCCTAATGGTAGCCTCTAAGGATAGAGGAACATGAATGGGACCTTGATACACCACATATGACATTTCTATGGGATAATTGGCCTTTAAGAATGGATATGGTCTCTATAAGAAGTTTTTTTAGCACTGGATTTTAGCTATGTAGGACCAAGAATGACATGTTGAACCACCATAAAGGACCTTTCTAGGTTATCCTTGGTCTCTAGATGGGGATAGTTAGAATTATGAGGTTTTGAACATGAAGTGTGGTTCTCTCAGCCATGGATATGGTCAAGGAATGGAACCCAAGACTTAGGCCTTAAATGAAGCCTCCAAGCATATGGGGCTAAGAATGGCACCTTAAACCACCCCAAAGGACTACTTAAAGGCATCCTATATCTGTAACTATGTATATAGGTTCCATTTTAAATTTTAGCACTTTGTATGGATCTTGGGGTCTTAGAAATGGTCACGGTAGGAAACCTAAATCTTAAGCCTTAAACTAATATTCTATTTATCCAAGGCCAAGAAGGTTTCCTCAAACAACTACATGTGGCCTCCTGAGGGTATACATGGGCTATTATTAGGGATGTCAATGACATGAAGTGTGTTTTAGTAGTATGTATGTGTCTTAAGGCCATATAAACAAACTAGGGAAGAAGGCCATGCCTTAGGACCTAAACAAAATTTTGAGGTATCCAAATCCATGAGCAATCCCTTGAAGCACTAGACATGGCTTCTTAGGGGTATCCTTAGCTTTTCAGAATGGATGTTAGTGCCTTCACAACATTTTGATAATTAAGTATTGGTCTCAAGGATTTGATATAGTTGAGGGAGGAAACCCAAACCTTAGCACATAAAAAAATATTTGAGGAAACCAAGGACAAGCACAATGCCTCAAACCACCACACCCACCTCTAAGGGTTTCAAATTAGTCGCTTTAGGTTGCATAAAGGACCTAAGTGCTATATTTCAATATTATCTAAATGTTTTATCTCATAAATGAAGCTTGTAGACATTTAGGACCAAACATGATGCCTAAAACAACCAAACCCGATCTATGTCTCCCAGGGAGTCGACAAGAGGACAACAAAGTTGATTGAATGAGTCAAGCTATGTTATGGCAGAAGTGAACAATACTAAACTGAATAAGGAAACCAATATAGATAATAACCAAACATAAATTACTAAAAGCAATAGACAAAACCAATCACATGAAAATGCAAGTCAAGAATGGATAACAAAGAAACCCCAAGGGTTAAAACTCTAGTTTTATTGCACAGTCATATATGGGACACTATTATCTTAAGTCCATAAGAAACCTTGTATCAATGTGTACTAAGTTGAAAGAGTTCTTTACATGAATGGAGGTCAAATGAAGGAACCAATCAAGACTTCACTTCCATGACTTGTATTAGTGCAATCAAGAACAATGAACCATTTCATATTTGGGCTTACATGCATATATACAAATTGGAGGGACACTTGGGTGCCTACCCGTTACGTTTTGATTACAAAGAAGTAGTTAAAATTTCATTAAGGATACCAATCACCTTTGTAATGTCCCCATCTTGACCTTATTGCATTAAAATTGTAAATGATGTAAATATCGTTATTAAATCATGGTGAGGAGCTCAAGGCCAAGGCCCTGCCATCAATTTAGCGTTTTATGTATCGGCAATTAAAAATAGATGCTTATGGTTCTTGTGCTAGACAGAAATAATGTAAATTAAGACATCATGTAAATATGAATTTTAATGAAATACCCACAACTGGCTATGCAATGCAACAAGAGATGGGGGCATGATTCTTACAAGGAATAGGGAGGGAAATTATTCAAACCCTTGAGCCAAGGGTGTTAATCCAAACATCAACATCAATGAAGGAACCCATAAACCATCAACTACACATTTTGACTTATGCACCCAATCATTTAATTCTTCCAAGAGTTGGTTGAGGTAGTTAATGCCTTGGGATTGGAGAGGTATGGCAGCCAATTTCGTGTATGGGCAAGCCATCAATCTTGGAAATCGTATTTTTTCTTCTTGGGCAAGAAAACACCCATGAAATTATGCCCAAAGCCATTCTTCACCCATGGCCTTTGCTCTCTCACGCATTCTGAGCTAGTTGGGGCTTCCTCCTTCACGTTTTGCATCATTTTCCTACATTTTCCATGGCTGGGAACTCGTTTTTGGTTCGTACAGTGACTAGGAGAAGAGAACCACAATTTGGAGGTGTGATGGGGGGCGTTTTTTCTCCTGGAATGTCCATGAACATTTTCTGAAGATGAATTTTCCTTCCCAGGGGTTATTCCCCATTTATGATTTTGCTTTTGGTTGCCCACGTTTTTCTTCATACCAAGCACTTGTGATTTTGCTGTTATGTGCATCCCTGTTTTAGTTTAAACCTGTGAGCAAGAAATTGGGAGTGGAAGAGGACCAGAATTGGCTTGATAAACCTAGTGAGGAGAGTAACCTCTCAGAAAGATCAAAAGGGTTGGCTACTCTTCTATGCACACCTTGAACAACACTAGAATGGAAGGTATGGCCTGAGGGACTGTGTAGTAGTGAAGGGAATACTACCTTGTGTGGGGTGTGTAGGCATTGTGGGTGCCAAGCTAGATAGATGTTGTAGAGGTATCCATGGCCCTATGTTTGAGCTCACTAGATTAGCAATTCATTCCATCCCCTTTTCCTTAGTAGCCTGATAAACCCAACGGTGGATTGTCTTGGCTGATTTTGGTGTATTTTGGCTATGTGTGAGTTTGTTGTTCCCTTTTTCCTTGTAGAAATCATGCCCATCTCAGGGGTGGCCGTTGTGTTGAGATATTGATGAGCACAACTGGCCTATAGTTGGGTGGAACGTTGCAGTTGCATAGCCAGTTGCTTGGGACTAATTCATTTCAAGATAAGTATTCTCTTGTATAAACTCTGCAATGTCTTTATTTAATATCTGTCATGAAAATGTTGAATGTGTGTTGGATATGTAGATGATTTTAATTCCATTGTGTTTCTTACAATATGCATATGTATATGTCTTTTTATTATCAATGAGTTTTACTTAATGGACATGGGGCTAGACACCCAGTTTTAGCATCACATTCTCCCCATCACACTGGTATGATAGGATGGGACATTACATTTTGGTATCAGATCCATAGGCTACAACATTGGGCCTCTATGGGCCAAATCTGATCACAGTTACAAGGGAAAACCCCTTTTTTATCACCACAAGTTGCAACATTGGGCCTAAACAAGCTAAGATTGAATAGTTTGCAGAGGTAAGATCACCTCCTGTTGAGCAATGATTATCACAGAAAGAAAGACGAAAAAATTTCAAAATTTTTCTAAGTGTTTTTGAAATTTTGCCTAAGGTTGTGTCGGCAAAAAATTATGCTATTTTTCTGCGACGCGGTCGGAAAAAATTACGCTATTTTCTGCGACGCTGTTGGCTTGGTTTTGCAACCAAGCTTAGTGCAATGGGCACCTGCTAACTAGTAGTAGCAGTTTCAATAGAAATAAATAACAAACTAATCTAAACTATATTAATCATGGATCTATGTGAAACAGATAAGCAAACAATGGAAATATGTAAAAAATGATTTTGTATTAAGAATAAGGGCAAGCAAGTGCTTGCAATGGTAATACCTCCAAGTGGTGAAGATTGTTGAGTAGCTCCAAGGGTGAGCAGCTCCAAACTCCAAAGGTCCCTTCTCCAAGGTAGCTACAATGGCCAAAAGCTCATGGGAGATTTTGACAGCATGAGGATAGGATGATGGATGGATGGAAAGTGAGGAGCCCCTACGACCTTTTTATAGTTTTTGGTGGTGGGGAATACCATTATGGTTTTGAGGAAACCAATGGTATTGACCAACATGGTTTAGGTACCTTTTCCCTCCTTTTTCCTTTTTTGAATATTTTGAATATTTTTATTCCCTTTTTAATATTTTGGGGAATTTTGGACCCTTTTTGAGGGTTTTTTATGCTTTTTGAGGAAAAATATTCATTTTGAGTGGAAAAAAGGGGTGTATTAAGGTCTTTTGGAGACCTTTTGATGGCTTTAGAGGCTCAAATGGTGAAAAAGTGGACAAATGGGTCATGTGAATAAGGAAATGAGCTAGTGAGCACTTTTTGGGTGTTAACAAATTGCCCCCTGATGTGTGAGGGCAGGAGCTCATCATATGGCCGATAGACATCATAGTTCTTTTGTATTTTTTCTGGGGTTTGGGGAGGAGAAGAGACCGATTGGAGACTGGATCCACAGCCCTTGGAAGCTACAAAAAATAAACAATATTACATGGCCTCAATATGAATGAGGAATAATCTCTGATAATGGACGAGGCGGGCATACCCTGCTCGTATCAAGACATATACATAACAATTAGTCCCAAGAAGGGGGACCTAAAAAATATAAAAAATCTGATGGTACGCCATAATGGTCTAGAGGGGACATTATTTTGGGATGTACTCATGATCATAACATGACTGATCTCAATAACTGATACACTGGAATAACTGTTGAACTGTTGAAACTGAAGGTGTCCAACATCTGTAGGGACTTAATGACTATGAGTCATCTCCGAGAAGTATATGTAACTGTATACTCGAGGGAGTATAAAATTGGGGTACATATAAATACTGTCGCCATACGCAACCCGGATATCTATAGAAAAAATGTAACTGGTTGTATCCATAGGTAGACTCTCAAGTGTGGAAGAGTCGGGTGGTATCCGGGGTCTTGAATAAATAACTGAAAGGACCAATACCATGTGCGAGTCTCAACGATGCGATCAAGGTGTTGAAGTCGAGCATGTGAGAAACAACCATTTGGAGAGGCATTGGGGACTCTTCTCGAAATGATTCGTAGGCACTCATCGTAAATGGTGATGAGTCCAAGACACAGGGACCTCTAGGTCTATCCTCTGGAATAAACTTGGTTGTCGTTGACAGAGGGAGACCAGCAACTAACAAGGCAATGATGTTTTCTTGATAGGAGTGCGAGGTGTAGAACTGAAGTGTGGTAGTACTGACATGCTTGTGGGGATGGGAAGTAACTGGGGTCATATAGTGGGTAGACTCAAACTTCCTTTGTTCAGAGCATGATGACATGGTTGACCTGGCAGCGTAGGGAACTAACTTGTAGGTGTGGTTATCATAGCTTTTAGGGACTGAAGGGTATGTATTGACTCTGGGGGGGTCAAGCTGATGGGTGCTGTCGAGGGATTTTCAGGGTGACATACTACAGAATACTCTGAACAAAGGCGACCAAAATGGGGAAGCTTCCATATGAGTAGACGTGATCTGTGTGGCGCCAAGAAGCACCATTGGGTCCTTCTTCGTAGTTTTAATGAGCTCGAAGAAGGGATAAAGTGTGCTTTGAAATGGTACTGTCCTGTGGATTTTGTGAGCCCAGGACTGTTCTTGCTCATTGGTGCTTTCATTTTTAAGGAGTCTGAAAATGATAAGAAGACTCTGCAGTAGTTATGAGTACCGTCCTGTGGGTTTTTACGAGCCCAGGATGGTGATTGCTCGTGGTCGCTTTCATGTTTAAAGAGTCTGAAAGCGATAAGTGGACTCCATTGGTGTTCTTTTTCGTAAGTTAGTCTCCAAGGCCCGAAAAAGCATAAAATGATGCAAATGGAGAACTCTTCTAGCCGATGTGACTAGAGTATTCCTTTTTCGTAATTAGTCTACAAGGTCCGGAAAAGGGGTAAACTTATACTAGGTAGACGCCCTTTCAGATACTTTTAGCGAGCATGAAAGGAAGCAAGGTTGCTCGGTGATCTTTTCATGGTTTTAGGAGTCAGAAAAGAGCTTAACAGAAACTCCCTAAGTGCCTTTTTCGTAAAAGGGATTGCTCGGCCTGAAAAAGGGATAAAATTATACCGAACAAAAAGGGATTGATGACAGCGAGAAAAGGTCTCAAGCATCATCATGAGCGGAAAACTGAATCCGGTGACATAAAGATTCTCAAAAAGGGGCAACGACCAATGTGGCACGCAAAGCGAGGTGATGGGTGGCATTTTGAAACAATATCCAGAAAATTATGGGGTGAGAGTGAGAAATGATCTCAAGCATCATCACGAGCGTGGAAAACTGAATTCGGCTATATAAGACTCGTTGAAAAATGGAGAACGACCGATGTGGCACGCAAATCGAGGCAACGAGGGCGCATGGGAAAAATGCCCAAAAAATCTGGGCGTGAGAGCGAGAAATGATCTCAAGCGTCATCACGAGCGCGGAAATATGAATCCGGCGGTGCAAATGGTGCGAAAAACGGAGGTCATAAGGACTCCGGAATGGTCAAAGAAAATAACTAGGTTTAAAAAATGGCTATAAATAAAGTGAGCCCACCAAGCCAAGGATGCAGTGGTGGGGAGAAATGATGACCCGCGGGGGGAGAATACTAGGTGTATCAAATCAAATAGAATATACAAGTGATATGTGACCTCAAAAAATGGTTGAGATCATGCATGTGAAGAAGTCAACAGGGTTAATGACTTGCCCCCATGCTATGTGCATGGGGTTTGTGATTGTGGATCACATATGTGTTGGATTGAACGATGGGCTCATTGAGGTGTTGAGATAGAGATGATGAGGAAGGTTCAAAATGATTGATCATGCCCCCTATCCCGGGGTCGATGTAATCTATTATGCCCCCTAACTCAGAGGTGTCAATGTGGTGCAGATGTTGTCTCAGAGAGATATCAATAGGGCATTGAGCAACTGCTGGCGGGGTGTTATACCATGAGGTTGTGGGCTGTGGTGGCATACTGAAGTGATGATATGATGATGGGGGATTCCCTTTGTGGTGTGGATGCCCCCAGTATCTCCGACGAGAATCACGATGATGATGAGTAGGCAAGGTTTTGGGCCTGCCCCCATGTTGTGGACATGTGGTTTCCTCGTCGATTAAAAAGGGTTGAACATGTGTGTCAAAGGGATCAATGGAAGGGTTCGACCAGACAGAGGGGTATCCAGTGGAAATCATGTAAATGGTGTTAATTTCTTCCGAGGAGGAAGATGGTGGGGGATGAATTTCCTCAATGAGAAGAGGGGATATCTCGAGGTCGATGTTATTCATCTCGTACAAGGTTGCTCTGTAATCTGGGAGATCGGGGCAGTGATGTGAATAATGGCCGTAGATTTCTCATATTGCACAAGGATGGTTTGTGCACAATGATTTATCACGAGGCTTAGGGGTTGGATCTAGTTCGACAACCAGGATGTTGGGGTCGTCGTCAAGCATTTGCATGTGTTCCTGTAATGTAGGTAATTGTGGGCATTGATGAGTCGGATGACCTAACTCATCACACAACGAGCATTTGGGGGGAGCACGAAACACGGGGGGGGTTTAAATGTCTTGGGAGGGGGTACAGTAGTGTATGGTTGTGGGCCTCTGCCCCCAGTGGGCTTGATAAGAGGAGGGGGATTCATAGATGACGAAGGGGTAGTGACACCGGGAGGTGGTTGACTAGTAGTGACAATGGGTTGCACCAATTGTAGGACAACATTTGGTGTCAGCGGGGGAATGGGAGGCATGTCGGAGTAAAGTCCGGGTCCCACGGAGGAAACAAACGAGGTAGTTTCACCACAAACAGGTTGTTCAACCATGGGGAGAACATTTTCGGGTGCAGCGGGGGTCTTGGCATCGTAATAGGTGAGTTGGTCGACCTTGACCACACGTCCGTCATGGGGGAACATCATGGTACGAAAACTGGATGAGGCAACCGCCCGCATGGCATACATGTAGTTGCGACCAAGTAATAGGTTATAATCAAGTTGAGCATTGATGGCCTCTATGTCAATGAGCACGGTTTTACCAGCCAGCTGGATGGGGACATTAGTTAACAGACCTTGGGGTTGAGCTGAACGGCCGTCGTAGGCTCGCAACGCAGTGGTGGACTGTTGGAGAGTAGGGGATCCCAATTTCTGCCAAAAGAATGTGGACATAATGCATGTAGAGGCACCTTCATCGATAATGCACCGATGGATGACAAGATTCCGGACAGAAACAGAAACTTGGAATACTAAAGTGGAAGGTAGGCATGGTTCGGATTGGTCTGAATCGAATGCCATCAGTTGTGAATCATTAGGGTCAATAGCGCCAATGGCAGAGAGCAAAATCTTGCACTGTGAAGGACAGTTTTTTAAGACTTCTAAAGTAGACATGGCTGCTGGAGACTGGGCTAAGTCATCTACAATGTTGTAATTTGACGCGGCGTGAGCATTGGGGTTATTGTTGATGCGACGAAGTGGGAAGCGAGGTGCTTTAGTGGCGCCATCGAGTGTAACCGGGGGTATACGTAACGTCTGATCAGTGGGATGAGCGTTAGTGTTTTTGTCGGCTGGAGGGTCTTCAGGGGTGGATCCATATTGGTTCCGACGTGTTTGGAGGTTGACATCAGCGGATGACATCATTAACAAGTGGTGGGTACCTTAATCGAACATGGGTTGATTAGGAGCAGCATAAGTGATCTGTTGTTGTGGTGGTGCGTTGCCTTGAGGAGGAGCCAACGGCTGAGTGTTTACTATGCCTTGGGTTGGTAGGGGGTTTTGCAGCACCATGGGTTGCTGCTGAGGGGGTGGGGGGTTGGGTGGCGCCTGAGGAACCGCATGCCCTTGGCGATGGGCATCATCAGTCCAGAGTTGTCGAGCTCGCTCCAAATGTGGGCAAGCATGTGTGTAGTGGCCATAAACCCCGCAAATAGAACAATCCGAGGTTATTGATTTTAGGCTGCTTGGGATGACAATCCGAATTCTGGTTGGGAGGAGTAGCGTTGTTATTATGTGGAGGATTGGGAGGTGGTGGACCTTGCTGATGTTGTTGGTTGTTTCCACGGTTACGTCCTCTTCCACGGTTTTGTTGGTTGTTGCGGTTACGTCCTCTTCCATGGTTTTACTATTTAGAATGCTCCTTTAAAAAAGTCTTTTTAAGAATTTTCAGAAATTGAAAGAAGGATTTATTTGCATTTTATCTAGATAGAAATTTTACTGTTTACTTCCTTGATATTTTGCCCATAGCAATTTTGAAAAGAAATCAATTTATTTATTGAAAAATTCATATTATTTGATTTCCTATTTCAAAGATCCTTTGTTTTTGAATAGTTTTTGCAAAGCATTTAAATTTTCAATTTCAGTTTAAAATACCACACGTGCACCCACTCAAACACATAATTTAAACTGAGCCTTAAAATTTACCCTAACTTCAACCAACTTTTAAACCCACTTGGGGAGCACTTAAAAGAACTTTGTAGCTAGGTAGAATTGAGGGGATAGGTGTTCCAATAACACCCCTCAGTTATTACATCTGAGACATAGCTGTTGTCCATTAGGGAACCAAAATCTCCTAGTATTTTTTGGCACGGTCACAACCAGTTTATTGGAAGGCCTCTCCCCTAGGAGGGTTGAAGTCGCGAGGATGGTTCCGGAAGCATGAGTGGAATACCAAAATCCATTCAGTAACCGAAGGCTACCATTCACAGTTCTCAGGATATCCCTGTATGGGGGTATTGTGGTAAAAGGACCAAACGACAGATTCACCTTTTATGGACGTGTCATGAATGGAGTATCCTAGTAGCCATTCTTTAGGATTGATTACCCAGTGTCCCTCCCGGTAGGGGGATATCTAGCCATTGATTCAACACTCAATATTGTCTGACTTGGATTTCATCACCTTGCAGAGAATATCGTTTGTTGACTCACAATACTTCTAGTTAGGTGTTTGCATGATACAATCCACCTTTGGTCTAGTAGCACCTCTTTTTTCTAGAAGTTGTTTGACTGTTGGTATTCTGACCATTTTTGTTGCATCCCTCCACTTATTATAGCACAGCTACTTTTTTTTTTGGCCTGAGAGCCTTTATTTTCATTCCCCTTCTTTGCACCCTTAGTTGCATTAGGGTTTCAAGTTTTTATACATCACCATCTTACACTGAAAATTTTTGAACAAAAAACATATTTCTCACCATTGAGAATTTTAGATGATCTCGTTGTCTTCAGGGTGAACCCCCAGAGTTCAGTCTACTTGGCTCTCCATGTCACCAACGTCGAGCCTTATCCCTTGACTCGACACGTCATCGGCCAAACATACAGTCATCCGATTCTGACACGCCTCGCTTCACATCTGATTCTGAGGCTGAATCCGAAAACCCTACTGAATTATTACCAACCAACCTTATGGCTGGAACACAATTTGACCCACTTTTTACCAGTACTATAGGAGATATATCCACAAACCCTTCTATTGTGGTGCCATCCATGGAAACAACCACCCCTCTAGGCATGCCTAATGTGGGGGACACCCCACCTTTAGGAATGCCCAACACAGGACTACCTCCTATTATGGGTATGCCAAACATAGAGGTCACACCCCCTCTCATTACTACAACCCAGATTCCAGGAATTCCTACTACTATTCCTAACCCCGGTGTAACCCATGTTGCACTCGAAAACGCTGGACCATATCAAACCACAACTGTTGGAGGACACATACCTTCAATACCTAGCATACCCTTAGGGGCTACTGGACCACTACATCATGCCACCATGAATAGTTATGTCCCAGTCACTACGCCACACCCATCTGCTAGTTTACCTTACATGGCGAGTCTGAACTTACCAGACCTAGCCAGGCTAACCAACGATCCTATCAGACACGACCCTGCATGGCCTCACATGCCCACCAAACTCCCCTCCGACATCCCTAAGTTTGAGGGCAAGGTAGTTGAGGACCCCCAGAACCATATTATGTCCTTCCATCTATGGTGTTCCTCCAACTCCATAGTGGACGACTCTGTCCACCTCCATCTGTTACAGCGCACCTTCACTGGCTCTGCAGCTAAGTGGTATATCGAGCAGCCCCATGGGACCCATGCCACCTTTACCTCCCTTGCCTCGACCTTCCTGCAGTTCTTTCAGTTACCTGTCCGCTATGATGCGGGAATTGAGATCCTACTGTCTTACAGACAGAACATGGCCACCCACATCACTGACCACATTCATGAGTGGCGTCGACGCCGAAGCCTCTGAAAAATCAAGTCAGATGACAGTATCTTCTTAGATTGGTTTCTAAAATCCCTCCTCACTCTCATTGCCAAGGATGTGGCATCTAAACGACCCCAGTCTGAAGAAGAGGCCATCCTCAAAGCCCAACAATTTGACCTCATTTACGCCCAGTCGGGTTATCTATACAACACCATACCAGACGCCCCACGAGGCGATTCTTCACGCGGTGACGCGCCGGGGGCATCACATGCCACCAATGGTATCATTGGCCAGGTCACACCACAAATTAAACCTTTTAGCATGGTGAGCACCATAAATGCCCCAGACCTCTCTAGGGCTACATCTAATTCTGGAGCGACAACTTCCTACGCTCCAATGAGTTAGACTCACCACACTCATGGACCCTCTTGTCCACAATATTTCTATGGGCAAGTGCCATCGGCATATGTCCCACCCACATACTATAACCAACCGGCTACCCAGAACCCAACTCAGTTCCCGCCACAACCAATGTATTACCCACAGCAAGCTACAATAGCTAACCCAACACCTCCAATAGCTCAGGGTTACCAACAACCCCAATAGGTAACTGGACCACCTCCAACCCCACCAGCTTATTATCCACCACAACCTGCTCCCGCACCTGCGACAAACCAAAATCCTACCACTGCTCAAGAGCAAGTGTACACACAACACAATCAACCCCAACATCAAAACAACCAGCGCAACTAGGGTGGGCAACAAAACCGTGGAAGAGGACGTAACCGCGGAAACAACCAACAACATCAGCAAGGTCCACCACCTCCCAATCCTCCGAATAATAACAACGCTGCTCCTCCCAACCAAAATCTGGATTGTCATCCCAAGCAGCCTAAAAACAATAACCTCATAACAAACCACCCTTGTTCTATTTGCGGGGTTTATGGCCACTACACACATGCTTGCCCACATTTGGAGCGAGCTCGACAACTCTGGACTGATGATGCCCATCGCCAAGGGCACGCGGTTCCTCAGGCGCCACCCAACCCCCCACCCCCTTAGTAGCAACCCATGGTGCTGCAAAACCCCCTACCTACCCAAGGCGTAGTAAACACTCAGCCGTTGGCTCCTCCTCAAGGCAACGCGCCACCACAACAATAGATCACTTATGCCGCTCCTGATCAACCCATGTTTGATTTAGGTACCCACCACTTGTTAATGATGTCATCCGCTGATGTCAACCTCCAAACACGTCGGAACCAATATGGATCCACCCCTGAAGACCCTCCCACCGACAAAAACACTAACGCTCATCCCACTGATCAGACATTACGTATACCGCCAGTTACACTCGATGCGCCACTAAAGCACCTCGCTTCCCACTTCGTCGCATCAACAATAACCCCAATGCTCACGCCGCGTCAAATTACAACATTGTAGATGACTTAGCCCAGTCTCCAGTAGCCATGTCTGCTTTAGAAGTCTTAAAAAACTGTCCTTCAAAGCGCAAGACTTTGCTCTCTGCCATTGGCGCTATTGAACCTAATGATTCACAACTGATGGCATTCGATTCGGACCAATCCGAACCACGCCTACCTTCCACTTTAGCATTCCAAGTTTCTGTTTCCGTTCGGAATCTAGTCATCCATCGGTGCATTATCGATGAAGGTGCCTCTACATGCGTTTGGCAGAAATTGGGATCCCCTACTCTCCAGCAGTCCACCACTGCGTTGCGAGCCTACGACGGCTGTTTGAATCAACCCCAAGGTCTGTTAACTAATGTCCCCATCCAGCTGGCTAGTAAAACCGTGCTCATTGACATAGAGGTCATCAATGCCCAACTCGATTATAACCTCTTACTTGGTCGCAGCTACATGTATGCCATGCGGGCGGTTGCCTCATCCGTTTTTCGTACCATGATGTTCCCCCATGACGGACGCATGGTCAAGGTCGACCAACTCACCTATTACGATCCCAAGGCCCCCGCTGCACCCGAAAATGTTGTCCCCATGGTTGAACAACTTGTTTTTGGTGCAACTACCTCGTTTGTTTCCTCCGTGGGACCCGAACTTTACTCCGACATGCCAATAACTTCTACATTCCAATCCATTCCACCCCCGTCACCAGCACCCAAAGTATCTGACTTATGTACCCTGTCCCATAATACACAACCACTCAACAATCAACCGCCCTTGTTACCTAAACCACCATTGGTCCCTAGTCACATTGGTGTTACACCCATCCACACAATTCCCTTTCTATTCCCTCCCTCGGGAGTAGTAAGCACCCCAGTTATGGCTACCCTTAGTCTCCCCGGGTTAACCTTGGGATTACCCATGTGGTATATTTCGCCTCCCGTTCCCCTGTCGACACCGAATGTCATCCTACAACCGGTGCAACCCATTGTCACTACTACTCAACCACCTCTCGGTGTCACTACCCCTTCATCTTCTACGAATCCCCCTCCTCTTATCAAGCCCACTGGGGGCAGAGGCCCACAACCATACACTGCGGTACCTCCTCCCAAAGCAGTTAAACCGCCCCCCGTGTTTCATGCTCCTCCTAAATGCTCATTGTGTGATGAGTTAGGCCATCCAACTCATCAATGTCCACAATTACCCGCATTACAGGAACACATGCAAATGCTTGACGACGACCCCAACATCCCGGTTGTCGAACTAGATCCAACCCCTAAGCCTCGTGATAAATCATTGTGCACAAACCATCCTTGTGCAATATGTGAAATCTAAGGCCATTATTCACATCACTGCCCCGATCTCCCAGATTACAGAGTAGCCTTGTACGAGATGAATAACATCGACCTCGAGATATCCCCTCTTCTCATTGAGGAAATTCATCCCCCACCATCTTCCTCCTCGGAAGAAATTAACACCATTTACACGATTTCCACTGGATACCCCTCTGTCCGGTCGACCCCTTCCATTGATCCCTTTAACACACATGTTCAACCCTTTCAAATCAACGAGGAAACCACATGTCCACAACATGGGGGCAGGCCCAAAACCTTGCCTACTCATCATCATTGTGATTCTCATCGGAGATACTGGGGGCATCCACCCCACAAAGGGAATCCCCCATCATCATATCATCACTTCAGTATGCCACCACAGCCCACAGCCTCATGGTATAACACCCCGCCAGCAGTTGCTCAATGCCCTATTTATCTCTCTCTGAGACAACATCTGCACCACATTGACACCTCTAAGTTAGGGGGCATAATAGATTACCTTGACCCCGGGATAGGGGGCATGATCAATCATTTTGAACCTTCCCCATCATCTTTATCTCAACACCTCAATGAGCCCATCGTTCAAACCAACACGTATGTGATCCACAATCACAAACCCCATGCACATAGCATGGGGGCAGGTCATTAACCCTGTTGACTTCTTCACATGCATAATCTCAACCATTTTTTGAGGTCACATATCACTTGTATATTCGATTTGATTTGATACACCTAGTATTCACCCCCCGCGGGTCATCATTTCTCCCCACCACTGCATCCTTGGCTTGGTGGGCTCACCTTTATTTGTAGCCATTTTTTAACCTAGCTATTTGCTTCGACCATTCCGGAGTCCTTATGACCTCCATTTTTTGCACCATTTGCACCACCAGATTTAGTTTTCCATGCTCGTGATGACGCTTGAGATCATTTCTCGCTCTCACCTCCGAATTTTTTGGGCATTTTTCCCATGCCCCCTCATTGCCTCGGTTTGTGTGCCACATCGGTCCTTCTCCATTTTTAACAAGTCTGATATCGTCGGATTCAGTTTTTCGCGCTCGTGATGATGCTTGAGATGATTTCTCACTCTCACATCCAGATTTTTTGGCCATTTTTACCATGCCCCCTCATTGCCTCGATTTGCGTGCCACATCGACCGTCGTCCATTTTTGACAAGTTTGATATCGTCGGATTCAGTTATCCGCACTCGTGATGATGCTTGAGATCATTTCTCGCTCTCACCCCATGATTTTTGGACATTTTTTCAAAATGCCACCCATCATCTCAGTTTGCGTGCCACATTGTTCGTTGCCCCCTTTTTGACAATCTTTATGTCACTGGATCCAGTATTCCGCACTCATGATGATGCTTGAGACCTTTTCTCACTCTCATCAGTCCCCTTTTGCTCGGTATAATTTTACCCCTTTTTCGAGCCGAACAATCCCTTTTACGAAAAAGGCACTTAGGGAGTTTCTGTTAAGCTCTTTTCTGACTCCTAAAACAATGAAAAGATCGTCGAGCAACCTTGCTTCCTTTCATGCTCGCTAAACATATCTAAAAGGGTGTCTACCTGGTATAAGTTTACCCCTTTTCCGGACCTTGTAGACTAATTACGAAAAAGGAATACTCTAGTCGCATCGGCTAGAAGAGTTCTCCATTTGCAACATTTTATGCTTTTTCGGGCCTTGGAGACTAACTTACGAAAAAGAACACTAATGGAGTCCACTTACCGCTTTCAGACTCTCTAAACATGAAAGCAACCATGAGAAATCACCATCCTGGGCTCGTAAAACCAATAGGACAGTACTCACAACCACTGCAGAATCTTCTTGTCGTTTTCAGACTCCTTAAAAATGAAAGCACCAATGAGCAAGAACAGTCCTGGGCTCACAAAATCCACAGGACAGTACCATCTCAGAGCACACTTTTATCCCTTCTTGGAGATCATTAACACTACGAAGAAGGACCCAATGGTGCTTCTTGGCACCAAAATAGATCACGTCTACTCATATGGAAGCTTCCCCATTTTGGTCGCCTTTGTTCAGAGTATTCTGCATTATGTCACCCTGAGAATCCCTCGACAGCACCCATCAGCTTGCCCCCCCCCCCCAGAGTCAATACATACCCTTCAATCCCTAAAAGCTATGATAACCACACCTACAAGTCAATTCCCTACGCTGTCAGGTCAACCATGTCATCATGCTCTGGACAAAGGAAGTTTGAGTCTACCCACTATATGACCCAGTTACTTCCCATCCCCACAAGTATGTTAGTCCTACCATCAGTACTACCACACTTCAGTTCTACACCTCGCGCTCCTATCAAGGAAACATCATTGCCTTGTTAGTTGCTGGTCTCCCTCTGTTGACGACAACCAAATTTATTCCATAGGATAGACCTAGAGGTCCCTGTGTCTTGGACTCATCACCATTTATGATGAGTGCCTACGAATCATTTCGAGAAGAGTCCTCAGTTCCTCTCCAAATGGTTGTTTCTCACATGCTCGACTTCAACACCTTGATCGCATCGTTGAGACTCACACAGGGTATTGGTCCGTTCAGTTATTTGGTTCAAGACCCCGGATACCACCTGACTCTTCCACATTTGAGAGTCTACCTATGGATACAACCAGTTACATTTTCTCTATAGATATCCAGGTTGCGCATGGCGACAGTATTCAGATGTACCCCAAATTTATACTCCCTCGAGTATACAGTTACATATACTTCTCGAAGATGACTCACATTCATTAAGTCCCAACAGATGTTGGACACCTTCAGTTTCAGCAGTTCAACAGTTATTCCAGTGTATCAGTTATTGAGATCAGTCATGTTATGACCATGAGTACATCCCCAAAATGATGTCCCCTCTGGACCATTAGGATGCACCAGCAGATTTTTTATGTATTTTTTCAGGTCCCCCTTCTTGGGACTAGTTGTTATGTATATGTCTTGATACGAGCATGGGTATGCCTGCCTCATCCGTTATCAAAGATTATTCCTCATTCATATTGAGGCCATGTAATATTGTTTATTTTTTGAAGCTTCCAAGGGCCGTGGATACAGTCTCCAATCGGTCTCTTCTCCTCCCCAAACCCTAGAAAAAAAAGACAAAAGAACTATGATGTCTATCGGCCATACGATGAGCTCCTACCCTCACACATCAGGGGGCAATCTGTTAACACCCAAAAAGTGCTCACTAGCTCATTTCCTTATTCACATGACCCATTTGTCCACTTTTTCACCATTTGAGTCTCTAAAGCCACCAAAAGGTCACCAAAAGACCTCAATACACCCCTTTTTCCACTCAAAATGAATATTTTTCCTCAAAAAGGGTCCCGAATTCCCAAAAATATTAAAAAGGGAATAAAAATATTCAAAATATTCAAAAAAGGAAAAAGGAGGGAAAAGATACCTAAACCATGTTGGTCAATACCATTGGTTTCCTCAAAACCATAATGGTATTCCCCACCACCAAAAACTATAAAAAGGTGGTAGGGGCTCCTCACTTTCCATCCATCCATCATCCTATCCCCATGCTGCCAAAATCCCTTTTGAGCATTGCCCACCTTTTTGAGCCTTGCACAAACCAGGAAGCATTGGAGAAGAAGAGACCTTTGGAGCTTGGAGCTGCGATTTCGGTATTCCACTCAGGCTTCCGGAACCATCCTCGCGACTTCAACCCTCCTAGGGGAGAGGCCTTCCAATAAACTGGTTTGTGATCATGCCAAAAAAATACTAGGAGATTTTGGTTCCCTAATGGACAACACTATGTCTCAAATGTAATAACTGAGGGGTGTTATTGGAACACCTATCCCCTCAATTCTACCTAGCTACAAATTTTTTTTAAGTGCTCCCCAAGTGGGGTTAAAAGTTGGTTGAAGTTAAGGTAAATTTTAAGGCTCAGTTTAAATTATGTGTTTGAGTGGGTGCACGTGTGGTATTTTAAACTAAACTTGAAAATGTAAATGCTTTGCAAAAAATATTAAAAAACAAAGGATCTTTGAAATAGAAAAGCAAATAATATGAATACTTCAAGAAATAAATGGATTTCTTTTAAGAATTGCTATGGGCAAAATATCAAAGAAGTAAACAGTAAAATTTTTATCTAGATAAAATGCAAATAAATCCTTCTTTCAATTTCTGAAAATTTTTAAAAAGACTTTTTAAAGGAGCATTCTAAATAGTAAAAGATTTCTATGGCTATAAAAAATGCAGGAATTTTAATACTGTAAAATAGCTAAGTGGGCAGAAAATACAGTAAAAAATTAATTTTTTAACAGATTGGCCGAACTGAAAAAACTTGCATCGCGGGTTTTGGCAGAACAGCCGCGATGGACCACGCGGGTTTCTGTCAGACAGTCGCGATGGGCAGCGCGGGTTTCAGCCGCGATGTGCAGCGCGGGATTTCGTCACACAGTCGCGATGTGCAGCGCGGCAAATGGCCGCGAAGCCGCGATGTGCAGCACGCAAATTGGCCGCGAAGCCGCGAGGATCCGCACTGAAAAGAGCCACGCAGTCACGATGAGCCGCGCGACTATCAGGCAAAAAACCGCGAGGCGAAAGCCGTATGCGGATGCCGAAAAACGAACCCGAAAATTGGAAATTTCGGGCTGTTAATGGCAATAAAATGGGCCAAGATCTAGAACAACAATGGATCTGTTGTCTAGGGTGGCAGATCTATGAATTAAACTGACTAATACTAACAAAAACGAAGATCTAAAGCTAAAAATTAAGATCTAAGAATTCTAAGCTAGCGGAGTCGCCAAAAACTGTTGGCTTGGTTTTGCAACCAAGCTTAGTGCAATGGGCACCTGCTAACTAGTAGCAGCAGTTTCAATAGAAATAAATAACAAACTAATCTAAACTATATTAATCATGAATCTATGTGAAATAGATAAGCAAACAATGGAAATATGTAAAAAATGATTTTGTATTAAGAATAAGGGCAAGCAAGTGCTTGCAATGGTAATACCTCCAAGTGGTGAAGATTGTTGAGTAGCTCCAAGGATGAGCAGCTCCAAACTCCAAAGGTCCCTTCTCCAAGGTAGCTACAATGGCCAAAAGCTCATAGGAGATTTTGACAGCACGAGGATAGGATGATGGATGGATGGAAAGTGAGGAGCCCCTACGACCTTTTTATAGTTTTTGGTGGTGGGGAATACCATTATGGTTTTGAGGAAACCAATGGTATTGACCAACATGGTTTAGGTACCTTTTCCCTCCTTTTTCCTTTTTTGAATATTTTGAATATTTTTATTCCCTTTTTAATATTTTGGGGAATTTTGGACCCTTTTTTAGGGTTTTTTATGCTTTTTGAGAAAAAAATATTCATTTTGAGTGGAAAAAAAGGGGTGTATTAAGGTCTTTTGGAGACCTTTTGATGGCTTTAGAGGCTCAAATGGTGAAAAAGTGGACAAATGGGTCATGTGAATAAGGAAATGAGCTAGTGAGCACTTTTTGGGTGTTAACAGACGCGGTCGAAAAAAATTATGTTATTTTTCTGCGACGGGGTCAGCGAAAATTATGCTATTTTTCTGCGATGCGGTCAGCGAAAATTACGTTATTTTCTGCGAACACGGTCAGCAAAAATTATGTTATTTTTACGCGACACTGTCGGTGATTTTTACTCTAAATTTCTGCGACACAGTCGGCAATTTTTACTCTAAATTTTTGCGACACTGTTGGCGATTTTTACTCTAAATTTCCACGACACGGTCAATGATTTTTAGTCTAAATTTCTGTGACATGGTCAACAAGTTTTCAACCAAATCGAAGCTTCCAGCGGTCGGTGATTTTTAGTCTAAATTGTCGTGCCACGGTCATAGTGAAAAAGCTAAGTCACCAATCGGAGAGCGATGGTCGACAATTTTAGCATAAATTGTCACGACACGGTCAGAGGAGAATTCGGAATCCGTCGAAATGGGAAAATTTTAGCAGTTTTTCAATGAGATTTTTCAGGTGCCCGAAATTGAAAATTTCCAGGAAACTCATGCACCAGATTGCACGGAATTGAAAGAATTACAAAAAAAAAATGAGGGCGCTACCCTCAACCCACCCTACAGTGGGAAACAGGGGGTCAAGCCCCCTTGACCCCCGTCGCCCCCCTAAGACAGTCGTTGATTGTGAGAAAAGTATATGATTTGAAAAATTGTCAATATAATATTTTCCCACGTGCATGAAAGTAATTTATGAATTTATGAGAATATAATGCAGCTAACAGTTGTGTTTATAAACACATTTTTCATAATCATAGTCATGTCAAAGGCAGCATTCTGGATAGTGTAGTTGGAAATTTTTGGTCTTGGTTGGGCCAAGAAAAATCAACATCATGGATGATGCACAGGATCCCTATGAGCCTAAGACAGATGCCATGGGGGAAAACATACATGTTGAGAATGATGAAATTGAATCTAATGGGAGAAGGAATCAAGAGACTCCCCCGGGTATTGCAGCCACCATGAGGAGCCTAAGGGTGGAGTTACAAAGTTGTAGAGAAAATAATGAAAGGATGATTAAAGCTCAATAAGAACAAAATCAGTTGAATGCATCCATGCTGCAGAGTTTGACAGACATACAAAGGCAAATAAACTCTAGGCATCAAACATCAAATCCAGAAAGGAGTGGGAGTAGTTCAAGGAAGAATTCCCGCAAGAGGGCCAATATCTCAAGAAGGGTTTCTAGAGACAGAACATATACTCCAGAAATATCTTCTAGTGGATCATCCGACTCTGAGGAATCCATTGAAGGTTCAAGCTCTTCATCTCGCAAGAATAAGAGAAAGAGGCATTACAAGAAAAATTCAGATGGGGAATTTAAGAAGGAAAAACCTCCTACATTTGATTGAGAGGTAAAGTCTGGTCAAGAATCTGAAGCTTGGATTCTTGGAATGAGAATCCAAGTCCAAGACTACTCTAGAAATATGAAGGAAAGGGTCGCCATCTTCAACATGAATGGAAGAGCATCTATATGGTGGGATCACATCAGGCAAGTGAGGAAGATCAATGAAAGAAAGATTGCGTGGAAGCAGTTCAAGAAATACTTCAAGCAGAAGTACCTCTCCGATAGGTACTATGATGATAAGATCAAAGAGTTCCATGAGCTGAAATTGGGACAATTGACCATGGAAGAATATGCAAACAAGTTCTTGGAACTGCTGAGGTATGTTAAGTATATTCGAGATGATAAGGTGAAAATTCAACGTTTCCTAAGTGGGCTACCTCAGTCATATAAAGATAGGATTGAATCTGATAAACCTCAAACTCTAGAGGAGGAAATAAGGAAGGCCAAGTATTGCTATGATCAAAACAAAAGCAAACCTGATTTCCATAAGGCATGGAAGGACAAGAAAAATGAGAAGTTTGACCAAAGGAAGAAAGGTTTCAAACCTCCTCATATTAGAAATCAGCAAAGACAGCCATCACAGGTTGTGACTAAGCCAACTAGGATGATGGGAGACAAGCCAAGATATCCAAAGGAGCCAACTACTTCAATGTTGGGGTTGTGGAGGAGACCACATGCTTAGGAACTGTCCACATCAGAATGGGAATGCAAATCAAGTTCATAACATCTAAGGAGATGAAACTATGGGTCAGGTGGCAAGGACAATCCCTAGAATCTATGCAGCACTAGACGACCGCCAGGAAGATCATCAATCAACTGTGGTTAAAGTTGAAGGTAAGATTGCTAATCAATATGTTTCTATTTTGATTGATCCTGGATCTACTCACAATTATGTCACTCCTAAAATTGTTGAGATTTGTGCTTTAAGAAATTAAAGCATAGTAAATCTTGGTTAGTTCAACTAGCCATTGGAACCAAGAGAAAATTTAGTGAAATTGTATAGAAATGTCCATTAGAGATGGATGGGCTATTCACTTATGAAAATATGAATATTTTGCCACTCGGTTCCTATGCTATTCTCATTGGGATGGATTGGTTAGAAGCATGCAAGGTTAAACTTGACTGCTACAACAAGACATTTGAATGCATGGACGAAGAAGGAAACCCAAGGATTGTAAGAGGCATTCCAAAGGTGATTTTTGTTAGACAGGTTTTAGCCATGCAGCTGAAGAAGTTCTGTAGGAAAGGTTATCAATTGTATGCAGCCCATGTTTTGGAGGAAACAGATAATGAAACTCATAAGTTGGAGGGCTATCATGTATTGCAAGAATTCAGGGATGTTTTTCCTTATGAGGTTTCTGGACTCCCTCCAAAGAGAGACATTGATTTTACAATTGAACTTGTGCTAAGAGCAGCACCAGTGTCCAAGACACCGTACAGGATGAGTACACCAGAATTGCTAGAATTGAAAATGCAATTACAAGAGTTGTTGGAAAAGAAATACATCATGCCAAGTGTGTCCCCGTAGGGAGCACCTATTCTATTTGTGAAAAAGAAAGATGGAAGACTCAGGCTATGTATTGAGTACAAGTAGCTGAACAAAGTTACTGTGAAGAACAAATACCCATTGCCCCGAATTGATGACCTTTTTTATCAAATGAGAGGAGCAAAGGTATTTTCAAAGATTGACTTAAGGAAACCCAAGACATTTGAATGCATGAACGAAGAAGGAAACCCAAGGATTGTAAGAGGCATTCCAAAGGTGATTTTTGTTAGACAGGTTTTAGCCATGCAGCTGAAGAAGTTCTGTAGGAAAGGTTATCAATTGTATGCAGCCCATGTTTTGGAGGAAACAGATAATGAAACTCATAAGTTGGAGGGCTATCATGTATTGCAAGAATTCAGGGATGTTTTTCCTTATGAGGTTTCTGGACTCCCTCCAAAGAGAGACATTGATTTTACAATTGAACTTGTGCTAAGAGCAGCACCAGTGTCCAAGACACCGTACAGGATGAGTACACCAGAATTGCTAGAATTGAAAATGCAATTACAAGAGTTGTTGGAAAAGAAATACATCATGCCAAGTGTGTCCCCGTAGGGAGCACCTATTCTATTTGTGAAAAAGAAAGATGGAAGACTCAGGCTATGTATTGAGTACAGGTAGCTGAACAAAGTTACTGTGAAGAACAAATACCCATTGCCCCGAATTGATGACCTTTTTTATCAAATGAGAGGAGCAAAGGTATTTTCAAAGATTGACTTAAGGTTAGGTTACCATCAGGTAAGAATCAAAGAGGAAGATATTCATAAGACAGCCTTTAGAACAAGGTATGGACACTATGAGTTTGTGGTGGTACCATTTGGTCTCACAAGTGCACCAGCTACATTCATGTGTCTCATGAATAGTGTTTTTAGCAAGTATTTGGACAAGTTTGTTCTTGTTTTTCTAAACGACATTCTCATCTATTCTAAGAATGAAGAAGAGCATGAAGAACATTTCAGAATGACATTGCAATTGCTAAGGGAGCATAAGATGTATGCAAAGTTGAGCAAATGTGACTTTTATAAAGATAAAATTCATTATTTGGGTCACATTATCTCAGACGAAGGAATATCTATGCACCCTGAGAAGATTGAAGCCATTATGAATTGGCCAACTCCAAGGAATGTGACAGATGTCAGATCCTTTATGGGACTTGCTGGGTATTATAGGAGGTTCATTGAAGGATTCTCCAAGGTTGCACATTCGATCACTTCTTTGCAAAAGAAGGAGATAAAGTTTGAATGGTCACCAAGATGTGAGGAAAGTTTCCAACGGTTGAAAATTTTTCTTACGGGTGCACCAATTTTGAAAATTGCATACCCAGAAAAAGACTTTGTGGTGTGTACCGATACATGCAATCAAGAACTTGGAGGAGTTCTTATGCAAGACAACCACGTGGTATGCTATGAGTCGAGAAAGTTTAAGGAGCACGAGAAAAACTATGCTACTCATGATTTAGAACTTGCAGCCATTGTACATGCTTTAAACATGTGGAGACATTACTTAATGGGAAGGAAATTTGAGTTAAGGACAGACCAATGTGGTTCGAAATACTTTTTGATCATCCAACTTTAAATGCTAGGCAAGCTAGATGGTTGGAATTTTTGTGTGAATTTGATTTTGAAATCAAACACATAAAAGGGAAAGAAAACAAGGTGGCTGATGCACTCAACAGGAAAGTACATGAAATGCATGTGGCAGCGCTTAGTACTTGCCAACCAGATTTGAGGCAGCAGATTGTTAACCATATTGTTGAGGATGAAGTGTATGTGCAAATAAAGGACAAATTGCAGCAAAAAGACCTGGAAAAGAAGTATGAAGGCTATCATTTGGAAGAAGATGGACTTCTCACCTATAAAAATAGAGTCTATATTCCAAATGTGGCAGATTTGAGGAGGATTGTTATGGATGAAATCCATAAAGCTCCATACTCTGGTCACCCAGGATATCAGAAAACAATTGCTACAGTAAGAAAATATTATTTATGGCTACGGATGAAGAAGGACATCGCTGAATACATTTCTAAGTGCATGAAATGTCAGCAGGTGAAGGTTGAACACCAACACCCAATAGGTTTACTACACCCAGTGCCAATTCCATAATGGAAATGGGAAGTAATTTCCATGGATTTTATTACAGGATTTCCAATGACTATGAGAGAACATGATTCCATCATGGTTGTGGTGGAAAATTTAACAAATGAAGCGCATTTTATACCGGTCAAGTCCACACATAAAGCCGATGCCATTGCAAATATTTTCATGAAGGAGATTTTCATATTACATGGATTGCCTAAGGCAATAATTTTCGACGGGGATACCAAGTTCACTTCCAATTTTTGGAAAGGTCTCTTTGCAGATTTGGGTACACAATTGAGCTTTAGTACTGCGTACCATCCTCAAACAGATGGGCAAATGGAAAGAGTAAATCGGGTGCTTGAAGACATGCTTCGCATGTATGTAATGGACAAACCATCCAAGTGGGAGGATTATCTACACTTGGTAGAGTTTGCATATAACAATGGGAAACAAGAATCATTGGGAATGAGTCCATATGAGGCTTTGTATGATAGAAGGTGTAGGACACCAGTGACTTGGGACAATCCAGTGAACAGAATTATACTTGGGCCAGAATTGCTTAAGGAAATGGAACAAGAGGTTGCAAAGATCTGGAAGAATTTGAAAGCATCCTCGAATAGACAGAAAATCTATGAAAATAAGCATAGAGTGCATAGGGAATTCAGTGTTGGGGATCATGTGTATCTTAAAATAAGGTCAAGGAAGAGTTCCTTGAATCTTGGGAGTTGTGCCAAGCTATCACCTAGATATTGTGGGCCATTTGAAGTACTTGAAAGAATAGGGTCGGTTGCATACAGAATTGCATTGCCTGCTAGCACTAGAGCTCATAATGTTTTTCATGTCTCTTTGCTTAAGAAATATGTGCATGATCCTAACCATGTGATTAATTGGGATGTGATCCAGGTGGAACCCGATGGAGAGTTCCAAACCGATCCATTGCACATCCTAGACAAGAAGGTAACATTGCTCCGAAACTGATCCATCGGATAAGTAAAGGTGCAATGGAAGCACTACGGTCCCGATGAGGCTACGTGGGAGCTGGAGGATGCCATGAGAGCGGCATATCCAGTTTTGTTCAATTTTGATGAGCACTAAGGACAGTGCTAATGTAGGGGGAGGGGAATGTAATGTACCCATCTTGACCCTATTGCATTAAAATTGTAAATGATGTAAATATCGTTATTAAATCATGGTGAGGAGCTCAAGGCCAAGTCCCCACCATCGATTTAGTGTTTTATGTATCGACAATCAAAAATAGATGCATATGGTTCTTGTGCTAGAAAGGCACAATGTAAATTAAGACATCATGTAAATATGAATTTTAATGAAATACCCACAACTGGCTATGCAATGCAACAAGATATGGAGGCATGATTCTTACAAGGAATAGGGAGGGAAATTATTCAAACCCTTAAGCCAATGGTGTTAATCCAAACGTCAATGAAGGAACCCATAAACCATCAACTACCCATTTTGACTTATGCACCTAGTCATTTAATTCTTCCAAGAGTTGGTTAAGGTAGTTAATGCCTTGGGATTGGAGAGATATAGTAGCCAATTTCGTGTATGGGCAAGCCATCAATCTGGGAGATCATATTTTTTCTTCTTGGGAAAGAAAACACCCACAAAATTGTGCCCAAATCCATTCTTCACCCATGGCCTTTGCTCTCTCACACAGTCTGATCTAGCTGGGGCTTCCTCCTTCACGTTTTGCATCATTTTCCATGGCTAGGAACTCGTTTTGGTTGGTACAGCGACTGGGAGAAGAGAACCACGATTTGGAGGTGTGATGGGGGGCGTTTTTTCTCCTAGAATGTCCATGAACGTTTTCTAAAAACGAATTTTCCTTCCCAGGGGTGATTCCCTATTTATGATTTCGTTTTTGGTTGCCCACATTTTTCTTCATACCAAGCACTTGTGATTTTGCTATTATGTGCATCCCTGTTTTAGTTTGAACCTGTGAGCAAGAAATTGGGAGTGGAAGAGGACCAGAATTGACTTGATAAACCTAGTGAGGAGAGTAGCCTCTCAGAAAGATCAAAAGGGATGGCTACTCTTCTATGCACACCTTGAAAAACACTAGAATGGGAGGTATGTCCTAAGGGATGTGTAGTAGTGAATGGAATACTTCCTTGTGTGGGGTGTGTAGGCATTGTGGGTGCCAAGCTAGATAGATCTTGTAGAGGTATCCATGGCTCTGTGTTTGAGCTCACTAGCTTAGCAATTCATTCCCTCCCCTTTGCCTTAGCATCCTGATAAACCCAACTATGGATTGGCTTGGCTGATTTTGGTGTATTTTGGCTATGTGTGAGTCTGTTGTTCCCTTTTTCCTTGTAGAAATCATGCCCAGCTCGGGGGTGGCCGTTGTGTTGAGAGATTAATGAGCACAACTAGCCTATGGTTGATTGGAACATTGCAGTTGCATAGCCAGTTGCTCGGGACTACTTCATTTCAAGATAAGTACTCTCTTGTATAAACTCTGCAATGTCTTTAGTTAATATCTGTCATGAAAATGTTGAATGTATGTTAGATATGTAGATGATTTTAATTCCATTGTGTTTCTTACAATATGCATATGTATATGTGTTTTTATTATCAATCAATTTTACTTAATGGACATGGGGCTAGACGCCCAATTTTAGCATCACGTTCTCCCCGTCACACTGGTATGATGGAAGGGGACATTACAACCTTCTTCCCATCTGTCAGCTAGAAGAATATGAAGAGACACCATTTCCACGTTGATGGCGTCATCCTGATTCCTTCTAACTGTTCAAAATGTCATTTGGCATGTGATGGAGTCATCAAATGCTGCAGTACATGTATGATGAAAAAACCTTTCATAATATTGCATGGGTCAATTGAGTTGATGGATCAACTGATCTGTAGGGTCGACTGAGTTGATGGATCAACTAATCCACAAGGTCGACTGAGTCAATACGACTGAGATTCGACCAAGGAGTCAACTTGGACTAGGCACTATTCAAGGGTGCCATTTGAGTCCTAGGATGGATCAAACCTTTCCCCTTAAGTGGAAATGGTCCCCATTTCCTTCCTAAGTAGATGAGGAAAATGTGCTCCAATTAAGTGAGAGGATACCATTTTCCTTGAGATGGGATTTGTCCTGCTTTGGCCACCTGAAACAAGGGAATTTTTTGCACCCTTGTCTGGGGTGATAAGTGTTCGACAATGGTCTCGATGAAAAAGGTCTCTTGAAAAAATTGATGGATTTCTTCTAGATCTATTGGTTAAAGTCGATATGTTCCAATAGAGATGGAAAATATGGTCAAATCAAGTCCACATTGAATACTAGATGCAAACCCACATATGGTGTAATGGTGAGATTAAAAGCATTTCCCCCATTTTTTTCAAGAATGGTGTAAGGACCATATTGTAAGGGCTTCAGCTTCCTGTGCATGCCACTAAATCTTTCTTCTTGAGATGTAACCAAACTTGATCCCAAATTTTGAATGAATAAGGAATATGATGCTTGTCATGTCGAGCCTTGGCTTTCCCACTAGCTCACTGCAACCTCTCATGTGCTTGTTTTTTAATCTCACAAACCCTATCCTTAAACTTGAGTGCTTTGTCGAATTCTAATTGATCATGGTCTATGTCGATCAGATTAGTCAATCGAATAAGTCGATAAGTGTTGAGGGATGAAATCCATAACACAATTCAAAAGGACTCATGTATGTTGAACAATGTTGTGCTCGATTATAGCTATATTGGATGTACGTGAGACTTTCATCACATGTTCTGCGATGCTTGTGGTTGTAGACATAGAGAAATTATGCCACCATGTGATTCACAACTTTTTTTTGTCCATCGATCAGAGGATGGAATGTGATCAACATAGATAGCTATGTGTTGAGCTACTACCATAGTGTTTTCCAAAAAAGCACTAACAAATATGGAATCTATATCAAATATGATTATAGTCAGTAAGCCATAATGTTTCCAAACATGCTCAAAGAAGAGTTGAGCATATTGTTGTGATGTTGTAGTCTTCTTGCAAGGAATGAGGATGGCCATTTTAAATAATATATCAACCACTACCAATATTTCATTATGTTGGTGTTTGATGATAGGATATCCAATCAATTATTCCAAGGAAATAGATTCTTATGGTTGACCTGGAATGGGAAACAATGTATACAAACCTCATCGTTGATTCGGTGTCTTGGCGATGGCACAAACCACACATGAATTGTTATAAATGTCAACATCCATCTTGAGTAAATACCAATAAAAATACTTTTGAAGTACTATGAGATTTTGTCTGTACTCACCTAGAGTTACACAAAGATGTCCTAGCTTGTAAAGGAAATTTTCCTTCACGTGGTAGTCGAGAGAAATTGACTGACCTATTTAGACTTGTTGATACACTAAGGATACATCATTGTCATCTTCATATAGTCTATTCCAAGTAATGGTGTCGTAATCGTGCATACTTAACACTGTAAGAAATGAATTAATTTGTGGTTGGTTAAGGAAATCAGCTGTTGCATTGGATTTTCCTTTCCAATGCTTAATCACCGGCTGCAATTGATGTAGGTACCTAATCCACTTGAGTTGTCTCGTCATTTGTAAATTAGACTATGACCAAGAAAATTGTAGAGGCTTATGGTCCATATGAATGATCATTTATTTTTCTAGAATGTAGTGTCTCCATTGCTTAATTGTTTGTACAATGGAATACAGTTCACTTTCATAATTCCAATACTTGCAAATAGTATCATTGAAAGTTTCCAAATGGAATTCCATCGGATGACTTTCTTGAGTGATCACATCACCCATGGAATTGTTTGATGTGGCGGTCTCAATATCAAATGGTTGATGCAAATTAGGTAGCACGAGCACTAGATTTGTGCAAATCTTGTTCTTAATTTATTCAAAATCTTGTTTTCGTGTAGTGGTCCATTTGAAAATTGTTTTTCCACCTCCCTTAGTCAACTAATTCATTGGCTAAGATATGTGGTTGAATCACAACAAAAGTATGTGATAGAAATTTTCTAAACCAAGGAAACTCCTTAGTTCATGAATGTTTCTTGGAGTGGGCCATTCCCCGATGACTTGTATCTTTTTGGGTCAAATCGATTGCATGTTGAGCCGATCACATAGCCCAAGTATTTGATACTCTTCATTTAAAAATGGCCCTTCTCCATGTTTAGATAGAATTTTTTTGTCTAAGAGTGTTAAGCACTTGTTGAGTATGCAACAAATGCTCATCCCACAATCTGCTGAAAATCAGGATGTCATATAGATAAACAATGACACATTTACCTACAAAAGGTATAAGAACATCATCCATATATCTCATAAAAGTTGCAGATGCATTAGTTAAACCAAAAGGCATGACTAAACATTCAAATAAACCTTCCCTAGTTTTGAAATTAGTATTCCATACATCTAAATATTCTATGGGAATTTGATGATACCTTAACTTGAGGTCAAGTTTGGTAAATAATTTAGAATCTTTCAAATAATCAAGTAAATCATATATTCTATGAAGAGGATACCAATTCTTTACTGAATGGAGATCCATGCAGTCAATGCACTTGCACCATGTCCCATCTTTATTATGGACTAGGATGACTAGACTATCACAAGGAGAGGAGCTAGGTCAAATATTACATTTGTTGATCAATTCTTGAGTTTTTCTATGCATTAATTCATTCTCTAAATATAGCTTTTGTAAACATATGCATTGAGTAACTAAGAATCAGGAACAATATCAATGGATTTTTTTTTAGCAAACAATGTAGAGGTACTCCAGCTGGATCTTTGAACACATATTTGTATTCTTCAAGTACTTTGTTGACTTGTTGTTGTTGTTGAGGGTTGGAGTTAGTGGAGAGTTGACTAGTTGCTATTATCATCTTGGAATGTTGAGGTTTGATCATCAACAACATGAATTTATGTGAACAGTTGATCATCTTTTTGTTTTTTTTTTAAACCATTTCGACTATTAGTGTGGGTCAACATTCAGGAATTCCATACCATTGATTCTAGATTTTGACAATCACTTTATGTGGTCTAGACTAATACTTTTCATGTATGTTTGATAAATAGGTTTTTTAGTGAGAGTGGTTCTATATCACAAAGCACCTCATCCTGAAAATACTTGATGAAGTAGGAAATCTTGCAGTGTCGACTGATCCCGAATTATTGCCCATCATTCATCCAACCATTGTTGTAAGGTTGGGGATGTGGAGTAGTAACAAAACCCAATTTCTTCACAATTTCTTCAGAGACAAAGTTCTTTTGACTACTATTGTCCACAATCAAATGCAATGGGTTATTATGTACCCATATCTGTGTATGGAATAGTTGTTATCTTTCTTCTTTGTCAACGATGGTCAAGTTCATGAGGTTTTTTTAAGTTGATGCCAATATATTTGAGGATTCTAGGTTGATTCCACTATATATTTTTGGTCTGAGCCTAATTCCAAGGTAGACATTCATGTCAAAAATTTCTCCATAGCTTTGCATTCAAATGCATCATTCCAACCCGAGCTATGGTAATCACATCATTTCCCTACAGGGGGTTGTTTATTGTGTTTTCCCTTGTCTTTCCTAGAATGTTTATTACCATGTTCTTGCTTCCATGAAGTAGTATCAGTAGATTGTTTTGACTCGTTGGAGTCAATAGTTGACTAAAGTTTCTTGTCGAAATATTGGCTTGTCTTTTTGGTCGAGAACAATCATTTTTCCTTCAATTTCCCCTCAAGCTTGATGGTGTAATGGAATGCTTCTGCAAGAGTTCCAATACTGAATAATTCCATCTAAATTTAGATATAAGGAGTTAATCCACTAATATACTTCAAAACAAGTCACTTTTCTTCCTCCCTAAAACCAATTCAAGCCATTAGTCAGTGGAATTCATCAGTATAACTCTATATAGTATGATATTTCCATCATCTTAATTGCTTCAATTTATTGTACTATTGTTCTATGTACTTGGGTGGGTTGAATTTCATTCTAACATGTGTTGGCCCGGTTTTGCAACCAGGCTTAGTGCTATGGGCACCTGCTAACTAGTAGCAGCAGTTTCAATGGAAATAAATAACAATAAACTAATTAAACAAGACTATTCATGGATCTATGCAAAGATATTAAGCAAATAACAAAAATAATTTAAAATCAAGAACAAGACAATGTAGAATAATGAATTTGTATTGAAAGAATGGGGCAAGCAAGTGCTTGCGGAATCAATACCTCTAATGGTGAGGTTGAATGGCTCCAAGGATGAGCAACTCCAATCTCCAATGGTCTCTTCTCCAATGTGGTTTGCAATGGCTAAAATGCTCAAGGGAGATTTCAGCAGCATAAGGATGAGATAATGGATGGATGTGAAATGAGGAGCCCCTACCACCTTTTTATAGGTTTTGGTGGTGGGAAATACCATTTGTGGTTTTGTGGAAACCAAATGGTATTGACCAACATGGTTTAGGTACTTTTCCCTCCTTTTTCCTTTTTTGAATAAAAATAATATTTTAATTCCCTTTTTAATATTTTTGGGAATTTGGACCCTTTTTGAGGGTTTTTTATGCTTTTTGGGGAAAAATAATCTTTTTTAATGGAAAAAGGGGTGTACTCAGGTCTTTTGGTGACCTTTTGTTGGTTTCAGAGGCTCTGATGGTGAAAAAGTGGATAAATGGGTCATGTGAATAGGGAAATGAGCTAGTGAGCACTTTTTGGGTGTTAACAGATTGCCCCCTGATGTGTGAGGGCAGGAGCTCATCGTATGGCCGAGAGACATCATAGTTCATTTGTCTTTTTCTGGGGTTTTAGGGGAGAGAAGAGACCGGTTGGAGACTGGAGCCACGGCCCTTGGAAGCTGCAAAAACAAAAAATATTACATGGCCTCAATATGAATGAGGTATAATCTCTGATAAAGGACGAGGCGGGCATTCCCATGCTCGTATCAAGACATATACAAAACAATTAGTCCCAAGAAGGGGGATCTAATACGTAAAGAAATATACTGGTACATCATAATGGTCCAGAGGGGACATTATTGTGTGATATACTCATGATCATGGCTGATCTAAATAACTGATACACTGGAACAACTGTTGAACTGCTGAATCTGAAGGTGTCCAACATCTGTATGGACTCAATGACTGTGAGTCATCTGGAATACTGTCGCCATACGCAACCCGGATATCTATAGAAAAAATGTAACTGGTTGTATCCATAGGTAGACTCTCAAATGTGGAGGAGTCAGGTGGTATCCGGGGTCTTCGACTAATAACTGAACGGACCAATACCCTGTGCGAGTCTCAACGATGCGATCAAGGTGTTGAAGTCGAGCATGTGAGAAACAACCATTCGGAGAGGCATTGAGGATTCCTCTCGAAATGATTCATAGGCACTCATCATAAATGGTAATGAGTCCAAGACACAGGGACCTCTAGGTCTATCTTCTGGAATCAATATGGTTGTCGTCGACAGAAGGAGACCAGCAACTAACAAGGCAATGATGTTTCCTTGATAGGAGCACGAGGTGTAGAACTGAAGTGATGTAGTACTGATGGTAGGACTGACATACTTGTGGGGATGGGAAATAACTGGGTCAAAAAATGGGTAGACTCAAACTTCCTTTGTTCAGAACATGATGACATGGTTGACCTGGCAGTGTAGGGAATTGACCTGTAGGTGTGGGGATCATTGCTTTGACTGAATGGTATATATTGACTCTGGGGGGGGGGGGGGGGACGAGCTGATAGGTGCTGTCGAGGGATTATCAAGGTGACATACTGCAGAATACTCTGAACAAAGGCGACCAAAATGGGGAAGCTGCCATATGAGTAGATGTGATCTGTCGTGGCGCCAAGAGGCACCATTGATTCCTTCCTCGTAGTTTTAATGAGCTCCAAGAAGGGATAAAAGTGTGCTCTGAAATGGTACGGTCCTATGGATTTTGTGAGCCCGGGACGGTTCATGCTCATGGTTGCTTTCATGTTTAGAGAGTCTGAAAACGGTAAGTGGACTCTATTGATGTTTCTTTTTCGTAAGTTTAGTCTCCAAGGCCCGAAAAAGCATAAAATGATGCGGATGGAGAACTCTTCTAGCCGATGTGACTAGAGTATACCTTTTTCGTAATTAGTCTATATGGTCCAGAAAAGGGGTAAACTTATACCAGATAGACGCCCTTTCAGATACGTTTAGCGAGCATGAAAGGAAGCAAGATTGCTCGGCGATATTTTCATTGTTTTTAGGAGTCAGAAAAGAGCTTAACAGAAACTCCCTAAGTGCCTTTTCGTAAAAGGGGTTGCTCGGCCCGAAAAAGGGGGTAAAATTATACCGAACAAACATGGATGGATGAGGGCGAGAAAAGGTCTCAAGCATCGTCATCAGTGCGGAAAACTGGTTCCGGTGACATAAGGACTGTCAAAAACGGAGAACAGCCGATGTGGCACGCAAACCGAGGTTATGTGAGGGGCATGGAAAAAATGCCAAAAAAATCTAATGGTGAGAGCGAGAAATGATCTCAAGCATCGTCACAAGTGTGGAAAACTGAATCCGACGGTATAAAGCATGTCGAAAATGGAGAACGGTCGATGTGGCACGCAAACCGAGGTGACGAGGGGGCATGGAAAAAATGCCCTGACAATCGGGACGTGTCAGCAAGAAATGATCTCGAGCATCATCACGAGCGTGGAAAACTGAATCCGGTGATATATGACATGTCCAGAACGGAGAACGGCCGATGTGGCACGCAAACCGAGGTGATGAGGGGGCATGGAAAAAATGCCCTGACAATCGGGACGTGTCAGCGAGAAATGATCTCAAGCATCATCACGAGCGCGGAAAACTGAATCCAGTGATATATGACATGTCCAGAACGGAGAACGGCCGATGTGGCACGCAAACCGAGGCCACGAGAGAGGCCAAAAAATGGTCCAAAAATGGACCCCGTGAAAACGGGAAAAGGAAGGAACCTGTATGAAGTTCTCGCTGTGCTGATTCCAACGGTACCAACGGTTTGAGAAATGGACTTCGTATGATACCGCAATGGCTGTTGGAAAATTGGTGAAATTCCTATAAATAGGGCGTGGGGCCCAAATGACTTGTAATTGTTACGCGCGAGTTTGATAGAGCTGTCAGAGCTATTTCTCGATTTCCGGGAGATTTCACCGTTGGTTTTCGATTTAGCGAGTTGCAGGTAACTCTATTTGCCTTAGCCTTGTCAATTATTTCTTTTTTGTTTGGCGGCGGGCCCCCGAAGGCCGCGAAATTCCATGTTGACTCTCCAACGTGGAATATCGCGGGTTTCGGGGCTATTCCCGCGATGAACCGCACGGGTTTTAGGCCCGCAGTCGCGATGTTCATCGCGACTGCGAGGCTGGAACCCGCGATGTTCATCGCGGGTTCATGGGGGATAGTCGCGATGTTCATCGCGACTGTCCGGACAAAACCCGCGATGTTCATCGCGGGTTTTTGCATGGAACCCGCGATGGTCACCGCGGCTTTTGGTGGAAAAGCCGCGATGGGAATTGCGGCTTTTTGTGTAAAAGCCACGATGGTATTTTTCTAAAATTTTTATGCTGGGGCTAAAAATTTCTTCTGTTTTTCTGGCAGGATGTTGAGGAGACCACAGTCCTCGTGGCGGGAGCGAGAGATCGATGGTGATATTATGGAGAAGATTCTGACTGATGCAGGGGTGAGACAGACTCTTGCTATGAGCGGACTTTTGAAGTTCGCTCAGATCCCACCTATTCGTTCAGTGAGACGGCTCCTGAACAAGCTTGTGCGTTGGTGGGTGCCAGCAGAGGGTGCATTTATCATTGGGGGTGAGAGGTTAGAGATCACTCTCACGGATGTTTATTTTTTGACTGGGTTGCCTCGCTTGGGTGAGGTGGGTGATATCTTGCTGAGGTTGCCTCCAGGTATAGATATGGAGGACCTGTTACAGACTTTCTGTGTTGATGATGCTATTTTGGTGAACAGCTCTATTAGTCTGAGATCCCTACGTGAGTGGGATATGCAAGCTGTTGGTGCCTACGTTCTGTGGATATTGGGTGCTGCTGTGCCTCATCGTATGTCTGGGGGGCAGACGATGATGGTGGACTCTATTCTGCAGGGTACTTATTATGCCTGGGGGCAGATGTTCCTGGCTAGTGTCCGGAGAGATCTGGACAAGGCCATTAGAGAGGGAGGCGAGTTTTGTTATGCCTCATTTTTATGCTATTTTTTCTTCGAGCGGGTGCCGACCTTGCGGCCACGGGTACCTATTCGTGCTGGTCTTCCGAGTGAGCCTCGTATGATGAGATGGGGGCAGATGATGCCTCGTGGTGGCGGTGGTGTCCGCGGTTACTTCACGGAGTATTTCTATCAGCAGTGGGAGCAGATGCCTCTGGTGATAGAGGACTACCCCTACGCCGGCATGGACTACCGAGGTGACCCAGAGATGCCTCGTGCCCCAGGAAAGGCCTGGAGTTTAGACGGTATGTTTTGTGTTTTATTTGATATTATATCATATGTTGTTTTTATCATTGATGATTATTGTTATATAGTATGTGATGGCTTACTTGCTTTGTGCAGATGTGGGTCCAGTGCCACCACCTGACTACGTGGCTCGTCAGGGGCGGGCGATGGTGGTCGCCCATCCACCTATAGCGGTGCCCCCTCCGCGTGGTGGAGGATATGCAGCTCGTGGGCGAGGGGTTGGCCCTCACGATGACGCCATAGATGGTGTCAGATGGACTTTTGCCCAGATCCTAGCTGGACTCCCCGAGGATGGTTGGAGAGACCTGGATCGGGATATTTTGCAGGGATGTCTCGGTCCGCCGCCTGAGTGGCAGTCGCTCCTATTGAGGACAGCGGTGTTTGTGGCGAGGCACAGGGATGGTAGACGGGATGCTCCGGCAGGGCCGGCTCAGGGGAGGATACATCTGCGGGACGATCCAGCGGGGCCGGCAGAGCGGCGAGTTCGGGGTCGCCATGACCCGGTGGGGCCAGCAGAGGAGGAGTCGGAGGAGGAGCCGGAGGATCCTAGGGATCCAGATGAGTAGATATATTGTATCTGCCCCCAAATGCTGATGAGCATCTGGGGAAGCTTTTTTGTATGACAGATGTATTTTTGTATATCGGGTGCTGAGGGCACCTATGACATATTGACTATCATGGTTTATATATATGTGTGTATATATTTTGGATATATTGTCGTGTATGCACGTGGATGCACATTTGTCTTTTGTATATGCCCGTGGAGGCACATGTTATGCACGTGGATGCAGTATGTTTGTTTATTTATGTATGCCCATGGAGGCACATGTTATGCACGTGGATGCATTATTTGGTTATTTGTGTTATGCTGGTGGAGGCACATGTTATGCACGTGGATGCAATATTGTTTTTGTATATTCCCGTGGAGGCACATGTCATGCACGTGGATGCATTTTGTTTATAGATATGCCCGTGGAGGCACATGTTATGCATGTGGATGCATTTTGTTTATGGATATGACATGATGTGATTGGTGTGCCAATCTGTTAAAATTCAATATGCTAAGACAGAAAATAGCAGCATTACATTCCATTTCACAATAATAGCATATACAGGATCACTGAAGAAACAACAAGCATAGCATAAACACAAGAGACAGAGATTTATCCTGGGAAACCCTCATGGGGTAGAAAACCCAGTAAAGCTTCCTCAATATAGATGACCAGCAATATACAAAGATGCAAACCCTGAGCATAAGCTCCTTCTTCTCCATAGCAGACCTCTCCTCCACAAGTGCGCCTTTCTCAAGTGAGAGTGTGTGTATAATGAGGAACACACCTCCTCTATTTATACACTTCTCTGATATGTATTTTACACAAGTACATGTAGGCTCGTATTTAACCATTAGGTTAAATACCCCATTATAACTGACTGGGCCGACCCCTCTAGGGTGGTCTAATAACCCTTTGACCCACATAACACATTTAGGGCCGACCCCCACTAGGGAAGTCTAATAACCCGAGTTACCACATTCCGACGGAGGAATAAACATCTCCGGATATACAATAAGATCTTCACGGAGGAATGAATCATCTCCGGAATAATAAAGTACAAATATAATATTCTTTGAAGTTACAATATCTCAACACTCCCCCTTAACGAGAAGGATATTATAGCAGCATCTGCCCGAGCAAGGAGTCATCAACATCATACATGATACATCTATAAATCACTGGAAGCTTTCTCAACATCATCAGTAACTCAAGTAGTTACTGGAACATCACTGTCAACATCAATCATCAACATCACGATCTTTAGCATCGTCTTCATACGATCAGCAGCATCGTCATCACACGATCAGCAGCATCGTCATCATACGATCAGCAGCATCGTCATCACATGATCAGCAGCATCGTCATCACACGATCAGCAGCATCGTCATCACACGATCATCATCATCATCGTCACACGATCATCATCATCATCGTCACACGATCATCAATATCGTCATCACACGATCAGCAGCATCATCATCACACGATCAGCAGCATCGTCATCACACGATCATCATCATCATCGTCACACGATCATCATCATCATCGTCATACGATCATCAATATCGTCATCACACGATCATCAGCATCGTCATCACACGATCATCAGCATCGTCATCATACGATCATCAGCATCGTCATCACACGATCATCAGGATCGTCATCACACGATCAGCAGCATCGTCATCACACGATCAGATTTACAGGATGATCAATCCTTCTCTCTTTAGGACATGAGTCCATGGATGATGCAATCTAGATCAAGTTCCAGGATGATCAATCCCTATCACAACTATAGAGCCAGCCCTGTTTCATGCTGGATGTATCACAACTACAGAGCCAGCCCTGTTTCATGCTGGATGTATCACAACTACAGAGCCAGCCCTGTTTCATGCTGGATGTATCACAACTACAGAGCCAGCCCTGTTTCATGCTGGATGTATCACAACTACAGAGCCAGCCCTGTTTCATGCTGGATGTATCACAACTACAGAGCCAGCCCTGTTTCATGCTGGATGTATCACAACTACAGAGCCAGCCCTGTTTCATGCTGGATGTATCACAACTACAGAGCCAGCCCTGTTTCATGCTGGATGTATCACAACTACAGAGCCAGCCCTGTTTCATGCTGGATGTATCACAACCACAGAGCCAGCCCTGTTTCATGCTGGATGTATCACAACCACAGAGCCAGCCCTGTTTCATGCTGGATGTATCACAACCACAGAGCCAGCCCTGTTTCATGCTGGATGTATCACAACTACAGAGCCAGCCCTGTTTCATGCTGGATGTATCACAACTACAGAGCCAGCCCTGTTTCATGCTGGATGTATCACAACTACAGAGCCAGCCCTGTTTCATGCTGGATGTAACCTAGAGTAATTCTAGGATTTGTCACGTACATTTTGAACCGAGGTCCAGGGACGATTCAGTCCTGTCGTTCAGTTATCGGAGACCTCATGTCTACGGCTCTTCTTTAGGACTGAAGTCCGGGAATGATCCAATCCCCTCACATGTTCATCAAGAACTTCATTATCGAAGACATACGTCTACGGCTCTTCTTTCGGACTGAAGTCCAGGAATGATCCAATCCCTTCACATGTTCATCAAGAACTTCATTATCGAAGACATACGTCTACGGCTCTTCTTTCGGACTGAAGTCCAGGAATGATCCAATCCCTTCACATGTTCATCAAGAACTTCATTATCGAAGACATACGTCTACGGCTCTTCTTTCGGACTGAAGTCCAGGAATGATCCAATCCCTTCACATGTTCATCAAGAACTTCATTATCGAAGACATACGTCTACGGCTCTTCTTTCGGACTGAAAGTCCAGGGATGATCCCAATCGCCTCAACTGTCCACGAAGGACTTCATTCTCGGAGACCTTATGTCTACGGCTATCTTTAGGACTGAAAGTCCAGGGATGATCCAATCCCCTCAACTGTCCACTAAGGACTTCATTCTCGGAGACCTCACGTCTACGGCTCTCTTTAGGACTGAAAGTCCAGGGATGATCCAATCCCCTCAACTGTCCACTAAGGACTTCATTCTCGGAGACCTCACGTCTACGGCTCTCTTTAGGACTGAAAGTCCAGGGATGATCCAATCCCCTCAACTATCCACTAAGGACTTCATTCTCGGAGACCTCACGTCTACGGCTCTCTTTAGGACTTGAAAGTCCAGGGATGATCCAATCCTCTCACATGTTCATCAAGAACATGTATCCTCATCATCATAACATGTATCACCTCAACATGCATCATCAAAACATGTAAAACCACAACATGTATCATCATCATCAAAACATGTATAACCACAACATGTATCATCAACATCAAAACATATAGGACATGTATCATCAACATCAAGACATGTATAACCACAACATGTATTATCATCATCAAAACATGTATAACATGTATCATCAACATCAAGACATGTATACATCACAACTAGCATGTATTCTTACTAATACACCAAAACATGTATACATCTAGCATGTATTCTCACCAATACATCTATCATCAAAAGCATGTATAAGTAAAGCTAAGTATTCTAAGTATAAGAGTCCTAAATCTAAATATTTCTAAGTAACTGGGTGTAGAGAACAAGTTACCTCATCAACGACCTTGTTGTTTGATGAGACAATCTCATCAGTAGTGACTATACTACTCCCCCTTTCGAGGAGGGTCCTTTTGAACTACACCAAGCTTGTCTCGGAAGTATTCAAACTTCACTCGAGACAGAGGTTTGGTTGGTAACTTCTTCACTTGACGTAGAGGCTTGGTTAGTACAACGGTAACCTGTTACAAATTCAAACTTTTAGAGTTCCTTTCTGTGTCATATCTTGTTAGTTCCCTATGTTCTTTGACTTATCATGGAACACTAGATTCTATGTCATCTTGATACAACTCTAATTATCACATAGGATCTCAGTTGGTTCTATCTCTAAGTCAAACAATCCTAAAGCCAAACTTCTTCACAACTAGCAGAGCAAGCAGCCATAAATTCCGCTTGTGCTGAGAGCCACACTAGACTGCTTCCAGCTAAACCACGAGATCATGGCTAATCCCAGACAATAACATCCTCTCGATGTGTTCTTCTTGTCTGATACACTTCCTGCCCAAACAGAATCTGAATAGCCATCTGAAGTCATGATCTTCAAGATAGCATAGATCAAATTCTATCGTGTCCTTTATGTGCCTCATCACATACTTTGCAACTATTAGGTAAACACATCTAGTTTCCACTAGATACTAACTCAAGGTGTTCATAACAAAGCATATATCTAACCTATTATATGTTAGATATATCAAAGACCCAATAATTTGACTGAACAGAGTTATATCCACTAATTCTGATGAGTTATCCCCTAACAGCTTCAAGTTGGAATCCATAAGAGTGGCCATTCCAACACCTCAAGTCATATTTCTCATCATACTTTCCCTGGTTGAGAAATATTCCTTCTAAGCCTTGCCATACTTCCAGACCTAGGAAGTAAAGCATCAAATTGAGATCTTTCATTTTTCATTTCTGCATTGAATGATCTTCTGCATATCTATCTGTGCCATCTCTCGTTAGATGGGTCTACTGATATGAGCCTCAATATCATTCGAACTCTGTGATGAGTTCCTTCTTGCATCCATGTCATATGTGTATCATATTCAACCTTGTAACAAAGGTTGAGATCCACATCACCCATGGTGATCATTAAGCTTATCAAATTATTATCGATCCTAGGTACCTATACAGAACCTGATTCATACTTCTTCTTTAATTACACCATACTTGGAGCAAACATCTTGTCGTGATTCTCTTCCCCTTTCTAAGAGAATCTTCTAGCCATGAGCCTTCTATATTTTGTTTGATTTGTAAATCTTCTTGTTTGAACATCCGCCACTTGTACGGTGTCCATCATTCTTCATGACCTTTCCTACAAATCAAAATTAAGTACATGATTAGTAATACTTCATAATCATCAAAAGATAACCCATTATGCATACAGATATCATTTACATAGTGATGCAACTATTTTGACCAATACTTTGGCACAACACTTTCCCATATCCTGTATGCATACAGTGGCTATCTAGATGCCTTCCATCTCTACCAGAACATACTATCAAGAGTGTGCACAACTCTCAGCATGTCAGCAACGAGGTTTCATTCTAGACAAGCAACAATGGAATGTTTGTCCAAACATATGCACATTAGTTGTATACTGTTCAATGCTCTATGAATGTTTACACTCAGCATTATATATTCTAGGAATACAAATATGCATGCAGGCAATATCATTACTATTTCAAATAGCAACTCAAATACTTATCTTTTATGTTTGTGTGGCTGCCTCCCGCTTGATCTTCTGTATGTATTTTGAACTTCTATTCATTCTGTACCATTGTGCATGCTCAAGAGTCATCCTCATAATCTCATACACAAACATACACTCATTAGTATATTCTAAATGCTATCAAAACATTATAGTACTAAATAATCTTGAAAACGTACAGTCATGATTGTAGTTAATAAACATTAGTATTCAAGATTTCAGGGAAGTCTTCTTTTACTCATGCATATCATTGATAAAAGATATAATATGCATAATCCCTTGATTACTAACTTTATGAATAAGCATAACCAATCATTCCAAGTATACTTATATAAGGGATCCTAACACAAGGTAAGATTCATGGGAAACATACCTGGATTAGTATACCTAAATGGTTATGTACAACATACCTAAACAATCTCTTCAATGATTTAGAGATCCTGAGCTAGAACATGCATGTCTCATAGGTTAAGCATAATATAACAAAGTCATACATACCTCATAAGTAGAACAAAGATTATGGATGAGTCTTTGTCTTCATGTTTTCATGGTCATGGAGCCTGATTTGTCTTTTGTGATGTACCTGTATCTTGTTAGCAGACAACCTCAACCTCACACAACACCATAATGCATTAGTACAATCATAAGTGTCAACACCCTAACCAATGAATATCTTCTATCATGCATTCATAATTTTGTTAAGGTGATACAACAAATATAAAATCAAGATTAACTGTAATAACATGAAGACAAACATACCATAAACAAATCTCAAAACATACCTCGATGAGTCATACCTATCGAGATCGCTTGTAATCTCCTTATGTAAAGCCTTAGCCTCATCTCCCTCTGAAACATGAACTCCTTCACTTATGTAGGTGACCAATCCATCTTCTTCTAGGATTAACCCTATCCACTTGATTTGCAAGAACTGGACCTGGAGCTGGATATGGGTTTGTCAGAGAAACCCCAAAAATTCAAACTTTGAATTTCAAACTTCCGAAAGGATAGAGATATGCGCCTTGATGAGCTGATCAAACTGATATATTCAGAATTTGAAAACTGCAAAGTTTTACTCCTCAATTTTGCCTTTGAAACTTTCGGATTCACTGGACGTGACCCTGAACTGGGGTTTGATGAAGCCCACTCTTTTGCCCCATCAAAAAGTTTGATCCAAAGCTCTAAGATTCTATTTTTCTGAGGAGCTTCCAGCCGTGGTCACAGATTTAAAAAATTCCCATTTTTACAGAAGCCCTAATTTTCCGCTTTTCTGACCAAAGTCCCGAACTAGGGTCTAATCAAGCCCGGCCTTCTGCCCAACCAAAAATTCTGATCTTGGTCTCTAAATTTCTATTTTGATGAGTAGCATCCATCCGTGGTCTCCGATTACAAAAATTCCAACTTTCTCCAAAGCCCTAAATTCCGGAAGTCATGAATGAAGGTACCAAAAAATAATTCTGTTTTGACAGAAATATGTACCTGATTGTTTCTGGTGTAACTCTGAAATTTTTGATCCACAGGGTCTGAAAACGTTTCCTGAGATAGCCGGACCTGTTATCTTTCCATCCTGACAGGTCTGACCTCAATTGGATTCTCTGAGAGAGAGTTATGCCAAATGTCGCAACGTGACCTGTTTTGGGAAAATACAGGAGAGCGAACTTGTACGGCGTGCCACGTGTCACTGTTTGACCTTCGGCCTCTGAAAAAGTTTTCTGAGATATCTCGGCCTGTTATCTTTCCATTCTGACAGGTCTGACCTCAATTGGATTTTCTGAGAGAGAGTTATGCCAAGTGTCGCAACGTGACCTGTTTATGGGATAATACAGGAGAGCGCACTTGTACGGAGTGACACGTGTCACTGGTTCAACTTCGGCCTCTGAAAACGTTTTCTGAGATAGTGCAGACTGTGTACTACCTGTCACTTTTTACGAAATTTCATTTGGAGCTTCCTAGCCCAAGATATGACCTTTTTCCCAAGGTCACCTGATTTTGACTCAGATCTGGAAGAGGCAGAAACCCTATATTGTACAGATCATAAATCACAAAGTACAACGAATTTTAGGTTTTCCTTTGGACACAAGGTACCTGGAGATTTTAGCTTCGTCCTGTAACAATTTCAGATCCGAAAACTTCGCCAAAACGGATTTATAGCGAAAGTGCTACGATGACTGGTTTTTGCTATGTAAAACCCTAACCTTCAAATTGTCGTAAGTAAAGCAAGTGTCTTTAGTGCCATACCTTGTCTTCCTTCAGGTTAGATCTGATACCATGTTAAAATTCAATATGCTAAGACAGAAAATAGCAGCATTACATTCCATTTCACAATAATAGCATATACAGGATCACTGAAGAAACAACAAGCATATCATAAACACAAGAGACAGAGATTTATCCTGGGAAACCCTCATGGGGTAGAAAACCCAGTAAAGCTTCCTCAATATAGATGACCAGCAATATACAAAGATGCAAACCCTGAGCATAAGCTCCTTCTTCTCCATAGCAGACCTCTCCTCCACAAGTGCGCCTTTCTCAAGTGAGAGTGTGTGTATAATGAGGAACACACCTCCTCTATTTATACACTTCTCTGATATGTATTTTACACAAGTACATGTAGGCTCGTATTTAACCATTAGGTTAAATACCCCATTATAACTGACTGGGCCGACCCCTCTAGGGTGGTCTAATAACCCTTTGACCCACATAACACATTTAGGGCCGACCCCCACTAGGGAAGTCTAATAACCCGAGTTACCACATTCCGACGGAGGAATAAACATCTCCGGATATACAATAAGATCTTCACGGAGGAATGAATCATCTCCGGAATAATAAAGTACAAATATAATATTCTTTGAAGTTACAATATCTCAACACAATCGAGGACATTGTTGGCCATATTATCTGCTACACTATTGAGGTGTCTTGGGACATGTGTGAATGAAATGGATTCAAACTGTCTAACCATTTGTTTAGTGCATAGGAATTTTATGAAGAGACAGGGATCGCGTACCTGGTAATCATTGTTGAGCTGGGAGACTAGGAGCTGTGAGTCCAAGAAAACGTTGAGGTGACGGATGCTCATTTGGAGAGCAGCGGCCAGGAGACCGGTCACGGCATCGTATTCAGCTTGATTATTGGTAGCAGCACCTAAACATACTCCGTCAATGTGAATTAACTCATGTGAAGGGGAGTATATTACCCAAGCTGCGGAGGCGAGATTGGGAGACCAATGGCTTGCACCATCAGCGAAACCGACATGGCAGAGTGGAAGAGGCTCCATCTGTGGTCATGCAGAGAAAAACAAATATTTAGGTTTTTTGAAATTTTTGCGAACAAAAAATGTATGCCTATACTAAAATGGACGATGGTGTCCATCAGATTTTCTATGGGTAAAATCATTTAAGGTACAACCCGTTGCGTGGGTTGCGTAGGGTGTTGCCTTATGAATCGGTCAGAATGTATGCCCCCTGCCCGAGGCAGGTGTGTATGATGTAGGGGCCTTGCCACATGGACACGAACTTTCCCTTTCCGGTTTTATCATGAGCTTGATCGTAAGCGAGGACAAGGTCTCCCTCAGAAAAGGTTCTTGGGTGGACGTGTTTGTCGTAACTTAGTTTCGATCGTTGTTTAGATGCTTCCATGTTTTGAATGGCTATGCGCCGATCTTCATCGGCCTACTCTAGGAGTAGTAAACGTTGCTCGATCGGGGAAGTGTCCGGTAGGAGTTCAACGGCGATATGCAATGCTGGGATCTGGCACTCAATAGGGAGGACGGATTCGACGCCGTGAACTAAATGGAAAGGGGTAAAACCGGTGGCGGTTTTAGTTGAGGTGCGGTAGGCCCATAGTGCCGGGAAAAGCATGTGGTGCCAATTGGATTTGTGCTTGTCGACAGTACGTTGGAGAATGGTCTTCAAAATTTTATTGATCGCTTCGACTTGGCCGTTTCCTTGGGGATAGTAAGCGGAAGAGAAATGGTGTTCAAATTTCACCATGGTTGATAATTCTTTCCAGACGGCATCTTCGAAGTGAGAGCCGTGGTCAGAGACTAGTTGCTGTGGTACTCCGAAACGAGTGATAACATGGTTGAAGAAAAACTGTGCTGCAGTGTCGGCTTTTCAATTATAGGTCGGCATGGCTTCTGCCCACTTGGTGAAATAATCTACAGCCACAACGATGTGTTTGTGACCGCCGGCTGACGTGGGGTTGCATTCGAGGAAGTCGATGGCCCATTTGCAGAATGGTCCAACAGTGATGACTGGATGAAGGGGGGCGGGGGGGGTTCTTGCTTTGGGGGCAAATAGTTGGCAGTTCTGGCAATGCTTGACTGCGGTGATGCAATCAGTAAACAATGATGACCAAAAATAACCTGCCCGAATGATTTTCTGGGCGATTGCCATGCCAGAGAAATGGCCTCCGCAGGCACCGCTATGACAATCATTGAGGACTTGTTCTGCCTCACTATGGGATAGGCAGCGGCGTAAGATGGTATCAACGCCGCGTCAGTAAAGTACATCCCCTATCAGGAGGTATCGGGGGGTGTGGTGTCGTATGCGACGGCGTCCATCACGATCGATGTGTGGTCGAAATTTTTAGGTACGAAGGTAAGTCAAAATGTCTCCGTACCAAGGGTCGTCAGACGAAATGATGAAGATCTGCTCGTCAATCAGGTCCGTTTGGATAACGGGTGATGTCGAAGAGGATGGGAGGTCCGTGATGAGGTGAGCAAGCGCGAGGGCTTTAGTGCTTTTGGGAGTTCTAAAAGTGAGGTCATATTCCTGGAGGATAATGACCCACTTAGCAACACGACCTTGTAGGAGCCGCCGGGTGAGGAGATAGACCATAGGGTTGGAGTCGGCCACGATCGTGGTATGACTGAGTAGAATGTAGTGTTGCAATTTTTGTACGGAAAAGACTACAGCTAGGGCTAATCTTTCCTCATATGGGTAATGCAGAGGTGGGCCAGACAAGGTCTGGCTGACGTAATAGATCACATTCTCTTTGTGGGAGGCATTTTCTTGGACCAAAACTCCGGACACAGCATGTTCAGATGCCGAGACGTAAAGGGTGAAGTCTTGAGAAAAATCCGGTGGGGATATCAAGGGGGCTTGTGTGAGAGCTTTTTTGAGGGCTTCGAATGCCGTGTCTGCTTGCTCATCCCAAACAAAGGGTATGTGGGTACGAAGTAAGCGTAAGAAACCGTGAACTTTGGTTGTATAATCAGGAACAAAGCGCCTAAGGAAATTGGACCGCCCCTGTAGACTTTGGAGCTGCCGAAGCGTGCGAGGAGGCGGAAGTTCTAAGATGGCTTTGACTTTCAGGGGATCGACAGTGATTCCGTCTTGGGAAACAATGAAACCCAATAAGCGGCCTGCCGGGACGCAAAAGACACACTTGTGTGGGTTCAAGCGGATTTTATACTTGCGACAACGCGTGAAAACTTGCCGGAGGTCGTTAAGGTGGTCTGATCGTTTTCGGGAACGAGCTGTGAGGTCGTCAAGATAGACTCGCAGGATATGGACCAAGTCGTGAAAGCAATAGGTCATGGCTCGCTGGAAAGTGGCACCAGCATTTTTAAGGCCAAATGGCATGACTCGATAGGCAAAGGTGCCCCATGGGGTGGTGAAGGCAGTCTTGTACTGATCCTCCTTGCGGATGTGAATCTGTTTATATCCGGAAAACCCATCCATGAAGGATAGGACTTCATGGCCCGCACACTCATCAATGAGTTGGTCAATGAATGGCGTGGGGAAATTGTCTTTTGGACAAGCGTGGTTTAAATTGCGGAAGTCAGTGCATACTCTAAGGGTGCCTTTCTTTTTGTTGACGGGAACGGGGTTCGACACCCAGGTGGTGTACGGAATAGGGTAAATGAATCCTGCTTTGCGAAGTTTTTTGACCTCAGCTTTAACAGCGGGGAGCTTGGAAGGGTGAATGGGTCGTTGTTTCTGACGAACAGGGGGTACCTCAGGCCATGTATCAATGTGGTGTTCAATAATGGCGGGGTCGAGACCAGGCATCTCAGTATAGGACCAAGCAAAGACATCACGGAACTCTTGAAAGAGCTTTTTGTACGCCTAAGTTTCTGCTTGAGTGCAAGATGCGCCCAGCGAGATGAGCTCAAGTTTCCTTGGTGTCGTGGAAATGTCTATCTGTATAGTGGGGGAAATGTTCGACATGTTCCCTTCTTCGAAGGCATCTGGTGCTGGGATGGGGTCCTTTAACCAATCGACCTTGGTGGGTATGAAATCTTTCGATTCGACCGATAGCTGGTTGGATGCAGTGGATGTAGATGCTTCCGGGAGGAAGTACGAGCGATGATGCATATCATCCCAAGGGTAGTCGGGTGCAGTGAGTGTCTCCAAAATTTGCTCATCAGTATTGAAGTAGTCAGACCATAAATCAAGGGGTTCTGGTTTGAAAGTTGATGAAATCATATATATTGTATTGACTTCTTCCGACGAGGATTATGGCGGGGGGTGGATCTCCTCGATTAGGGTAGGAGATATCTCCAAATCAACATTGTTTAACTCGTATAATGCTGCTCTATAGTCAGGGAGATCGGGACAATGGTGAGAGTAGTGGCCGTAAACACTGCATATGGCACAAGGATGGTTGGTGCGCAGTGATCTGTCGCGAGGCTGAGGAGGTGGCTCAAGTCTAACGACTGGGATGCCGGCGTCATCGTCCAACATATTCATATGCTCTTGGAGAGCTGGTAACTGTGGGCATTGATGAGTTGGATGGCCTATCTCATCGCACAACGAGCATTTAGGGGGAGCTTGAAACACCGGTGGGGGTTTAACCGCCTTAGGAGGTGGTATAGCAGTGTATGGTTGTGGACCTCTGCCCCCAGTGGGCTTGATAAGAGGGGGAGGATTCGTTGACGACGAAGGGATATTGAGACTAGGAGGAGGTTTCGTTGACGATGAAGGGATTGCGACACCAGGAGGAGGTTGATTTGTGGTAACAATAGGTTGTACCGGTTGGAGGATGACGTTTGGTGTCGGCGGTGGAACGGGAGGCGAAATATACCACACGGGTAATCCCAATGTTAACCCAGGTAGACTAAGGGTAGCCATAACCGGGGCGCTTACTACACCCGAAGGAGGAAATAGAAAGGGGATGGTGTGGATGGGTGTAACACCAATGTGACTCGGTACCAATGGTGGTTGACCACCTGGTGTTTGTGTATTCTGTGAAAGAGTACAGAGGTTTGCGACATGGGTCTCTGGTGACGGTGGTGGAATGGCCTGGAATGTAGAGGTCATTGGTGTATCTGAGTAAATTCCAGGTCCCACAGAAGACACAAAGGAGGTAACTGCACTAGAAGCGGGTTGTTCAATCATGGGAAGAACATTTTCGGGTGCTGCAGGGGCATTGGGATCATAGTAGGTGAGTTGGTCGATTTTGACCACGCGTCCCTCATGGGGGAACATCATGGTACGAAAAACGGATGAGGCAACTGCTTTCATGGCGTACATGTAACTGCGGCCAAGTAAAAGGTTATAATCGAGTTGGGCATTAATGACCTCAATGTCGATGAGCACAGTTTTCCCACCCAACTGTACGGGGACCTTGGGTAGTAGACCTTGAGGTTGAGCTGACCGACCGTCATAGGCCCGCAACGCAGTGGTGGATTGTTGGAGAGTAGGGGATCCCAACTTCTGCCAAACAAATGTGGACATGACGCATGTGGACGCACCCTCATCGGTGATACATCGATGGATGACAAGATTCCGAATAGAAACAGAAACTTGGACTGCTATGGTGGAAGGCAGACGTGGTTCGGACTGGTCCAAATCAAAGGTCATCAATTTGGAATCATTTGGGTCAATTGCCCCAATGGCGGAAAGTAAAGTCTTGCGCTGCGTAGGACAGTTTTTTAAGACTTCTAATGCAGACATGGCTGCGGGAGATTGAGCTAGGTCATCTACGATGTTGTAATTTGACGCAGCCCGTGCATTGGGGTTGTTGTTGATATGGCGGAGTGGGAAACGAGGTGCTTTAGAGGCGCCATCTAGTGGAAGAGGTGGTATCCGTAACGTCTGATCGGTGGGATTAGCATTAGTATCCTTATCGGCGGGGGGGGATTCGGAGGTAGGGCCATACTGGTTCCGACGGGTTTGGATATTGACGTCGGCAGTGGACATCATCAATAAGTGGTGAGTGCCTGAATCAAACATGGGTTGATCAGGAGCGGCGTACGTGATTTGTTGTGGTTGCACGTTGCCCTGTGGGGGGGCTAACGGCTGAGTGTTCACCACTCCTTGTGTGGGAAAAGGGTTTTGTAACACCAAAGGTTGTTGCTGAGGTGGTGGGGGGTTAGGTGGCGGCTGAGGAGCCGCCTGCCCCTGACGATGGGCATCATCTGTCCATAGTTGTCGAGCTCGCTCCAGATGTGGGCAAGCATGGGTATAGTGGCCATAGACACCGCAAATAGAACAAGGATGGTTTGTTCGTAAATTAGCATTTTTGGCTTGCTTAGGTGGCCGATCAGGATTCTGATGAGTAGGCGCCACGTTATTGTTTTGCGGAGGATGGGTAGGTTGTGGAGCTTGGTTATGGTTTTGGTTGTTTCCACGGTTACGTCCTCTTCCGCAGTTTGGTTGCCCACCCTGATTGCGTTGGTTATTTTGGTATTGGGGCTGATGTTGTTGTGCGTACACATGCCCTTGAGCATTGGGGGGATTCTGGGGAGCCGCAGGTGCGGGAGCAGGTTGCGGTGGGTAGTATGCAGGTGGAGCTAGAGGTGGTCCAGTTGCCTGTTGGGGTTGTTGGTACCCCTGAGCTATTGGATGTGGTGGATTAGCTGGTGCAGTTTGCTATGGGTACTGCAACGGTTGTGGTGAGAGCTGAATGGGGTTCTGTGTAGCAGGTTGAGCATAGTATGTAGGAGGTACATATGCTGATGGTGCTTGCCCATAACAATGTTGTGGACAAGAGGGTCCATGAATGTGATGGGTCTGGTTTGTTGGAGCATAAGAAGTTGTTGCTCCGGAACTGGATGTATCCCTAGAGAGGTCTGGGGCGGGCATGGTGCTCACCATGCTGAAAGGTTTAGGTTGCGGGGTGATTTGGCCAATGATGCCATCAGCGGCATGTGATGCCCCCGGTGCGTCACCACGTGAGGAGTCACCTCGTGGGGCGTCTGGTATGATTGTGTATAGGTAACCTGACTGGGCGTAAATGAGATCAAACTGTTGGACCTTGAGGATGGCCTCTTCTTCAGACTGGGGTCTTTCAGATGCCACATCCTTCGCAATAAGAGGGAGGAGGGATTTTAGAAACCAATCTAAAAAGATACGGTCGTCTAACTTAATTTTGCAGAGGCTTCGGCGTCGACGCCACTCATGAATGTGGTCAGTGATGTGGGTGGCCGTACTCTGTCTGCAAGACAGTAGGATCTCAACGCCCGCATCATAGCGGACAGGTAACTGAAAGAATTGCAGGAAGGTCGAGGCAAGGGAGGTAAAGGTGGCATGCGTCCCATGGGGCTGCTTGATATACCACTTGGCTGCAGAGCCAGTGAAGGTGCGTTGTAAAAGCCGGAGGCGGATTGAGTCGTCCACTATGGAGTTGGAGGAACACCATAAATGGAAGGACATGATATGGTTATGGGGGTCTTCACCTACCTTGCCCTCAAATTTAGGGATGTCAGAGGGGAGTTTGGTGGGCATGTGAGGCCACGCAGGATCGTGTCTGATGGGGTCATTTGTGAGCCTAGCTAAGTCTGGCAAGTTCAAACTCGCCATGTATGGTAAGCTAGCAGATGTGGTGACTGGAACTGGGACATGCCTAGCCATTGTGGTATGGTGTAGGGGTCCAGTAGATCCTAAAGGTATGCTAGGTATGGAGGGTATGTGCCCTCCAATAGGTGTAGTCTGGTATGGGCCAGCGCCTCCAAGTGCAACATGGGTTACACTTGGGTTAGGAATAGCAGTGGGGATTCCTGGGATAGGGTTTGTGGAAACCAAAGGGGGTGTGACCCCTATGTTGGGTATACCCATGACAGGTGGTGGCCCTGTGTTGGGCATTCCTAAATGTGGAGTGTTACCCATGTTGGGCATACCCAGGGGGGTGGTTGTTTCCATGGATGGCACCGCAGCAGAAGGGTCTGTGGATGTCTCACCTATGGTGCTGGTAAATAGTGGATCAAATGGTGTTCCAGCCATAATGGTGGTTGGTGGTAACTCTGTGGTTTTTTCGGATTCTACCTCCAAATCAAAAGTGAAGTGAGGTGTGTCAGAATCGGATGACTGTGTAGTTGATTGACGATGTGTCGAATCAAGGGATAAGGCTCTGCGTAGGTGACGTGGAGAGCCAAGCGGACTAAACTCAGGGAGTTCGCCCTGTAGACGACGAGAGCGTCTAAAATTCTCAATGGTGAGAATATGTTTTTGTGTAAAAAATTTGTTTAAGTATCAGGTGGTGATATATAAAAAAAGGACTCAAAACCCTAATGCAACCAAGGGTGCAAGAAGGGGAGTGAAAAAAGAAGGCTCTCAAGCCAAAAAATCAACCTCAAAAAAGGCACTTATTCTAGCAGCTGTGCTACAATAAGTGGAGGAATGCAACAAATGGTCAGAGTACCAACATGCAAACGGCTTCTATAAAAAATAGGTGTAACTAGACCAAGGGTGGGTTGAATCATGCAAACACCTAATCTAAAAGTATTGTGACTCAAACAGACGATATCCTCTGCAAGGTGATGAAATCCAAGTCAGACAATATGAATGTTGAGACAACGGCTAGATATCCCCCTACCGGGAGGGACACCGGGTAATCAATCCTAAAGACAGGCTACTAGGATACTCCGTTCATGACGCGTCGAGAAAAGGTAAATCTGCCGTTTGGTCCTTTGATCGCAATATCCCAATACAGGGATATCCCGAGAACTGCGAATGGTAGCCCTTCGGTTACTGAATGGATTTCGGTATTCCACTCAGGCTTCCGGAACCATCCTCGCGACTTCAACCCTCCTAAGGGAGAGGCCTTCCCACAAACCGGTTGTGACCGCGCCAAAAATTACTAAGAGATTTTAGCTCCCTAATTGGACAACTTCTATATCTCAGATGTAATAACTGAGGGGTGTTATTGGAACACCTATCCCCCCAATACTACCTAGCTACAAAGTTCTTTTAGTGTTCCCCAAGTGGGGTTAAAAGTGTGTTGTAATTAGGGTACGTTTTAAGGCTTAGTTCAATTAAGTGATCGAGTGAGTGCACGTGAGGTATTGTAAACTGAACTTGAAAAAGATAAATGCTTTATAGGAAATTTTCACAAAACAAAGGAGTTTTTGAAAATAAAAAGCAAATATTTATGACTTTTTCAAATAATGGGAAATTAAATGCTTTTGCAAATATCAACTCAAAAAACAATGGATCTTTTGATTTATGAAAGAAAATAATAGACCTCTTTTAAAGAAATAAATGGACTTCTTTAAAAGAAGTAAATGGACTTCTTTCTTGAAGGAAATTGCTAAGGGCAAAATTTTAAAGAAGTAAACAGGAAAAATTTTAATCTAGATAAAAATGCAAAATGAGTCTTTCTTTCACTTTCTTGAAAATTTTTGAAAAGATTTCTATATATGCATTCTAAATAGTAAAAAAAAAATTTCAAGGCTGTAAAATATGCAGAATTTAATACTGTAAAAAATGTGCTATGGGCAGAAAGTACAGTAAAAATTAACTTTTAAAATCGGGATGGCCGAATGAAAAATTCAGCCGCGCGGGTTTTGACAGAAAAGCCACGATGGACCGCGCGGGTTTCTGTCGCACAGTCGCGATGGACCACGCGGGAATTGGGCACACAGGCGCGATGTGCAGCGCGGAAAAAGTCCGCAAAGCCGCGGTGAACCGCGCGGAAAAGGGTCGCGCAGTGGCGATGTGCAGCGCGGTAAATGACCGCGATGTGCAGCACGGAAATCGGCAGCGAGGCCGCGGTGAACCGCGCGGAAAAAAGGCCAAAAGCCGCGATGGACCGCGCGGAAAAAGGGCCGAAAGCCGCGATGGACCGCACGACTGTCAGGCTAAAAACCGCGAGGCGAAAGCCGTGCACGGAAGCCGAAAAATGAACCCGAAAATCAAGAATTCCGGGCTGTTAATGACAATAGATGAGGCCAAAACTTAGAGCAGCAACGGATCTGCTGTCTAAGATGGCAGATCTATGGATCTAAAGGTTAAAAACTAATAAAAAACTAAGATTAAAAGAAAAACTAGAGATCTATTGTTCAAAACCTAGCGGAGTCGCCAAAAACTGTTGGCCCGGTTTTGCAACCAGGCTTAGTGCTATGGGCACCTGCTAACTAGTAGCAGCAGTTTCAATGGAAATAAATAACAATAAACTAATTAAACAAGACTATTCATGGATCTATGCAAAGATATTAAGCAAATAACAAAAATAATTTAAAATCAAGAACAAGACAATGTAGAATAATGAATTTGTATTGAAAGAATGGGGCAAGCAAGTGCTTGCGGAATCAATACCTCTAATGGTGAGGTTGAATGGCTCCAAGGATGAGCAACTCCAATCTCCAATGGTCTCTTCTCCAATGTGGTTTGCAATGGCTAAAATGCTCAAGGGAGATTTCAGCAACATAAGGATGAGATAATGGATGGATGTGAAATGAGGAGCCCCTACCACCTTTTTATAGGTTTTGGTGGTGGGAAATACCATTTGTGGTTTTGTGGAAACCAAATGGTATTGACCAACATGGTTTAGGTACTTTTCCCTCCTTTTTCCTTTTTTGAATAAAAATAATATTTTAATTCCCTTTTTAATATTTTTGGGAATTTGGACCCTTTTTGAGGGTTTTTTATGCTTTTTTGGGAAAAATAATCTTTTTTAATGGAAAAAGGGGTGTACTCAGGTCTTTTGGTGACCTTTTGTTGGTTTTAGAGGCTCTGATGGTGAAAAAGTGGATAAATGGGTCATGTGAATAGGGAAATGAGCTAGTGAGCACTTTTTGGGTGTTAACAACATGTTCAACAAATTTCAATCATGTGTCAATGGGGTGACCTTCTTCATCCTGTTTAGTCAAAATATTTTCCCATTAGCAATATACAAAATTTGACATCTTCAGATATGTAATGGTGACTTTCTCAACGTCAAAAAGTTGATTCATGGAGAAGTGGGACTATAATTCTAGTATCCAGTTGTCTACATATTTTCCATCAATATTTCCTTCCAAATTATATATATCCAAGTTCATTTGTACCTTGAAGGGGATAACCTTGTCAAAGGCATATTTCGTTGAGTTTCCAACCAAATTCGATCCTAACGAACTAGTAATTCAAGTAAGGATCTCATTGAAATGCTCATAGATTTCATTCCATTTTCAAGCGAATGCTTGCTTTACAATTTGTTCAATTTCACAATGAGAAGCTCCATCCTCTGTTTCACCTGCCATATTTATTCTATTGTTTCGAGCATATAAATACTCTAATTTCAAAGGTAGCGGAAATTTAAATAGATAGTTCTTATTATGTGTCTAAACATGCATAATTTTACTCACTATGTAAGCAGTGTTTAAGAAGGGCTAGAGAACACTAGAGTTCTCTCATACCAATGATTTGCAAGTTTGTCTAAGCCAATGCAACTAAGATCCGACTAAGGAGTCACTACAACAATTTACCCCTTTAGAGGAGGTTTAGGCTCGCAAGGATATTACCAAAACCGCCTCTAAAACTTTTTTTAGAGCTTTCGGGGTGGATTTTGAAACCCCCCCCCTCAAAAAAAAAAGTCATGAAAATTGAACTTTGGGTTTTTTTAATAGCCACCTCTAAAAGTTTGATTCTCATGAATTTTAGGGGGGGGGGGTTAAAATGACCGCCCCTAAATGTGTTTTTTTAAGGTGGTTTGTTTACAACACCCCCCCCCCCAAAAGTCAAGAGAATTGAATTTTGGAGGCGGTTTTTTAAGAACCACCTCTAAAAGTTTGATTTTTATGAATTTTTTTGGGGGGAGGGGAGTTTAAAACAACCGCCCCTAAATGTGTTTTTTAAGGTAGTCTTTTGACAACCCCCCCCAAAAAAAAAATCCATGAGAACTTAACTTTTGGAAGCGTTTTTTTTAACAACGGCCTTGAAAAGTTCAATTCTCATACCTTTTGGGGGGGGTTTGTTTATAATGGGAACAAGCCTTTTATGAATGGTCTATTATAGAAATATGTTTGTTCCCCATGTTTTTGTAATTTTCCACTTCCCCAGTGCCATCCTAAGGCCCTATTTCAATGGCCCCTATTTGCTTCTTCGTTACACTCCTTGTAGACATGACGACAAGAGAAACTGTGAAAAGAATTCTACATAATCTTTATTTCCTCAAGAAGTGGTGCTAATCTTAAACTGTGTTGGTGTTGTGTTCCCATTTCCCAATTTATCACAAGCATAGAGTCACCAAAAATATTGAGGTCCTTGCATTCTTTCTCAATGGTAAAAATGATGATAATTTTAAGCGTCAATAACTCTGCATAATTATTTATGCCCTATCCCAGCCCCATTTTCATCTTGAAATAGTGTGAATCACTCAAGTATAGAAGGGCTCCCCCTCCACAGGATGAATTTTCTCCCTGTGAGACTCCATCAAAATAACTCCAAGGCTCGGATTTATCTATCTCCTCTTCTTGAATCCTATGGACTCCAACTAAACCTTTCTCCTGGGGAAAGAAGGAAAGGATTGTCACACCTTGTGATGCAATTTGTTCCGGAACTAATACTTTTTCTTGAACAAATCTCCTATTTCTTGCAAGCTAGATACCCCAAATGATAATAACAGGGAGATATTTTCACTGTATTCATTCCCTTTTAGAAATTCATCTCTGCCATGCCAAATCCAGAGAGGTTCCATTCCAGTTACAATTGAGTCCCAAGAGCTTAGAGTATTCTCTCCACACTGATAGGGAGAAAGGATACCCTTAAGAGGCATATACATCAACAAAAATAGCATCATTCCTACCATATTTTTTCTTCATAATGCAATCAATATGATTTATATCCTTATCACTCTAAATTGTGATCTTACACAACCAAAAATTGGTTGAGAATAGTGTTAACTACATCCTTTAGGGTTAAGATAGTAGGCCTTCCATATATGCAACCCCAACATGGTCCTGTAGTTTCTCCCTCATCTCATTTTCTACTTGGGATGTCAAGTCCAAATACCCTTCTAATGAAACCACTCTACGTGGTCTAACTGCTAAGCGAGGGTTTGGAACCCTAAATACAACATCTCACATGGCATTGGGTCATTCAAATGTACAACCTTTTCCAACACCATAGAATTTGGGTCCCGTATATGTATAATCGAGGTCCATGTGCAATCAAAACTGTGCATATAGCATCCTAACAAAATATTGAGGCGCCTCATTATTATTTGGGAAATTCATGTATGCATATAGGAACCTCTCATAAATATAAGGTGCAATATTAGGATCATTAAATCTTGAAACCTTTATACGTTTTTTATCCTCAAGTTGCAAGTCAAATAATGACAAGTCCATTTCTTTAGTGGCCATGCTTTTAACTTCAATGTAGGAGTGGTGACCAATCACTAACAATATTCTCCTACATATCATGCCAAAGAAAACATGGGTTGATAGTCCATCCCCATGATAAGTCTCTATCAAACTATCCAGATTGTGCAAACCAATCTAGAGACTCTATCGACTAGTGCTAGAGATATTACTACTTTCCAAATTAGTCAATAATCTTGTGGAATGCTCCCCCATCCCTTCAACAATAAGAAATGCTATGTTTTCTTCCCAAGGAATCTTTTCGAGAATATATCTAGGATGAGGATAAAGAGGGCCATAGCTTGGATTGTAGGAAAACTCTTGCGCCCTACAACCTCTCCCCCTTTGATGATTTCCAATAGGAGGGCGACCAAAAAACCATGTTATAAGATGTAAAATGTGCAAATATTAAAATGTATATAATTTGTTATACAAATTATGCATATTTAAATCAAACATGTTCCTTAAAAATACATGGTGGAACATTTCCCTCACCCTATACAATGGGTGGACTAGAAACAATGAATTCTATGGAAGCAATATATCCACCATGGCAGCTTCACTAGCGAGGAAATATCATATCACATCCATTCACATTGGGGGTTTGAATACTCCTAAAAATCTCAAAAATATATTGCCTTGTATTAAGGGGTCAAGGGGGATTTTTTAATGCGACACAATAACATAAATATTGGGGGTTATTTTATTTGGGTGGGATAAGGAAGAACCTCCAAATTGTGGGATCGATTCACATACCTCCAAATCATGGGCTCAATTCATACCTCCAATTTATTAAGTTTACAAAAAACATGAGCTCTATATTGCTATACTTGTATTTACATGATATAAAATTGGTAGATTGGAAAGCTGTGGTGTGAAACATCTATAATTCTCATATTTTCTAAGCATTTCACTAACTATTGGACTATCGGTATTTTACATTCTTTGTTACATTGATCTCTTGACCAGGTTTCCTTTTTCACAATTTTTCCTTCCCCATTAATATTTTGTTGTGTATTCCACTATCCAACACTACAAATTGATCAGTCGCCCCTGCAATCCTGGTGGGATCATTATTAACATTATACTATTATTTTATTTAGCATTTTGTTTGCTTATACTAATATGTGTTAGGTCTCATGTTTGTAAAAACTTGATAATATGATATAAAGGGGGTATTAAAAATGGGTTGATAAAAATGGATACCTACAATATTTGGTGAAACTAGGGGTTTTCTTAATTGTAAAGGTATATTGGGAGGGGGGTTCAACAATACAATTTTAGGCATTTTCCAATATTTATTTAAATTAGGGATATTCTTTAATATCCTGTGAACGGTGGTACTATGTAAAAAGTTCAATGAGTGAACCCCCCGTGATATCCACTAGCCCTTATACAAAACACTAAATTGGCAATCACACAAGTAAGAGAAACTTCATAATATTTCACATTAAACATGTCAAATAATATTTATGTTCAAATTTTACCTAAACCAACTCTATCAGATGATGGGTTGGTTGTGGTAGGTAAAGTAATAGAATAAAACATTGAATGCGCGCAAAAAAATTAATCAAGTTCTACACATGTAACATTAAAAAAAGTTAAATATAACCTACTTGAAAATGTTAAATAACAATAGACTGTTCCTAAATGTGTCCTCTGGGCATGTGGGTGCAAAGCAGTCAAGGTATCTTGACGCTAAGTTTTCTCACATGCATTGCATCCAATATACTTCTCAAAATGGAATTTGTCGAGGTTGGAACCACTACCAATAAATATCTCACATTGATCCATGTGCGATGAGAGAAATCTGGACACATGTGTCCTCTCGCTATGTGGGTTCAATACAACCAGGTTGGCTTAATGTTGAGCTTATGCACCTGTGCACAACGATATTTTAAAAACGTGTTAAATAATATTTATGATCATATTTTTTTTTCGTATTAAACATTAAATATAACCTAGACTTGAACATATTAAATAATAGTTAAATGTAACTGATAGTGTCCTCTAGGAATGTGGTTCCAAAGAAGCCAAGTTGGCCTGACACTGAGCATGTGCACCTGTGCACAACGAGAATTTTTCACATTAAAAACATGTCAAACAACATTTATGTTTATATTTATTCACAATAAACATTAGATACAACCTACTTGAACATGTAAAGTGATAGTCGAATATACCTAAGCGTGCCAAATGGGCGTGTGGATCTGAAGCAGTTGAGTGATCTTGATTTTGAATCTATGCACCTGTGGTGCATCCAATAGACTTATCAGAATGGCATCTATCAGGTTAGAACCACTACAAACACATCTAGATGTCTCACGTCAATCCATGTGTGAGTGATGAGAGATATATGGACAACCTAGTAGAGGCATAATGCAATGGGTTAATGTAATTGTAAAAGTTCAATAAATTTTTCAAAGAAAATATTTCAAAAAAAATAAAAAATGTGATACCATGATTTATTAAACAGTAAAATTTCAATCTGAAAAAATAGGCATGTGTTTTAAATGTTATTTCAACTTTAATGGTTCAAAAATGGTGGATATCATATATAATTAGAAAGGAATTGAAATGTATTCTTCAACTAAAAATGAAAAGGATAATATTAAATCTAAAATGATGGACAAACTTGTTTATATGGGCATCTTTAGAAACATACAAAATCTTAATGAGGAAATGGTTAGGGTTCAAGTACAAATCCTCCAATAGGGACAAATAGAGAATATAGGATCAAGAATGCATCATCTTCCAAAACATTTAAGAGTGTGAACTATAAGCAGAGATGTTCTATAGACATAAATATAATAATTTGACCAAAATATCAAATAGAAACTCTAAATTAAGTACTGTGTTGACATGAATGAAATAGTAAATATAAATTAATTAGTATGTCGGCATGAATCAATTATATTTCTTCCTAATAAAACTAGAAGAAAGAATTACAATCAAACTATGTCTATGCATCATATAATTATAAAAGTAAAAAGTAAAATAAATGCTTGTGTGAAAATATTCTTGGTGACGAAAAATATTTTACCAAGAAATCAAGTAATATAATCCATTTGACTAATTTGTCAATTGTTTAGGGTGAACTATAGGAACTATTTCATCAAATACTCAAGATTCACTCTCTTATTTACTCAAAGCAAATAGTTAGTGATAAGTTAAATAAGTTATAGCATGTATCCTTAGTCTAAATTGGATGTGAGGTCTTTCAACCTATGCCTAAAGTGGTGGAAACCAAGCTTTAAAATGATCTAAGAGATGAGTCAATATACATTTAGTAAGTTTGGGTTTTGTATCCAAGACTTCCAATTGAGATGTACAGTAAAAAGATGTTTAAGTAGTTAGGGGATTTGTTGGGAAAATTTATAACATAGGAAGAAAATATTGGAATTTGGAGGATAAGAGGATTATTAAAATATTATAAATGGTTAATTTGAGATATGGATTACATGTACAATTAAGGTACATTGGGTTTCTACAAAATACTTGTAAAATATTGATTATTGGAGAATGAATTTTTGATGTGTAGCTTGTCACGAGGTAGGGCATCTATGGAAGGATTGAGCTCAAAAGAAGTGAATTCTTTTGGGGGAGAGAGCCTACATAAAAAAATAATTTCAAGTCATGAGGAATCTTGAACACACTAAGGAACATAAGTTGTTCTACGAAGAAGACTCAATTTCGAAGATAAAAAAGAACTTGTGGAATTTTTCAATGGCCATGAGAATTATGAAAAAAGTTCCAAGGATCTAGATAGTTCAAGGCAAAGTGGTTCTAAGGAGGCTCATCCCATTAGATTAGTAGGTTAAATTTCACAAGGAATGCCCTCTCAAGGTCATGAAACGTCCTTTAGTGTTTAGAGAATTGAAAATATTCCTAATTCCAATGTTTACTGTTTGGACTCTATGAAATATTTGGGAGAGTTAGAATTCCAAAACCCTCAAAATTTAGAAGGTATATTAAAGAAAATATTAGATAGAAACCCAAATTTGATCCTGACTTCCCAAAAAAAATTTGAAACTAAAGATTGCTCAATTGATCTCCCTTTGGAGGGTGGGGAAAAGAGGTTTCCTTGGATCCTTAGTTACAGTTTTAGGCCCATGAAAGAAACATCAGTGGAGGAAAGGAGAAATTAGACGGAGATGGATATGTATATTGGCCAAGAAACCTCTATTGGAATTAAAAAATTCATGTCAATAGCCAAAAAAAGAGCATCAAAAGAAGGGAGGGAAAACAATTAAAAATCACATTGGTCCTTATAGCAGAGAAGACCCAAAAGAAGGTGAAAAAGTTATCATTCTCTCTCTAAATGTTGGAGGGGTATGGGGTTCCTCCAAAATTTAACCCTCAAAATACTATGTTTTCTTTATAAACCAAATATAGAGTTATGAGTTATTCTAAGAAACCATGTGTGTAGGTTTGAAATCGGATCACGAGATGATCATAAGATTGAATAACACTTTTCACACAAATTGCTAGTCTAGAATTGTCAAGAACACTAAAAATCAGACTCAGAATTATGCACAATATTAAACTGTATAGAATAAATGTACATCATCCAACCATGTAAAGAGGATGAAAATATATAGAGTTACATCAGAAATTCAAATTTCTTTGGAGGCATTCGAATTTCTCACAAAAATCGGGCTTACTAAACTAGCTAAAACCCCCCAAGGTAGAAAAATCTAACTCCAACTCAGCCATAAAGCTCAAGAATTGTCCAAACTGATTTTGGAAGGTGATGTAGGATGAAATTATTAAAATATGGTATATTTTGGAGTGAAAAATAGGAAAGGTGTGTTGGCCACAAAAACAAGCAGCTGCCAAACATTCTCGAGCGCCTATCTTTTACCTTATCTACTGAAAAGCAAAAAAAACAATGCAAAAGAAAGAAAAGCACCTTTGACACTTAGAACATCCATAAAATAATCTAGGATTCTCATGAATGCACTCATGTGGATAAATATGGAAAGTGGTGGGCCTAGGAAGGAAATAAGTGGCCAAAATCATAGTAAAACTACCTAGGAAAGTAATAAAAATGTAATAAACTTATATCCTAAGTATTAAGTGGGTTTTAATGCTATAACACCCTCCCTTAATACTGACTGTATGTGAAAAAAATATCAGAAAACTTAGGTCCCAACAAAAAGTCTTGGTCACCCTTTACATATCGTTGTCCAAAAACCAGGGAAACAGGGAAAACCTCATGGGACAAAACCCTCCCTCAAAATGGACAAGAACAAAAACTTGAAACCTGATATTCAAGAAGCCTTCACCTCATGTTAAACCACTCCAAGAAGAAACATAATATGGCTGAAAGTATTCTTTGTGGATTATTTAGTGAAAATGTCAGCAGTTTTCTCAGCAGTGGAGCAATACTGCAAAACAATCAATCTCTCATGCACTAGACTCCGGATGTAGTGCATGTGCACTTCAATGTGCTTGGTTATTTTTCTTAGTAATGGATCTGAGTATATCCTTATAGCACTCTGATTATCAATCCAAAGAATAGTGGGAATGCTAAAGTCAATCCGGAACTCACCAAGAATTCCTTGCAACCAGATGCACTAAGTAGTTGCATTCACACCTCCTCAGTACTCTTCCTCTGTAGAAGAGACTGAAATTGCACTTTGATTTTTACTATACCAGCATATAGGACCTCCTCCAAGCATGAATACAAACCTAGAAGTGGAATTCCATTCTGTGTTATCTCCATCCCAATCTGTGTCAGAAAATGTAACTAGATCCAATGAGGAGTTGGCAGCATAATGGATCCCATGTGTCTGGGTTCCTTGCACAAAGTGTAAGATTTTTTTTAATCCCTCTAGTGGAGCTCATGGTGCTACTCCATATACCTTGCAACATGACTTACTACATATGCCAAATCTGGTCGGGAGTGATTCAAGTACAACAGGATTCCAACTAGTTTCCTGTAGAGAGTGTTGTTAACCAAGGGTGTAGAATCCCCTTCTTCTATCCCGGCCACTCAAAGGAAAGGAGCCTTTGCAGCCTTACATTCTGCAATATTCAACCTTTTTAACAAATCAGAAGCATATTTATACTGACATACAGTGATTCCTTTGGGTGACTGAGTGATCTCAAGCCCCAAAAAGTGCCTAAGAATCCCCAAGTCTGTCATGGAGAAATCTTGAGGCAAAGTTGTCCTTAGTGATGAAATGTCATCAATGGCACTTCTTGTGATTAGTAAATTGTCAACATGTAATACTATAATCACAATCTTACCATTGATGTGCTTTAGGTACACATTTGGATCATATTTGCACCGGTGGGAATCTTGTTTTAGGAGGAAAATGTCATTTTTGCATACCAAGCTTTGGGAGCTTGCTTGAGTCCATACAAATATTTCCTTATCCTGCACACAAGTGATAGATCTGCAACATATCCTTCACTTTGCTGCTGCAACTGACAAACTAGTCGAATAGAATCCATTTTTTCCACTGAGGAAAAGGTCTCATTATAGTCCAAACCTTGGACTTATGAAAATACCTTGGCCAACAACCTTGCTTTGTGCTTGACTGCATCAGAATCATCAGCCATTTTAGTATTGTAGATCCACTTGCATCTTTCTAGCTTTCTACTTGGTGGAAGCTTGACTAGCTGTTACACAGAAATATTCCACCCTGTGAACATCAGCATTCTTTGGCCTGTAGGATCCATTTCAATGACTCAGATCCATTTTCATCCTTCAGTGATACCAGTTTATCATATTTTTGTTCCTACCCACATGTTGCATCACTATAGCATGCGTACCCATGAGTTGCATCCCTATAGACTGCAGGTATCAAGTAAAATGGTAAAACCCACTTTTTTATTACTTTTTACTCCCAAAAAGCAGTCATTGGGTGACCTTTGGCTCTCCATCTGCCCAAGTAATGTCTCGAAGAGTCCTTTCACCTACCTTTGAGAGGACTATATATTGAGTACATATGGCTTATGGACGGGAGGAAGAAGAGAATAGTAAAGGCACTCTAGTGGATTTTTTCCCTATCTTGAGTCTGCACTCATTGATCCTTGTAGTTGTGAACCATTTATGTTCACCTTCCAAACTCCTTTCTAGTTTGAGTTTGCCATTCATGGAGGATTGAAGTGGTGGAGGCACAAGTGGATTGATCTAGATCTTGGTTCAGATTGGTTGTCAACAAGAGGTCGTATCACTTTGTACTTCTTCTTGTTCATTAATAGAAATACTCATATTCTCGTCCATTCATGGTGTGAATGTAATTTATTATACATTGGGTTGCATTTGCTTATGATATTATGGACCATTGTTATTGATGATGTTAATGTTATTTATATATCACATTTACTTGTTAGATATTGGTTGTCAAGACTAATTTGCAGATTACAAGTGCTTGGATGTGCGCGGATTGAAAGCTCCAACGGGGATCTACATCAAACGTTGGATCGAGGTTGGTTACATTTCTCCATTGTTTTAACTTTGTCATTTATAATAACATTGTTTTGAGAATTGAGTAGATTCTGGTAGTCATCTATCTGTTGTGGTATTCCCAAGCCATAGTGAGTTTTCTCCAATACAGAAATGGCGACTCCGCTGGGGAGAACATCCATGGTTGGGAAATTTTTTGAGCATTAGTCCATATTTAGAGTTGTTGTTTATCAAAGCTCTATGTCACTGATTGGCCGTTAAGATACACTATAGAAAACTTGTTTTTTCTGAGCCTCTGGACTCTCTGTTTGACCATTTGTTGTTTCTCACCCGCGGGCTGGCTTAGTTCTGCCCGCGTATACCCGCCTCTGTTTACTCTACTGCTCGCGGGTACCCGCAGGTATTCCTTCGACAGTAGCATGTAACTCCAGCTTTTGTTGGTTTATGGCTATTGGTTGTTACTGGGTGAGTTTGGTTGATTCCTGAGTCTTTGTTGGCCTCTTTCTTGATTGTTTCATGCCTTGGTTGTGACCAAATCTCTTCGTTTCTCTTGGTTGAGCCTTCTTGCTTTTTTACCAATCCTTGGTTTTAACCTCTTGGTTTTTCCTATTGAGCTCTTCCTTTTGGCTGAGTCTTGCTGTTTAGGATCTGTTGGGTTGTCTTAGTGATCTTCTCGGCACTTTAGTGACTGAATAGTAGGATTTTGCTTGCATTTTTTCATTCCATATATATTGAAAAAATACAAAAATATTCATTAGTTTTTCGCATTTTCCTTGCTATTTATAAGAGAAAATACAAAAATATTTTATTTCCATGTACTGCATTTTGCATTGAGTGCTTGTTGCCTTCATTTTAGGTTCTCCTTGTGCATTGAAAAGATAAAAGTTTGCATATTTATTTCGGAATTGTTGATTGACTTTGCATATTAGTGACATTGCTTTATTGGATAGATGAGTCTAGGATTGGACGATGGTGCATATTATTGAGTCTACACATCACTAATTTCATGACCATATCCCTTGAGTAATCACAGCCACTAAAATTAACGCTTAATCATAAAATAGATTAGACTTATTTTATTTATAGGGTACACCAACTAGCATAGGTTTAGAGTCTTGGAATAGATCATTGTGAGTTAACGATCCAAGACTACTGAACAAAACATTAGGTGTCTGACCAGGGAGTGGAGGAATCCATGGTATAGATCAGTGTTCTCAAGAAAGCTCTACTCAAACTAGAGTTAAGCACAAGGTCACGGGAGGTTGGTTGAGGAGATATCCCTCTAATACCAGCTGAACGTGGGAGATATATTCAGGATTTGTTCGTATCTGGGGGTATCGGAGGTTCATCCTCTTGTGCTTCGGGCTTAGCTACCCTTCCCATACGACGGGTCCCACCTATGACTGTTCCCCTGAGCATTGGTTATATTGCGGTAGACATAGTTGCCTTACCTAGGTACTGCATAGGGTACTTGCAGTGGTTATGCTGTTTGTGTCTTGAGTCAGATAGGGATTGGACAGCACAGTTGTGTTCGTGCAGTGGACTTGACCCTGTTGACACAATGAAGCTTGGGTGTCTCTATAACTGATTATGTTACCTCTGGCTATATTTTGGGAGTCTCGAGTCTCACCTAGGCAAGACATACCGGCTCTAGTGTCGAGAGCTCATTTAGACACTCTGTTTGTTTTCTCTTGGTTGTAGATTCTCTAGGTGTGTGCTTTTGATTTACTGTTTTTTATCAATACTTGGCCTTTAGGAGACATTGTGTCTCTCTCCGAAGAGAACGTGGTGCGGAGCCCTACTCTCTGTCGGTCCCGTCATTTGGCTGGTTTAAATCCGGCTTTGGTTACACAACATATTACTAGAGGATGCCGGAGGGCTCCCTCTGAGTCTTCAGATTCTTACACGACTTACGTTGAGGATTACATGGCTACACATCTCGATATCGGGCAAGACCTTTCTACTCCTTCGGGTAGAGTTGAACACATTTCCAATCCCCAGACTCCTCGTGAGGATTGGGGAGGTGATCCACCTGTGACTCAGCCTGGTTCTATTTGGCCTAATCCACTTGATAGAGATCCGTTTTATCCTTCGAATCCAGACAATTATCTTTACGAGATGCCCGACTTACCCAAGGAGGAAGAACAGGACGAGCCTTTCGTTCCTTCGTTTCCACGAGATTCTAGATATAGGAGGCCTAAGACTCATGATGATTCCATCCCTATGGTCAACCCCACTGCACTCTCTTTTGGTATGCCTAGTCACAATACTGTCGAACCTTCCACTATGGTTGGTACTCATGCTGGCACTAGTCAAAGTGTTAGCCATACTATACCCACTGGAGGCACTACCCTAGCTGGGGGCACTACGTTATCCACCCAATCACATAGTATGGGGACTAGTCTGATTCCTAACCATGCTAATGTTGGAACGTGACCACCTCCTAGGAATACTCAACCTAGTCGGAATGTTGTCTGAAACACGACTCGCCATCCACCACCTAATACACATGTCGCTACTCGTCAAACTAGGACCACTTTCACACATGATACCGTTCCTCCCAACCACGGGGGTGGACACATACTGCATACTCTTGCGTCCACTTCTGCGGCTAGTAATAGTAATGTAGGGGGTGGGTATATTTCCTATCCACATGGACATCACACCACCAACCCTGCTACTAGTCACACCCATATTGAACCTGGGAATACGTCTCATGTTTATGGTCATCACACGACTGCTCGAGCTAATCCTAATATTGGGGGTGGGAACATACCATACCATTACGGTCAATGCAACACAGTTCCCGTTATGAATAGTAAATACATGCCCCATACCCATGGTGGTAACCCTTACTACAACACAGTCGGTGCTGGCCACCAGTATCACCCACCACCCCAATATGGTGCTCAAAATGCACAAATACCTGCTTACTCCCAAATGGGTCAGGCAGGGGGAGGTTATCCATCTTATGGCCATGGGAAAGCTTATGGGTTGTCAGGTCCACAGTATCAGCAGTTTAACCCTCATGGTCCAGCTTTTGGTCCATCGTATAACACAGTTCCGTTCAATCAACCTTTTATGGGAGATTATAATCAAGCTTTCCAGCCACAGCTCCCGTTCCTTGCACGCTTGAATCTCTCGGATCTTTCGAAGCTCATGAATGATCTAGTGTGTCATGACCCTACTTGGCCCCCGGTCCCTACCAAGCTCCCTTCGGACATTCCAAAGTTTGAGGGGAAAGGTGGTGAGGACCCGGGAGATCATGTCACGACGTTTCACCTTTGGTGCTCCTCCAACTCTTTGAATCATGATTCCATCCGATTACGCCTATTTCAACGCACCCTCACGGGGGCAGCCACGAAATGGTATGTGGAGTTTCCTGGAAACACCTATAGGGGATTCAACGAGATCACTTTGGTTTTCTTAGACCATTTCCAGTTGCTGGTTCATTATGATACTGGTACTAAATTGTTGTCCACCTTCCATCAGAATAAGGCCACACATATTTCTGACCATGTTCAAGAGTGGCGCCGGTGGAAGAGATTAGTGAAAGCCAACATTCCTCCAGAGTTCCTGTTGGAATGGTTCCTTAAGTCTTTACTTCCATACATTGCTAAGGATGTTTCGATGTCTGGCATTGTGACTGAGGAACAAACTATCTTGAAAGTCCAGTAGTTAGATTTACTTTATTCTCAGTCTGGCGTTTTGTATGACATTATTCCTAACGCACCGAGAACAAGACATGAGCCCACGTCAGTTCCTGGACCACATGCCGATGGCATCGTGGGGTCCGCATGCACTCACCCTGTAGACTTGGTAGCTAATCAAATGCAAAATTTGTCGCTAAACTAGTCTGCACCCGGACAGGTTCACACCTTGTCCACTTCCACTCTGTCGTCTGATGTACACAATGTGCAATCAACGAAACCGTCAGGTAACCAGCAACCTAGTGGTAAGAAAAAGTAGAGAAATAATTGTAGGGGTGGAAACAATGGAAGTAACAATAATAGCAATCGTAATACTCCTCGTAAAGAAAATGCCAACCCTCCTCGGAAAGGCGGTAATGCTGGCGAGGATCATAAACCTAGGCGTAAGGTGAAATTCCCTTGCAAGCTTTGTGGGGAGGATCATCTTACTCACTTATGTCCTCTTATTGAAGAAGCATCGAAGCATTTGGCACAGAGCCCGGCTGTGTTGAAGGATCCCCTACCTCATCACCAAAAAATGGCTTCGCATGCTCCCACCACCGGTTATGGTACTAATGAAACGACAATGTCTTCTTCCAATACTAGTGGTTATGGATGCGTGAATATGGTTCAGTCGGAGGTTTGTGTTGCAACTCATTAGCGTGATTATGGTGCACCACAACCGAATTTGGGGAATGAGCCTCCCCCTCCTCCTGATAATTCCTTGCATATCGAGAAGCCTTCTATTATGTTGCGGATACCGAAAGGTGTTCTCAAGCGCTCCACGCATAATCCTAATGCTCGAGCTGCCCAGACCTACTCTATCATAGAAGATTTGGGCCAAAATCCGTGTGCCATGTCGGCTCTTGAAGTTTTGAAAGCTTGTCCTTCTCATAAGCATGCCCTTTTGAGTGCGTTAGGAGTTCAAGATGGGGGAAGTCCTAGTGTTATCAAGTCCGACACTACTGATGTCCAGCCCCGCTTGCCTTACCATGTGGCTTTTCAAATCCAGGTGGTTTTCCTTAAAAGCTTCATCAAACGTACTATGGTTGATGAAGGTGCCTCTGCGTCGGTAATATCGTTGACTTGTTGGAAAGCTATTGGCTCTCCTCCCCTACTTGCATCTACAACTACACTCACTGCATTCGACGATAGATCTTTTACGCCGCATGGAATTATCCCTTCCCTTGTTGTCTCCTTGGGAGGTAAGTCTGTGTCTATTGAAGTCAAAGTGGTTGATGCGCCCATTGAATACAACCTTTTACTGGGTCGAAACTGGATGTACGCTATCAAGGCTGTCGCGTCTACTGTATTTCAAGTTATTTGCTTTCCACACGAAGGCAAAGTTGTGACAATCGATCAGCTGGATTATGTTGGCCCTCCTTCCACAGCATCTACGGGATCAATAGTCCCGCAAGTTTTTGATTCTCAGTCGGCAACTGGGAACATAAGTGTTGGAATGTACCCCTCGTTGATGGGAACTTTTAACCATTCTGCACCTGTGAATTTTATTGGAACCATTTCCGACAGTGCACCTCCTCCTTCGAATAGTATGTCATTCCGGACTTCCTATTGTGGTGATCCATCGATTTTTCCATCTGCGGATTCTATGTCTGGAGACATTGCACACGTTGGGATGTCTATGCCTTTATCTATAGCGGAGCTCACTTACGATCATATCCAACAAACCACTGCATATCCGGATCTTTCTTCTTCCTAGATAGTTGAGGAAGATCCTGTTACACTGCCAGTTTTGGCAGCCAATCTATCTTGTTCACATGATTGCCTCAATGGTATCCTACCTTCAAATGGAGTTCTTTTTTAGGCCATGGGTGGTGATGAAAATCCATGGGGGGATCTTTATCATAGATCTCATTCCCCTCCTCCCCTTGATCTTATTGAACAAGATGATGGGCCTATAATACAACCTGCCATCCATTTGAATTTGGATCCATTCACCATCTCATCCAGCCCTGTTTTGACGTTTGAGTCTAATGAGTCTTTGAGCTCTCCTATAGATCCACAAATCGGTGATCCTAATGAGTTAGATTCTACTTCTAGAATTTCCAACTCCTGTGATGATGAATTTGCCACTGCATATTCCTTCACATCCTTCAGCTTTGCTCTTCATTTTGAAGATTATCATTTTGATCCCTCAGGTATTGGTACTATGGCACCTTCAGTGGTTAGCTCTACCTGCATTATGTCGGAGGTTAACAATAGTGAAGTTGAAAATGTTTCTACCACAGTGAATTGTATCGGATTTTTCTTTACGTACGTTTTAGAAATGATCTTGGTACTTATGTTTCTTGGAGACAGGATTCTTAGCTGGACTTATACTTGTTTACTGGTCCTTTTCGACATTTGCTTTGGCCATGGTAGGAATATTCGAAACCTTGCATATAGGTTTAGGCCTCCCCATTGTTATGATGCATTTGAACCTATTACTATCCGAATTCGCAGACACCCCCTGAGTGTCCTTATCTTGCTCATGTTCCTTGCATTATGCATAGCTTTGTCCCATGCGCTTGGAACTAGTCTCGCATATCCCTAACACTCGTCTGCTCTCATTATGAGCATTCTTCCATATCTCCTTTGAGCTCGTTAAAAACAGTAAGGAGGTCATGAGTTTACTTTTTCGAGCTCGTTAAACCTTTACGGAAAATATTTTTATAAAGTCTTTTTTAAGCCCTTGTTAGACTTTTTCAAAATCAAACAAGATTGCCGAGTATACTTGTCATTTCAGACTCGTTAAAGGATTTGAAGCGACATTCACTTAGGTATAAGTTTACCCCTTTTCCGGACCTTTGTGGATTAATTACAAAAAAGGTATACTCTAGTCATACGTGACTAGAAGAGTTCTTCTCTCATTATTTTACACTTTTCGAGTGGGGAGACTAACTTTACGAAAAAGGACTTCTCAGTTATATCATGTGATTACATTGCATCATCCTGCTTGCCACTTGAGCCTTGTGCCGGCTCCCGCTTACTCAGTTGATAACCTGGTGCATGAGCACTTTTCCCTGTCGAGCCCTGCAGAGCTTATATATTTTCCCTTCACAATTTGATGACCCTTTGGCCCTGAGGGAACACACCCCCGAGTGTCCACATCCTGCATGCACTTCCTTGCATTGAGCATAGGTATGTTCCACTGCTTAGGACTAGTCTGCTAGCTATTTGACACTCATTCCCTCACTTGTTGTACTATAAGCAATTTTATTCTTTTTCAATCTTTTCCCAAATATGAAAAAGACAAAAAAAATCAAATATTCCAAAAAGCTGGACGGGTTTATGGTCACTATTTCTTGTTGGCAACTGTTGTGTCACCTTTGAACAGAGCATTCATTCCACTCCGTACATTATGAGTCGGGAATATAGTTGGGCATTAGGAGCTGTACTTGTTTCTCAGTTTTCTCCACCGATTGCTTAAGCTTCCAGTCATTATGGAGCCCTCTGTAATGCCTCCTGCATTGCACAGTTTATGTCGAGTCTGTGCTGCCTGAGTCTATCCATCTGCTCATGCTCTTGTTCAAAGGAAGTCCTGAAACCAATGTCGGCCACTCCTCAGATATCTTGACTATTGCATGTTGGCTATCCTTATTGAGTCAGTCTGTTTCACCTGAGATCTTCCAAATCTTTCAGCATTGCTGGTACCTCATGCTGGTTGATGGGGGATGCCTTAATGCCCTCCTTCCAGCAAGTCTCGTTCCGTCGACCTCAACTCATTTATTCCAGGACTTGAGGCTTAGAGTTCGGTTGAGTACCTTGAGGCTTTCATTCATTAGTGGCAAGTTCTCTCGCCATCGACAGTTTTGGGAATACATCAATGTCCCCTGATCAATGGATTCATCCTAGTGTTCGACTTCAACCCATTTATTCACATTCTGATGATTGTGCTCTGTGCCTTGATGCCCATTTTCATTATCGATGGGTCATCTCACGTCTATTAACGGTATACATCAATGACCGGTAATCAAACGATGTCTCATCAAGTTTGACCCCAAATCCTTTATTCACTTGATGGGACTTGCACTGTCGAAGACTTGTGTAGAAGACCCCAAGCGATTGTGGCATTCAGTATGCTACATATGACTTTGACTTTACATCTAAGATATCACCTCTCATATTTTAGCAGTTTGTACCTCCAGTTTGCACCAGTTGTCTTCTTTTCAGCAGAAGACCATATCTTACTGTAGAGGGATCATGGCTATGATCACTTATGACATGTATCTACTTATGTACTGCCTATTCATGGCCATTGTATCAGATTGTTGTACTATACCGACATGTATTCAGAGATACTATTGTATTATGACGAGTGATCCGTTCTTTCCACTTGTGTCTCCATCACTCCACTTCTGAGTTTTATAATGTATTTCGGCCATCGTAGCACATTTCAGTCTCTGACCTCACACATTAGGGGGCATATGTTACAGAGAAATATTCCACCCTGTGAACATCAGCATTCTTTGGCCTGTAGGATCCATTTCAGTGACTCAGATCCATTTTCATCCTTCAGTGATACCAGTTTATCCTATTTTTGTTCCTACCCACATGTTGCATCACTATAGCATGCGTATCCGTGAGTTGCATCCCTATAGACTGCGGGTATCAAGTAAATGGTAAAAACCACTTTTTTATTACTTTTTACTCCCAAAAAGCGGTCATTGGGTGACCTTTGGCTCTCCATCTACCCAAGTAACATCTCGATGAGTCCTTTCACCTACCTTTGAGAGGACTATATATTGAGTACATATGGCTTATGGATGGGAGGAAGAAGAGAATAGTAAAGGCACTCTAGTGGATTTTTGTCCTTTCTTGAGTCTGCACTCATTGATCCTTGTAGTTGTGAACCATTTATGTTCACCTTCCAAACTCCTTTCTAGTTTGAGTTCGCCATTCATGGAGGATTAAGGTGGTGGAGGCACAAGTGGATTGATCTAGATCTTGGTTCAGATTGGTTGCCGGCAAGAGGTCGTATCACTTTGTACTTCTTCTTGTTCATTAATAGAAATACTCATATTCTTGTCCATTCATGGTGTGAATGTCATTTATTATACATTGGGTTGCATTTGCTTATGATATTATGGACCATTGTTATTGATGATGTTAATGTTATTTATATATCACATGTACTTGTTAGATATTGGTTGTCAAGACTAATTTGCAGATTACAAGTGCTTGGATGTGCGCGGATTGAAAGCTCCAGCGGGGATCTACATCAAATATTGGATCGAGGTTGGTTACATTTCTCCATTGTTTTAACTTTGTCATTTATAATAGCATTGTTTTGAGAATTGAGTAGATTTATAGTAGTCATCTGTCTGTTGTGGTATTCCCAAGCCATAGTGAGTTTTCTCCAATACACTAGCTCTCAAGTTCCATTCTCCTGCAGGCAGTGGAAATCCTCATCCATAGTAGACATACATATTGTATCTTCTGAGGCTTATTCATATGTTTGAGGATCTTATTCAACCATGAGAAAATATTTCTCAGCAAGATTTGGATCCCTCACTTAAAGTGCATTCTCATACTATGACCTAGTCTTTCTAGGATCCTGAGGATTCCCAGTAAGTTCACCAATAGCTTCTATGGTTTTTTCTACTCACTTTGGCCTTGATGGTGAGATTGGGTATGAAATTATATCATAAAAATAATCATCAGAAGCCTCATTCAACTCTTCATTTTCTTCTTCCAGTGGTGGTTGAGAATACTCTCCAATCTCAACTCCGTGTAGGGTCTCTTCCTCAAACTGAACACTTCTTTCTATGAATGCCTTATGGGTGGTCAAATCAAGAATTTTGTACCCATTTGAGTCTTTTGAGTAGCCAACAAACAATAATGGCCTAATCTGTGGCTCTAAATCCATTCTCTTCTCAGATGGCACTCTATCCCAATCCTTGACACCAAAAATACTGAAATGTGAAATATCATGCTTACGACCAAAACAAGCTTCATGAGGGGTAACTCCTTTTAGTGCTTTATGTGGGACTCTATTTTGTATGTAGCATTCACAGTTGATTACCTCATCCCACAATTTTGGTTGCAAATATATTTATTCAAGCATACAAGTTTCCATCTCTTTAAGAGATCGATTTTTCCTCTCCGCAACTCTATTCTGTTGAGGGGTGTATGGCACAGTGTGTTGCATGTGGATGCCATCCACTGCAAAAAGATGTTGAAAGTCAAATTTGATGTACTCTCCCCCATTATCATATCTAATTTCCGCTATCCTCCTACCATACTGGTTCTCAACAAAGGCTTTAAAAACCTTGAAATAGCCAAAAAAAATTGACTTAAACTGTAGGAAGTAGACCCAACAATACCTAATATGATCATCAATGAAGTTTAATAGGTATATGTCTTTGTTTAGTGAAAACTAAGGGAAAGGACCAGAAATATCACTATGGATCAGCTTTAAAGGTTCAGAGGTTCTCTCAGGCCTTGATCTCTCAAACTTTCTCTCGAGATGTTTTCCTATGATACAACCCTGGAAGACTCCTTTTGTGAAAGTGATGTTTGGTAACCCTACAACCATATTTTTATCATGAAATTCATGAAGGTGTCTATAATTTAGATGACCAAATCTTTCATGCCAAAGCTTGCTTGATTCATTAGCATGAGAGAGGAGTGCTACCGGTGGAGATATAGGAAATAACTGTGAAAACTTGTGAACTCTGGTGGAATGATTTGCAATGCCTAATGCAACAACTCTACCTATGGAGATCTCAGAGATCTCCACATCATTCGGGGTGAAGAAAACTCTTTTGGGTGAGCCAATATGGGTCTTTTGGTAGACAAACAATAAGTTTGCAGCTAGATTTGGGACATAAAGGACATTAAAAAATGATACATTGTCTATATATAATCTACCTTTATGTAATATCCCAGCCAAGAATAGGCCAGAATATTAACTCCAAACTCCCAAATTATTCATAATTTCAACTAGTAATTTTTTATGGTGTGCAGGGTGTTAATGCTGAGTACTAGTTCATTGATCAAGGATGATGGGAATGAATTTTGATTCTGGTTTTTTTATGAGGAATGTGCAGAAGCAAGGTAAGTCAGGGCCAAACACTAAGTCCTATGCACAAAGTACTGGAGCCTTTTACTTTTCAACAACAGACAAGTCTGTTTCCTACTTTGAAGCTTTCTTGGCCTTCCAGCATATGCATACAAGACTGAAAATTTATTCTGGATGGAATTAGGGGTTATATCAGTCATTAAACTCTATAAAATACATTGGAGTAGATTTCATGTGATTTTGGGAGGTTACAGGTGGATTTGGAGGCAAACTAGTCAAGGGCGCTACTGAGGATGGCTCAACTAGGAGGTTTACAGATTCCTCGAAACAGGGTTAAAAGATTCCAAAAACCCAGGAGAATTGTTAGGATGGCTGGTATACTGTCTTAATTAGCTCATACAACTTACAGAATATAAAAATGATGCACAGACAGTAAATTGTAGAAGATATGGCAAAAGTAGTTATTAAAAATTTCTCATTGAGCCAGTCTTGCATTTCTTATTCCCAAACTTCCTTAAAGGCTTACTAAACTTTGTTCTGAAGCGTTAAATGGTTCTAATAAATGTTAATGTACATCAAAAGGTCGAAATTTGAACTCCATAATACATAATTGATACTTTATTTCATTCAAAATTACAAGAGCCTCCAAGGCTAGGAAAATCTTACACACTGAGAGAGAATGAGCGTAAGAGGAAGTGAAGAAGATATGGCTCTTATCTGAATCTGATTTCTGACTGATAGCAGGTCTGAGATCTTAATATGAAAGCATAGTAGTCTTCCTAAGCTGCACTGGGTGGATTCACTAAAGTTGAACTTCACACGTGCGTTCCTTAACATGTGAAACCTTGGCTCTGGTGAGAATGGTTGTATCTTGGTCATCCGAACACCTTTTCCGATGAGACAAAAAGTGTTTCCTACTGGAAAAAACCCTCCAAAATAAATGGAATAGATATAACAACCCATAAATGATCAGATGTGTTGAACCCAAAACCTCCATTTCGGCCCTTCAACGTTGCTTCCGCTGAAAGTACCATGTAGGATGATAACTCCTTGTAAGCTTGGGATCTTCTTAGTATTGGAGTATATGGACCTGAAAAATAAACTCTCCATGGTTGCAAATGATGAGAGAATATTAGAGAAGAGAAGTAGAATAGAAGTAATGGGGCTCATCTCCCATTGAGTGTCTAGGACGCATCACCGTGCCTTGAGAAGCATAGAATGCTCACACATAAAATCAATTTGACAAAAGATGTGAATAGGAGTTGCTTGGATTATTTTATAGAATTCATGGTGAACTGCTGAGCAATTTGACCTGCCTGGTGACCTGTGAGAACCCTTCCACATGGGCCACCCATGAATGAGTAGACTTGCCTTTATTTTTCCTTACAATCTTTCTCTCCTTTAGAAACTGTTCCCTCCTTGTCTCGAGTTATTTCCTGCTTTGTAAAAGTTTCCTACTTTGTACACTAGGCTCCATTTTGGAAACTGTGCCCTGGCTTATCTTTTCTTGGTTGTTTCCAATTTGTAAACTAAGCTCTCCTTTAGAAACTGCGCCCTCCTTATCTTTTTCTGGTTGTTTCCATTTTTTTGCTTTTGGCATGTTCTTACACCTTCTCTGCTTTTCCTCTTTTGCTAATTTCTTGCTTCTAGTTCTAATTTGGAAACCTTATCCTCACGAGGGCACCCTCTTGGTGCACTTGCACACATATTATCCATTCTAATTATTTATTAAAATTAATAAAATTCATTTCTCCACTTGAATTAGGTTAAAATGTATTCTATGCATGCTTGATAAAATGAAATTATTTTCCTTAGGGGTTATTTTGTCCCCTTTTACCCATGGTCACTGAATTAGCCAAAATTAGGGACATGACACTTTACCCTTTGAAGCAGTTTCTATGTCATCGCTAAGAATAATGATAGGACCTAGGCCATCAGAGGAATCAAGAGTAACAAATGACTCTCTCGTTGCAACCAAGTGCCTTGAAGCTCTGGAATCAATGATGTAAGAAGCAGATGAAGATGTGTTGGCCATTAGAGCATGGACTCACTCCTTTTCATCTAAGTTAGAACCTCTTTCCTTCTTATTTGCGCCTTCAGGAATGGGGATATGGTTCTTCTCAAGGAGTTGTGCCATTTGATCTATGGGCTTTCTCATACAGGATCTTTCAAGATGAAATCCCCTTTGGAAATATGATCACTTGGTTCGCTCCTTCTTCTATGATCCTTTCTAGAGGTGGAGGGCTCCTCTTGTGGCTTGCATCTCTCCTTTTTTTCAGAAGGATTTTTGGAGTTTTACTTCTTCTTACCCTTCGAATTCCTTGAGTCACTATTAGCTAGAGCTTGATCTTTTGAAGGTTTCGAAGCACCCATCAACATAATCTTATTTTTCTCCTGAGTCAAAGACTCCATGAATTCAGACAGACTGGGCATCTTCCAATTCTTTACAACAAGTTTTGTAGCATGGAAATTTGAGACAAAGATCGAGTATTCTTTCCCCAATTTCAAAAAGATTGCCAAAACTAATTGCTCATCCTTTTTATCAATACCACACTACTTCAACTGCAAAACTAGTGACTTGAATTTGGAGAAATAATCCTGTAGATTCTCAAAATTGCTTGGACTTAGAGAAATCATCTCATTCTCTATTTTATGTCCTCTCATATCATCAGTTTTACCAAACAAATATTTCAATTTCTCCCAAAATTCATTCGGTGAAGTGAGACCATCCAAATGGAAACGAAGATATGTCGATGTGCTGAGGTAGAAAAGGCCATAAGCCTCATCTCTCTAGTTGTACCACTTATCTTTATCTACAGCTAAAGTAGGCTCTGTTTCAGTGCCCATTGTCACTCTATAGAGACCTTTCAACCTCAACAATATCTCCATCTGCGCCTTCCATTGAAAGTAATTGAATGGATCCAAAAGCACACTCTGATATGGATCCATGAGTAAGATGAGGTGCGCACTGTAGATTTATATGTACCTGCAAAAACACAACCAAACAACTCTCTATATAATGAATAAAATTATAGAGCTCTTCAATATGAAAGTAGGCACTTTCAAGAGTCTGTCACGCTCGGGTAGACCTCTTGAGCTAAACTCAAGAGTACAAGGAAATGGTCCATGGGACTTCTGTGGAAACTCCTTGCTTCTAGTGCACTACTGGATGCAACTTTTCTCCCCTAAGTAGATCTGATACCATGTGAAATCATATCACAAGTTGATCATAATATTGAATAACACTTCTCACACAAATTGTGTCATGTCCCCATATTTTTCTATGGTCCATGGGGTAATTTTGGCCTAAGTCACCTAGGCAATAATTATTTAATTAATGAGCAAGTGTGGAAACTACCTTATGGAAGATGCATAAGTTTGTGTTTGGAAATTAAATGGATAAGGAGGGCTCCCCATGCAGTTATTAACCCCATGACTAAGTCTAAGTGATTGACTAATTGAGAAATTAATTAATTGGGGAAATTTTGAGGCATTACACCATAACAATTAATTAATTACTGGCTAATTAATTAATTGCTAAGTTAAATTATTTTTGAGTTGTATTATTTTCATTTAAACGTTTATTGCTAATAAATGTGTCAAGTGGTTGATGACTTGGATAGTAAATTTGAATTGGTAAGTGAGCCAAACTTGCCTAAGTGGTAAAGTCTCATAAAAGCTAAGGAATCTAATGGAGACAAGTTGGCAAGGTGAACCAAGAAGGAAACTGAAAAAAGATGGCAAAATCAGACAAAAGAAGAAAAGAGGAAAGTGAATAAAGCGGAAGAAAACAATAAAAGCAGTAAGAAAAGAAATGGCAACACACCCGGAAAAGCTACCTAAGGCACAATTGCTAATCAGAGTGGAGGAAGACAAAAGAAGGCAAGTTTTCAAGTAAGAAGTTTCCATTCCTAGCAAGGAAGGTGCCTTCCTTCATCCACATGTGTGGCTAACTTGAGGAAGAAGTAATCTCCTCTATTTAAGAATTTTTCTAACTCCATGAAATAACTTTTGATCATTTGTGTTTTTCTCATGAGAGCTCTGAAGCTTCTCTAGTTGAGTGATGTGCCTCAACTGTGCTTCTTGGGTGATGTCCCCCAAGGCCCATAGTTTCCAGTGAGTGTTGTGCAGGTCCATATCAAGCTATTGCAGCCATTAACATATACTTCCAGCCTCCATTGAATATATATAGTCATTAGGGAGAACAGGTTCCTCCAGTAGTGATTCTACAGCTAGTTTTGGTCAAGATTCATCCATTGAAGAAGATAGATATTGGGAGTGCGCCCAAGGGATGAAGGAAAGTTGGTACAGCCATTTTTTGCAGACATCAGAGTTGTTCAAGATCAGTAACCAGCTTGGTATTATATCCAAACCTCTCTTCTCACTCATTCTCACATTCACGACTAAATCTAGAGGAGTTTTCCCTGGAGGAGAGGGATGACTCAATGAATGCGCCCCAGTCAAGTGCAGAAGCTCAGTATGCAGAAAATTACAGTCATATGACCTGTAGGTGGCCTTATCATAACTCCATAGTAGAGCCACATTAATATTCTAATTCTTCTCTTCATTCTCCATCAAATGTAATGCATATAGCCTGTGAGGCACTGTTGTTTTGAAAGGTAGTTAAATCAATAAAAGAAGAGCTCTGATATATTATTTTTGACCTGTATCTATTCATTATATCATATTAGAGCATTTAAATACTTCAAAACAGAGTACATGAATTATGGAAGCAGTTTAATGAAAACAATTGCAAGACTAGCTCGTTGAGTGTTTTTCCTAGACTAGTTTTACCACTTTTGCTTCTAAATCAATTCAGAGTATCAGATTGACTCCATGTCAGTTGGAGGAGTCTAATAATTCAATATATAATCCATATAAGTCCTTAAATTCACACTTTGGAAGCCTTTTGACACTGTTTGGAAAGATAATAAAAGTACTAGCTTAGCAATCCCAGGAGAGCCCAAAAACCCCAATTCTTCCCAAACTCTCACAAGTCTGCAAAAATAACTTCCTGAACATAACCAACACTCATTTGAATGATATAACCTCATTCATTAACTCCCATAACCACCACTTTTCTAGTATGCATATGCCAGCTACCCAGGAAGCCTCGAAGTAGGCAATAAACTAACTCTATTGTTGAAAAGTGAAAGGTACTGGTACATGGTGCATAGGACATCACCGATATGCACCTTTTGACCTGCTGCTGCACCTAACCTCATACATTTTCCATAATTAAATATTCATCCAACCATCCTCATTCCTCACCTCAGTACCTCTCAATTACCTCCCGCACTACTCGAAGGAATTGACAAAAATTTTACCAGTAAAAATTTATAAAAATTTTGAATTTGAGTTAATATCTTGGTTGAACTTTCCCAAGGATATTACAGTGGTATCTGAGCACTTTCCTCCACCCCTGTGGAAAGAAATAATCTCACTGATGGAAGGAAGATTGTTGATCTTTCATAAAGGAAAAATGTGCCTCCTACCAGTTAGTGAAGAAGAAGAATTTATTTTTGAGCCATATGAAGAGGAGCCTTTAACCCCTGTTGGAAATTCTTATTTGCAAAAAGTTGAACATGATTTCCTTAATGAACAAATGTTTGAAGAGAGCATAGGAAATGACCTACCTATGACTAATTGGGATTATGAAGGAATACTCAAAAGAGGTAACCCTAAGAATTCCTATGAGTACTTCATGGAGTACACTGCCTTGAAGAAGGAGGTTCAGAAGTCCCTGACCTTTAGAGACTATTGTGATTTAGAAATTCAAAGTTTGTTCAAAGACCCCTACAATAGTGATAGCAAAAGAAGGATTGCACATATGGTTGATGGTCTGTGCAAAGAAGCCAAGGAAAGATCTTTACCCTTAGGAGCTAAGATAGAAGGGAGGACTAAAGATGTGTCCACACAGCTAGGAAAAATCAAGGTAGGAAACCAAGAGCCACCTCGTTCTTCAGGTGGAGAAGAATCCAGAAAAAATAAAGATGAATTTGCAGCCCTACATAGGGATTCATCCCAATCTCAGGGAAAAGGAATCAAGAAGGAAGTTTCTTCAAGGCCACTTGCAGGGCCAAGCATTGTGAGGTTGTTTGGTTTTTCTTCAAGAAGGAAGTCCAAAGGTTGTGATTTGAGCACCACACAATGTGGAGAGACATCAAGTTTCTTGGAAAGAAATGACTAAGAAGAACTTGTCAGTGCCCCATTACTCCAAGAAGTGGATGAAGAAGGTCAATGCATAGTAGAATATCCAGCAGTCAAATACTTGATTGTTGGTGATGAGGGAGGTAAAATCACTCTCGATCTTTTAATGGTTGATTTCAAAACAAGTGCAGAAGAAATGGGACAGATTGATGAAGGTGAGACATCTTTTGGATCTGATCCAAAGGAAGAACATAATTCAGATTTACACTCACCCCTGGAGCCCCGCCAGGAAGCATAAATTGAGCACATCTCAGTAGAGTGTGAAGCAGAGAAATGGGTGGATTAACAAGCCATCAAATTTCACCACATAAGGAGGAGAAAATGACACATGGTGAATTAGTAAATTCTGATTTTTATGTGCCATTGTGTCAGTCTGATATGGCAGCCATTTCCATTGAAAATTTTAGAATGGTTGACCCCCATAGTGATGAGGTTCAGAATTCTGGTGTTAAAAAGGAAAGCAGTATGAAGGCTGAAAATTTAAGAGAATATATTTTTGTTGCATCAAGGATGAATGAGCACTTATGTTGCAGCCCAAATTATGTTTTTGAGGACCTGAAAGATGAAAATATTGCAGCAGAAACATATAGATCAGATTTCAAAACTTCAAGTGCACCGCATGAAATTGATCCGGCGATGGGAAATGAAGGGGAGAAACATCTGCAAGGACCTCATCTTCTTGCAGGATCTTTAAAGATGGATGAACAGAAGATCCAAGAATCCCTTCAAACCCTCAATTACACACATTCCTTAATGAATAACCTTTGTTGGAATTTGGGGGAGCAGTCTTCCATGAGAGACATGGAAGAATTTCAGGAAGCCATGGAAAGCATAAAAGGTAAATTCTTGAACATGCTTTCTGATAGAGATAGTTTATTGGAGCTTGTAAAATTGTTTCATGGTACATCCTTGAGAGATGATGAAGATATCAGAAAGCTCCATGATGAATTAATGGCCACCCAAGATTCTTTAAGAAGTGCTCAAAGTGCCCTCCAAGAATCTAAGACAGAAATATTGCAGCTTCATGAAAAGTTGCAAGGATCCCCCCTACCCTCCTACACACCATTCAGTCAACTTCATTTGATTGAAATAATTCTTGAACATAGGGAGGAACCTCATGAGATGGTGGATCATGAGGATCATTCATTTTTATATGTGCTTCAAGAGTGTGCAGAACAGTTTGATGAGAACCAAGCATGGGATTTTTTTCCAAGGGAACTTGTGTTGTTCCTTGAAGACAATCACTCTCCCATGAAAGAGTGGGAACAGAGCACCTAATTTGGGACAGCCAGTAATGAAGAATTCGCAGCCATAAGTCTGATTACTAAAGGTTGCAGACATGCAAAGAATGTTCACAGGTCTTTCCCACATGTCCTAGATTCAACAACACCCATGGGGAACGAGCAATGGGTGAAGACATTTTTCTGGTTTGTGTCACATGTTCAGTAGGAGAATCATGACCTATCCCCATGGGAGATGGCTCCTATTGTAGAAGAGAAGGATGATTATAGCTCATATAAATCAGCAAGCAGGATCTCTGATTCATCCACCAGATGGAAGGATAGAGGCCTCACTGGAAAAGAAAATCTGAAAGGTAAAAAGTTCACTTGTTTCTACAATAAATTTATTTTTATAACTGACATTGTCTTGAATTGTGAGCAACAACAAAAGTATATTTTGCATCCATTTGATGTCACTCATCCACATATGTATTGGTTGAAATATTACCTGACAAGCATGAAACTACCTTGCAAAAAATTTTATGCTTATGATCAAGGGAAGGCAGCTAAGCAGGCAAGTTGCCAAGATAAATTAATGGAACATTTTACTTGCAGAAGTTGGCCTATGTGGAGGGAATCCACATGCTGGGAGGGATGCTTGAAATTTTTCTCCAATGGAAGAGAGTTGAGCCATTGGATGTGTTCACCAGAAGAAACATTTTGCTATCCACTTGGTTTAGTTGGCAGTAATGTCCTTTCAGTTTTTCCTCGGATGAAAAGGAACATGCTTGATGACAAATTCGCTAAATTGATTTTGATGATTGGGAAAATGCAGTTGATACTTTGGGATCAAGGCATTCATTGGAGTGACAGATTTCCAAAGGTGATAGAACAGTTTTGGTCCTTGTAGGAGAAACAGTGGTATCCAGGAATTCTACTCAAGTTATCCTAACTGGATTGAAAATTTTGTTCATTGCTGGTTCATTTGCAGATATAAATTACATTGCAGGTTTTCTTCATTTTTTTGAAGGCCCAAGTTTAATTTTCAGACTGTACAGTGGATGGGGACAATTAAAATCAGAGTGGTGCGGCAGAAGCTTGGTGGAATCCTGACATTGCTTGAGGACAAGCAATCTCAGGAAGGGAGGACCGTCATGTCCCCATATTTTTCTATGGTCCATGGGGTAATTTTGGCCTAAGTCCCCTAAGCAATAATTATTTAATTAATGAGCAAGTATGGAAACTACCTTATGGAAGATGCCTAAGGTTGTATTTGGGAATTAAATGGACAAGGAGGCCCCCCATGCAGTTATTAACCCCATGACTAAGTCTAAGTGATTAACTAATTGAGAAATTAATTAATTGGGGAAATTTTGAGGCATTACACCATAACAATTAATTAATTACTAGATAATTAATTAATTACTAAGTTAAATTATTTCTGAGTTGTATTATTTTCATTTAAATGTTTATTGCTAATAAATGTGTCAACCGGTTGATGACTTGGCTAGGAAATTCGAATTGGTAAGTGAGCCAAAATTGCCTAAGTGGTAAAGTCTCAGAAAAGCTAAGGAATCTAATGGAGACAAGTTGGCAAGGTGAACCAAGAAGGAAACTAAAAAAAGCTGGCAAAATCAGACAAAAGAAGAAAAGAGGAAAGTGAATAAAGTGGAAGAAAACAAGAAAATCAGTAAGAAAAGAAATGGGAACACACCCAAAAAAGCTACCTAAGGCGCAATTGCTAATCAGAGTGGAGGAAGACAAAAGAAGGCAAGTTTTCAAGTAAGAAGTTTCCATTCCTAGCAAGGAAGGAGCCTTCCTTCATCCACACGTGTGTCTAAATTGAGGAAGAAGTCATATCCTCTATTTAAGAAGGATTCTAACTCCATGAAAGAACTTTTGATCATTTGTGTTTTTCTCATGAGAGCTCTGAAGCTTCTCTAGTTGAGTGATGTGCCTCAACTGTGCTTCTTGGGTGATTTGCCCCAAGTCCCATAGTTTCCAGTGAGTGTTGTGTAGGTCCATATCAATCTATTGCAGCCATTAACATTTACTTCCAGCCTCCATTGAAGATCTACAGTCATTTGGGAGAACAGGTTCCTCCAGCAGTGATTCTACAGCTAGTTTTGGTGAAGATTCATCCATTGAAGAAGATAGATATTGGGAGTGCACCCAGGGGATGAAGGAAATTTGGTACAGCCATTTTTTGCAGACATCAGAGGTGTTCAAGATCAGTAACCAGATTCATATCATATCCATACCTCTCTTCTCACTCATTCTCACATTCACAACTAAATCTAGAGGAGTTTTCCCTGGAGGAGAGGGATGACTCAGTGAATGCGTCCCAGTCAAGTTTAGAAGCTCAGTATGCAGAAAATTACAGTCATATGACCTATAGGTGACCTGATCATAACTCCATAGCAGAGCCACGGGAATATTCTAATTATTCTCTTCATTCTCCATCAAATTTAATGCATATTTAGCTTGTGAGGCACTGTTGTTTTGAAAGGCAGTTAAATCAATAAAAGAACAGTTCTGATATATTATTTTTGACCTATATATATTCATTATATCATATCAGAGTATTTAAATACTTCATAACAGAGTACATGAATTATGGAAGCAGTTTAATGAAAACAATTGCAAGACTAGCTCATTGAGTGTTTTTCCTAGACTATTTTTACCACTTTTGATGCTAAATCAATTCAAAGTATCAAATTGACTCCCTGTCAGTTGTAGGAATATAATAATTCAATATATAATCCATATAAGTCCTTAAATTCAAACTTTGGAAGCCTTTCAACCCTTTTTGGAAAGATAAGAAAAGTACTAGCTCAGCAATCCCAGGAGAGCCCAAAAACCCCAATTCTTCCCAAACTCTCACAAGTCTGCAAAAGTAACTTCCTGAACATAACCAGCACTCATTTGACTGGTATAACCTCTTTCATTAACTCCCAGAACCCCCACCTGTCTAGTATGCATATTCCAGCTACCCAAGAAGCCTCGAAGTAGGCAATATACTAACTCTATTGTTGAAAAGTGAAAGGTACCAGTACATGGTGCATAGGACATCACCGATATGCACCTTTTGACCCTCTATTGCACCTAACCTCATACATTTTCTAGAATTAATTATTCATCCCACCATCCTCATTCCTCACCTCAGTACCCCTCACTTACCTCTTGCACTATTCGAAGGAATTGACAGAAATTTTACTAGTAAAAATTTATAAAAATTTTGAAGTTGAGTTAATATCTTGGTTAAAATTTCCCAAGGATATTACAAATTGCTAGTCTAGAATTGTCAACACTAAAAATCAGACTCATAATTATGCACAATATTAAATTGTATAGCATAAGTGTACATCATCCAACCATGTAAAGAGGCTGCAAATATATAGAGTTACATCAGAAATTTGAATTGCTTTGGAGGCATTCAAATTTCTCACAAAAAGTAGGCTTACTAAACTAGCTAAAACCCCCCAAGGTAGAAACATCTAACTCCAACTCAGCCATAAAGCTCACGAATTTTCCAAAATTATTTTGCAAGGTGATGTGGGATGAAATTAGAAAAATATGGTAGCTTTTGGAGTGAAAAAAAGGAAAGGCTTCTTGGCCACAAAAATAAGCAACTGCCAAAACTTCTAGAGCACCTAGCTTTTAGCTTATCTACAGAAAAGCAGAAAAAACAATGCAAAAGCAGGAAAGGCACCTTTGACACTTAGAACAACTAGAAAAGCATCCAGGATGCTCAAGAATGTGCTCATGTGGATAAGGATGGCAAGTGGTGGGCCTAGGAAGGAAATAAGTGGCCAAAATCATAGTAAAACTACCTAGGAAAGTAATAAAAATGTAATAAACTTTTATCCTAATTATTAAGTGGGTTTTAATGCTCTATTAGTAAGGAACAAAGCAACTAAGTTTCTTTCATATTTCTTGAAGGAGTAGTCATTATATACCCTAGATTCTGAGGGTCTTTTTTGTGGGATCATCATAGGATGGAATTCCAATAGGACACACGTACAGATGGCATCCATATGAACAATCTTCCAAAGATAGTTGTTGAAGAAATAAATAAAATTGAAGGAAATATAGGGTTTTCAATTTTTTATTTCATGAATAAAAAGTAAAATTGTATTTTTTGTACATCTATGCAATGGGAATTTGGAAGTTGTACTAGTGACATAGTAGGACAACCTGCCTACTGCCATGCATAAATACCAACCTTATAGAAATATTTGATGATATTGTTATGACTTATTATTTAAAATACATCATATATTTCATCATAAATAATTATAGATGCACATTAAAACTCCTACATTAGGGAACCAAAGAGTGGTCCTACAAGAAAGTTAGAAACCCCTTCTGATATAAGCAAGGAGAGCTAGCATGTCCTATTTGGTTCCAAATTGAAGAAAATTAATGTCCTCCCAAAGATGGCATTCCTGATTGAGATCTGTATAAACAAATCGGATTTAAAAGTGGAAAATTCATCCAAGTGGAATGGAATATTCACCTTTTGAAACAATCTACAATGTCATTGTTTTCGTAAGAAAGAGATGCATGTCAATTTTATCATGTCTCCAAACATAGATACAGAGGTGGAACCTAGTGAGGAGGACAAAGCAAACACCCCAAGGTTTTATAGGAAAATATTGATGGGGAAAGGGCATACACCAGAAAAACCTCCATGAACAATCTTAGGTTATTATGACATACCTATCAATGTTGATTTTAATCAATTACCCTACCAAAAGGATGATTGAACATGGGTGCTCCCTGGCTACTAGGTCACTTTCATTGGGCCAGAATGAATATTTGAGGGGACAGGGTTGAGATTTCTTCACTTGATATAGAAAACAAATCCTTGACCGATAGTTTGGACAAGATAATTTCTTCACAATTGTCTTTCAAATTTCAATAAGTGTTTTGAAATGGAATCACCCTCCTCCATTTTTATTGAAACCACAAAATTGTAAGATGAAAATCCCTACCTCTATCAAAATTCACATGCACCTCTTTCAATTTTTACCAAATTGTAAAGGAACCTTTGCATTATCGGTCATGGATCTTGATTACCTTCCTAATTCAAAGGTCTTGTTTCAACCATGTTTAGATCCAAATTCCTCACAGGAGGGTGTGGGGGGACTTACACCCCCACTAATGTCATCAAGGGGTCCAAAGGGGGCAGTAAAAACCTTTTGGATCTCCTCTTGGTGAGGATTCAGGGGAAACACCCCCAGAGAGAATTTTTTGCAAAAATGCCTTGTAAAATATTATAATTTCATAGCCAATCTAGACCTTTCATCATTAGGTCACAAATCTAATACTAGAATTTGTGTTGGTTCTTTTCTTACCTAAAAGGAAACCTCTTTTATGAGGGAATTATATTACGGCTATGTAGAGTGTGAGAAATATAGTGAGAGAATGAAGAGGAGGTTGCGATGGATGTGTTGTAGGTTTTATCCCTTCATTTTTTTTGGATGGAATAAAGGAAGGATTGGTTGTTTCTTTGTGGATGTAGCACATATCACATGAACCACATATATTGGTGTCTCTCTTGTATTGTGTTCTTCTTTGTTTTATTTTTCCATTCATTTTTTTTATTGCTCCATGATCATATTCCTAACATTGCATCTTGTTGTGGTAGGATCAGGTTGTTCATCATTAAAAAACTTTATTAACATCATTCATTCTCTGTTTTTGAATCAAATTATTTTTTGTTGTTCTTGATTAGCAATATCTCTCTAGTCCTTCCAATTCCAACCCCAACATTCACAGGTACTGGAAGATAGCAATCATGCACTATCAATGCTTCCAAACATTAAAAGTTGTAATTATTGAACTTCCCGCTAAACATGTTTGAAAGACTCACCAGGAAAACAACAAGCACCACTAATAAAAATCAAACAACTTCATAAAAAAAATAACTTTACCACCACAAGAATTTTGTTGTGATAATACACCATTATATTAGCCTAGCATCAACCTGGGTTTTCTTTGTCCCCCATTTTTGTTCTAAAAATATTGTTTTCCCTCTATACCTATCAAACACATCAAACATCAAAATTATTTTTCAAATTTCTAAAAATTTTATTGGTGTATATTTAAACCAAAATATAAAAACCAGTATCAGGGTTCATGCTTATAGAAAAAAATTTGTTTTATGCTAATTTTTTTTGCACATCCTATCTTTGGGAGTCATACCATATTTTGTTGCATTAAGTTTCACACATATATTAATGCTTTTGATAACAAATCATGTATTAAAAATCATTCCTATATTTTATTATTCAAAATCGTTTACCTTGGCAATCATAGACAAAATCTATTATCTTGGGAGTTGTGCATAGCTTCTACTGAGAAATTGTGCCTACTAACTTCCTCATATTTCATGCTTCAACACCTCACTTTTCATGTTGTTGCCTCTATCTTAAAATTTGTGCTTCTCAAAAAAATTATTCCATGTGTCCCACCTTCTTAGTGTCATTCTATCTTGTGTGACCTCATGATTATTCAACGTCTTCACTATGAATCTTGGATGCATCTTCTTGGCTCCATGGCTTTGGTACCATATCAAAAACTAGATCAACAACTAAAAAAATCACACCAATAAATTGAGAGAGAACCATTTGAATTGATTGTTTTATTTTCACAATCTCTTTTAGATGGATGCATGGTGGGAATGACTATTCACTTCATATTTTCATAATTAGAAAATAATTGATCAATTATTATATAAATTCATAATAAAATGATTTTATTACAAAGTATACATTATAGCTTAAATCACCAGAGTACTTGTTATAGCATCTTTTTCCACCTTTTTGCATAGATGCACATTTTGGCCTAATTCATGTCATTTCCCAACTTATAGACTACCTTTGTGAACTAGATTCATTGATTTCCTCTTGAAATTTCTTTAAAAAAAAACTTTTTATAGCAGACACATGCCCTAACTGTGTCTAGACCGTATCTATGTGTCTTAACAGAGTCTAACCCATGTCTTCATTTATTTGGGCATAAATCTATAAAATTTGCATGAGATGTATAGGCTTTTCTGATTCCTGACCTCCTATTGCCAGTAATCAGCTACCCTAACTACTCTAACTATTTTCCTAGAGTATAAAAGTTACCAAGGGGAAGAACAAAGGACGAAAATAAATCATTAATAGCATCATGATGCTGCTCTTTTTCTGTTGAAAATCACAAGCCCTTATTTCTCAAGTCTACAAGTTGTTCCCTCATATCTAGAAACCCTTTGTTTCTAGCAGCATTTTCCTTTTATATTTTGTCAAAAAGAGCCAAAATCTCTTTCTTGGACTTGTCCTTTGACCAAAGAACTAGGATATCAAGTTTCCCTTTTGTGGCCCAGGTGGAGGAATTCAGAAACTGGTTTAAGAACAATGTCGCAGTAGTCACAGGTTATATATATACTTGTATTTGTGGTTAATTCAATAAATATCTCTTTTTTATGTCCAATTTAATGTGTTAATTTCATGTTCTTGATGTATGAAAACCAAAAAAATTTAACTCATTAGTTGATTTACTTTCATTCAATTACTTTATACATTTATAGCTATTTATCTTGTAGTTTGTATCCTCTTTAGATACAAGTAATAGATGGAGATGCTGAACAAAAGATTTGAGAAAAGGATCTTCATCAAACATTGGAATATAGGTTGGTATTCTTTATCCTACTTGCATTAGTTAGATGTCAAAGTTAGATTGTCTGTTTTCATAATTGAGATTGTCTTTAATATCATCGCTTTGTTATGGTTCTGACCCAAAACCATAAGGGATTTTTCCCTGCAATAGAATTGGTGACCATACTAGGGATGTCTCCTTTTTTCTTGTCTTTTCAACATAGAGAAATGGGCTATAGTGTAGAAAGGTGCATTCAAATGCATCATATAGTGTATACAATCGCATCTTCTCTTGTAGATGTTTTTCTTTGCATTTTGAACATTTTTCCTTGTTACCATTCAGAATTGGAGGGCCATTTGGACCTTGTAGTCTTTGTTAAACTTTGATCAGTCTCAAGAAGTAAAAAATTTATAGAGAAAAAAGAAAAAATAGCCTTAGTTTGTTGCTTGATTTTAACTTTTATTAGGGTTTGTTGGTGAGTTCAGATAAAATTTATTTTTAAATCTTATTATGCTTGTTTAGATTTTTTCGTAATTGGCCACACAATCTGAAGTTTCTAATCAAGAACTAAACTTTCTGCCCTATCTTTGCTTTCATTTTTTAAATAAAACGAAAAACAAAATAACAATTTGTTTTCTTTGGAGTTTTTCTTTAATTTCCTGTGTGCAAGAAATAAAAGAGCTTGTTGTTTGGAAATTGTTTTTGTTGTTATTTTGTATTTTATACATTTAAGTGAATCGGAAAGACAAGATTTCTTGTTTATATACATGCTTCTTTTTCTTGCACTTTTTAACAGAAGTTAGTTGCTTTAGTTAGCTATTTAAAGCAGTTAGTTTCCAGTTTTGTAAGAGAGAACATAGGTTGTATATATCTGTTTGGAATTTAATATTTGAAAAAATTAAATAAAATAAAATAAATTACAAGCATTGAAAAGATTGCATTTAGAAGTGTTTATAGCACTAATTTTGCAATAAAGAATCAACTTCATTTTTTTAAGAGATAATATTCTTATAGTGTTTTTCTTTTCTGCAAGAGTCACATAAACATCGCTAAGTTTCACTTTCATTCCTATTGAGTAATAACATCCCTTAAAAACAAATGCTTAATTTAAAATCTATTAGACTTTGATTTCTAGGGTTCACCAACTAGTCTAGGCTAGGGATTTGGATTAGGATTGGAGAGTAAAATATATGAGGCCATTTGAATTGAACATAGGAGTCTGTGCAAGGAATGATAAAATCCAATTTTTGTATAGCTGTGGCCAAGAAACACCTCCTAAATAGGAGCTAAATACAAAGATCATGTGAGGTTAAATTTCAGATACTACCACTCCAATACTTGTCCAAGAAGCTATGGATTTTTGCATATTTTGTGGTTCCTTAAGTACCATCTTTGTTCCTCTATGGTGTCGGTTCTTTTGGAGCTTCGGGCTAATCTAATATTCCCATACGTATGATTCCAACCGTCAATTGTTCCCCTAGACTTTGACTATGAGTTGGTATATTTAGTTGTTATTCCTAGTGATCACACAGGTGACCGCAGGGGGCTTCCTGCGATACCTAGGGAAGATGTTGTATCAAACTCTCAGTACCCTTGGAGGGTGTCCGATACCTATATAGGATACTTACACCAAGAAGGGTTGTTACATGGAGGTTAGGGTAATTACTTTCATTCCTTCATTATTTGGGTTTGGGACTTAATAAACTAGTGCCAACTTTGTGAAGGTCCTTTTTCATTGGTTTGCTTGTGATGTTATCTTTAGGACATTTTTAGCTGTGTGCTCTTTGTTTTTAGTCATCCTTTAGTTATTGTGTCTATTTCCATTTTGAATCTTTGATTCAATGTGGCAGACCAACCACTTCGTTGGTCTCAAAGGATTCTTAATCTTTCTCGAGAAAGAGTGGAGCCCCCATCGCCTCCTTAGAAGCACCGACTAAATTTAGCTCGATATTTTGATCCGGTGGGTTCTTCTGATTTGGTTGAACCAATTATTGTAGTTGAAAACACTTATGCACCTGAGGTTACTAGGGTAGAATATGTTGAGGTTGAAGGCTTCATTAGACCATTCAACCCTCCACTTTGGACCTCACGATCCAATTCTTGTGCAAATTTTGATCTCTTCAAAGTATTGTTATGTTTCTTATCATTCAATTCAAATACTTTCCATGGATAGATTCGGTGATGTGTCAGGATCCGAGGATCTTCATAACCCTACATCGGATATCATTGCTGGAAGCATTTCTCCTCCTCATTTTCTACTCAAACAACAAATATGACCCAAGATACTATGGATAGAATCGTTATGATTCTTAACAGTTCATTATCGGTAGTATTTATTGCCACTCAGTCTTTAAGTGTTGCATTATCCTCATCACTTGGATCTAACACCTTTTCATCTAGGATACCAACTATGAGTATACCCCAAGTACCTATCACTTTCAATCCCATTTTTTCAAACCCTACTAGCAAGGCAAGAAACTCTTCAATACCTTTTCAAGGTTTTCCCTAGGGTGGAGGGCACATTCCTCCATCCAATCCTTCAATTGGAAGCGGTGCTTTCAAGTCTTTTGGACCTATATCTAGGGAGAATCCTTTTATGGGATGAAATTCTCAAATGGGCATAGGTTTTCAATCACCTACCATGCTTATAAGGTCGAATCCTTTCACACTTTTTAGTTTCTCTAGAAGTAATCATTTTCATCATATGGAATGTCACCAAGGGGAGACCCTTCCCAAGCTCAATGGAATCCCATTCAAGTGGTCTTCCCCTCACAAGGAATGTTGGAAGGGGCAACCCTTTCCTATCATTTGGAAATCCAACTATTGGAATTTTTCCTCCTTATGGTCAATATGCAAACTCTTTAATGACACAACCTATACATCCTTTTTTGGAAACATTGAACTTACCAAATTTATCAAAATTGATAAATGACCTGATATGTCATAATCCAAATTGGCCCCTAGTCCCAACCAAATTACCTTCATACATTCCAAATTTTCAAGGAAAAAATGGTGCATATCCAAGGGATCATGTTACAAATTTTATGGTGTTCTTCAAATTCACTCAATGATGATTCAATTCGCCTATGATTGTTTCAATGCACTCTTACAGGAGTGGCAGTGAAATGGTACATTGAATTGCCAGGGTCATATTTTCATTGGTTCCATGACCTAGCAATGGTCTTCTTAAATCATTTCCAACTTTTGGTCCAATATGATTATGGTACATATTTACTGTCAACACTTTGACAGAATAAAGAAACCCATATCTCATATCATATCCAAGAATGGTGTGGACGGAAGAGGATGATTAAGGCCAATATTCCCCATGAATTCCTATTGGTATGGTTTTTGAAATCCTTATTTACTTATATATCCAAGGATGTTTCCACTTCAAGGGTGACTAATGAAGACGAAGCCATCTTTAAATCCCAACAATTAGATTTGATTTACTCTCAATCTGGGATTTTGTATGAATTTTTGCCTAACGCATTGAGGCCAAATATTGATCCTTTAAAACATAAGCCCAGACCACATGGTGATGGCATTGTTGGTTCTATTAATAATCCTACTGCAAATTCAATTAACAACCAGATGAAGAATTTTTCCATTCATCATGATGTGGCTGGAGAAACTATTGTGCATCCTCTCCTCCTGAAACATCATTCATGCATACTATGCATGTGAATCCAAAGTGTCCCCATCATCCCAAAGGAAATAAAACCAATAAGGATAAGAAAGGAGAGTAAAACACTAATAAATATAAACCTAACAATAATGTTGGTTGGGAAAGAAAGGAATGGAAAAAGGTTAAATTCCCTTACAAACATTCTAAAGGAGATCACCTTATTTATCAATGCCTTAAGATGGAAGAAACCCAAAAAAAATGGCACAACAACAGCCTGTTTTGTTCACATACTCGTTCCCTCAAGGACAACATATGGCTTAGGGTTATTCAAGTACTTTTGGAAACACGCAAGGGGGAATTCAAAATCTAACCTCATCCAATCAACCGTTCATCCATATGGTGGGTTCAAATGTCTTGTTATCAACTGGAGCCCATTATTATAGTAATCATAAGTCTTCTTCAAAGGAAAAAGAATATATTGAACCACAGAACCCTATTCACATAGAGGAGCCTATGGGAGATGTAATGCCATGAATTCGTAAAGGTGTCTATAAAAGAGTGTTACACAACCTAAATGTTAAAGCTTCTCCCAACTATTTGATTGTTGAGGGTTTATCTTGGACTCCTTGTCAAATGTCAACTCTTCAAGTACTCCAAATTTTCCCTTCACAGCGGAGTGCATTATTGTCCTCTATCGAAAACACAGAACCCTCTAATTCATAGATTATCGAGTTTGGCGTTGGAAATGTTAAACATTGCCTTCCTTATCAGGTATCCATTCAAATTAATGTTGTGCATTCCACAAAAAATATAGGGAGGAAAGTGGTTGATGAAGGCGCATCAACATGTGTCATGGATCCATATTGTTTGAAATCCATTGGATCTCCTGAACGTGTCCCATCCCCCTCTTTACTTATAGATTTTGATGTACAATCTTTTCAACCGCGTGGAATTATTTCCTCTTTTCCAAATGAAATGGGAGGAAAAAAAATTTATAGGTGTTAGAGAAAATAACCCTCCTAGCCCCTAACCTGTTGATTCTAATGGATCTAACCACACCTAAATTGACTCCCTAAGTCACACATGCACCAAAATCCTAGATTTGGGGGTGCTCTCCTTGATTTGGGGGCGCATTGCCTTATTTAAGGAGATGGTTAAGTGAACACTAGGCACGCCCCACTGATTGAGGTCCTAACTAACCCTAATTGTTCTTAATTGTTCCTCTAGTGAAATTAGCACCCCATATTAGTTTAGTGCATGTCAGTTCAATTCAGTTCAGTTCAGTTCAGCGCATATCAGTTCAGTTTGGTCAGTGCGGTACAGTTAAAATCAATTTATGTGACTGTCCATGACTCACTGAGGGTATATGCTCTACGTTAATCCTTCTTCTCTACTTTAAACTTGAATAGCCTCTTTAGCATGGCATGGTTAATTCAAATTTCCTCTAACCCTAACTTGAATTGTTGGTCTATAAATATTGTACTCCACCTCTCATTTAATTCAATGAAATTGATCATTCTTATTCTCTTATGTTTTGAGTTCTTCTATAGTAATTTATGTTATTCATTTATTACATAATGTATTGATGGCTAATTTGATTCTCATTGCATATCTATTTAGGTTATGTACCTAGATCTACACATGTTCATGGTATTAGAGCATAGGGGGTACTAAACTAGTTAGTGTTTAAATGATTTCTTCTCAGGTATCTAGCTTGTGTAGGTTGAGAAGGGATTTTGCAGCCATCAAGAAGGATTTTTCAGCCACCAAAGAACGCTTTTGTAGCCACCACTCAAGGCTTTTTGCAACCACTACTCTTGCAGATTGAAGATGGCCTTTTGTAGCCACCAAATAATTTTTTTAGCCGCCACTAGAGAAGGATTTTGCAGCCACCATATATCCCATTTGCAACGATTTTGCATCCATCAAAAAGTGCTTTTGTAGCGATCAAATAGAGCTTTTTCATCCATGTATATATTATCTCCCCAGCACAGTTGCTACACAATTGGTATGCTAGATCCAGTCTTGTTGAAGGAGGCCCCAGAAGCTTTACAACTCATGTCCTACAAGAAATTTTTACCTAAATTTAGAAGATGAAATATTCCATTGGAGAACTTGTCCTAATCAGGATCTTGTTGAAGAAGACCTTCGAAATGTCTTCTCATTCTCCAAATCTATAGCCTTTACTTCACCAAGTTCTGCACAAAAGCTTCAAGGTATTTTCTCCATTTGAAGCAAGGTGTGGTCAAGAAACACCATTCCAGCACTTCAAAATGTTTGGATCTCATGAATGGGCTCACATGCACCTCAAAAGAAGGAGGAATTCACAAAGTTTTGCAAGGATCTTCATAAAGCCCTTACCAAGTGGCAAATCACCTAGTTGAGAGCTTCTTTGGGAGTAAAGGCATTTTCTAAGGAGGCTTCTTAAAGTCTTATTTTTACATTCTCTTTTATGGAGGGGGGTTTCCCACTGGTTTTTTTTCCTTCTTTCCCATTTTATAGAGAATATTTCTTTATGTGTGCATGGATGCCTAATATGGCTACAAAATTGCTAGGACCCATTTTTTACTTAGCTTTTTTGAGTTAGGCTTATGGGGGGTGTTAGAGAAAATAACCCTCCTATCCCTTGACCTGTTGATTCTAATGAGCATAACCAAACCAAAATTGACCTTCTAAGTCACACATGCACCAAAACCCTAGATTTGGGGGCGCTCTCCTTGATTTAGGGGTGCATTCCGTGATTTAAGGACACGGTTAAGTGAAGACTGGTATGCCCCACTGATTGAGCTCCTAACTGACCCTAATTGTTCCTAACTAGTCCTCTAGTGACATTAGCACCCTAGTTCAGTTCAGTGCATGTCAGTTCAATTCAATTTAGTGCATATCAGTTTAGTTAGTGCAGTACATTTAAACTCAGTATAGGTGAGTGTGCATGACTCACTAAAGGTATCTTCTCTAATTTAAGCTTGACTAACCCCTTTAATATGGCATGGGCAATTTTAATTTCCTCCAAATCTAGCTCGAATTTCTGATCTATAAATATTGCACTCCATCTCTCATTTAAGTCAATGAACTTGATCATTCTTATTCTCTTTTGTTATGAGTTCTTGTGTAGTAATTTATGTTATTCATTTTCAATAATGTATTTATGGTTGATTTGATTCTTATTGAATATATATTTAGTTTATGTACCTAGATGTATACATGTTTAAATCTTATACTAGGTAAGTGGAAGGAGTAGTTGATGCCCTGCTCGAATACAATATTTTGTTAGGACAGAGTTGGACCTATGCCATGACTTCTATAGCGTCTTTGATTTTTCGGGTGTTGTGTTTTCCTCATGAAGTAAAAATAGTTATGATAGACCAAATTTCGTTTACCCATCCTAAATCCACTACATCTACAAGGTATAACATTGCGTGGATTGATAAATTTCATCCAAACACTAAGAATATAGGAGTTGGGATGTATCCTTCATTGATGGGAAATTTTAATTTTCTTGCTCCTACTTTTTATATTAACTCCATTCCATCTTGTTCTAATAACAAAATTCATGTGTCTCAAGTTTTTTTTATTTTTACACATCATACTTTGAGGACCCATGGATTCTTCCTTCCCCATTAAATTTGATGGAAGAATCCCGGCATTATGGAATGGTTGTATCTTTGTCTACAGCAGAGATAGTTTTTCAAGCAATTCAACATGACACTGCAGACATAGATTTGATTCCTACACTGACTGAATATTTGGATCCTGCTATAGAGCCTATTTGGGTTGTGAACTCTTATGACTCTCTAGGATACCTTGATACAATCTTGCCTTCATACGAGGCTATTTTGGAATCCATGACATGGCGTGATAATCCCTAGGAAGATATACATTATAGGTCTTATTTCCTTCCATATATTGACAAGAATGAAAGAGGAGAGTTTTTCTTGACCTTAAGTGAAAATTAACTTCGGCCAATAAATCCTTTGGCAACAAACAGAGTGTATGTAAAGGGTAATATGGAAAACATTTCAGAAAATATATGGATCAACATATCCAGTAACCCTAATGTCATGGAAAATGTGTTCATTGGAGAGGATTTTTCTTCAAAGGAGATCTGCATCTACACTGAGTTGTTTAAACAATTTCATGATGTATTCACCTAGTCATATGAGGAACACCCGGCATTAACCCTCGAATTGTTAAACATGAAATCAAAACCTATGAAAATGTAAAACTTGTTCGACAAAAACATCAACCTATTAATCCTAGAAAGGAAACAACTATCAAGATGGAGGTAGAAAATATACTTAAAGATAGCTTTATAGACCTTGTTCCCTTAACTGAAAGGGTATCCAAGGCATGTTCTTGTTGATAAAAGGTAGGGAACACTTCAAGTTTGCATGTATTTTAGAAATTTGAACAAGTATTATCCAAAAGACAATTTTTCCACACCATTTATTGATCAAATCATTGATGAATGTGATGGGAGTGAGATATTTTCCTTTATGGATGAATTCTCCAGTTATAACCAAATTCAGCTCCGACCTGAGGATCAACTTAAAATGGAATTTATACACCCTTGGGGTACCTTTGCTTACCGGAAAATGCCTTTTGGTCTTAAAATGTTGGGGCTACTTTCCAACTGGCTTTGTCATTTTCCTTTCATGATATCAATCATATTCTAGAGGTTTCTTTGGATGATTTAGTCTCTGACTCTCGAAAGAGAAGAGATCATCTAACACATCTTCACCTAATGTTTGAAAGATGTCGGTATTATAGGATCCATTTGAATCCTCACAAATGCATTCCCTATGTTGTATCAAAGTGTCTTTTGGGTTTTATTATGTCCAATAAAGGAATCAGGGTTGATCCTTTGAAAGCAAAGGCAATTCTCAAGTTTCCTCCACCATGCCACATTTGTCAACTTCAAAGTTTACAAGGAAAAGTGAATTTTATTTGATGTTTCATAGATAATTATGCCAACATAACCAAGGGATTTATTTATTTTTTCAAGGGTTTCCATTTATATGGAATAACTTTGCACAATGTTCTTTCGATGCTCTTAAAAAGGCTCTAATGACAACCCCTTTGCTTAGTCCTCCAAATTATACTAAAGGTTTCTTGTTGTATTTGGAAGCATCGGATTCTACAGTCGGCATGGTTTTAGTTCAGGAATATGATACTCTTCAGGAGCATGTCATAAATTACTTGATCCTTTCTTTAATCGATCCTCGACTTAAATATTTGCATGTTGAAAAATTAGCTTTGGTGGCTATCTATGTCATCCAATGGCTTCGTCATTATACTTTACTATGCAAAACCATTGTAATTGCATATGTAAATCCATTTCAATATGTTTTAAGTTGATTAATTATTGAGGGAAATTTTAATAAATAAATTGTCATCTTATAGGAATTTGATTTCGACTTCCAGTCTGCTAAGTCTAAAACATCATTGGTTTTGGATAACTTATATCAAATTTTTCGAGTGAAGAAATCGGAAATATTGAATGTGACTCATTTCTCAATGAGCATATTTTTCGCATTTCTTCCTTTGATCCTTGGTATGGATATATACTTCTGTATCTACAAACTTTGAATTTTCCTCAAAAAAATTCACAAGACAATCGACGATGTCTTAGACATCAAGCTAATAATTACCTTATCATCGGTGACAAGTTGTATCACTAAGGAGTTGATTCGATCCTTCATCATTGCTTAACTCGTGATGAAGAAGAAAATGTACAAAATGGATCTCAAAGTGGATCCTATGGAGGCCATATCTCTGGGTTGGAAACTACTTAGAAAATCTTGTGTGGAGGGTAATTTTTGCCTACGATATTCAAATATTGTGTTGAAGTGCTCAATAAATTCCATCCTTATCAAATTTTCACTAAGAAAATGTCTGTGCATCCTTCTCCATTGTTCGCATTGTCATTGTCAACCCTTTCACCAAATGGGGGGTTTATTTTATGACATGAAACCCAGTGTTAGCTGGGGGGGCACAAAGTATATTATTGTGGCCATTGACTATTTCAAAAAATGGGTAGAGGCCATGCCAACTTTTTCCAATGACGGTGAGATAGCTGCATATTTCATATTTAATCAAATCATTACTAAGTTTGGAATTACAGGAGAGTTTGTCATTGACCATGGAAGTCACTTTCAGAATAAGATGATGTCTGAGTTAACATACAAGTTTGGTTTTATACAAGAGCATTCATCTCCATATTATCCTGAAGCAAATGGTCAAGTAGAGGCTATTAACAAAACTCTAAGACCATCCCATCCTCCAATGAATGGTTAACACATGAAAGTCAAATTGGAATTTGATGCTATATTCGCCATTATGGGGACATCAAACCTATGTAAATACTTCCATGGGGTTCTCTCCTTTTCAGATCATTCATGGAGTTGAAGAAGTACTCCTCCCGAATGAATGTGAAATTCCCCCTTTGAAAATTATTGTTAAGATCCGTCTTGACACATTTGAGTTAGAAGAACATCTTGATGAACAACGTCAAGATGCAGCTATGGAAAATGAAGCACATAAGAAACATGTTAAAATCCAATATGACAAATATGTTCATCATAGGATTTTTTCTGAGGGAGCTCTAGTTTTGGTTTATGACCAAGACAAAGATCCTTCAAGGGTTGGTAAATTTAATGCCATGTTGCTCGAACCATATATTGTCAAGCGTGTGTTGGAAAATGGTGCATATGAGTTAGCTATTATGAGGGAAATATGTTGGTTGAGCCCATAACTGGGATCTATTTGAAAAAGTATTATGCTTAAAAGCTAGCATGCTCGGGAATGTACTCTTTTTGTACATATTACATTTGTTTAAAAATTTTGGTTGTTTTGTGCGATTTGGTATTTGGTTTTTTTGTTTCTTCTTGGATAACAAATGTTTTTGGAATTTGTGGTTTTTATGGACTTCGTGTATGGTGCTAGTGGCCATACTAGGAATCTTGCTTCCACCGCATGGGTAGTTTATTCCCCTTTTGGCCTGATAGTGACTCCAGGTGGCGTTTGTCTTGGGTTGGAAACCAACAATAGGACTGAGTATAGTGTCATGATTGAAATTTTAGGTTATGCCATTGTAAATGTCATCTAATGCCTTGAGGTCCATTTAGATTCCCAATTGGTTGTTTCTTAATTGAATGGTGAATTCCAAGCCCGTGATATCATTGTATTCTGTCAATTCCTTTGGAGGCGTCTTCTTGAACATCATTTTACTTTTCTAACCTATAGACACATTCCTAGAATCCCAAAATGTTGTTACTAATGCATATGCTAACTATGTACTATATTGACATTTATTTCATTCATAAAAGCAAAAACATTCATGTTTATAACACACATTTTCATATACATACACATTCATACAAGTAGAACACCGAGGAAAAATATATGTATATAATAATGGTATGATGTCCAAAAGTACAAAATAGTGGAGTGACTAATACAAAATTGGGATTCTGCCCCTACTATGCTACAAAATTTGTCTTATATCCCTGACTATCCATCTATATGGCATGACTATGCATGTGATCTTGGACCTCTTGATCTAGCATAGTATCATACTACAGCCTTGGCCAGTCATCAAAAAGCTTGAACCCAGGGACGTGGTACTCCCACAACATGTTGCTACATCTACTCTGGTAAATATTCAATTTCTACCATTTGTATGTGTTGTGTAAGTTTGTTGAGATTATTCTTAACATTTTGCAATATTATCTTTGAGTTAGGATGCTTTATCCCTCGTGGTCAACGACAGTGTTGAGAATATATAGTTGGTCAAGTTGGTCCAATATATACATGGTTTAACAATTTTGATTAAGTTATACTCCACATAAAAAATATTTTGTGTTTCTTTTGATAAAAGAAAAAATACAAAGAAATTATATCTTTTGAAAATGATTAAAGACTTACCAATGGCTCTAAGAGCACTACCTGTAGGTACTACCATATATGGGTCTCTACTAAAGCCTATCCCTTCATAGGGATAATCTTCTATGGCAATAAATTGATGTTCTCACCAATGGAAAAAGTCTTGATCATACAGACTTGTATCTCTACCTCCTCTGAGTTGTAGAATGAAAGTGGTCCATCGGATCATAGCTGGATCTCAAAGTCCTCTCAGTTCCACATGTATCCATGGACTCATTGCTAGTACCCTCTCAAAGAAAAAAGAATATAAACTCATTGCTAGTACCCTCTCAAAGAAGAAAGAATATAATATACTTCCATATCCAAATTTCTTTGTTTTCCCTGTATTGCATCCTATTGCATCTTGCTAGTTGATATTTTATACATCCCAACAATGTTAACTCCAACCATATATAGTGGGATTTACACATTCTACAGCATAAAACATTTGTTGTTGAGATGCCTGATGGAGTGTTATTGATCCCATAATTCATCCCATGGTTAATACAATGATCTTTATACTTAATCTTGTTATGTCTCCAATTGGGATATGTGTTCCCATTTTTTGTGCTCTTGGGACACAATATTCAGCAACATATTCATCCATGGTCATTCTTCCACGTCCACTGCCTTTCAAATTCGGTACATCTGCTCAACCAGAGAGACCCATGAAAAATTATATGTCTTCAACCTTTATTTTCAGGGGTTACCCATCTAATATGAATGCATTTGTATCCAAATCCCAATAATTGATCAAGAGTTGCAATAACCGCTTCTAAGAAGATACGTTGCTCGACTCAAAGAATTTTTTTAATCGACAATTGCAGAGCGCTTTCAATGCTTCTAGATATTCTAGGACCTCATTGTCAGTTGTTCCGTGCTCGCTTTCACGCCATTCAATGGCCATCCTACAAGATTGTCCACTTTCAAGGGGTTACTTTTTTGTTTTTCTTCACCTGCGGCTAAAGACCCGGCCTACAGTGTCGACATTCCATATTAGACGTGGGATACCTTAAGCTTAAGCACATATAGGGCCTCTTAGACATGGTGTGTGCCACTATATCACACGTCTGAGCCCACAGATAGATATAAGTTCCTCAATCCACCAAAATTTTAACCACAACTTAAAAATTCAAGAATGAAATTATGAGAGAAGGGCGAGCTCTCTTACCTGGTCCTGACCATGTCCATTTAGTCACCTGTAGCATCCCCAATAATGCGATGAATATCGATGGTTTTTGAACTCACAAATGTTATTTTGGGTTAAAACTTCAAATGGTACAGTAAAAAAGATTTTTTTCACTAATTGATATTTTTGTTTTACCCACTTTTTAATGATAGTTTTGACCGTTTCAGCTATATTTTTTGTTATAAATGACTAATTGGTTGGGTTCTAAATAGAAATTTTGTTTCCCATTATGTATATAGGATGTTATATGATGTATTTTTTTCTCTTTGCCAGTTAGGTTTCCATATGACATTCACAGTTATTGTTTTATAACTGGCATATAGGATAGGATGTTTCCTCACTATGCATTTTTGCATTATCCTACTTAGTTTGAATGCCTTAGGATCTGCTTCATGAAACCTCGACAATCACCTTTTTTTATTAAAATGTCATTGTTTTCACGATAGAGCCTTCCTTTTCATGGGTACCCTAGTTAGATCCTTTAATGTCATTTGGTACCTATGTTGTTATACTTTGTTAGACTTGAGAGTTCCTTAGTAGTCTTTCCTAACTTTGCGTTGAAGACTCATATCTTCTTCCTTCTTTTTATGATGGACATTTCCTATAAAGGTCTCTCAAAAGTATTTTTGTGTTGTGTTGTAATTGCATCTACATATTCCCATTTACACTATTGAGCCTTACAAGGGCTTCAACTTTCTGTTGATTATCCTTTTATGTATTCTCTCAATTGAAAGCCTTGCATTCTTTTTCCTTTGCAACTTGAAACCCATATCCCTGGAGGAAACATTCCCCTAAGTTTCCATATCCTACACCCACTCCTTTCATGGAGCATAGGTATGTTCTATGCATATGGAACTAGTTTGCTTGCCCGCGACACTCATTTCCTCCACTGTATTTTAGCATTCTTTTATTCTTTTTCAGGATTTCATAAATATGAATAAGACAAAAAAAAAACAAATATTCCAAAAGATGAATGGGAAAGAGTCAAATATCACTTATTCTTGGCAGCAGTCTTGTCACCCTTGAACAAAGCACATCATTTTGAGTTTTACTCTCAAGCATATCGGGTTTAGTATGGATTTTAGGAAGTTGAACTAGTTTTTGAGTTTATACTCCACTTACTGGTTATTCTTCCAGACATTATGGAGAGTTTGTTCACATATGTCACAAATTTACATTTATGTTCATTCTTAGATTTTATGTTTCCTCAATCACTTATTGTGTCATGCTTTTTGTTTAAGGGAAGTTTTTAACCTGTGCCAGCCACTCCTCAGAACTCTTGACTTTTGTATGTTGTCCTTCCCATATGTCAAGTAGCTTTCATAATCAATCAATTTGTCCATGTCTTTCAAATCTTTGGCTTTCATACTACCTGATGTTGGATGATGGGGGGTGACTTAATGCCCTCCTTCCAATGGATCACTTCCCATCAAATTCAACTCATATTCTCTGGGATAGAAATCTAGAGTATTTTTAGTACCTTAGGACTTGTAGTCATCAGTGGCAGGTTTCCTTTCTATCAACGATGTGAATACATTAATGTCCTATAATCGCTAGAGTCTACAAGTGTTCGACATCTACTCATCTATTCACACTTGATAGGTTGTACTAGGTACCTTGCCGCTCATTATTATTATCACTAAGTTGGCTCACGTTTGTTAACAGTATACGATAATGACCGGTAATCAAATGGTGATTCAATATGTGTATGTGACAAACAAAGTTTGTTACTAAAGGAAATCCAATGTAAATAGGATAAATAATCTATAAATGGGCAAGTATATAATAAATGTATAATGAATAAGTGATGAATGATAAATACAATGATGGGTCCCTTATATACAATCTTAATGGACACCTTTGATGATTGTTCACAAGGGATGTGACCATTGAATTATTATTATTATTATTATTATTATTATTATTATTATTATTATTATTATTATTACATTGCCTTCCCCTTAAAAATGTTTTTTCCTCAAAGCATAATTATTGAAAGACATTTCCTTAACTTTCATTTTAGCTCGTAATGTCTTTTCATAATCTTTTTTGCTAGCTACAATACATGATGAAACAAAACACTACGATCTTCGAATTCCTAAGCAAAATTGTTGCATCGATTATGAGTTTATCCAACCCAAGTTAATCTTTACTGGAACTTTTGTTGATTGACTATTTGGATGGAACATCTGATTTTTGGCTTCCACACAAGTTGTTCATTTTATCTCTCCTTTTTCACAATTGTAGTTCATCTATCTGAAAGAAAAATATTGTTTATATGTCTTTGGTCTTGTTGTTGTCCATATCAATTCTTGTGATTTGGATGACGATAAGGCATCCTAATCTTTTGTGATTGTTCTTCGTACCATCTTCTTTTGATGTTTGTAGTGATTTGTCAATATAAGCATTCTTATAAATTTGAGTGTCAACTGAATTTGTATTGGTACCCTTTTCTAATGTCTAAATTTCATTGTTTGATAACTTATGTATAGGGACAGACATCATTTCTTTATTGACTAATGATCCTTTGTGATCTAATTCTTCTTTTAAAGATTTCTTATCATGCTTTATATTTTTTATTTTTGTAAGTAAACTCTGATTATGAACCCTTAAGCATTAAAGTTCTTCATTGTTCTATGGCTTTTCAACTTTGTCCTTAATGTCTTGGTTTACTGATTGTGCCTCTTTTAAACTTTTGATTTGCTCGAGTAGCCTCCGGTTAAGGTTTCTTAAGCTAGAACCTTCTTGATCTTTCTATACTAACTTCTTATTGAATTCCTTCACAAGATATTGATTCTCGTGTTCTAACTTTTGAGAAGATTGCTTCTTCTCCATGGACTTCATGATTTTTGCTAGTAGTTTTTGGTTATGATTCCTTAGGCAAGAAATATCTTCATCTTTTTCAGTGATGACCTTGTGTAATATCCTGGGCAAGATCTGACCTAGATGTTAACTCCACTTTAAAACTTTTACAACTTTTACTAGTGAAATTTTGTGGCAAATCCTTCGAACCGGACGGGAGGTAAGTGAGGGGTACTGGTGTGCAGTCTGAGGATGGTGGGATGAAAGTTTGATTCTGGAATTTATATGGGATTAGGTGCAGCAGCAGCAAAATATGTTTTTAGCAGGATTCCTTGGCACAAGGTACTAGATCCATTCACTTTTCGGCAATAGGATGAATCTATTGCCTACTTCGAGGCTTCCTGGGCTTCTAGCATATGCCAACAAGACTGGGTAAGGGTTAAAGGTGTTTAGGAAAGATATATATCAGTCATACAACTCATAAGGAATTCTGGAATAAAGACTGGATTGACTTGGAAAGGTTTGGAACAATTTGGGGATTATTTGCAGATGGTGGACAACTGAGCTAGTCACAATACAGGCTTTCCAAAATGAAGTTAAAAGCATTCAAATTCTTATTACAGGGACTGATATGGATATTATATTGAACTAACAACCTCTTCCAACTGATAGAATGCAAAATGGATCCTCAAAAAAGATTCAGCAGCAAATATGGTGAAACTAGTCTAGATTAAGCACCAAACTAGCTAGTCTTGCATTTTAATCCTTTAAACTGCTCCAATAAATGATAAAATATACTATGACATTAAATAATGATCTGATATAACATACTAAACATATGCAGGTCGAAAATAATATATCAGAATCCTTCTTTTATTGATTTAACTGTCTCCCAACACAACAGTGCCTCATAGGCTAAATATTCATTACATTTGATGGAGAATGAAGAGAAGAAATAGAATATTACTGTGGATATGCTATGGTGATACGATTAGGTCATCTACAGGTCATATGACTGTAAATGGATTCTTACTGAGCTTTTGAACTTGTCTGGAGCGCATTCACTAGGTCAACCCTCTCCTTCAGGGAAAACTCCTCTAGATTTAGCTGTGAATGGAGAACGAGTGAGAAGAGAAGTATGGATCTGATCTGAAGCTGGTTATCGATATTGAACACCTTTGATGTCTGCAACAATGGCTGCACCAACTCTCCTTCATCCCCTGGGCGCACTCCCAAGTTCTATCTTCTTCAATGGATGGATCTTCACCAAAACTAGCTGGAGAATCACTGTTGGAGGAACCTGTTCTCCCGAGTGACTGTAGATCTTCAATGGAGGCTGGAAGCATATGTTACTGGCTGCAATATATTGACATAGACCTACACAACACTCTCTGGAAACTAAGGGCCTTGGGGCACATCACCCAAGAAGCACAATTGAGGCACATCACTCAACTAGAGAAGCATTAGAACTCTCATGAGAAAACATAAATGATCAAAAGTTCTCAAATGGAGTTGGTTGGATTCTTTTATAAACTTCATGATGACCTGCTGAGCAAGTTCTTGGCTTGGTGACCTGTGAGAGTAGGTTACCCACTTTCCCATTCTACTCCAAATCCATGAGGGCGCCTTTCTTGAGGAGAATAGAAACTTCTGAGCTTTCAAAACTTTCTTTCCTTCACCTCCTTCACTGAATTTGGGCAAGTGCGCTTTAGGTAGCTTTTCTGGTTGTTTCTATTTTCTTTCAGAAATCTTTTATGAATCTTTCCACTTTCTTTACTTTCCTCTTTCTTGCTTTTGTCTAATTTTGCTAGCTTTTGTCAGTTTCCTTTCTGGGTTCATCTTGCAAACTTGTCTCCACTAGATTCCTTAGATTTTCTAAGACTTTACCACTTAGGAAAGTTTGGCTCACTTACCAATTCGAATTTCCTAGCCATATTATCACCACTTGCCAATATTTATTAGTAATATTTATCAATAAAAATATTCCAACTCAAAATTAATTCCAAATTCAACATTTAAGCAATTAATTAATAATTAATTAATTCATGTGGTATAATTGCCTCAAAATTAACCCCTACTCCAATTTGGCAACATCTTCCACATGGGTGCCCTCTTGGCCCACTTGCTCATTATCCATTAATTTTATTTATCAAAATTACCTTTAATAAATAAATTTGCCAACTTTAGAGACTTAGGCCAAAATTAATTCTAAGCAAATAGAACTAATACCATTTAATTCCCTTAGGGGTTGATTTTTTCCCCTTTCACCCATGGTACTGGATGAACCAAAATTGGGGACATGACACCTTATCACATTTTTTTGGCGATTATGCAACCTTTGTATTAACTTCTAGCTATCTCAAAAGATCACATTTGATACATCTTTGAAGTCTTCAGATGATGGAGCTTCTAAATATGACTTCATTGTAACATCCTATAATGTGACTTTCTTCTTCTTATAAGAACGTCCTATAATGTGACTTTCTTCTTCTTATAAGAAAATATTAAAAAAATCCTTGTGTTCAAAATGAAGGAACCCAATGTATCCATCCAGGTTGAACCTAGAATTATATCAAATTTTTCTTGATACATTGATACGACATTGAATTGAGCTATGAATTTTTAATCATCAATAGATAGTTGTAGCTTCTTAATTTCATATTTCTCATCAGAAAGAACAGTGTCATTTTCAATTACATTTGGTTCTAAAACCTTTAATTGGTTCTCTAGGTCAACGTTTATGTGATTTTCTTGGTGGTTGGGAAAATAGTGATGTTGATACCTTTTCCTTGAATTATCCCATAAACTTTTAATACGACATCCACATATTTTTTATAAGTTTGAGGGGATTTTCGTTGTTTTTCACAATGGAACTCCATTTGTTTTCACTTCCGTCAAAATATAATATCTTCTTCAACTAGTTGGTAATGTATGCAAAATTTCACGAAGATGATGTGCTTCGATGATATATTTAATGTACCATGTCCTTTACATGGATAGTGTACATTAAATTAAAATTTATAATCTTCGACAAGAATATTCTTTTAATGCCCTTCTCTTATTTTTCTCATTCGTATTTTTTATGACTTATATAAATTTATATACAACTTTATATATATATATATATAATTTATAACTGTCTTTTGCAATCTTTGAAAAGTTCAAATTTTCTCCTTTTAATGTAACCTTTTTTTTAACTTGAATGTCGTGAATGTATTTTTCCTTTTAATTGGTCTCTTTAACATTTTGTATTAAATAGCAATTTAATATAAAATCATTAACTTTAACTTTTATCTTCCCTTTTTAAAATATACGATATAACCTTACCACATGTTAAGATATAACTAAATGATGGAAAAGTTACTTTAAATGGTAAGAGTCACTACTTAAGACCATTTCACGACCTTGACTCTTCACTTAATTATAAAAGTATAGGTATGCCAACAACTCTTTTTTTCTCTTTTAACCTTGAATTCGTTCACCCACAAATTTTAGTGACTTTAATCATTTTACTCTTAAGTGGATGGTCTTTTAGTTACTCGTTTTCACTTTTTAGTTACTTATTCTTTTTCACCTTTTATAATTGGAAGAATTTCTTCTTCTTCTTCTTCTTCTTCTTCTTCTTCTTCTTACTACGTAACTACGTTTTTCTCTCTTTTATTTTTCCTTCTTCTTCTTTCTTTTTTTTAATCTTCTTACTCTGTAACTATTGTCTCTCTCTCTCTCTTCTTTTTACTTCTTTATTCTTATTTCACCCTTCGTGATAGCTAGTAAAAAATGGAAATGATTTGATACCAATGTAACGAAAAAAGTTCATTACTAAAGAAAATCCATTGTAAATAGGTCAAATAATCCATAAATGGACAAATATATAATAAATGTATAATGAATAAAAGATGAATGATAAATACAATGATAGGGCCCTTATATATAATCTTAACAGGAACCTTTGATGACGGTTCACAAGGGTTGTTTCACTTGAATTATTATTATTATTATTACATCTTTACTATAGTGCATATATTCGCATGGTGTAGACTCATACCAACGGTGGTTTGGTTTGAAGACCTGGGGCCTATTGTAGCATCACCATATTTATGCTATTTACCCAAGTTGTGTTGGATTGTGTCATTCCCCATTTATGACATTGATACTTTTGGAGGATTAGTTTGTACAGTACTTGTTCGCAGATATTCTCCTTTGATTCTGAGACATAGATCCATTGTGTATCTTTTCATGGCTATGATCTCTTCTAACATGGATCCACTGTGTATTCATTTTTTATGGACATGGTCACTTCTTATATATGCATCTTATGGATCTGCACTTTACTTGATTTGGAGGCCATGCTTTTGACACTCCTAAGCATGGGTATGTTCTCCTACAGAAGAGAGTAATCTTAATTGTGTTCTATTGTAGGTTCTACTTATGGTCAATGCTCAATGACTTCTACATGGTCCCACTTCGCACTCACAATTAGGAGACTTATAATGTATTTTGGCCATCGTTTTCTCATATGACGTCATACATTAGGGGACATCTTTTATAGCATCTTTTAACACCCTTTTGCATAGAGGCACATGTTGCCATGATTCATGTCATTTCCCCACTTGCAAACTACCTTTGTGAACTAGATTCACTGATTTCCTCTTGAAATTTCTTAAAAAATGTTTTTTTAGCAAAGACACACCCTAACAGTGTCTATACCACGTCTACATGCCTAACAATGTCTAGCCAACATCTTCATTTATTTGGGCATAAAAATATAAAATTTGGCAAATTTTATGTGAGTTGTACAGGTTTTTTCTGGTTCCTAACCTCCTACTTCCAATAAATAACTACCCTAACTACACTAAATGTTTTCCTAGAGTATAAATGTGCCCAAGGGGAATAACAAAAGAGGATAAGAAATTATTGATAGCATCATTATGCTTCTATTTTTTCGCTGAAAACCGCAAACCCCTATTCCCCAAGTCTGCAAGTTGTTCCTTCATATCTGGAAACATGTTGTTTCTAGCAATCTTTTCCTTTTATATCTTGTCAGAAAAAGCCAAAATATCTCTCTTGGACCTATCCTTTGAGCAAAGGGTTAGGCAATCGAGTTGCGCTTTTGTGGCTTGGGTGGAGGGATTTGGATACCAGATTCATAACAGTGTCGTAGCAATCACAAGTTATATCTATCCTTTTATTTGTTGTTAATTTAATAAAGATCTCTATTTTTCGTCCAACTTAATGTGTTAATTTCATGTTCTTGATGTATGAAAACCTAAATTGTTTAATGCATTAGTCGATTTACTTTCAATCAATTACTTTATACATTTATAGTTATATATCTTGTAGTTTGTATCTTCTTCGAATACAGATAATCGAGGGAGCAACTAGACAAAATATTTGAGAAAAGGATCTTCATCAAACATTGGAATATAGGTTGGTCTTCTTTATCCTATTTGTATTTGTTAGTTGTGAATGTTAGATTGTTTGTTTTCGGAATTGAGATTGTCTTTAAGGTCATCACTATTGTATGGTTCTAACCCAAAACCATAGGGGATTTTTCCCCACAACAGTACTAAGTATGATCATTAAATTTTTAACCTTGTTAAAAAGAATGTTGAGAAGGTGCTTAAAATTAATTAGTGGTAAATGAATACTTTAGATGAAATGGTGCAATATTAGATACATTATCTAACCACTATAAAAAGTAAATACATCTTCCAAAGTTAGTTTAAACTATGATTAAAATAAATAAACATATAAATCACCTCAAATGGGTGATTAACATATAGATTAGGAAAGTGCATACCTTATCAACCCAGGTAAAATGCAATATGTCTAAGTTAGACATCAAATGGAACCTAAGCAAAATATGCATAAAATATTTAAGAACTTAAAATAGGTAAATAGGTGCCTAAACATATAAATCACCTCAAATGGGTGATTAACATATAGATTAGGAAAGTGCATACCTTATCAACCCAGGTAAAATGCAATATGTCTAAGTTAGACATCAAATGGAACCTAAGCAAAATATGCATAAAATATTTAAGAACTTAAAATAGGTAAATAGGTGCCTAAAATAAGTAGATAAGTTATCTAAAATAAATTGATAACTAGATAAAGCCAGTGTACTATTTATAATAATAAAATTAAATTAAGTGGAATGAAGTAAAATTCCCTATATGAAAGCGAAAGTGGCAGCTAATTGCAAAAGTAAGTATGGTAGCAAACTAAATAAGTTTAGAACGTATCTAAAAATAAGTTAAATGGATGTTGTATTATTCAACAAAATAGGCAGCTCTTATTTAAGATGAAAAATTAGCTTAATTATAGGCAAAATGTGTAGCTTAAAGTCATAGGAGTGGCCACCTCCACCCCATCTCTCTGCAAATGTAATCCCATGTGACTGTCACTTTAATTGCATCAAGTCAAAAATTCTATAAAATTAGAGAAAGAAACATAATTATTATATTCCTCAAAAGTGTTCATCATAGACCATAAGATATCAATATCTTCTTGCCTAACATTGTATGACTTCTATGATGTTGAAATTGCATAACATTATAGGTTAGGTACCATGTGTTCAAAATACCACATATACAAACCATTCTCATTCTAATGACTAAAGAAATCCAAAAACAATAGAAGGAATTACCAAAATAAAAGAAAATCAACATCTTTTACACCTCCCAATGGCTAAAGGCAAATGACATTGTGTTCTAGCAATGGTTAGTCATGATTTGTTGCAAAGCATAAACTATCAAGTATGTGATTTGGGGGTGTAACGTTGTATTATTCTTTTGAAAATGGATTGCCTCGAAGTATGCCATTATATTTGTTAAAATATGAGCTTAACTCAGCCCATAATACTTAGTACAACTTTGATATCAAACTTCTAAAAGCATGGAAAACAACCACATTTCACTGGCATACATTTTCATGAACAGTAAGCTGATATACAGTACTAAGTAAACTTTGCAGCGGAAAACTAACTCAAAATCAGCAGACTGTAAAACATATTTAACACGGATATTTTGGTCTAAAGACCCTGGAAAAACCCCATAGGGAAAAGCAATCGACAAGAGATATTTTATTATGAGCTGAGAAGAAATTATACAAAGAACTTACAGTAGCATTATTCAACATTAAATTCTCTGTACTTTTCTCAAGTACACAGTCCAACCTCCTAGAAATCAATGCCCTTGATTTATGTGCAGCATAAGCAGTCAAACTATACAGAACTGTCACTAATTAAATGTTGTAATAGTACCCTTGAAAACAGTGCCCAGCAACAGGTAAAAATAGTACATATTTACCACAATAGTAGTGCCTCGAAATCTGTGCAACTCGGCCTCAAAATTTGTGCCCAACATGCCTTGATTTCTGTGCCCCCATCTGTTGTATGGAATTGTCTTATGGCTGTACGGACTGCATTAAATGATCAGCTATACAGACTACATTTAATGCTGAGATTTCTCCTTGGAATGCATGCCCCCTCTCCTTGGGATGCATGCCAATCAATCCTCCTTGTTTCCCTTCTTCTCCTCCCTCCAGCTCAAACTCTCTCTCTCTTGGAATGATGCCTCTGCCACACTCCAAAACTCTCTCTTGGAATGTCTCTCACACTTCTCCAAAACTCTCTTGGAAAATGTGAATGAGTCTAAACTATCCTACTTCTCTTTTTATTAATTGTGAGAATGACTTTGTCTCTTCACTTTCCCAAGTGACTTTGTCTCTTCACTCCCCAAGTGACTCTTCACTTTCCATGGGTGAGACAAATTACACTATTAAATAAAAAATAATTTTCACTCACAACTTTAATAAAAACTCACATTAACTTTGTAACACTAAAGTTAATGACTAGGAAAGTCAACAAGGTCATTTCTACATGCTTAGACACCAAGCAATGTAGAAGACCTTCCTCTCTACAAATTTCAACACTTCCTCTTAGTGAGGGAGGTACTTCTAGCACACCCTCCACCTAGATCTATTTCCAATCCCATCACACTGTCTGTTGTAGCAACTCCCTTTGACTCGGGAGCCTGTCTCACTCCATGTCGTGGATCACATGCTTGAAATATGTGCCATTCACACATGCTCTAAGGAGTCTCGCACTCCTGAGTATCCTGCAGTTTCATCTCCATTGACAGTACTGGAAGAATCCTCCCGCCCATCTTCCTTGAATCGAAGACTAAATACTCAGTACCACCTCAATCTCCAGAGCATCTCACTCTCCCTTTGTCTCTAACACTGATACTACATCCAAGATCTCCCTGGACCCACCTACAGGCTTTCCCAGCAACATGTACAACTCACCTTGTCTGATGCCATGCCTCACCATTGCATCCAAGGTCACTCCCTCTGAATACAGAAGCCTATATTCCTCATCCTTCGGAGTTGATACTGAGGGAAAATCTTTCAGCTCTGGTACAAGCATCCCTCCTGCCACCTTCAGAGAACCTCCTGACTCGAGTTAGAATCCAACCCATCCAACTCCCTCCATTGCATGCATGAGCATGTATCTGAAACTCTAAGGAACACTCTTGTATTCCCATCATATGGCTACATGCATAACTGTACAAACTGCAAAATTTCCAGTTTTAAACCCAAACCAAGAAATTATGCTCACCTATGCCAAAAAAATCACACTCAGTTGTACTAACCAGCAATACTCTTGCACACACAGCTGCCACAAAACAGTCCACGGGATCACTCAGAGCCCTAGCTCTGATACCATGTTAAAATCTGAGCTTAACTCAACCCATAATACTTAGTACAACTTTGATATCAGACTTCTAAAAGCATGAAAAACAACCACATTTCACTGGCATACATTTTCATGAATAGTAAGTTGATATATAGTACTAAGTAAACTGTGCAGTGGAAAACTAACTCAAAATCAGCAGACTGTAAAACATATTTAACACATATATTTTGGTCTAAAGACCCTGGAAAAACCCCATAGGGGAAAACCAGTCCACAAGAGAGATTGTATTATGAGCTGAGAAGAAATTGTACATAGAACTTACAGTAGCATTATTCAACATTAAATTCTCTGTACTTTTCTCAAGTACACAGTCCAACCTCCTAGAAATCAGTGCCCTTGATTTCTGTGTAGCAATAAGCAAACAAACCGTACGGAACTGTCATTAATTAAATGTTTTAACATTACCCTTGAAAACAATGCCCACCAACAAGTAAAAATAGTACGGATTTACCTCAACAATAGTGCCTCAAAATCTGTGCCCAACATGCCTCGATTTATGTGCCCCCATCTGTTGTATGGAACTGTCTTATGGTTGTACGGACTTCATTAAATGCTCAGTTGTACAGACTGCATTTAATGCTGATATTTCTCCTTAGAATGCATGCCCCCTCTCCTTCGGATGCATGTCAATCCTCCTTGTTGCCCTTCTTCTCCTCTCTCCAACTCAAACTCACTCTCTCTCTCTCTTGGAATGATGCCTCTCCCACACTCCAAAACTCTCTCTTGGAATGTCTCTCACACTTCTCCAAAACTCTCTTGGAATATCTCTCACACTTCTCCAAAACTCTCTTGGAAAATGTGAGTGAGTCTAAACTCTCCTACTTCTCTTTTTATTAATTGTGGGAATGCCTTTGTCTCTTCACTTTCCCAAGTGACTGTCTCTTCACTCCTGTTGGCCCGGTTTTGCAACCAGGCTTAGTGCTATGGGCACCTGCTAACGAGTAGCAGCAGTTTCAATGGAAATAAATAACAATAAACTAATTAAACAAGACTATTCATGGATCTAAGCAAAGATATTAAGCAAATAACAAAAATAATTTAAGATCAAGAACAAGAACATATAAAATAAAGAATTTGTATTGAAAGAATGGGGCAAGCAAGTGCTTGCGGAATCAATACCTCTAATGGTGAGGTTGAGTAGCTCCAAGGATGAGCAACTCCAATCTCCAATGGTCTCTTCTCCAATGTGGTTTGCAATGGCTAAAATGCTCATGGGAGATTTCAGCAGCATAAGGATGAGATAATGGATGGATGGGAAATGAGGAGCCCCTACCACCTTTTTATAGGTTTTGGTGGTGGGAAATACCATTTGTGGTTTTGTGGAAACCAAATGGTATTGACCAACATGGTTTAGGTACTTTTCCCTCCTTTTTCCTTTTTTAAATAAAAATAATATTTTAATTCCCTTTTTAATATTTTTGGGAATTTGGACCCTTTTTGAGGGTTTTTTATGCTTTTTTGGGAAAAATAATCTTTTTTAATGGAAAAAGGGGTGTACTAAGGTCTTTTGGTGACCTTTTGTTGGTTTCAGAGGCTCTGATGGTGAAAAAGTGGATAAATGGGTCATGTGAATAGGGAAATGAGCTAGTGAGCACTTTTTGGGTGTTAACAGATTGCCCCCTGATGTGTGAGGGCAGGAGCTCATCGTATGGCCGATAGACATCATAGTTCATTTGTCTTTTTTCTGGGGTTTGAGGGGAGAGAAGAGACCGGTTGGAGACTGGAGTCACGGCCCTTGGAAGCTGAAAAAACAAAAAATATTACATGGCCTCAATATGAATGAGGTATAATCTCTGATAAAGGACGAGGCGGGCATTCCCATGCTCGTATCAAGACATATACAAAACAATTAGTCCCAAGAAGGGGGATCTAATACGTAAAGAAATATCCTGGTACATCATAATGGTCCAGAGGGGACATTATTGTGGGATATACTCATGATCATGGCTGATCTCAATAACTGATACACTGGAATAACTGTTGAACTGCTGAAACTGAAGGTGTCCAACATCTGTATGGACTCAATGACTGTGAGCCATCTGGAATACTGTCGCCATACGCAACCCGGATATCTATAGGAAAAAATGTAACTGGTTGTATCCATAGGTAGACTCTCAAATGTGGAGGAGTCAGGTGGTATCCGGGGTCTTCGACTAATAACTGAACGGACCAATACCCTGTGCGAGTCTCAACGATGCGATCAAGGTGTTGAAGTCGAGCATGTGAGAAACAACCATTCGGAGAGGCACTGAGGATTCCTCTCGAAATGATTCGTAGGCACTCATCATAAATGGTAATGAGTCCAAGACACAGGGACCTCTAGGTCTATCCTCTGGAATCAATGTAGTTGTCGTCGACAGAGGGAGACCAGCAACTAACAAGGCAATGATGTTTCCTTGATAGGAGCACGAGGTGTAGAACTGAAGTGATGTAGTACTGATGGTAGGATTGACATACTTGTGGGGAAGGGAAATAACTGGGTTAAAAAATGGGTAGACTCAAACTTCCTTTGTTCAGAGCATGATGACATGGTTGACCTGGCAGCGTAGGGAACTGACTTGTAGGTGTGGGGATCATTGCTTTGACTGAATGGTATATATTGACTCTGGGGGGAGGACGAGCTGATAGGTGCTGTCGAGGGATTATCCAGGTGACATACTGCAGAATACTCTGAACAAAGGCGACCAAAATGGGGAAGCTTCCATATGAGTAGATGTGATCTATCGTGGCGCCAAGAGGCACCATTGATTCCTTCTTCGTAGTTTTAATGAGCTCCAAGAAGGGATAAAAGTGTGCTCTAAAATGGTACGGTCCTGTGGATTTTGCGAGCCCAGGACGGCTCATGCTCATGGTTGCTTTCATGTTTAGAGAGTCTGAAAACGGTAAGTGGACTCTGTTGGTGTTTCTTTTTCGTAAGTTTAGTCTCCAAGGCCCGAAAAAGGATAAAATGATGCGGATGGAGAACTCTTCTAGCCGATGTGACTAGAGTATACCTTTTTCGTAATTAGTCTACAAGGTCCGGAAAAGGGGTAAACTTATACCAGGTAGACGCCTTTTCAGATACGTTTAGCGAGCATGAAAGGAAGCAAGATTGCTCGGCGATCTTTTCATTGTTTTAGGAGTCAGAAAAGAGCTTAACAGAAACTCCCTAAGTGCCTTTTTCGTAAAAGGGGTTGCTCGGCCCGAAAAAGGGATAAAATTATACCGAACAAAAATGGATTGATGAGGGCGAGAAAAGGTCTCAAGCATCGTCATCAGTGCGGAAAACTGGATCCGGTGATATATGGCACGTCCAAAAAGGAGAACGGCCGATGTGGCACGCAAACCGAGGCGACGAGGGGGGCATGGAAAAAATGCCCGAAAAATCTAAAGGTGAGAGCGAGAAATGATCTCGAGCATCATCACGAGCGCGGAAAACTGAATCCGGCGATATAAGGCATGTCGAAAACAGAGAACGGCCGATGTGGCACGCAAACCGAGGTGACGAGGGGGGCACGAGGAAAAATGCCCGAAAAATCTAAAGGTGAGAGCGAGAAATGATCTCAAGCATCATCACGAGCGCGGAAAATGAATCCGACGATATAAAGATTGTCAAAAATGGAGAACGGCGGATGTGGCACGCAAACCGAGGTGACGGAGGGGGCATGGAAAAAATGCCCAAAAAATCTAGGCGTGAGAGCGAGAAATGATCTCTAGCATCATCAAGGGCACGGAAATATGAATCCGGCAGTGCAAATGGTGCGAAAAACGGAGGTCATAAGGACTCCGGAATGGTTAAAGGAAAGAACTAGGTTAAAAAATGGCTACAAATAAAGGTGATCCCACCAAGCGAAGGATGCAGTGGTGGGGAGAAATGATGACCCGTGGGGGCAAAATACTAGGTGTATCAAATCAACTAAAATATACAAGTGACACGTGACCTCAAAAATGGTTGAGATCATGAATATGAAAAAGTGAGCAGGGTTAATGACCTGCCCCCATGCTATGTGCATGGGGTTTGTGATTGTGGATCACATATGTGTTGGTTTGAACGATGGGCTCATTGAGGTGTTGAGATAGAGATGATGGGGAAGGTTCAAAATGATTGATCATGCCCCCTATCCCGGGGTCGAGATAATCTATTATGCCCCCTGACTCAGAGGTGTCAATGTGGTGCAGATGTTGTCTCAGAGAGAGATCAATAGGGCATTGAGCAACTGCTGGCGGGGTGTTATACCAGGAGGCTGTGGGTCGTGGTGGCATACCGAAGTGATGATATGATGATGGGGGATTCCCTTTGTGGGGTGGATGTGGCCAGTATCTCCGACGAGGATCACGATGATGATGAGTAGGCAAGGTTTTGGGCCTGCCCCCATGTTGTGGACATGTGGTTTCCTGGTCGATTTGAAAGGGTTGAACCTGTGTGTCAAAGGGATCAATGGAAGGGGCCGACCGGACAGAGGGGTATCCAGTGGAGATCGTATAAATGGCGGGGTCAAGGCCAGGCATTTCGGTATCTGACCAAGTAAAGACATCAGTGAATTCTTGGAACAGTTGCGGGTATTCTTCGATCTCATGCTCACTGTGGGAGGCTCCTAATGTAATGGTATGAAGGGCACCAAGTGGGTCAGAGATTTCAATGTGGATGACGGGAGAAATATCGGCTATCGGATCCTTTAACCAGTCGACTCTAGTAGGAAGGAAATCCTTGGACTCAACCGCGGATTGGGTAGCGGTGGTGGATGAAGTCTCTTCCAGGAGGAAGTATGGACGATGGTGCATGTCTTCCCCGGGATAATCAAAGGTAGTAGGAGTCTCGAGAACCTCTTCATCATTGCGGGAGATTTGAGTGGTCAAATCGAGTGATGAGGTAGTGGTAGTCGAAGAGATCATGTAGATGGTGTTAATCTCTCCGGATGATGATGATGCGGGAGGGTAGATCTCCTTGATAGTAGGGGGTGCCGTCTCTAGGTCCAAATTGTTCATCTCGTAGAGAGCTGCTCTATAGTCTGGGATGTCAGGACAATTGTGGGAGTAGTGGCCGTAAATACCGCATATCGCACATGGGTGGTTGGTACGCAGTGATTTATCACGAGGCATGGGGTTTGGATCGAGCTTGACCACCGGGATGTTGGGGTCGTCGTCCAACATTTGCATGTGTTCCTGCAATGCAGGTAACTGTGGACACTGATGGGTTGGATGGCCTAACTCATCACACAGCGAGCATTTTGGAGGAGCACGGAATACGGGGGGAGGTTTAACTGCCTTGGGTGGGGGTACCGCAGTGTATGGTTGTGGGCCTCTGCCCCCAGTGGGCCTGATGAGTGGAGGGGGATTCGTCGATGACGAAGGAGTAGTGATACCGGGAGGTGGTTGGGTAGAAGTAACAATGGGTTGCACCGGTTGCAGGATGACATTTGGTGTCGGCGATGGAACTGGAGGCGAAATATACCACACGGGTAATCCCAATGTTAACCCGGGTAGACTAAGGGTAGCCATAACCGGGGCGCTTACTACACCCGAAGGAGGAAATAGAAAGGGGATTGTGTGGATGGGTGTAACCCCAATGTGACTAGGGACCAATGGTGGTTTGGGTAACAAGGAGGGTTGATTATCGGGTGTTTGTGAAAGGGTGCAGAGGTTAGCGATGTGGGTCTCCGGTGATGGTGGTGGAATGACCTGGAATGTAGAGGTCATCGGCACCTCGGAGTAAAGTCCGGGTCCTACCAAGGAAATGAATGAGGTAGTTGCACCACAAACAGGTTGTTCAACCATGGGGAGAACATTTTCAGGTGTGGCGGGGGCCTTGGGATCGTAATAGGTGAGCTGGTCGACCTTGACCACGCGTCCCTCATGGGGGAACTGCATGGTGCGAAATACGGATGAGGCAACAGCCCGCATGGCATACATGTAGTTGCGACCAAGTAAAAGGTTATAGTCTAGTTGGGCATTGATGACCTCAATGTCAATGAGCACGGTTTTACCCGCCAACTGGACAGGGACATTGGCTAAAAGACCTTGGGGTTGAGCCGAACTGCCGTCGTAGGCTCGTAATGCAGTGGTGGACTGCTGGAGAGTAGGGGATCCCAACTTCTGCCAAACGAATGTGGACATGACGCATGTGGAGGCCCCTTCATCGATAATGCACCGATGGATGACAAGATTCCGAACAGAAACAGAAACTTGGAATGCTAAAGAGGAAGGCAGGCGGGGTTTAGACTGGTCTGAATCGAATGCGATCAACTGTGAATCATTGGGGTCAATGGCGCCAATGGCAGAGAGCAAAGTTTTGCGCTGCGAAGGACAGTTTTTCAAAACTTCTAAAGCAGACATGGTTGCAGGAGACTGGGCTAAGTCGTCGACAATGTTGTAATTCGACGCAGCGCGAGCATTGGGATTACTGTTGATTCGACGAAGTGGGAAGCGAGGTGCTTTGGAAGCGCCATCAAGTGGAGCCGGAGGTATACGAAACATTTGATCTGTGGGATTAACGTTAGTGTTTTTGTCGGCGGGAGGGGCTTCAGAGGTGGAGCCATATTGGTTTCGACGGGTTTGGAGGTTGGCATCGGCAGTTGACATCATCAACAAATGGTGAGTACCTGAATCGAACATGGGTTGATCAGGGGCTGCATAAGTGATCTGCTGTGGTGGCACGTTTCCCTGAGGGGGGGCTAACGGCTGAGTGTTCACTACACCCTGGTTTGGAAAGGGGTTTTGCAGCACCAAGGGTTGATGTTGAGGTGGTGGAGGGTTGGGTGGCGGTTGAGGAGCCGCTTTCCCTTGACGATGGGCGTCATTGGTCCATAGTTGTCGAGCTCGCTGCAGATGTGGGCAAGCGTGGGTATAGTGGCCATAGACACCGCAAATGGAACAAGGATGGTTTGTTCGTAAATTAGCATTTTTGGGTTGCTTAGGTGGTCGATCAGGATTCTGATGAGCAGGCGCCACGTTATTGTTTTGCGGAGGATGGGTAGGTTGTGGAGCTTGGTTACGGTTTTGATTGTTTCCACGGTTGCGTCCTCTTCCGCGGTTTGGTTGCCCACTCTGGTTGTGTTGGTTATTTTGGTATTGGGGCTGCTATTGTTGTGCGTACACATGCCCTTGAGCATTGGGGGGATTCTGAGGAGCCGCAGGTGCGGGAGCAGGTTGCGGTGGATAGTATGCAGGTGGAGTTGGAGGTGGTCCAATTGCCTGTTGGGGTTGTTGGTACCCCTGAGCTGGTGGAGGTGTGAGGTTAGCTGGTGCAACCGGTTGTGGGTAATGCATGGGCTGTTGTGGGAACTGCATGGGGGTCTGTACCGTAGGTTGAGCATAGTATGTAGGAGGTACATATGCTGATGGCGCTTGGCCATAACAATGTTGTGGACAAGAGGGTCCATGAACGTGATGGGTCTGGTTTGTTGGAGCATAAGAAGTTGTCGCTCCGGAACTCGATGTGGCCCTAGAAAGGTCTGGGGCGGGCATGGTGCTCACAATACTGAAAGGTTTTGCTTGCGGTGTAATTTGGCCAATAATGCCATCAGCGGCATGTGATGCCCCCGGTGCGTCACCGCGTGCAGAGTCGCCTCGTGGGGCGTCTGGTATGATCGTGTATAAGTAACCCGACTGGGCGTAGATGAGATCAAACTGTTGGGCCTTGAGGATGGCCTCTTCCTCGGACTGGGGTCTTTCAGATGCTACATCCTTCGCAATGAGAGTAAGGAGGGATTTAAGGAACCAGTCTAAAAAGATTCGGTCATCTAATTTGATCTTGCATAGGCTTCGGCGCCGGCGCCAATCATGAATATGGTCAGTGATATGCGTGGCCGTGTTCTGTCTGCAAGACAGTAGGATTTCGACGCCCACATCATAGCGGATAGGTAGCTGAAAGAACTGCAGGAAGGTCGAGGCAAGGGAGGTAAATGTGGAATGTGTCCCATGGGGTTGCTCGATGTACCATTTGGCTGCAGAGCCAGTGAAGGTGCACTGTAATAAACGGAGGCGGACAGAGTCGTCCACTATGGAGTTGGAGGAACACCATAGATGGAAGGACATGATATGGTTTTGTGGGTCTTCTCCTGCCTTACCCTCAAATTTAGGGATGTCAGAGGGGAGTTTGGTGGGCATTTGAGGCCACGCCGGATCATGTCTAATGGGGTCATTTGTGAGCCTAGCTAAATCTGGCAGGTTCAGACTCGCCATATATGGTAGACTAGCAGATGTGGTGACTGGAACTGGGACATGCCTGGCCATAGTGGTATGGTGAAGGGGTCCAGTAGCGCCTAAAGGTATGCTAGGTATGGAGGGTATATGCCCTCCGATAGGTGTAGTCTGGTATGGGCCAGCGCCTCCAAGTGCAACTTGGGTTACACTTGGGTTAGGAATCGCACTAGGGATTCCTGGGATAGCACTCCCAAGTGCAACATGGGTTGCACTTGGGTTGGGAATCGTACTAGGGATTCCTGGGATAGGGTTTGTGGAAACCAAAGGGGGTATGACCCCCATGTTGGGTGTACCCATGACAGGTGGTGGCCCTGTGTTAGGCATTCCTAAATGTGGAGTGTTACCCATATTGGGCATACCCAGGGGGGTGGTTGTTGCCGTGGATGGTACTACAGCAGAAGGGTCTGCAGATGTCTGACCTATGGTAGTTGTAAATAGTGGATCAAATGGTGTTTCAAACATAATTGTGGTTGGTGGTAACTCTGTGGGATTTTCGGATTCTACCTCCAAATCAAAGGTGAAGTGGGGTATGTCAGAATCGGATGACTGTCTAATTGATTGACGATGTGTCGAATCAAGGGATGAGGCTCTGCGTCCGTGACGTGGAGAGCCAAGTGGACTAAACTCTGGGAGTTCGCCCTGTAGACGACGAGAGCGTCTAAAATTCTCAATGGTGAGAATATGTTGTTGTATAAAAAATTTGTTTAAGTATCAGGTGGTGATATATATATAAAAGACTCAAAACCCTTATGCAACCAAGGGTGCAAGAAGGGGAGTGAAAAAAAGAAGGCTCTCAGGCCAAAAAATCAATCCTCAGAAAAGGCACTTATTCTAGCATTTGTGCTACAATAAGTGGAGGAATGCAACAACAGGTCAGAATACCAACACGCAAGCGGCTCCTAGAAAAAATAGGTGTAACTAGACCACAGGTAGGTTGAAATCATGCAAACACCTAATCTAAAAGTATTGTGACTCAAACAGACGATATCCTCTGCAAGGTGATGAAATCCAAGTCAGACAATATGAATGTTGAGACAACGGCTAGATATCCCCCTACCGGGAGGGACACCGGGTAATCAATCCTAAAGACAGGCTACTAGGATACTCCGTTCATGACGCGTCGAGAAAAGGTAAATCTGCCGTTTGGTCCTTTGATCGCAATATCCCAATACAGGGATATCCCGAGAACTGCGAATGGTAGCCCTTCGGTTACTGAATGGATTTCGGTATTCCACTCAGGCTTCCGGAACCATCCTCGCGACTTCAACCCTCCTAAGGGAGAGGCCTTCCCACAAACCGGTTGTGACCGCGCCAAAAAGTACTAAGAGATTTTAGCTCCCTAATTGGACAACTTCTATGTCTCAGATGTATGAACTGAGGGGTGTTATTGGAACACCTATCCCCCCAATACTACCTAGCTACAAGAATTCTTTTAGTGTTCCCCAAGTGGGGTTAAAAGTGTGTTCAAATTAAGGTACGTTTTAAGGCTTAGTTCAATTAAGTGATCGTGTGAGTGCACGTGAGGTGTTGTAAACTGAACTTGAAAAGAATTAAATGCTTTACAGGAAACTTTCAAAAAATAAAGGATTTTTCGAAAATAAAAAAGCAAATATTTATGACTTTTCACTAAAAGGAATTTAAATGCTTTTCAAAAAATAACTAAAAAAATAATGGATTTTTTGGATTTATGAAAGCAAATAATAGACTTCTTTTTAAAAGAAATAAATGGATTTCTTCGTTTCAAGAAAAATTGCTAAGGGCAAGATTTTAAAGAAGTAAACAAGAAAAAATTTGAATCTAGATGAAAATGCAAAATGAGTCTTTCTTTCACTTTCTTGAAAATTTTTAAAAAGATTTCTAGATATGCACTTTTAAATAGTAAAAAAAAAATTCAAAGCTGTAAAATATGCAGGATTTAATACTGTAAAAAATGTGCTATGGGCAGAAAGTACAGTAAAAAAAAATTTCAAAATCGGGATGGTCGAATGAAAAATTCAGCCGCGCGGGTTTTGGACACACAGCCGCGATGGGCCGCGCGGGTTTTGGACGCACAGTCGCGATGGACCGCGCGGGTTTTGGGCGCACAGTCGCGATGGACCGCGCGGGTTTTAGCCGCACAGTCGCGATGGGCAGCGCGGAAATCGGCCGCGAAGCCGCGGTGTGCAGCGCGGAAAAACGCAGAAAAGTCGCGATGGACCGCGCGACTGTCTGGCAAAAGGCCGCGATGGACCGCGCGGAAAAACGCAGAAAATTCGCGATGGGCCGCGCGACTATCTGGCAAAAAACCGCGAGGCGGAAGCCGTGCACGGAAACCGAGAAACGAACCCGAAAATTGAAAATTTCGGGCTGTTTATGGGGCCAAATCTCAGAGCAGCAATGGATCTGTTGTCTAGGATGGAAGATCTATGGATCTATAGGTTAAAAACTCATAAAAAACTAAGATTAAAGGCAAAACTAGAGATCTATAGTTCAAACCAAAGCGGAGTCGCCAAAAACTGTTGGCCTGGTTTTGCAACCAGGCTTAGTGCTATGGGCACCTGCTAACGAGTAGCAGCAGTTTCAATGGAAATAAATAACAATAAACTAATTAAACAAGACTATTCATGGATCTAAGCAAAGATATTAAGCAAATAACAAAAATAATTTAAGATCAAGAACAAGAACATATAAAATAAAGAATTTGTATTGAAAGAACGGAGCAAGCAAGTGCTTGCGGAATCAATACCTCTAATGGTGAGGTTGAGTAGCTCCAAGGATGAGCAACTCCAATCTCCAATGGTCTCTTCTCCAATGTGGTTTGCAATGGCTAAAATGCTCAGGGGAGATTTCAGCAGCATAAGGATGAGATAATGGATGGATGGGAAATGAGGAGCCCCTACCACCTTTTTATAGGTTTTGGTGGTGGGAAATACCATTTGTGGTTTTGTGGAAACCAAATGGTATTGACCAACATGGTTTAGGTACTTTTCCCTCCTTTTTCCTTTTTTAAATAAAAATAATATTTTAATTCTCTTTTTAATATTTTTGGGAATTTGGACCCTTTTGAGGGTTTTTTATGTTTTTTTGGGAAAAATAATCTTTTTTAATGGAAAAAGGGGTGTACTAAGGTCTTTTGGTGACCTTTTGTTGGTTTCAGAGGCTCTGATGGTGAAAAAGTAGATAAATGGGTCATGTGAATAGGGAAATGAGCTAGTGAGCACTTTTTGGGTGTTAACAACTCCCCAAGTAACTCTTCACTTTCCATGGGTGAGACAAATTACACTTTATTAAATAAAAAATAATTTTCACTCACAACTTTAATAAAAACTCACATTAACTTTGTAACATTAAAGTTAATGACTAGGAAAGTCAACAAGGTCCTTTCTACATGCTTAGACACCAAGCAATGTAGAAAACTTTCCTCGCTACAAATTTCAACAATATTTATCAACCCTTTTAATTGGAATGAAATCACTAGGAGATGGGTGTGTGATCAGACATGGAAGAGGAACATAAAACACCATAAGGATAATGGGAATCTCCTTTTTATAGAAAATGAGATGTCAATGCATTTTGATATTTGGAATGTCTCACCTTTTTATTTGGATGTTCATTGTTGAATTGACAATTCAAGTTTTAGCCAAAATTGTCATTTCCCCAAAGGCTATAGACTCTCTTGACATTAGGGACGTTAGTTACAAGAAGATATTGAGTAACAATATATATTTTTGTTTTGCTTTAAAAGCATTCAATATTTTTTTGTTCGCTGATTTGTATGCCTTGATGTATTTTTCTATGCAATAGTAATGTGTAATAAAAAAAAACTTTAATTACAAAAAAATATTGAGTAATGATATATATACTCACTATTTTTTAGATTCTAAAAGCATTCAATATTTTTTTTAAATACTTCTAAAAACATTGAATATTGTAATATATAATTTCATATATATCGCTTGGAAAATTTTAATCTACAAACCCGAGGACCTTAGTCATAGGTGTGTCACAAAGACCATAAAATTAGATGACACTTGTAGAAGATTGCTTCAAGGTGCATATTTTTTTACTCGAGTAATAGGCCCTTGTAATTCTAAAACAAAATTTCTAGTTTATTTAATCACAAATACAACACCCCACAAAAGCATAAGAATTTTTTCTTAAAAGTACTACTCATATGGCTTGCTTTCTGTATGCAAGCATTCAATATTTTTTTGTTCGCTGATTTGTATGCCTTGATGTAATTTTCTATGCAATAGTAATGTGTAATAAAACAAAAACTTTAATTACAAAAAAATATTGAGCAATGATATATATATTCACTATTTTTTAGATTATAAAAGCATTCAATATTTTTTTTAAATACTTCTAAAAACATTGAATATTGTAATATATAATTTCATATTTATAGCTTGGAAAATTTTAATCTACAAACCCAAGGACCTTAGTCATAGGTGTGTCATAAAGACATAAAATTAGATGATACTTATAGAAGATTGCTTCGAGGTGCATATTTTTTTACTCAATGAGTAATAGGCTCTTGTAATTCTAAAACAAAATTTCTAGTTTATTTAATCACAAATACAACACTCCACAAAAGCATAAGAATTTTTTCTTAAAATTACTACTCATATGGCTTGCTTTCTGTATGCAAGCAAAATTTATTAAAACAAAAGAAATCAGCATGCATGTTGTACAATGTAATTAGGCCATTTTACATTAAATTTCATCTCCACATCCTATTATTTTTTTCCTATTGGTTGTGCATAGTGGTTGGGTTGTTTTTGAAGTAGTCTACAATCCATGTAGAAGGTTGGCTTGAACAATTTGGAACAATCAAGCCAAATTCTTGCTCCAGATAATTTGTAGTGCCAAGTTGCAAAGAAGATCACTAGTTCATTTACATGAATGATGCTTTCAATGTCCCTTTATATCATGGTCAATATTTTCTAGAATAATTTTGATTTCAATCAATGTAGATTTTCATAATATTATGCAGTATTAAATGTTAATGTTTACTGAGTTACCACTCTTTGATACAATTTATGTATTGATTTGGATATTTATATATTATAAAATCATACAGAATATCTATAGATATTCTATCTATTCTATCTCAATGTGGTAATGGAAGAACATGATAATGGAAATTATTAGTCGTTGCTTCCACAAGGAGCTCAGGTAGACCCTGAGACAAAGGACTAATTATTAGAATAATATAACTGGATATAACATATTGTAAACCATAGTCGCGAGATTCAGCTGTATTAGGAGTTTGTGTATGGAAATTCGTATGAAATTCAAAATTTGAGCAAATATTCAACATAATACAAATACAGTAAAGTTCACTAAATGCTTAGATATATTTACAATTTTTAACTTTTAAAGATTCACAAAAAGTTAATATTAAAATTTATTGCTAAGATAAAAGCGAACTATCGACTAAAATAGTTAATGTGTGGTTTAACTTTTAACAATTTAACTATTCATTGATTATTAATACAAGTGTGGAACTATAATAACAACAAATCAAATTATAACTTGAATCATATAAAATTTGCAACTTCACCATCACGAGACAAATATGTATTTTCATAAAAATAAATATAAACTCAAATCACATAGGCAAATATGATTTTGCAAGTAAAAATAAATAAAATATGGGCACAAAAACTCAAGGATCATGGCGGCTGAAGTCGCACGCATTACCTACTTATTAAACTCTATTTTCACCTTGTTATATGATATATTATGTTTCATATTGCTACTATGCTGTAAACCAATGACTAACAAATCATAGCTCTAAGGCAAGAATGCAAAATTTTAATCTCAACGTTATTAACAATTGAACATAGAGGTTGTCTGAACGAAATGTCTTGTTACATAATTTCTCCTGATTGGTGATGAGTTACATGCATGCATATATTGTACTGGCATGCTTAAGAGTTTAGAGTCTGAGTTATTGAATGAAATGTGCAAACTCCGGTTACACCTTAACTTCTTTAGCCTTTGGCCTTTGAGTCGTAAAAACAATTTTGTTTCAAACAGCAGAATCCATGGATGAAAAAAAATTTGCTCATCGGTACTTTGACTGCTATCATTACACGATGGGACACATTCATAACAGTACAAAGAAAATCTAAATTTTACAAGATTTAATTAAAAACCAAATTTACAAGAGCTCAAAGAAAGCCCTCTGAATAGCAGATAGAAGGCAATTATAAACAAACCCATATGCTATGCTTGTTCACCACCCCCTCCCAAAAAACGACATTCGTAATTAATTTTGATGACTCCACGACTTCGTAAGTTTGAAAAGGATGACTTGGTACAGCACTTATTCTCTTTTGTCCTCTGCAAGATCTTCTCCAAGAATGAAAACATCTGTATTAACAGTATGCCTTTCTTTCATATCTTGTTTGTTTGAATCATCCATTGTTGACTTTGCACTCATACTCGTTAAAGCAATGATCTCCTCTTCATCAAAGTTGTCTCCAATCTCTTCCGAGAACGCATATCTGTAAACGGTCATACAATGTGCAAACACAAACATTTCAATATAAGCAGAGTTCAAGAAGAAAACTCGCACAAACAGATCATAGCCTTTAGCGATGTCCCACTCTGAAGAATAAGTACTTTCACGAGGATGGGATGCATCAAGTTCTCAGGCAGACATATTGGACCTGTAAGCCAATAAACTACCTGTATAAAAGGGCAAGCTAATTGGCAACGTATCTATACTGACGGGTGAGCTCCAGAGTAAAATTCAGTAAACACAAAAACTAACAAGTCTGCAAAATAATTATCTTCCAGCCTTGTAGCATAGCCAAAAGATCCCTGCTATTTTAGACTTATGTCACTTTACATTATAATATAAACAGACAGATGTCAATTGGGTCAAGCCCAAGTGGTCATGGGATGGAGCGTTATCCTCCCCACCCAGGTTCTATTCCCATAAGTGACATGTTGAGCTCATAATGAGTTTACTGTTAAATTTGGATTCAAGCCTTATTGTTGACCTGGCCTTGTGCCCTGAAGAATCTGGGGTTTACCCTGGTACCATCCTCAGAATGAAGGCAACTGCCCGGGGTTTTCCCTGGACTTTGTAAACTAGAAAGAAAATAAATACAGACAGCTGCCCAGTGGGAAAACTCAAAATATGCTTTGGAACTTACAGGCTTTGGAAACTGGGGAAAAATAAATACAGACAGATGCCCAGAGAGAAAATTCAAAATATATTTTGGCACTTACCGTGTGGCATTATGTGATGGTGCCCACAATAAACAAATTATACAAAGCAGTATGAATGAAAGTGAATTCCAGAAAGCTGTAATAATCCAAGCAGTTCTCCAATCCTCACCGAAGGGATCTGCTGCCCTGAAATACAGCTGCAAAAACAGAAATAAGCATATGTCATGCAATGTCATATGACCGGTTATCGTATCTGTTGAAGAAGACAACCTCAATTGGTTATACTGAAGATGCACAACAGGAAACCAGCTTCACAATTAATCAATCCTGGTAGCACAGGTTAAATGTCTACCTCATAGCAAATCAAAGCGAAAGAGAGGACCACAGCTACTGCTAAGGAGTTTGTAAACTTTCTATAAAGATTCAGCTTGGCAAAGCTTCTCCGTACCTGAAACAACATAAAAGTGATGAAAGATGCATTAGATGAAAGCCATACCAAACTTCCAACAATTAAATGAAAGAAATACAAAACCCTCAAGACAGCATAAAGGCAGGCCAATGCTATGTGTCATTCCAACATGTCCGGAGTAAGTAGGAGTTCTAGTTCCTGATGCAGTTCAACAGTCGGAATGTCAGGTAATATTATTTTAGTCAGATTTTCTGGGGAGATGGGTAAACACAGTTGAAACATATTTGACTGATGTGCTCATCTAATGTAGATCTCTGAAGGTTTATGCGGACTTTGAAATTATGGACCTAGAGGATTCTCTGAACTCGCATAAAGTATCGTTAGGTCAGCCATGGAATGAGGATATGAAAGGAGTCATCAACCATGAGAACAACAAATATTAAGTTTGTGTATGTTACAAATTAGTCTCTTGCACCCTGCAACTACTTGATCATATGTATAGTAGACAAGTCGGAATGCAAGACAGCCTACTTGAATTTGAATGGTGGATTGGTGATGCATCTTGCACGCTGGGACACCTCCAGTGAGAGGAGACAGCATGCCTACCAACAAACCTCCCATGTGACCTGAAGGTCCATTGTCAGTGCCATTTTTCGTCACACCTGGTCATGGCTCACTAATTCATGACTCCATCGACTAGCTATGTCTATCATCACTTGTAGTTATAGCAAATAATTTAATAAAATGAGAAATAATTTAGCAACTTGTTTAGCCCAGTTACATCAGTGATTTGGATTATGCCAATCATATGGTATCACTTAAATCAGTCACTTGTAGTGTCTAATTATACTGGTTACCCATACAATAATAATTTGTATTGTCATTTGTATGGTGCCATTTATAATCTGTATATCTTCAAACGAGTACAAAAGCAAAGCTATTGCAAGTTTGCAATCACCAATTCTAAGGCCAAAACTAAGGGTTGTGATGATGCAATAAGAATAAATTTATAAGCATACCTTGAAATCAGATGAAATTGACAATATTGTCCCATCTTTCAATCTTCCTGTTGAAACTCTTCTTTAATAATGATGGCTGTCTCTCCCACACAAACTGTGATGCAATATTTTAGTCCAAAACCAAGCTGAAATATAGGAGTAATGGTGTTGAGTTATGCGTAGTAGTGTTGTATGTCAATGTGGCGCAGAAAGGCTAAATCAAACAAGAGAATGAATTTATGGAATTCATGACTGAAACAACTAGAATTATGCAGAGGAATTTTGGATTTTTTGAGTAGAGAGAAGCATTGTAATGCTGCAGAAAGGCAATTGCCATCACCACTATTTATGTTAGTTTGTCTGCAAGACTTCTAAGTTATAGTTCAACACAATAATCAATGTACGGCGACTACTAGAGGCATATAAATGCAGATTAGGAGAGAGAAGCATTGTAATACTGAGGAAAAGCAGTCACCGTCACCACTATTTATATAAGTTTGTGTGTAATACGTCTAAGTTCTAAGTCAACCCAATAATCAATGTATGATAACTGCTACAGGCATATAATTGCAGCTTCTACGACTAGTAGGTCAACTTCATTGATGGAGAGGTGGAGATAATAGAGAGTCTATAATTTAGGTATAATTTAGGTGATTGTGGCTTGCTGTTGTCTTTTAAACTTTTCACCATTTGAATATTTTACTTTTCTTTACCAACTCTAGTAAGGGGTGTACTAATTCTGAAAAATTTGCTAAGAATCTTATGTAGAAGCCAACGAATCCTAGAATGTTTCTATCTCTTCTACTGGAGTTATCTAGTTTTTGATGACTTGGCCAACAAGTCCTAGGAAGCTTCTTATTTATTCTAGTGTTGCTGGGTTTATCTAGTCTGTGGTGACATTAATTTTGTTTGAGTCAATTGATATGGCTTTTATGATATAATATGAGCTATAGCTTTTACTTCTCTTTGGAAGAAACTATATTTTGAATGTTTGTCATATAGTTCAGCATATCTTTGAACTTTCAACACTATTTCGAGGTGCTTCTTCAGGTCTTCAATTTTTTTCTAAAAATTAGAATATCATCTAGGATATTGCAGTGAATTTTCCTAGGTATGGTCGAATAAATGATTCATCAATTTGCATGAGGTGGCCAGTTTAAAGGACATGACTAGGAACTGATAGTGGCCATCTGTAGTTGTGAACATAGTGGTTAGATGAGTCTATTTTGAAATCACATCTCTAGTATTAAACTACTTTGAAATAGTAACAACCATTCCCATGGTCCTAGACATTAATAGAGCATCCAAGAAAAAGGCATGCTATCTAATTACATAATGCATCTATTCCCCGTTAATACAGCATTCATTGAAAGATAAGTCTACCTTTAAACCACATTCAAAGGGTAGACAATCCAAAGTGTGGCTATCCCAAGTCTTTCAACCATCCCTATTCCATTCCCGTGTTGCTTGGGGGTCGGCAGCTTCACTCGACTACGGGAAGCCAATATGAGTTCAAGATTTAGGAGCCGAAAGACACAAGCAGTATCTATACTTATTGAGGAGACGGGTAGGATTCCCCTATATATGTGAATTTAAGGGGGGATATATTGGAGGATACTCCTCCCAGCAATATCTATATCTGTGAGACGTAGTTGGAATTGTGGATTGAACAGTACTAGGGAGATGGAATGAGTGTATTGAAATATTTCATTTGTTCTTAATTGATAATATCCATTTCTTAGATCTATTTTGAAAAGAATGTGTGCTCCTTTAAGTTTGTTAAGAGGCACATCTATTCTTGGGAGCGAAATATATCTCCTATTGTCAATTTGTTTAAGAATATGTAAATTGATATTTATGCACATTCTCATGTTGTAATCCTTTTTAAAACTAACACTGATTCAGGATTCTCTATATGGTGATTTAAAAGGTTGTATGAAGCCTTTTTCTTGAAGACTTCTTATTTGTTTTTCGACTTCTTTTTAAATGTGATTTAGTCTATATATCATTTTGAAGGTAGGTTGCCTATTTGATCTCAATTCCGTTTGGCATTCCCCAACTCTTTCTAGAATTATTTGTTGGGATATGTCAAAAGACCAAGTTATAAGAATATATAATATATATATTTGATAAATAGAATCATATGAGATGATGTTAATGGCCAACAACACATCCTGTATTTATACATGTGAAGAGGGATGGCACTACCAACAATCATGTCACATCATTAACTAAAAACTTAATTAGGTACATTACAAGTCCCTCCCCCTTTTTTTTCCTCAACGTAAAGGAAAAGACAGATATTTGTTTCTAAATGTCTCATCATCCCATAAAGCTTCTTGAACAGGGAAATTCTTCCTTTTGATGAGGTACTCTATTACTTATCTAGCTCTCAAAGATTTCATAGGAATCAATCAAATGCCTTCAGGTTCAAGGACAAGTTTCCCTTCTTCATCAAACATAGGTAACTTTGGATTGGACAATGTACACCAAGCTTCTTCTAGCAAAAAAACATGGAAAACACCATACTCTACTCTTTTTTCTAGAAGGTTCAAGGAACAAGGCTTAAAGAACCAAACTTATCTTCTTCTGAATTTGATAGGTTCCAAAGAATTTGGGTGCCAATTTATTCTTTCCACATTGTTTAAGCGTCAACTATTTATACGGTTAAATACATACATAAATCCAATCACCTTCTTGTAATTATTGGTCTAATCAATGTCGATCAACTTGTTGCTTTATATGATTCTAGGCATTGGCCAAATTTTCCTTTACTTTCCAAACAGTCTTCTATGACTCTTCAAGACAATCCTTAACAACTAGGACTCTGACGTTAGATTCAAGGAATTCCTAAATTTAGGAGGCTCATAACCATACAAAGCTATGAAAGGAGATATCTTAGCAGTAGGATATGTTGTATTGTAGCTCACCATTCTGCTAAGTGCAACCAATGGAACCATTTATTCTGTTTGTTTGTTTCAAATCATCCGAAATGTGCTTCTAACTACTTATAAATTATTTTGGTTTTATGATTCATCTATAGATCATAGGATGAGCTCGTGCTAAGTTGATAATTCTGCCTAGAAATTACATGGGATCTTGATCAGTCAAAATAACCTTTGCAGATCCATACAATTTATATACCTTCTTCATGAATGCTTTTGCAATCGGTTTCACAGTGTGGTATTTTACATTCCGATAAGTGAACATACTTGAGTAAGTGATCAATCCTTCCCTTCCAGAACAGCTGATTCATCAATGAGTCCATGGAAATTTCCTCCCACTTCTGATTATGAATATGTAAAGGTTGCAACAATCATGGGTGTGCTACATTCTCTCAATTATTGCTATGACATATATTACATTCTGTCACATATTTATGTATTTCCTTATGCATTTCCTTCCAAAAGGAGTGTCGAACATTATAATAGGTCTTCAAAAACCCTACATGTGGTACAGATGGAAAATCGTGTGTTTTCTCAAGACTTGTATCTTAAACTTGGACGATAACAAAAGATAAATTTGATCTTTATACATAATATATCACTATTCAAACACTCAGCAATGGCATATGTGGAGGACTCTCAACCATGCTCAAAATATTTTTGCTGTGGACAAGGCTGTTCTCATGAGTCTTTGTTGTATAATTCTAGAGTGTTATTTATATAAATTGCAGATGCAAGCGGAAGGTCCTATCTAGAGGGATTAGAGATGGCAGAGTGGAAGCCTATTTATTCCTGTAAGATGAAGGACATTTATGTGTTGGTAAACCGTGAGACACTACTCTGACATAGAGCTTCGCTTAAGTAAACAGTGGACGCTTGGAGATTTGGTGGAGAGATGAATGCAGCAGTCTCAACCATTTGGAAGGCTCGTGACTGCTTTAAACATAAAGCTTGGGTTGGTTGATGATTCATCATGGATTAGCTGTCAAAAGTAGGTTGCACAAAGTTGACCTTACTAGTTCAGCTTGTATAGTTTGGCATTGTGAAGTAAGGGGGAGACTGTGCAGCATGTTTTTAGAAATTTCAGTCTGTCCAAGTTTTTTGGTCATGGTTTCAAGTTGAATTCAGTATCTATTTGTAGCTCCACTCTCCTAGAAGGGACCCCCCCTAGGGGACAATTGGATGAATTCAGTCTATGTATGTATATTCCAATTTCCAAGTGAACTTGGGCATTATAGATGTTATCAATGATTTTATGTATCTCGAGATGGATAACTTTTTCGATACAAATTTCATTTATCTAATCTAGTTGGATAACAAAAACAAAACACGCAAACACATCATCATTGAAACCTCACAATACTATATGAGGTCCCACACTCATGATTTTCATCCCATGACAGACACTTCTTGGATGACACTGATGGATTATTTGATAGGTACAGGGATGTTATTATGGATGCACACACTCTCCCTGGCACTGCCCTTATTGACCACAGCTGACTGTGGGTGCACAATGCCGAGGAGAGTGGTTGCTTGCAAAATTATTTGTTATGCCCCTTGAGCCTAGCAGGATCTCCAATGGTTGATTATTGATGTATTATTGTTTGGTATTAGAGAACCTATTATATTATGATGTATTTCTATGTTGTGGTGGTATACTTGGTGTGGTGAGTTATTACTAGAAGAGCAGTTGACATGGTCCTATTATACCACCATATGTATGGGGGTGTTATACCCTTATTTTGGTGGACCAAGCAGAGCTGAGATCATTTTTGTATGAGCAGGGCAAGTTGTCAGAGTTGTGTTGCCTATTGATTGATAAGACATCTTTATATGTTTTCATGATGTTGCCTTCAGATGGTTCCTTGTTATCATGATTATTGTATCAGATGCATGCCTAGAGGATGTGTTATATGGATTATATGATTTGTATTGGTAGACGTACTAGATGTTTGTGAATGCTACTTTACACTTGTTGATTTTTTATGAGGATGGTGAGTAGGAACATTGCATAGTGTAGCATATAGAAGTAGTTCTTGTTTTATGCACATACCATTATTTAGTATGTTCTCTTGATTTTTGCATGGATCACACCCTATCTCTTGGATCCATCATTGACCTTACCATCTTCCATCTCATGTCACCCATGCTTGTTTAAAACCCGTTGATTTGGCTCTGACAGAGTGACTCGGGACTTCCCCTATGTGACCTCTTTATTACGATGGCCTCCATGTTATCCCTTAGTGTCTCGGGTCTGATGTGTGCAACAAAGTTCTCTGAAGTCTTATGCTTTTCTTCTTGTAAAGCCTTGTTAATTGGCTCTATGCCTAGGAGAATTGGTTTTATGATGCCTTATACCTTTCTTCTTGTAAATCCTTTTTGATTGGCTAGGTGCTAAGATTACTACCTTCCGAGCTGTATGCTTTTCTTCTTGTAAATCCCTGTTGATTGGTTGTGCGCTAAGGTTGGCCAGTTGCTAGAGATGTGATTCCTAGTCCTAAAGCATGAAAGGCTTCTCCAACTCTTTAGTGCATCAAAAAGGGCACATGAAGCATCTCCCAATCCAAGACTCCTTGTGCCTACATGAAGAAAGAAAATGACGACCAAGTGACAAATGAAAAATCAAGCAAGAAAAAAAAGCAAGTCTAAACTTGCATGAGCCTTAAAAGAAAAATTAAAAGGCCAAGGTCCTACAAAAGAAGAGAAGTCCAAGAAGGAGCCTAAAAAGCAAAAGTCAGAGTTTAAGGGGGGTTGAGTCTGATTGTTTGGGTCAAAGGGGTATCTTACTCTAGCACATGATCCATTTTGAGACACCTTCTCCTTAGCGTTTTCCTGATTAATGAATGTCACAAAGTTCCCTTTTATCCCCTTATCTTGAGTCAATCAAGTCTTCCATGACCAACCCTTCATTTGACTAGCCTTTTGATTTTGATCATCCACTTCATCCAAGAGAAGAATGATCTATGCAACGTTCTTGATGATAATCTAGATGGTGACATGAATATAAAACATTAACTTCTTGCTATATGTTATTTTATCCATGTTCCCTATGATGAAGCTATGTGATGACTCACTTATATCACTTGTGTAAGTATGTATTTGTAGCTCTAGTTCTATTTCAATATTGATCATTAAAGGTGTTATTTCATCCTCTTATAGGCTTTGATTGTGTCCTTTCATCAATGGATATCATTGATAAAATTTGAACAAAATTGGTTTTTTCAATTTTTTGACTTGGTCAAACTCGAGTTTAACTTGGTCAACAGGGCCAGCCAGTAGTATGGAAGCTTCATACATCACCATTCGTCATGTTTCAACCTGCCAGAAGGTAGGATCCAAAGTAGATCTGGGCCTCCCACCAAAAAGAACCATGCTCTTGCTGCCAAGACAAAGTGTTGGAAATAGTGCAACTTCGGAAGCTATTCTAATTGTACTTTATTATATTATTGTTGTACCTCCTACGGGAGAAGATGTTGATATAACTAATCATGTAAAACCCTTGAAAGAATCAATGTAAACCTTCGGGTGAAAATACACAAAGAAAATAATTTTTAAATGTTATTTTATCTTCCCCCAAGACAAGTCGGCCCTGTTAGTTAGACAAGTCATCCCAATGGGTAAATTGCCCCAAAACAATGGGCAGAACTGCCCCAGTCAGGTCGGCCCAGTAAGAGAAAAAGTCACTTTTTGTGTATAAATAGAGAGGTCGAACCTCTCATTTGGTCATCCACTCAACTCAACCAAGTTCGCACTAGAGGAGAGAGAAGTTCGCATCTGCAACTAGAGAAGTGATTTTTGGGGCTTTCACTTGGAGAAATTTTCTATTTCTCTCTCTTGTATCTGTACTTTGTTCTCGGGACTGATTATCTCTATACGAAGGTTGTTGGGTTTTCTCCCTGTTGGGTTTCCCAGGATAAAATTCTTGTGTTCATTGTTTATGTGCTTGGTTATTCTTTTAGTGATCCTATTGTTTATCTGCAATTAAATTATACTACTATAATTGTATAAAATCTAACATGGTACCAAAGCAGTACTAGAAGAAGCCATTGTCGGAAACTAGGGTTTCACTTTTCGGGGCCTTCCCTTATCAATTTGGCTTGAAAAGAGCATTGGAAATCTCACCCTAGGGAAGGCGCATCTTTTGGTGAAGGAAAAATCTAGTTCTGAGATGTTTCATTTTTTGACCTAATTCTGCAGCTACAACTGTTACTGCAGAAATTAGGGTTTCAAGTTTTGGGTTGTCTGGTCCACAGATTTGGCTCGATCTTACCTTCTCTCAACTCGCCTTGAAAGGGTGCATCTATCTGTGGAGTCAATTTTGCAATCCAAACTTCATTTTTGACCTAGCTCCTGCTAGGGTTTCTGGTCCAAATCTTTAGTCAAGATGATTGGAATGAAGGTTGAAGATCGACTTGATGGAGCTTCCAACTTCATCTCCTGTAAGTCTAGGGTTCTTCTCATATTAGAAGAAAATGATCTTTTGAAGTTCGTCAACGAGAAGGTTCCAGAACCAGAAGCAGAAGATGACAGGTCTCAATGGAGAAAGAATGATGCAAGATCAAGAAGAATCCTGGTGGATTCAGTAAAGGATCATTTGGTTCCTCAGATCTCACAAAAGAAGACAGCTAGGAAGATGTTCAAAACCCTAAAGAAGTTGTTTGAACACAGTAGCATCAATGTTACTCTCACATTGAGGAATCAACTATCGAATCTGAAGATGTCAAAGTCAGAATCGATTGCTAAGTACTTCATGAGGATCTCAGAACTAAGGGACAAGCTAAGCTCTAGTGGAGAATCCCTTGATGATAAGGAGCTTGTCATAACCACCTTAAATGGTCTCCCACCCTCTTAGGAATCATTTATCCAAAGTATAAGTGGACGAACCAAGTTGCCCAAATTTGACAGGTTATGAGCAGATTGTACTCAGGAAGAGCCGAGGATTGTAGCAAGGCAAAAACTTCATGGCCCTCAATCTGAAGAAAATCAAGCATTTATATCTCATGCTAAGAAAGGCAGAGGAAAAGGAAGAAAGTTTCATAACCATAAGAATCAAGAGAGGAGATCAAGTCCTTCTCCAAATCAGAAGAAGAAGAAGAAGGACCTCTCGCATATTCAATGCTTCAAGTGCAAGACATATGGCCATTACGCCAGTAATTGTCGAAGTTCAAACAAAAGGAAGCATGAAGCCTCAACTGCTGATGTTGATGAAGACACTCCTCACAAGAAGTCAAGGAATGATGATCATTCGGAGTTCTTCTTCTAGTGCTCCCCATGTTGAGGTGATGATATGAAGATCTAGATTGCGATGGGTTCCCAGCAAGAAAATGAAGAACAGAGGTCTCTCATGGTTCCCACAAGAAGGCAGTGGGAGCCCACCCACAAAAACAATAAAAGATAAGTATTTGGTTTCATTGCTCACATAGATCTATTTTGTCTTATACATATCAAATTATATGCAGATCTATCAAGAAGTGTGTTGAGCATTTGATGTAGTACTGTAGGCACTTGTTGTACTTGTTATATGAGCTGCACAACATTCCATGAACACCCGATGGAGCTAGTCTACATGATATCTCATTCCTACATGCTTAGAGTAGTGCACACTCTTGATGGCATGTTCTAGTGGAGATAGTAGACATCTAGATAGTTATCATATGTGTTTGGGAGACATGTTTAGGATTGATGTGTTGAAGCATTAGCTAAGATGTTTAGGATTGATGTGCTGAAGCATTAGCCAAGATGCCTAGATACCTATGTAAACTATTGCCATTGCATTGAAATAGAAATTGGTTAAATTTGATGTCACTAATCATCTGACGAGATTTGACTTGTAGGGAAAAGACCATATGATATGGCCTACGAATCATCTGACAAGATTTGACTTGTAGGGAAAAGACCATATGATATGGCCTGCAAGAGAAGGATGATGACTTGTTCCGATGAACAAGTGATGGACACATGAATCCCGTTGATGTTCAGATTAATCAAAAGCAGGAAGCTTCTAGGAGCATGACTTTCAAACCCGAGTTTGACCATGTCAAAATGTCGAGCTTGGTCAAAATTTAACCATAATACAAACTGATGTAAGGACCATATACTAAGCCTATAGAGGATGAAAAACACTTAATTATGACAAGCATTGGCAAGCAACTAAGTACAAGGTCCTATACTACACAAGTGATCATCCTTGACTTTGTGTTCAAACACCATATACAGCACAAGTACATAACAAAGTAATAAGTAAAAGTAAGTGTCTTCTATACATGTCCATCTCTAACTTAACCATCACAATGCATTGCATAGGTCAACCTTCCTTCTTGGGTGAAGTGGATGGTCAACAAGTGGGGCTAGTCAAGTGAGGATTGATCATTAGGAGGCTTGAGTTAATCTTGGAGACGAGGGAAAAAGGAGATCTCTATGACTTTCTCTAGCTTGGAAAACATTAGGGAGCAAGGTGTCTCACATATGGATAATGTGCTAGAAGGTACCCCTCTAGCTTTAGCAAGTCCCCCTTTAGTTGATATTTCATTTGATATACTTTCACTTTCATTTTTTACATTTGATACTTTCTCATTTGAAGCATTTTTCTTTCTTTCTTTTGATATTTCATTGAAGCACTTTCTTTATTTGCAATCCTTTAGTTGACTGATGACTGAAAGGTATTGGCCCTGGATTGCCTTTTAAGCACCAGTTATGACATGGCCTCAGCGCCGCTACCAACCACCGTCCATAGTGTTAGATTTTGCATACATTCAGAGCATAATAATTTACTTGCATAAATTCAATAGGATCACTAAAAGAAAGACAAAGCACAGAACAATAACACAAGATTTTATCCTGGGAAACCCAAACGGGAGAAAACCCAGCAACCTTCGTATAGGGATGATAATTCCGAGATCAAAGTACAATAATGAGAGAGAAGGAAAGGAAACACTTTCCAAGTAGAAACCCCAAAAATAGTCTTCTCCTGGCTGTTGGTGCGAATCTCTCTCTAGGTGATGTGAACTTCACTTGAGTGGATGAGTGAATAATGAGGTGAATTTCCCTCTATTTATACAAGTGCCAAACTGGCCATTTCCCTAACTAGGCTGACTTCTCTTGGGGAATAATAAATCATTTAAATTTAATCTTTTGTTTTGTTTTCTTTTCATCCCAAGGTTTACATTGTTCTTTCTAGGGTTTACATGAATAATTACATTAAGTTCAACTCCCTTAGGAGGTACAATAAAATACAATAATAATATCTTCCGAAGTTGCACAAATTCCAACACTCCCTCTCAACAAGGAAGGTATTCTTTGGTCTTCATCAGCATCACGATCATCTGGGTTTATACTGTCTCCATCATCTCTATACATACTGAAGGTTGTCAGCACAGTCTCAGTCCTTCGAGAAGTGTCATCATGAATCAACTCCTCCAGTCCTTCGGCGAGTCCAAGAGAGTCTCTCCATCCTACCTGGATGTCCGAGAGATCGGCTTTTACCATCTGCTACATGTCTGTCTCATTAGCTAATGGGATCCTCCCATACCTGGCTAAGAAACTGGACGAGCAGAGGGGCACGACCATCTACTACCTGTTTGTCTCATCTACTGATGGGGTACTCCCATACCTAGCTAAGAACCTGAACGAGTAGAGGTACCTGTGCAATCATCACACGACCATCTACTACCTGTCTGTCTCATCTGTCGATGGGATTTCTCCCATACCTAACTGAGAACCTGGACAAGCAGAGGCACCTGTGTGAACCCGACCATCTACTACATGTCTGTCTCATCTGCCGATGGGATTTCTCCCATACCTGGCTAAGAACCTGAACGAGTAGAGGCACCTAGGTGAAAGCATGGTAAACATCTCTCTGTCATCTCTCCCTCTCAAGGAGGGACACATTCTCTTCTACTCCAAGCCTTCGCGAAAGTACTCGAATTTCATCCTGGGAAGAGGCTTGGTGAGAACATCTACAATCTGGTCATCTGTCGAAACATAATGTAACTCGACCGCACCTTTATGCACCATATCACGTATGAAGTGATACCGAATCTCTATATGCTTCGACCTGTCGTGAAATACAGGATTCACTGACATCTGCACACAGCTCTGGTTATCACAGTGAATCACGGTTGGCTCTGGAATCTAGCCAAACAAACCTACAAGAAGTTTACGAAGCCAAACTGCTTCTCTGGCTGTTGTACTAATATCCATATACTCGGCCTCTGTAGTACTGAGTGCTACTGAGTTATGCTTCTTGCTGCACCAGGAAATCACTACAAAACCCAAACTGAAGCAACATTTGGAAGTACTCTTCATACTATAGCGCATCCGACCCAATCTAAGTCTATAAACCCTTGCAATCTCAGGTCACATTCTAAAGCATATCTCAGACCATATCCCACAGTGCCTGCAAGTATCTGAGCACATGTTTTGCAGCAATCCAGTGAATCTGCGTCGGCTCACACATTAACTGGCTGAGAGCATTCATAGCAAAACATATATATGTTATGGTGTTCCTCAGATACATCAAGGACCCAATCAGCTGGCGATATATAATGGGATCAATCAAATTTGAATATGAAGCAGAATCCCTCAGCTTCTTCAAATTTGCATCCATTAGAGTAGCCATGGACTTGCAGTCCAACATTCTGAATCTCTTCAAAATATCTATGGTGTATTTTCCTTGACCTAGGAAAATCTCCTTCTGCCTCTGCCATACTTCTAATCCCAAGAAGTAATGCATCAATCCAAGATCCTTCATTTCGAACTCAAAGGCGAGTTTCTTCTTACACCATACGATAAGTTTCTCATTTCCAGTGAGAAACAGGTCATCAACATATAGTACCAAAATCAGTGGCTCATCATCCACAACCTTGTAGTAAAGGTTGGGGTCTGCATCACTCTTGGTGAATCCCAGACTCACCAGGAATCCGTCTATCAGTCCATACAAAGCACGAGGTGCTTGCTTGAGTCCATATAGGGCCTTTTTCAGCCTGCATACGTGAGACTCGTTTCCATGAACAACAAACCCTTCTGGTTTTTCAATATATACTTCTTCCTCAATAACACCATTGAGAAAAGTTGTCTTGGCATCCATCTGATGCAACTTCAATCCCATAGCTAAAGCAATAGCAATGATCGATCTGATGGAAGTATATTGAGCAATAGGACCAAATGTCTCATCATAATCGACTCCCTCTTTCTAAGAGAACCCTCTGGCAACAAATCTGGCCTTATGTTTTTCAATAATCCCATCTGCTCCATGCTTGATTTTGTATAACCACTTGGAAGTTACTACTGACTTCTCCTCAGGTCTCGACACAACCTTCCACACATCATTCTTCATGATGGATTGGTATTCTTCCACCATCGCATCCTTCCAAACTTGGTGTCTAGATGCTTCTTCATAAGTGGTAGGTTCTAAGTCAATGATGTGACTAATCAATGCTACATAACTGGAGAACCTCTGAGGTCTCTTACTTTCTCGGAAAGTACCATGTGGAGCTTCATGCCCTTCTGCATCCTCCAACATCTGTTGTGCCCACCTAGGCCTCTTCCAGCCTACTGCAATATCTCTAAGAACATCAACTAGTTCAACTGGATCAATGGAATCGATGGGTTCATCCTTTTCTGCTACTTCCCTCTGAACTAGAGGGGGAGGTGATATCATCTCCTTTGGCTCTAGCATTTCTTCATCATCGATCTCCATGTTTGATCCTCTGTCTTTCCTGATAGCCATTTCTTCTTCAAAGGACACATCCCTGCTAACTTCGATCTGACTGGATCCTGGGATGTAGATTCTGTACGCCTTTGAAGACTCACTGTATCCCACGAAAGTTCCCTTCTTGCCTGAAGGCTCTAACTTCATCCTTTTCTCCTTGTGCACGTGTATGTAGACTGGATAGACAAAGATCCGGAAGTGGCCCACTTCTAGTTTCACTCCAGTGAAAGCTTCTTCTGGAGTCATGTTCTTCACTATCTTATGTGGGCATCTGTTTTGTACATATACGGTTGTTTTGGATGCTTTTGCCGATAAGAACATCAATAGGCTTTGGTCATGTATCATGGGTTTGACTGGCTCCACAATTGATCTATTCTTTCTTTCTGCAACCCCATGTTGTGGAGGGTTGTAGGGAACTGTGAGCTCCCTCTTGATTCCTACTTCCTTGCAAAAATCACTGAATTTTGTAGAGGTGTATTCTCCACCATTATCGGATCTCAAAATCTTGATCCTCTTTCCTAACAAATTCTCGACTTGTGCTTTGAATTCTTTGAACTTATTTAGTACTTCCTCAGATTCCTTGGTCTTGAGAAAGTATATCCACATCTTTCGTGAGTAGTCATCAATGAATGTTATATAATAATGATATCCACCCAATGATGCAACTGTCATGGGTTCGCATAAGTCAGAGTGTACTAGATCCAAAATTCCTTTAGATCTACTCTCACTATCTTGAAAAGATCTCTTGGCATTCTTTCCAAGTGCACATCCTCTACATGTTCCATAATGGTCTACTTGAAGCACTGGTAAACCTGTTACTATATTCTTCAATTTTGGGAGAGCTCTATAATTTAGATGAGCTAGTCTTTTGTGCCATAGTTCACCCATGCTTGTGAAGTTGTGAACTAGGGCCTGGACTGGTGGAGTGTTCAATCGGTACAAGCTTTCCTCTCTCACACCAATCACCTTTGTTGTATCCATGCTTGATTTCTTGCGCCAAGCAAACACTTTCCCCTCTGAAAATGCAACTTTATATCCCTTGTCTTCTAAGGCTGAGATGGAGACAAGGTTTCTTTTCATACCAAGTACATAGAGTAAATCACTCAAGTGTAGTGTATCACTTGATTCTAGCTGAAGGGAAGTAGTCCCAGATCCTTTCACAGTGTAGTTAGCATCATCTCCAAGTACAACACGGAGATGAGAATCTTTCTCAACTAATTCTGAAAGATTTTCTTTATAACCTGTCATATGTCTAGAAGCACCACTATCTATGAGCCAAGTATCACTAGTGGTGGGAACAGTACCTGATAATCCTGATATGAAGAAGAATTATGAGCAATCTTCATTCTTTTGCTTCTTATGAAGGTGGTCCTCTTTCAGACGATCTTCAACCTTCATTCCAATCATCTTGACTGCAGATCTGGAGCAAGAACCCTAGCAGGAGCTAGGTCAAAAATGAAAGTTGAAATCTTGGAAAATGGACTCCACAGAGAGATGCGCCCTTGCAAGGCGAGTTGAGTAAAGGTAGGACCGAGCCAAAACTGTGGAGAAATTAGGTTAAAAACTGAAACCCTAATTTTTGCTGCAGCTGCAGAATTAGGTCAAAAATTGAAAAATCTCAGAATTGAATTTTGTCTTCACCAAAAGATGTGCCCTCCTTAGAGCGAAATTCCCAATGCTCTTTTTCTTCCAAAAAGTTGAGTGAAGACTTAGAAAGATGAAACCCTAGTTCTGGCAGTGTTCCGGCAATGGCTTCTTCTAGAACCGCTCTGATACCATGTTAGATTTTGCATACATTCATAGCATGATAATTTACTTGCATAAATTCAATAGGATCACTAGAAGAAAAACAAAGCACAGAACAATAACACAAGAGTTTATCCTGGGAAACCCAAACAGGAGAAAACCCCGCAACCTTCGTATAGAGATGATAATTCTAAGATCATAATACAATAATGAGAGAGAAGGAAAGGAAACACTTTCCAAGTATAATCCCCAAAAATAGTCTTCTCTAGCTGCTGGTGCGAATCTCTCTCTAGGTGATGTGAATTTCACTTGAGTGGATGAGTGAATAATGAGGTGAACTTTCCCTCTATTTATACAAGTGCCAAACTGGCCATTTCCCTAACTGGGCTGACTTGTCTAATTGACTGGGTCGACTTCTCTTGGGGAATAATAAATAATTTAAATTTAATCTTTTCTTTTGTTTTCTTTTCACCCCAAGGTTTACATTGTTCTTTCTAGGGTTTACATGAATAATTACATTAAGTTCAACTCCCTTAGGAGGTACAATAAAATACAATAATATCTTACGAAGTTGCACAAATTCCAACACATAGATGTGATGAAGTTGCCACAGTAATGCTTTGTTAGAGCAAATAGGCAGTACCTCTTAATTCAAGGAGTACCTACCCTTGCAACCACCAACCAATTTCAAGGATGAGAGGAACTTGTTTCAAGCCTCAGGAGTACACTTCTGGTGATTAGGCCAACCTTAGCTCACATTCAATCCACAGGGGTCTACAAGCAGAAAAATATCAAGAAGGTCAAAAGGCTTTGTCACACACATTCGAGTCGAGACACCAGGGGAGAACATGGAGGCCGTCCTAACAAAAAGGTCACAAAGAGGAAGGTCCTTGAGTTACTTAGGCATATCCGAATCAATGGGTTTTTCAACAAGGTGGATGAATGGAGAATGGAAAAAATCAAAATATGGAACCAAGGGAAAGGTAGTGATCCATGCAATACACTAGAGAGGCCATCCTAACAAAAAGGTCACAAAGAAGAAGGTCCTTGAGTTAGCCATCCTAACAAAAAGGTCACAAAGAGGAAGGTCCTTGAGTTACTTAGGCATACCCGAATCAATGGGTTTTTCAACAAGGTGGATGAATGGAGAATGGAAAAAATCAAAATATGGAACCAAGGGAAAGGTAGTGATCCATGCAATACACTAGAGACCATACCAAAGAAAGATATGCATATAAAACAAAAACTAGTAACAATGCTTCTCATAACACACATCAGATGATCACAAGTGTAAAATAAGTCCTACTACCAGTCAGTTCACCAATACAAGTCATAGAATCCATATAGAGTCCTCTGGGCATACATCTGACCCACCACTAAAACTGCAGAGTGAACATCATAGGCACATATGTGAAGTACTAAAGACTAAGATTCAAACTCTATATCTCAAAGTATGGCAACCCAATGTACATACGTTCAAAATGTATAGCATGGGATCCACGGAAGAAGGCTCATCAAAGACATAAGCCACTACTCTGAGGCCCTGCCTACAAAATTTTGATCCAAGTGTGCTCATATAATGATCTCAACCAATCAATCATGCATGATATCTCTATGATCATTGTAAAGGAGTTATCAAAACTCTAGTTTGTTTTGGAAAAAATGAGGAGTAACACCCAATACAAATGGTGTGATAACAAGAGGAAATTGTTCTATTCATTTTATTCGTAGAACGCTATTGCAAAAAAATTTGGAGCCTATGATCAAGTTTTTAATCCAACGATCTGGGCTTCTAATGCACAGTGTTCCGATGGTACCAGTACCAGTGCACCTGCAAAGGTGCCCCAGAAAGAGGGGGTCATTTTTCTCACCGGGAGGGGTGTTTAGCCAGCTTTTTCTAGGTAGGAGTTATGGACAGACCCTCTGGTTTCTCCCTTGGAAGTACTATGGCTTAGTGGCATTGTTGACTGCCTCATGAAAGGGCTTGAGCTAGGTTGCGAGGAAGCGCCCCCGCTTTGGTAGCTAGATTCCGGCCGAAGCTACCCGGAAGCTAACCGGAATCGTGATTTCGTTTCGCTTCCGGACGGAAGCGATTTTCGAAGCTCGCTTACGGGGAGTTTGCAACGCTCCCTGCCACTGTGAGGAAGCGTTGAGGAAGAGATCGGAAGCTTCGCTTCCTGATCGCTTCGCTCCGCTTCCCCGAGCGCTTCCCTGTTCGCTTCCTAGCGCTTCTGTACGCATTAAAAACGCTTCCCATTGCTTCCTTTAGCGCTTCCCGTCACTTCCTTGGACGCTTCGCGTCAGCCAACGGAATTGACATGAATATTCCAACTCTTTTTGCTTCGGCTTCTCTGGATCATTAAATTATCGAAGAAAACGAGGTGAAATGTCGAAGTCAATGGGCCTGTCAAAACCCCACTTTCCTGATTACTATAATATGTTATTTATTTTATTTAAATTCAGGGGTGTATTCCATGCCATGCACAGGGAATATGTATCTATAGATAATACTTAAACTTCTCCCTTGAATCGCCCTCTCATTATATCATGGAGGGACACTTAATTCATTCCTTAGTCAATATAGGATCTTTGAATCCTGCATACTCATCTCGACTGCTTGTTCATCTGTCTCATATCCACTCCTGCTCAGTGCTACTCCTATTTCGTTTGTGATTCAACAGACAATTTGAGAACCAAGTTGTTTTGTTTGCACCAACCTAACCAGACAGACACTATTAATATAAATGTCAAGTGCTGCTGAGAGGACAGTCATCGACCGATTGGATCCTCTCCACGTTCTCCTATAGAGAAAGGCCTGGAGTTTACATTTGGGAGCTATCAGATCAATTAAAACCTAGGGGGTTTCAGAGCTTTCAATACCTTTTGGTACTGAAAGGCCCATTTTTCGTTCCACTGAACTTATCTTGACAAACCCATAAGACCATTCAAGGCCAGTTCGCGACAATATTTTGAAGTGATGGGGAGAACCCCTTGCTATGAAAAGGCTAATGTCAAGAAGGGACCATGGTCTCCTGAGGAGGACTGTAAACTGAAGAAATATATAGACAAGTATGGCACTAGATTCTGGAGGTAACTGGATCGCTCTACCAAAGAAAGTTGGTATGGAATCCTTCATATATCAATGAATTCATCCAGAGATCAAATTGATCGCTTTATGCTGAGATCAAATCAATCGCTTTATGCTGAGATCAAATCGATCGCTTTATACTTTATGAATTCATCCAGAGATCAAATGCTTGTGTTTTTCTCAGTATTCTAATAGTAGGGTTCACTATTCCAAGGCCATAGGATTATTCTTCTATGCCACCATCGTCAAATCAAAGTCCTAGAAGCTTTGTAGGTCTATCTAATGATTAGTAGCACTCTGTTGAGTTGTTATGAGCATGTTGAGAGTTATATTTACAGATATAGACAAGGTTTATGGAGTCGTCATTATATTAATTCTTATTGGATATAAATTAAGAATTTTTATAGGGTTCGGGTTTTTTAGATATTGTGTATAAGATCTATGTTTTAATACTTAATGGTTTGTTATAGGAGTAATGGATACTTTTAGCACCTGCATTTGTATTCCCGTAGTTGTATTGGCATTTGTATTTCCGTAGTGAATTGTTTCAACTTTCAACTTTCATTTTATGGTTGATGTTCTTTGTTATAGACTATGTCACTATAGTTTGGTTACCTGGTAACTTTGGTTACAACTTACAAGTACTAGTGATGACAAAATGTTTACATATTGAAAATTTGAAGCTTTAAGGTTGAATCTTGATGTTATAACTTATGGAATCATGGATACTGGACCTATTGTTGATGAATTCACTAGTAAATGATTAATGATTGATGATTGATGAATGATGTTATATGGTATTATTGTTTATTTCATGTTTTTATCCTTTCCATAACTAATTCAACATTCTACATGCATTTGTTGACATATATGCATCAAAATATATAAACCAGCATAGATCCAAATCCTAGGCTCTATCAAGCCCCGAGAGGGATCAAATCTCTCTCATATTTACTTTTTACTTAATTACTTTTTACTTTGTATTATTTTTTTTGTTTATTTTGTATTATTTTGTTACTCGACAAACACTGACAAACGTTACAAGATCTCCCTCATATTTACTTTTTACTTTGTATTATTCTTATTTGTTTATGGCCGACATCATATCTACTACTTTTTACTTTGTATTATTCTTTTTTGTTTACTTTGTATTATTTTGTTCCTCGACAAACTCGACACATGTTACAAGATCTCCCTCATACTGGGCTGTAGAGCGCCTCCTCTCGGCGCAAAAATATATATTATATAAAAAACGCTTCTAGAACACTTCCTAACTGGAAGCTTTTGAAAATTTTGCTTCTCCCTCCCGCTCCCAAGTAACCTTGGGCTTGAGGCCCTGAGGTTGGTGTCCGGGGCTTCCAGGGGTGGATCACTGGGTCACATGAACCCAACCTTGATTTAGCATTCCGGTGACGGTTCTTTCAGCACTGAGGCATCTCTTTATCCTCTAGGTCACCTCCAGCACCCTCCTGGTCCTCTAGTTCACCAACACCCTCTCTCTGGGCCCTCCTTCTGATGATGACGTCATCCTTGAGAGCTGACTGCAGTGCTTGATTAGGGGAGGGCATTGAGGGATTTTCACTACTGTTGGGGTTAGTTGGGGCATGACGACCCCCCCCTCCGCAGTTTGGCCTTCAAAACAGGGTGATATGCTTATTTTAGCCATTTTGCTCATGTATGGGTCAAATCTAGGGAAAATACCCCAATTTACCCACATTTATGATTATTTTATCTTATTATTGTTTTAATTTTAAGTTGACATTTATAATTTCAAATTGACATTTTAAAAAGGCATGTCGGCCTGGATATATTTTATTTTTGTAAAGTGAGTGTGAGAAAGGTATAAATACACCTTCTCCTCACTTCATTTTATCATCAACTTATGGGATAAAACTAAATTTTCTGATTTTCACCCTTCTTGGGCTCATGGAGTGATGCGCACCTCTTGAGGATGGATATGCTTGATAGTTTGGGGATAAATCTTTGAAGTCTTTGCTCTTGTTTCCTTGCTAAGGTAATGCTAAAATTTGTTTGATTAACACATGCACAAAGAGGTATCCAAGTCTCTTCTCTTGATATTTCTTTGTTAAATGTTGGATGTGTGTTTGTCTAAGGTTGAATGGTAGTCATTGATGTTGCATTTTGCCCTAGCATAAGTCATTTTCAGCCTTTAGTTACCCTAGCATTGTCAACTTGAATTTTAGGTCTCCAAAGTTTGTCTTAGTTAGGGCATCATCAACCAACTCTTGTAATTGTTGAGGAAACCCTAGTTTTCCAAACTTGGCAAGTGCCATCTCAAGGGGAGGCTATCCTCCTTGATGCCTAGAGTTAGGGTGGATTTCTCTTCAAACCCTAGGTTGTTCTTCTACCTTTTTTAAACCTAATTTCTGAGGTCGTCTATTTTGTAAATATTATTGTTATGTTTGTATCAGTGTTACAAATATCGTGTCGGTGAATATATCGCCAAGGGTCCAAAAACAAAATATCAGATTTATCGGGGAAAATGTCGGCATACATTAGCAATATATCGATAAAATTAAAAAATACAAAAAAATTAATTTTTTGACTCGTCCAATATTTTTCTGATATTTCCCGATTTTTTGCCGATATTTGCCGATTTTTGCCGCTATTTGCCGATGTTTTCAAAAAATCGCGATATTTTTGCCGATCTTATCGCCGAGCTGGAAACATCACGATATATCGCGATGTTGGTGATATATCACCGATGTTTGTAACACTAGTTTGTATCTTGAGCTATTTAGGTCTGATTTAACATTACATTATTTTTTTAACCTAAATTTTGATTTTATTTTAAATTAAAAGCCCTAAATTACTATTTTTTCCTCATAAACCCCTAATTACAGACCTAACTAACCTACGATTTCCTCCTACCCTCGCCCTTTGCACCTAGCAGCTCAGTCCCTCTCTTTCTTTCCCCTCACACCCTCGGCCTCCTTCCTTTTTTTCCTCCTCGCTGGCCTCTTTCTCCAAATGTTCGGGTCTGCTGCCTTTCCTCTGCTGCTCCTCCTACCCGCAGCTCCTTCCTTTCTCCACTCCATTCTCCATTTCCTCCTCCAGTCCCTCCTCTTCTTCATCTCCTCCTTTTCTCCCTTCTTTCCCTTACCTCCTTCCCTCTCCTTCTTCATCTCTCTACCTTTTTCCATTCCCATCCTCCAAGCCCGCGGTCTCTCCTTCCCTTCAACCTACTGCCCTAGGCCACGGCCTTCTCCCCTTCCTCCATTATCCTTCCTTCCCTTTCCCTCCACCTCTTTCCTTCACGGTGCCCTTCCTCTTCAACTCCTCATCCATCCGAACCCTCTTTCAGATAACACAGGTCTGCAATATTATTGTAGACCCTGTGCCTCCCCCTCCTTTCCCTGTCTGCACGCACAAAACTGATAATGTAAAATTAGCTTGTTAGTTTTCCTTTTATGGTCTTTCTTGTTGTTCATAGTATTAGGCTATTAGCTAAGCTACTATTTTCTGTTATGTTGCACAGAGGTCTGATTTTTATCTTTGCAATCTGAATGTGTACATAAGTGGATACCCAAAGTTAAATACATATACAGTGTGTTCTTTATTTTCATATTTAAACATCTACTGCTGCTAATAGGAGTTATCTCAATATTGTGAACGTCAAAGTTGGATTGTTATCTCAGCTGTCATTAAACTATTGAGTTGCTATGTTTGTCATACAGCTGATATTTTCCTATGTGGATGTGATTTTTCAATACATGCTTACTTGCTTGGTCTTGATGCAATACTGATTAATTGAATTGGAACACACATCGTTTGAATGCCTTTTTACTTGTCTCCTTTATGATTCTGCATCACTGATATATTTCTAATGATCTATGTTACAAGGTAGGTGATAGGAGTAGTTTCAAAGATATACCTTTATCCTAGTCTCCCAAAAGGCTAACATTGACTACTTATTTACATGATAATGATATCTTGAAGTGTTGATAACACATTGTTGTGGTACATGCTTATGATCTCTTTAATGCTTGCTGGTGAATGATAGCATAATTGGTTATTCAATTGATCATACTTATATCTCATCTTGCACCCACTTACACCAAGGTGTTTTTCTTCATCTGCAAATTGACTCCATTTAGGCACTGATCTAACTAACATATGCATAGAGAATATAGTCTTTTGGTCGCATCAGTGTTCTACAGGGTTGTTAAGGGTACTTCTCCTTGGAGGTTCCCACACTCTGAAGGAGTTAGAATAGTGATCGAGGTGACATTGGATCACTTTTCTTCTTTTTGCTTATCGGGAACTAGCCCTGCTAGTTTGCCCGATAACACACAGCTCATCATCAAGGACCATAACGTCACTGCCAAAGAGAGATTGGTAGTGAGTAGAGAAGGCTGAATTATGATATATATATAAAATAGATTGCATTTCATTTCTCTCATATATACCAAGTCGACTATGTATCAACTGGAGTCCTTCAAAAGGATGGGTTTCAGGCAAAATATTCCTTCCATGGAGGGAGGAAATTGTTGTACTCATTGTATCTGTAGAACTTTGTTGCAAAAAAATTTGGAGCCTATGATCAAGTTTTTAATCCAACATTTCGGGATTCTAATGCAAATTCCATCATCAGGGACTATAACCACCACCAAAGATAGATAGGTGGTGACAGGCAAGTAGATAAGGCTGAATTAGGATGTATATAAAATAGATGAATTTCATTTATCTTATATATACCAAGTCAAATATGTATCAACTAGAGTTTCTCCATAAGACAGGTTTCAGCCAAAATACCCCTTCCATGGAGGGAGGAAATTTTTGTATTCATTATATTCACAGAAGTCTGATGCAAAAAATCAGAGCCTGCAATCAAGATTTTAATCCAACGTTTCAGGCTTCTGATGCAAATCCCATCATCAAGGACCATAATCGAGGCCAAAGAGAGATTGGTGGTGACGAGCAAGTAGAGAAGGTTGCATTATGATATATATAAAATAGATTGCATTTCATTTCACTTATTTATACCAAGTTGGCAATGTATCAACTAGAGGTTGGTGGTGACAGGAAAGTAGAGAAGGTCGATTTATGATATATATATAAAATAGATTGCATTCCATTTCCCTTATATATATACCAAGTCAACTATGTATCAACTAGAGTTTCTCAAAAAGATAGGTTTCAACCAAAATATCCCTTCCATGGAGGGAGGAAATTGTTGTATTCTTTATTTGCAAAAGCCTGATGCAAAAATTTTGGAGCCTGCGATCAAGATTCTAATCCAACATTTCAGGCTTCTGATGCAAAGCCCATCATCAAGGACCATAATCGTCGCCAAAGAGAGATTGGTGGTGACGAGCAAGTAGAGAAGGCTGAATTATGATATATATAAAATAGATTACATTTCATTTCTCTTATATATACCAAGTCGGCTATGTATCAACCAAAGTTTCTCAAAAAGATGGGTTTCGGCCAAAATATCCCTTCCATGAGGGAGGAAATTGTTGCATTCACTATATTCGCGAAAGTCTGTTGCAAAATTTTTTGGAGCCTATGATCAAGTTTTTAATCCAGCTTTTCAAACTTCTGATGCAAAACAATGTCTTGTAGCATAGCGAAGTAAAACCAGAAAATGAGGTGATGGAGCGCTGAGAACAATGCCTATCAAATGTTGGGCAAAAGAGGTCAAGCAGGATTAATCTAAAGAGGACAATTTTGTAAATGATAAAAGGAAGAAAGTGTTGCTAACAACATGCCACAATCAATGTAATGTCCCCATTTTTGGATTTCCCTGTTTTGCAATCAGAGGTGGCTTTACAAGGAGTAAAATGAGGAAAACAGTGGACTCGGACGATTTGGAGGAGTTCGACGGGCCAGGCTAGCCCATTCGCCATATTTCATCATCAGGATTATTTCCACACAGTTCGCTCTTGGTTCCATGGCATTCTGACAATTTCCGTAATTTTGGGTTATTATTTAGCCTACTTTAATTAAATACACTAAAGTTATTATTTGGATCATATTATATGAGGGAATACCTTCATGTAATAGCTCGTTGGAACCGGAACGAAAAAATCTAAAGGATGGGATGATGAGAAATGACTTTTGACGTCCGGTAATGTCTTAGAAGCCAAGTAATTACTTTCCAGCACTAAAAAGGAGTTTAAAAAGTTATAAAATCATTTTATAAAAGAAAAGGGGGGGGGAAGGGAAAAAGTCATCGGGAGATTATAAAAAGGGGATTTGAGTTCATTCTCATTCATTCTTGACTATTATTCATTTTGAGAAATCGATTTTGAGAGCTCTCTAAGCTTTTGGGGGTTGAGAACGAAAACCCTTGACCAGCATCAGGTTCGATGGTGAGACTTATCCATCCTAGCCTATTAAGTGGTTAGATCATCCCAATCTACTATTGTGATTCATTGTTGTGGTTTGGAATCGTATCTTCAGTTTCAGATCTGAGTTTGGGAGGAATTTTGCGGAGGTACAATCTGTAATTATAATAGGGCGCAGATTGGAGGCTGAGACACCAAGAGAAAAGGGCACAGTACCCTTTTATCCAGCCTTGGTGAGGGAGCACTGTTGGATGAAGCTAGAGTAACCAGTCATCACTTGAAGAGGGCGCAGCTGCTGAGAAAGATCATCTTGGTACTCAAGTCGACTTCATTGGAAAGCCATTTATTTACTGTGGTTGAGATCATGGCATCACTTGTGAATATTATTAGTACCAAATCCCATTGTGAAGTAACCAACAAGTTAAAGTGAAATTCACAGCACCTAGGAATGAAAGTAAGAGTTGACTTGGACATAGGAAGAAGCAACCTTTGCATCAAAGTCTGAAAGAGGTCTATATGCCAACATTCCTATAGCGAGCAGTCACACTCAACCATTCAGAGGAGGTCGTAGGCAATGTAAAAGAAAAGTATTCACACAGACTAAGTCGTGGTCATCCAAGGAGGTAACTCACTGTTGCATATTGCATTGGAGGATGTTGAACACACTAGGGACACTGAGAGGGGGGTTGAATCAGTGTCCTATGCTTTTGCCTACTTTTCTTTCAATCAACACTTCTTCAAGCACATTCATGCATTAGTGTTCATCATGAAACATTAACAAGAACTCATCAACAAGTACATAAGATGTATATGGAAATTCAGTAATATATATATATATATATATACTGGTAAATTCAAATATAGTAGATTGCATCCACAGGGTAGTTATCCTCAGTCTTTTGGTTGATCTCTGTCAATGGTAAACCACTTGATAGTCTTTTTCCCTCTGTCAATGATAAACAATGATTGTCTTCTGCCCACAAGCAATGGTTTCCCACTGCTAATTTCTCTGCCCACGAGCAAGGTTGCCCACTGTTCATTTCTCTTCCCTCGAGCAATGGTTTCCCACTGCTGATTTCTCTTCCCTTGAGCAACGGTTGCCCACTGCTGATTTCTCTGCCCTTGAGCAACGGTTGCCCACTGCTATTTCCCTGCTCATGAACAGTGGTTTCCCATTGTTATTTCTCTACCCACGAACAGTGGTTGCCTACTGTTATTCTCTGCCCACAATTTATCTTCCTCCTTCAAGTATTCTGCTCCAAGTCTTTAAGTCAATTTGTCAACAAGATCTGCACTTCTATCAACAGCTTTGTACCTCAGCAATTGTTCCTGTACTCACTGTTCATTAACTCTCGAGCCTTTGCTCTGATCTTCAACAATCCTCTGCTACATACGTCAGTCAATCTCTATCATCATTCCAAATAGCTTCCAATCCTATAACTGCCTCAAGCCAACCGCTGCTCATTAATATTGCTTCCCTCGGGGCCTTCCAATGGATGGCTGTTTCCAATACAATTGTACTTCTGAGCTCTGTTTCACCCATGCATTCCTGTGTATATTAAAGAGTCTCAAATCATCTTCACACTCAATGCACTCACCAAGCTTCCTCCTTTAGACATTTTCCAACATTCAGTATAATCTGGAACACAAAAATAACCTATCTTTTGTACTTCCTTAACGTGCTCCTTAGTGTGGGACTCTTTAATCTGAGTTTACTCTATTGCTTCAACCCTGGTACTTTCAATTCTCTGCTCACTATCTATAACGTCAACATTCCTTGTGTGGAAGTGAATCTGCCTTGCAATATCCAAACTCTGCATAGAAGCACAAGAGAGTATACCAATCTCTGTATATTTGAAGCATAAAAGAAACCATGGATCATTCACTTCAAATCGCTACCGAATGAAGACTATTCAAATGCGCACACTCCAAACTTGTTTCGGATCAATGAGTGATTGATCCTCTCTTCCTTGCTGCTTACTCCAGTCTAATTTTATCAAGATGTATACGTGCCCAGTTACAAGAGATCCAATTCCAGAATTATATATTCATTTTACTCACTCACACATCATCTCACCCATGTGCCATATCCTCAAACAATTTACCCAACACATTTCATTATTTTAGAATACAGAAAACACATTGCCACATGCTCACAACATCAAGCGATTTATACATATATATGATTTGTGTGGGATGTTGGATGCACTTGTGGACCCATCACAATTTAAAGGCCGACTTGTACATCACCATAAGAACCAAGACATCATTTTTTATTCACCAGGCCGACTTGTACACTTAGAAGATCAACATGTAACCATACTTCTGCTATTGTACTCAAATGCCAAGTGTACAATGATTATCATTTTTTTTACTTCTCTTCTTCGATCTTCCCAACGAAAACATGCCTTAACGATTTTAGATTGAACATGAATATGCTTTGCAGTTTTCAAGCTTTGTCACTATCTTCCGTTCCAGTGATTTGTACAGACTCTTTCTCCATCATATCAACAAGTACTTTGATCAAACCATGGGTGCACAAACAGCTTGAATCTTCCTGGTGCACAAACAGCGTATTCATGGTGATGATGCCACATCAATTCTTCCTGAATGCATTACAGTCACTTCAACAAATGACCACATACTCATATGGATCATTTGTAACAATCATGGACTCATATCTCTAGCCCTTGCCTTGTCATTTTCCTTGTACCAAGACTGGTACAGGAACTGTTACCAAAGCTAGATGGATGAGGGGTACTGAAACTACATATGAGTACCGAATCTATATAGGAGGTGCCGACACAAACTTTCATTATATAGATACATCATCATTGCTTCAAGCCAGCCTTTCACTGTCACATCATCATCATCATCACTACCCCGTGACCTCACTGCTACTTTGACATTAATGACCTCAACAATCTCTTGAACCTGTTGACATCAATGACAACTTTTGCCAACAATCTCCCCCTTTGGCATTGTTATCAACCTACAGTAAAACACTTTCACATGTGCATAGCAATCTCCCCCTTAAGCTGACTCACTTTGCTTTTACTGTGTCTTCATTCTCCCCCTGTGACATTAATGACAAAGAGTCATCTTCAGCACCTCCCCCTATCTTGTATACCTATCAGCTCCCCCTGAGCTTATGATCACATCTTTTGCTGATGGAGAAATTGCTCCCCTTGTCAACAACTTGTTTCTTCATCACTATTTCATCTGCTTCTCCCCCTGTTTGATTGAGTACCATTTGATCGGCATATGCTTTAACTTCCCCTGTTTGTCATAGGCTGCTAGGAAATTCTGACAATTTGTCATGTGCTCCCCCTGTGCTTGTCCTTAGCCCTCTAAGATGTGGCTGCTGCTTCAAAGAGTTCCAAGACATTCTTCAAATGTCATTGACTTGTCAAGCTCTTCCTCAATGACAGGTCATTGACTAGTGTAAGGTATACTTATATAACTCTCACATTTATTTAGCACCTATTGCATAGTCAAGAGCACGTATAGACAACATGGCTTCCTCGTGCACTGTTGTTTGTCAAGTAGATATCTCTTGTGTGCTTCAGAAAGCTGCTGCAAACTTTTTGATGGCCACTGCTACAGACTATCTTCATGGTCTGCTTAATTGATCTGCTTCCCCTTTAATTGTGCTCTTCAATGTTACCTAGTCTTGTTTTACTGAGTCAACTTTCTTCAAGATTTTTCTTTCTTTCTTTCACAGTGTTCAGGCCAATCATGAGTTTCAAGAACTGTTTATTCTCAAATTTAGTCAGCAATCCTTATATTAGATCACACTCTTTCAACAATCTCTGAATTATTGCCTCTGATCCTGCACCTGCTTTATTGAACTCTCTACATGTATCTGTACCTTGTTCCTGTTCTGTACACTTGATCTTCAAAGGAGTGTTATTGCAGACCTTCGACATTATCAACGCTTCAGCTCTGTTCTATACAGTTTTCAACTGAAAACACTTTCACTATTAATCCTGTGAATGCCATCAAATCTCTCCTTATCAGTACATGTTATGCAGCATTTCTCTAGCTGCCATTTTCTTTACTTTCCACAAAAAAACTATGTATACTTATATTCAAAAATTTATTCATGGACTTCTTGCATTTGATCATAGTTTTATCAATGATTTAAATCTCTGTGGTTCTGGCAATGAAGTACCCTGGCGGTTTCGGTAGTAAGCTTTTAACAACCTTGATAACCATCAGTCTTAGTATGCAGTCATTCTTCGTGCAATTGCCATATCAGAGCTCCAAATCATCAAACCCGGAGACACATTATCGATCATTTCTAATAAACCCTGAACATAAATTTGTATAGACTACTTAGATCCTCTGTTCACAACATCTTTCAGTTTGTATGAATTTGTTGGACTGATTTTTTTAGATCTTATGCCACGATTTCTGCGTTTAGAACTTCATCGTAAAATAGCAGAACCAAACATGCCCTCCGATGCAAGATATCTCAAGGAAATATATTCATCAATCTACAAGCCTCAGGGATTCATTTTTGGTGCTAACCTAAGAATAGAAAAACCAAATCACATACTAAGACCCAATATCATTAGGCTCTTTGTCAAACACTGATGTGACTCATATCTTCTTCAATCGGCTTTGCATTCTGGAGGTATGATCTCATTGTATTTGACTTTTCCATGACTCCTTTGTATCTTCGATTCTCTGCACTTCTTATTTACTCTTGCACTCACCTGCGACTTGACTTATGATGGCTTCAACAGTAGATTGGGTGTTCACCATCTTTTTTGCTACTTCCACATTATGTTCATTGTTGTATAATGTCCTTCAACTTGGTTTGAAGCTCAATTTTCTTCAGATTAGCATCTTCTAGTTCTGACTCAAGAGCGGCTATTATGAGATTCAGTCTTGCAGTACTTTGGACTCTTGGAGTGAGGGTTTCAAAATATAATTTGGGATATTCCCAACATGGATTAGCTTTTGTGAGACAGTCAATCACTGCTTTCTCAAACTCATTCTGTTCTAATACTCTCTCAAGTCTGCTGGCAATCTTCTTAGCATTTTCAAGCTGATCTCCAAATACTATGGACTGCTACAATATATCGTGGTGATTTGTATGATAGGCCTGCTCTCCCTAAACTTGTACTGGGAAGCCAAACATTCAACCCTTAATAAAGAGACATAACCGCCAAATTCTGTCTGAAGCATTCAATTACATCAGCTCCCCCTTTTATTGTGCATCTGCTCTCTGTCTAATTGAAGAGGTCTGCTCCTAACTTGATACCAGTCTGCTTATTAGTCAATGTCACAAGGGTCCACAAGAATGCTCTACTAAATCTGTTCATCAAGAAGCCTAGCTGTTCTAAATCACTGTTCAGAGTCAGCCATAGGTCTATTCACCAATACAAAACTTTCTCTTCTAGTCTTCATATCTTCAAGCAAGGAGTTCTGCACTTCTGATTTCTCATGCTTGACGCATCAATTATGTTCCATTGCACTTCCAGATAGCCCAGAACCATAACAAATTCAAAGACCACAATTTTGCATACTCAGATGGGACATATACAGTCAAAGCTTTCCTTTCATATTGTGTGAACCCTTTCTAATCTTTAAACTTTGGCTTTGGCAAAAAGGGGCCAAGAACCTTCAGCCACCAGCTTCATAAAACAGAAATATAACAGACCTTTTAAAGTAGATCAAACCTGGAATGTTTGCTGACCAAATTGGCCGAAAAGGAGGATGTTCAGTCATGCAAATTAGCCTTCGTCACAACAGCCCTTCATCTCACTCCTATTTCCCTTCTTTTGACTTTTTGACCAAAAACATATTGGGCAGCCTTTAACCATTTAAAGGATCCTTTTAGGCTATTTGACTTTTCAATTTTCTTTCTTTGAGGGATCACTTAAACATTTCTTCAAGCAAGTGGTCTTCTTTGACAGAATCAATGGACAGATGTTGTCTTTCCAATGCCAACTCCAAAACTGCCATCCGAAGTCACCTGACACGAGGACACGGGACATGAAGGACACGAAAATACCAGTGTCCGACACGGACACGGTGACCCCCCGAATCAGGACACGAAGGACACGTTTTATATACATATATATATTTTTTTAAATATATTAAAATTTAAAAATATAGACATATAGATCCAAAAATCTTTAGAAACTAGAACATTTACAAATATTCAATAGAAATTATAATCAAAACATATTAATGATTACACATTTGTCATTCACAAATCACAATGAGACACATAGATGCATTGAAATTTGATAGGCATTGGGCAATAGCTCAAGATGTCGGAACCTTATTTCTCATTAAGTCATCAAAATCAAAATGTATTACATAGATGTCAGAATGCCACTGGGCACTGGAAAATGCCAAATAGACTAAAGTAAATACAAAAAGGGGTGGATCAAGATGGAAGAATCTCATATGTCAATAGTCCTCCTCCATGCCTGAATCAACAAACTCATCACTAGCACTACCCTGATCCTCATCCTCCTCCTCTCTACCGATCTGACAATCTGCATCTACTGCTATGGAGGATGACCCCTCCATATGATCACCATCATCAAAAGTGACCGGCTCTAGCATTGGATCATTAAGATCCATGTTGGCTAGCCAACTCAGTGCTACTATCCAAACCCATATCATCAGGAAAGACATCCCACACCTTTGTCTTTCCCTTCACTCACTCCTCCCTCTTCCTGTAAATAAGACGAAGGTTGGAGTGCACATACACCATCGTCTCTGCCCTGGACTGCTCAAGCCTACTCTTCTTCACACTGTACAAGTTCCCATATGTGCTCCAATTCCTCTCACAACAAGAGGATGATGTAACTTAAGAGATGACCCTCATGGCTAACTTCTGTAGAATAGGGCATGTTGCCCACCAAACATAGGGTTTCTTAACCCCCATGTCTCTAAGCACCTCATAGCCTCCAAATCTCCCAGTGCCAATGGAAAAATATACAAAGCCCTCCTCCACCTCCTCAAGTAGGTCTCTATCCTGAAATAGTCGTCTAAGTGCTATCTTCCTCCCATGTGCAATCTCTCCATCCATGTGAGGAGGGACTCTGTGTGAGGGCCCCGGTCCACCAATGAGCCAATCCTGAGTGTAGAACTTGGGGTTCAAGGAGTGGGCCAAGCAATGCAAAGGTGTGCAATTCTTATCCCACCTGGAGATAAGAATATCCTGAATCATGGACCATAAGTTCTCTGCCTATGTCCCATACTTGGGACACTCATTCTCCATGACAATGGACCTCATGGACTTAATCATGGAATCCCACCCCTCATAAACATCTGCTAGGATGGGCTGGTCCGTGTTTGCAAACCACAACAAAGGAATGATTGGCTCCATGATCTTAATGCTAAGATCTACCGTATCCCACCAACCATCATCTAACACCGTTTCCTTCACCTTTTGTCAAGCAACCTGATCCGTCTTTCTCCAAAAAGACCAAAACTCTGAAATCACCATGGACCCAAGAGTGGTTTTGACCTCCCTCAACCTCTTGAGAATGATGAATGAGGAAGCAAATCGAGTATCTACAATCTTCAACAATGAAAGCTGTGTGTACTCTTTGTAGATGGTGAGGGCATTTGTGTGGTTTTGTACAAAGTTACGGATATGGCGTGCATTCTTAATAAGGTTTCCAATCCATGTCACATCTGAAGCAATGGATTTCAATGCTAAATTCAAGGAATGGACAATGCAAGGTGCCCAAAAAACCTGTAAGAGCAATAAAAGCATGTATAAATGACTCTACAACACTAACGAAAATGAGTCAAAGACACCTAGATGAATCATAAATCTTGTGATAAATTCAAAGAATGAGCAAATTAGAAATGAAAGGTGTCCAAAATGAACATACCTGTGGATATTTAGCTTCCACAATCATGCCAGCAGCCTTGCAAACAGGTGCATTGTCCATGATGATTTGTACACAAGAATCAACACCTACTTATTCAATGGTTTTGATGAATAACTCACCCATATACTGTGCATCCTTGTATTTCCCAAGAGCATCCACCGCTTTCAAGAACACCGATCCATTTTTGGAAGATACCATAAAATTGATGAGTGGATGGCGTGCTGGATCCCTCCATCCATCAGAAACAATACTCACACCAGATGAGGACATGTTGTTCTAATTGGCTCAAGAATTTTATCTACCTCCTTTGCTTTAACCAACAATGTGGTTCTAAGCTTCTCTGAACCAGGAGGCACATAACCACTTGGAGCTCGTTCCATGAGACTTCGACACATCTGAATGAGATGAAGTTGAGGTAGAAATAGAATGCAATGGTAAGGTCCACCTCTTCTCGCGCCTCTTGTTGGAAAATCCTATCCATTGTACCACTTGGAGATTTGCCTCTTTCTTGTTTGATAAGTATCCCCACTCCCATGAATGCTAGGTGGAAATGGAGGCTTGGTGCTAGAGGATTTCCTCAAGAATGGAAGAGGATCCTCATCTTTTTTCTTGCTTGCTGCTGCCACCTGCCCTAAGCCAACATGATCCTGTCGTTCCATATCCCTCCTTTGGGTAACACTCACTGCTTTGCATGAAGAAATCCCACAAGAAGGAAGGGCCAACAAATGGCCCTTAATCCGGTAATATGTGCTCTTGAACTCATTCTTGCAAAAATTGCATCTCCAAGACACAATGCCTCCCCCACCAAGCTTTGCCCCAGGTCCATCTTTCCTTGTCACATACTTCCACAAAGGGTATTTTTTTCTTGGGCTTGTTGTCTTGCTAAAACAGGGTTAAATGGAGCATGAGCTCCACTACCAGCAGATGGAGCACTTGAAAGAGGAGGAGAACCGCTTGTGCTTGGAGGAATAGGAGGGGAGGCACTAGATGGTGCATTTCTCCCTTTCCTTTGCCCCTTAGCTCCTGCCCTAGATGATTGAGACATTCCCTTTCTTGTTTGATGGTTAAGCTTGCAATCCTCTCCACAAATCCACCCCCAATGCACTTGGATTCCCTTGGAAAGCCTTCAAATCTTCTTCACCTGCAAAAAAAACCACTCTCAACCTTCTCCACACTTGCAAATGACAAAAAAGAAGTGAAAAAATGTTTTTAAACCCACCCCTGTCGGCCTTTTCCACGGGAATCGCGTCCTGGAATCGGGACACGATGTGAAATCGTGTCCGATTCAACTTTTGGTCGTGTCCCGATTTCGGACACGACCAAAAAGTCCAATCGGACACGATTTCACATCGTGTCCATGTCCAATTCGACCCCACGGGACACGGAGGCCCTAAACTATGAATCCGGTTTCTTAGCTGCCATCTCTTAGATTTTACAATGGTTGTGTCTTTACTCTTGAATCTTATCCTTTTAGTCCTGTACGTGTCATTTGTAGGAATTACTTCCCCTGTGCTTGACATCTCTTCTTACTTGTAGTTGCTGTCCCTTAGTGGACTTACTCAAAAACTGTCATAGAATTCTTGATCCAATGTAAGCTCAACTTCAACCAGGATATCCACTGTTTCTCCTTGGATTTGCGGTCTTCAAGACTGCTCAACAAACAATCCTCTTGGCTACCTAGATGTTGTTCACACCTTAACCAGGGGCTGCCTATCTCTCATAAGCACATGATTTTTTTTTCTTTCATACGAATTGAAGCTGGTTTCTCAAGAGTTGAAACTAACACCTCATGTGTCTACTCCTTTGTAATACCCCCAATTCGACCCTTAGGATGTAATGTGTACTTGTGATGTATGTTTCCCTAGCGTGGAGCTCAAGGCCAAGGCCCCGCTAGTGAAAGCCCGAATTGGATTTAAGGGCAAGTATTTGATATTTTGATACCATGTGCTCTTAAGCCATGGAAATTGTAATAGGATGTAAATTAGACATCATGCAATATAAAATGTCCAAAACTGGCTACGGAGGCAACGAATGAGAAGGGGCCACGTGTATCCACTAGGGAGTGGTGAGGGGGGCTATGGGAGTGACCCATAGGTTGCCATTTGTCATTATGTGAACCCATTTGACTTCCTTAGGTGACATTAATGCCAATTGTAAGGAAGTGGTTGAAATTTCAGCCCATGACTTTGATGGAGTATGGGCAGCCCTGAAATTCGTATGGGAAGGTATGGGCTATTTTGACTTGTCCCACAAGTCACTCTACATCTTGGGGGTTACTCCATCCTTATCCCCATTCCATTGTGGAAGGATGGGACATCTTTCTCCACCCAAAAACGAGCTCCCAGCAGAGAAAAAAACCAGAAATCGCGACTGTGAGAGAACCCACGTTTTTGGAAGCCAAAAACGTCCCGATTTGGTATTGGACAGAGAAATCCAATGGGGGATCCATGGGTAGGAACCTTGGGGCGAATTTGGGAGCAATAGCTACCCCAAAAGCCATGGGAAAACCCAGTTTTAATGGCCCAGAAAATCAGTGACGGATTTGGGTTGTTTGTGACAGAGTTGTGAGAAATCCAGTTGGGGATGTATGAGCAGAGGATGGGATTGCTGAGTCTAGCTTGAAGAGTATGTGGCTCTGGGATTGAGCTTAGTGGACTAGCATCCTCCTCCATCTCCTATTACATGCTTGAGAAACCCAACCGTGTGTTGGCTTAGCATGGCTGTTTGAGTGAAACCCTGACTGTGAGTGAGCCATCTAGTTCCTCCTTAGTGGATACACAGCCCAGCTCGGGGGTGATCTCTCAGCTGAAAGAATACAGGCTGGACAGAGATCTATGGTTGGGTGGAACGTTGCTCTCACGTAGCCAGTCGTTGGACATCATCTTCTCAAGATAAGTGTTCTGTGGATTATAAATTATTCCTTTTTGCATTCTGCAATATGTTAAATTGCCCATGTTTAATGAAATGAATTAATATAGAATCCATGCATGGCATACGAATGAGATTGGGTCTCTGTATGTTGAATCATTCCTTGCGGTGATTGATATGATTGCAATTACTGTCTGTTTGAGTGCTTGTTAGCATGTTCATTCCGCTGTGTTTATATTGAAACGAATTTGCATATGGAAGTTTTAAAAAGGTTAGGAATTTATGTGCAGAAATATTGGGGCTAAGTTTGCCATAAGCCCGGTAGGTTGTTAATGTTTCCTTCCCTGTTGTTCTATGGAGAAGGGGACGTTACAGAGTGGTATCAGAGCTCTAGGTTCAACCCTACGGCTGTTGGGCCCTTCACGGAAATACAAATCATTGTGTGTTCATGCATTTTGTATTTGGAACAAAAATGCATTAAAGAAACCTCAAGATCGCATGACTGTTTGGGGATTTTCGCAAGCTGCTTGCATTAGTTGCATTGATGGCATTCTATGAAACAGAGAAAGGAGCATGGGCAACCTCTGCCATCTTAAGCTGTTTTGTTGTTTTGTTGTTGTTGATTATTGTTGAGCATGGCTGGAAATGAGTTCTGTTTGTGGATTTCCTGGATAAAAGCATGAACAGTCAGTTGTTAGGAAAGCTTGCAAATTACGCCTTATACTCATGAGTTTCCTTGCCCATGATTGTTGGTTGTTTGGAGATTAATGGTGAATACATTGGTTGGATTGTCGAATGATAAATGAATGAAAGATTTTCAATTTTCCTAAGTCTGTTTGAAAAATTCGTTTAAGACTGTTTCGGGGAGAATTCCCGAATGTCTTCCGCAACTGCGGAAGCATTCGGTGAATTGCCCCGAAACTGCGGAAGCATTCCGCGAAGTTTTCCGCAACGCGGAGGAATTCGGGAAGTCACCCCGAAATTTGCGGAAGGAATTCCCTTCCGAAATTTTCGGAAGGAATTCTCTTCCGAAATTTGCGGAAGGATTCCGCGAGTTGTCCCGCAACGCGGAAAAATTTGGCGAAATGCTACGAAAAAGAAGAAAATTTTCTAAGTGTTTTCAAAAATTTTGTTTAAAGTTTGTTTCGGAAGGAGTTCGGGAAAGTCTTCCGAAACTGCGGAAGGATTCCGCGAACGGTTCCGCAATTGCGGAAGAGTTCGGGAAAGTCTTCCGAAACTGCGGAAGGATTCCGCGAACGGTTCCGCAATTGCGGAAGAGTTCGGGAAAGTCTTCCGAAACTGCGGAAGGATTCCGCGAACGGTTCCGCAATTGCGGAAGAGTTCGGGAAAGTCTTCCGAAACGGCGGAAGGATTCCGCGAACGGTTCCGAAATTGCGGAAGAGTTCGGGAAAGTCTTCCGAAACGGCGGAAGGATTCCGCGAAGGGCTCCGAAATCGCGGGAGGATTCGGGAAAGTCTTCCGAAACGGCGGAAGCCTTCGCCGAATGGCTCCGCAGTTGCGGGAGAATTCAGCGAATGGCTCCGCAACGGAAGCCTTCGCCGAATGGCTCCGCAGTTGCGGGAGAATTCAGCGAATCGCTCCGCCATTGCGGGAGCATTCGCCGAATGGCTCCGCAACGGAAGCCTTCGCCGAATGGCTCCGCAGTTGCGGGAGAATTCAGCGAATCGCTCCGCCATTGCGGAAGCGTTCGCCGAATTGCTCCGCAATTGCGGAAGCGTTCGACGAACTGCTCCGCAATTGCGGAAGCATTCACCGAACTGCTCCGCATTGCGGAAGCGTTCGGAGAACCGGGACGCGCACCCGGAAAAAAAAAAAAAAAAAAAAAAAAAAAAAAAAAAAAAAAAAAAAAAAAAAAAAAAAAAAAAAAAAAAAAAAAAGAAGAAAGTAGTGTAAAGTGGCTAAAACTTGATTTTTTGATAGCAGGAGCATCTGGACTCAGAATGCGATGATTCCTGTGGGGCTCGGAGGCCATTGACGAAGGCCATGAAAGGACCAGTGAAGACCCGTAGCCCATTACACTCTGATTTGACAGAAAATGGATAATAGTGACTTTTGAAGGACAGAGTCCCGAGGCTTGACGGAAGGTCGGTTTGAGCTGAAATTGATCAGGCGCGGCCATGAAGCAGGCACGATGTTAAGTTCAGAATCTGGGAGCCAAACTCCAAAGGATATGGTGTCGGGGTGATCAAGAGGGCCAAAAAGCACTGTTCCGGGCCACTTTTTCAGGATTTTGAAAAGCTTGTGGGCAGTAAAAGTGACCCTAGATGTGGGAATCAGAAATTTTACTGAACTAGACATTTCATATTCTCATTAAGACGGACAACTTCCGTTAGACGAAGATTTTCCAGAAATGCACCGTTTGGGAGATAGCCGTTTTTGGCCCAAAATTTGGAATTTTGGGAAAATGTGAAAAGTGAGAAGTAGTGAAATCCAGAAATTCATAGAAGATGAATGGTGCATCGGAATTGAAATCCATGAATTGATAAGTGTTCCTTGTTATATGGACTAACTTCGCCCGATAGATAAGTTTTTGTGATTCCTCATAGATTTTCTTCCACTGGTGGCTGAAGTTGGCATTCGGGACCAAAATGCAACTGTGTAAAATGTGCAGAACTGGAGTGAAAGTTGTCATTTTTGAAGGGATGCAGTTTCCGCACCTGATGTCGGAATGGAGCATGAAGACAGGCGTTGGAAAGCTTGTCCAGCAGGGAACAATGATGCATGACCAGAGTTTGAATGAGGTCTACATATCTCATAGTTATTTAGTGCAGAAGAGTGCCAGCGGCTGTTTTGACAAACAAATTTTGTTGTCAATATGGGCAATTTCTACAATTACATGATATGGAAGAGAAATTCCATGATACGAGGAGGGATCGAAAAGGGAATAATTCCTTAAACCCCTGTTTGTTGTCATACTTATAATTATGAAATTGTCATATGGCATAAAAATGTTAAAAAAATGTAAGGGATTACATAGATGTATATGCACTAGATGACATCTTAACAAACATTGCATAGTGCATATGGAAATGCTTGTGCATGAAGGAGATATTGCATATTGGAAAAAGAATGAAGTCTGCATATGCAATGAACCGCTAATAGAGAATATTGTGGTTGATAATCACTATTGATGTTGGTATTGGTTGTAGGACCAAAGATAACAAAGAGCATGGCTAAACATGTTGGGGATGTTGTTGCATGAAGCCAGCAACCTTATGCAGAAAGGATGGTGCAACAAATCTATGATCATAAAGTTGGAAAAAGGACCGAGCAGCCTTGGTAAGAGGCCAACTGATCAGGTAACATCAGGCGATGTTAATGGTAACCATGCAGGTAATGATTATTGGTGCCAAATTGCATGAATGTGGAAAGGGGATTTGGTAAGATCTCTTCAACTATGTTTGAGTTATGTTAAGATAGTTTGCATGTGATACTGGTTACCAATTGGGACTGTTAACCTACCAAGCTTGGTGAGGTGAGGGTAAGTGAAGGAAATGATCCTTACACCCTATGATTGTTTAGAAATATCAATGCATTCATATGAATTTATATCATACCATGTGTATGTTGGTTATGTGCTTAATAACCAAGGCAAGTGAGGATTGGTGATCCTGATTATGGTAATACAAGTTATATGAGATAGTCATGTCTCGATCATAATATGCTTGAATGCATAGTACCCATGAAACAATGCAAGGTAGCATTAAGTAGATGAGCATTAAGAGATTTTATAAATCTTGTGATGCATTGTATGAATGCATAGGGATGATGCATATGTTATTTCAAAATAAATAATGAATGAAATGACGAATTGATGATAATTCTAGGATCATTTCATGGGCTATTATAAATGCAGAATAATAAGTGCATGAAGAGCCCAATCATGATTGATGGGCTGCTAGAATACTTTGTGGAAGGACAGAATTGTATGAATGATATGACTATGGAATAGTGAGTATTTACGATTTATTTAAGTTGCATGGATATGGTGACTATGTCTTGAAATTATATTGTGATAAGGACGCATATATAGAAGTATATATATATATTTCGTTGCATTTCAAATGTTAACAGCTGAAGGTGTTTGAATTATTGAGTGTTATAATTCTGAGATCACCTTAGTAATTGTTGTGGCAATGAAATGATAATATGCATAGATACTCATGACATGTTTGGCTGATTGAAGTTTCAGTTTCCGGTAGGAAGGTCTTACATATGGCAATGAGGATAAGTCCATAGTAGAGACCAGGATCTACCACATGTAGAAGCCAAAGGTTATGAGAAGGTTCTCATGGTTGAGAGCTCTAAGTTCTGTTAGTAAAAACAGTTGTAAATATCAGATTTATAAATGTTTCGGATTTGAAATTTTACTAATAATTGCTAATGACTGTTTGGCTTATATGAAAATGTGTCAGCAGGACATGCTGTAAGTGGATGCTCATGTATGGCAGCAGGCATAAGACCATAACGGGTGGAGTGGTGTCACTTACAGGAGCCAAACAATATGAGGATAGCCTCATGGATAAGAAAACCAATTTCTGTAGTAGACAGAGTTGCAAATGCATACTGAATTTAATTATTAGAGCCATGGATTGGTTATGGAACAATCGGATTTGAATTGTAGTGTTAAATGTTGCTGACTGTTTGGCTGTTTAGTAAGTGTGCCAGGGAGACACATTGCAGTAAGACCGATGGAGAGGTCCTGCAGAAGCCAAACTTCATGGGAAGGGATTCTATGATTTGAAAATGGGTTCCAGGTGGAATGCCATAAGACATTATTAATGTTTCATCCGCACTACATGATTGGTAAACAATATGAGTGGGATGGTGAAGAATATGTCAGTAAGACATATGAAGGTTAGGTAACATCAAAAGGAATTGGGATGGCAAACCGAGGGACTGTCAACTCAGAGAAGGAGCCTCCATTCCTCATTAAAGAAGAGAAATAACATCGGCAAAATGGATAAGTTTTCCATAAACCCTGAATGATATATATATATCTAATTATTAGAGTTAATATGCAGAGCATGTTTTGATTTTATTTCCATCATGAAAGACTGTTTGAAGTATGATTAGGACCTTCATAGTTCACATCAGTAAGGAGTGCACGCCTTTCTGATGCTGAGTTATGTTAGGGATGCCAATATTGACTACGCCTTAAGGGAATGGACGCATTCCTGGTGTTTCAAGGTTGGATAGTGAATGTTATGAAATATGTTTACAATTCTAGGGCAGCGATACTAATGAGCTCGCTATCCATTTTTTGTTGACAGATTATACATATGAAACTCAGTGCTGCACATTAAAGGGAAAAGTGAAGAAAATGATATTCAAGAGGACTGTATGAGCAGTGGTAACCCTCGTGTAGGGTGAGTGGGTATCATGGGGCCATGATAGCCTGCAGTTAAGAAAGTCACCTAAAGAATTCCTTAATGGAACCGCCGGCTTACATAAGAGAAGAAGTGCCACCCTTGTGTGGGTGAAAAATTGTTATGCGCATTGAGGGATTGTGATACCGTGAAAGGCTGATGCAAGCCTAAGGCAGAGGAGCCTTGACCTATAATGGTCGGTGGCGCAGTTACCTTCCATTGGTCGATGACCCAGACGTATGTGCTGGCTCGGCAATGGAGAGGGCCAACCAGGTATGGGACTGGTTGGGCACCACCAAATGCTTGGTAAACCCAGTCGGCGTGAAGGTGTACTGGTAGGGCATTAATTAATTGATGATTTGGAACAGCCTGCGTGCTGGCCAAACATCTTAGTCCGCAGGAGGATCCCAAGGCTTATAAAGTAAAAGCAGGACCCTGTGGACCAGAGAGGAAATGCACAGTACAGATAAGTATTCATTTTCATTCATTTCTTATTTGAAATAATGAAGGTTTCAAGCATAAAGCTTGTAACAGTGAGTTGATGCATTATTGTTTCTTTGTTGGAAACCTTGGTCAATGCAGGAAGCAAGGACCCTGAAAGAACTAAAAGTTGCTTGGTAAATCCAGAAAGTGGCTGGTTGAGCGAGATTATTGATGATTTGGAGCAGCCTGCGTGCTGGCCAAACATGTGAGATTATTGATGATTTGGAGCAGCCTGCGTGCTGGCCAAACATGCGAGATTGTTGATGATTTGGAGCAGCCTGCGTGCTGGCCAAACATGCGAGATTGTTGATGATTTGGAGCAGCCTGCGTGCTGGCCACACATACAAGGTTATTTGATGTTGAGGAGCAGCCTGCGCGCTGGCCAAACACCCAAATCCATAGGCGATTCCAAGGCCTGTAAAGCAAAGAAGGACCCTATGGAATAAAGTGAAGACATCTAGTGCAGATAAGTATTTGGTTATTGTGTAATTTCTTGCTTATGAATATACATGTGTATATGATTTGGTTATGGTTTCCTATGAAAATAAACTAAACATGCGAATTAATTCATTGTTTGAGTGTAGGTATTATTGGAAGTAATGACTATGGAAGCATCCTAAGGATGCGAGTGGACATGCAACCACCCTAAAGAGCTCAGCATGAGCAGTAATGAAAGATGGAGCTAGTAGAACGGTGTGAGTTCTAGCAGCCAAGAGTTTGACCAACCAAGTGGAGGAACTCCATGGTTGAAAGATCTGGAATAGACCATAGACACTACGTGTCATAGCCGAGAAGGGCAGGTCAAGCATTCACATGAAGTGAAAGAGGACGGGAGCATGAAAACCACAGTGGTGGTGTGGGTTCCAGAATGGAACAAGACTAAGAGGAGAAACTCTTACTGCTCTCTCTCTCTTTCCTTTTATTGATGCATTTATATAATTAGAAAAATTGCTGAATGCATGCATGACTGAAAGTAACAGTGTGTTTAGTTGATTAAAGTGAGTTGTGAATGCTAATTAATGAATTGTGAATGGATAAACATGAAGGAATTCATGTGTATGTTGGGCAAGCATGAAAAGTGTGGAAGTCTCATGAGTAAAACATGGACTATCTATGTCAACTGGGGAAAAACCATTGACTGATTTTTAAATGTTTGGGTTATGCTTGGCCTAACGAGAATTGTAATGATGAATTTCACAGGTGGAAATTGAATCAATTGGTTGCAGCCGGTGCAGGCAAGTGTTGCTAGCGAAGCAAAGTGTGGTCAGTTGTTTCCATTGACCATGGCAGCAGACCAAGGGCTATTAGAATTGGCTGGAGGTCTTCTTCAAACAATTGCCAAGACCCAAGAAAATCTTGGAGAGATGCCCAAGATGCAAAAGCAGCAGAACGAGATGAACCACAAGGTCTTGCAGGACACTCTTCGTCTGCAGAAAGAGGTAAAAAAGCATTATGAAAGCAATCAGCAAGGAAGAGAAAAGTGGATCAATGAAGAAGCATTCATCCAATCGTCCGATTAAGAGACGCTCCAGGTGGGAAGACTCAAAGGAAATTGAGCATGCAAATATGAAGCAGACAGTGAAGTGTTGGAAGTGTGGAGGGGATCATTGCCTCCGTAACTGCCCAACAAGAGAACCCCAAGAAGGTAGCAGCCATAAAGTTTTCAGACTTGTGGACGAGCTGGAAGATCCGAATCAGCAGGAGCATCTCGTGAAGATCAAAGGACTTGGTCCTGAAAGTTCAAAGTAAATGATAGAATGCAGAGCAGATTTGCAAAGTTTTGAAGTTTTGGACATGTGTAAATTGTATATGTATGCCTAAGTCTTGGAACACCGAGGACGGTGTTGTTCTAAGGGGGAGGGGAATGTAATACCCCCAATTCGACCCTTAGGATGTAATGTGTACTTGTGATGTATGTTTCCCTAGCGTGGAGCTCAAGGCCAAGGCCCCGCTAGTGAAAGCCCGAATTGGATTTAAGGGCAAGTATTTGATATTTTGATACCATGTGCTCTTAAGCCATGGAAATTGTAATAGGATGTAAATTAGACATCATGCAATATAAAATGTCCAAAACTGGCTACGGAGGCAACGAATGAGAAGGGGCCACGTGTATCCACTAGGGAGTGGTGAGGGGGGCTATGGGAGTGACCCATAGGTTGCCATTTGTCATTATGTGAACCCATTTGACTTCCTTAGGTGACATTAATGCCAATTGTAAGGAAGTGGTTGAAATTTCAGCCCATGACTTTGATGGAGTATGGGCAGCCCTGAAATTCGTATGGGAAGGTATGGGCTATTTTGACTTGTCCCACAAGTCACTCTACATCTTGGGGGTTACTCCATCCTTATCCCCATTCCATTGTGGAAGGATGGGACATCTTTCTCCACCCAAAAACGAGCTCCCAGCAGAGAAAAAAACCAGAAATCGCGACTGTGAGAGAACCCACGTTTTTGGAAGCCAAAAACGTCCCGATTTGGTATTGGACAGAGAAATCCAATGGGGGATCCATGGGTAGGAACCTTGGGGCGAATTTGGGAGCAATAGCTACCCCAAAAGCCATGGGAAAACCCAGTTTTAATGGCCCAGAAAATCAGTGACGGATTTGGGTTGTTTGTGACAGAGTTGTGAGAAATCCAGTTGGGAATGTATGAGCAGAGGATGGGATTGCTGAGTCTAGCTTGAAGAGTATGTGGCTCTGGGATTGAGCTTAGTGGACTAGCATCCTCCTCCATCTCCTATTACATGCTTGAGAAACCCAACCGTGTGTTGGCTTAGCATGGCTGTTTGAGTGAAACCCTGACTGTGAGTGAGCCATCTAGTTCCTCCTTAGTGGATACACAGCCCAGCTCGGGGGTGATCTCTCAGCTGAAAGAATACAGGCTGGACAGAGATCTATGGTTGGGTGGAACGTTGCTCTCACGTAGCCAGTCGTTGGACATCATCTTCTCAAGATAAGTGTTCTGTGGATTATAAATTATTCCTTTTTGCATTCTGCAATATGTTAAATTGCCCATGTTTAATGAAATGAATTAATATAGAATCCATGCATGGCATACGAATGAGATTGGGTCTCTGTATGTTGAATCATTCCTTGCGGTGATTGATATGATTGCAATTACTGTCTGTTTGAGTGCTTGTTAGCATGTTCATTCCGCTGTGTTTATATTGAAACGAATTTGCATATGGAAGTTTTAAAAAGGTTAGGAATTTATGTGCAGAAATATTGGGGCTAAGTTTGCCATAAGCCCGGTAGGTTGTTAATGTTTCCTTCCCTGTTGTTCTATGGAGAAGGGGACGTTACATCCTTCTGACCTTTATTGACCTCCAGTTCTCCATGAGTACAAGCCTCTTCAGATCTGGCTTTTATTTTCCAGACTTTCCTTTCTTTGGTTGCAGCATTAGCTTCTTTGGCTGGACTGAGTAGTACAAGATGACATGTTCTTTCTTTTTCCTCTTCTTGTTTGGACAGATCATTGAGCAACTTATTTTCATTGTTCTCTTTCCTTTTCCAGACCTTGACAACCTTTTGTCTATACTGGCTTGCAACATGCCCATACTTATGACAGCTATAGCATTCTAAATTGTGAGTGCTTATTTTCCTTTTGTGAGCATGAAAACTACAGTTGACAGCCTTATGTCCAAAATCATGACAAGTGTAACAATAGCTAAAATAAAGAATTTTGGTAACTGGAGGTGAATGACCTTCTTTGTGGTGTAGGCCTTCTAGAATTTCGCCTTTTCTTATTATGATATCTCTCCTTGTTATTTCTTGCAACATGCTCATGTCTTCTATGTTTCCCTTCAACTTTCTCTTGTGGTGGCGTGGAGCTTTCACCTTTAGATTCCTGACAGATGCCAAAATCGATACCTAATTTGTCAAACACAGATCTCTACCTCCTAAGGATATCATCCAATACTTCAGTGCTCTTATTGTGCCTTTCATTTAGTTCTTATTTCTTGATAGTTCTTTCAATTTCTTCCTTGAGCTGAGTATTTTCGGTCTTCAACTCATGAATTTCTTCTTCCTTTGCTATTAATAGTGCCTTGAGTTGTTCACTTGCTTTTCTCTCGTCTTCAAAATTATTTTTCAATTGTTTTTCTAAACATTGCAGCTGCTCCATTGGCTTTTGATTCTCCTTCTTTAGTTCTGCAAGTGTTTCATCTTGGTCATAGCTAGAATTCTCCTTTTCTTGACCGACTTCTTCTCCTTCCTTCAATTTCTTGTTCAAGCATTCAATCTTCTTGTCTTGCTTCTTGACAATCTTTCTTAGATCTTTGACTTCTTCAAGAGTTGCCTCTAACTCGGCTCTCAAGTCGGGTACTGCTTCTTCTTCTTCATCACTTTCTTCTATTGAGTTCTCCTTGATTTTTGTATGGTTTTTGTCTTCCAAGGAAAGGAATACGATTTCATCTCCTCCTCCATCATTATGTGAAGATCCTTCTCTTGTCTCGGTGTAGAAACTCTTCCTCTTAGGGAAGTCATCCATGAGAGGACACTTAACTGCAAAATGACCAATCTTTCCACATTGAAAGCATTTCAAAGGTAGTTTGCCTTTGTGCATACCTATACCTTGTTTTAGCTTCCTCACGAACTGTGCCATTTCTTCATTAGATTCTTCACAAGTAGCCATGTGTGTTCTTTAGGATCTCCTTCAAGTTGGTTAAACTTGTATGAAGGCCTGCTCTAATACCAATTGTTGAGCACACTAGGGACACTGAGAGGGGGGGTGAATCAACGTTTTATGCTTTTGCCTACTTTTCTTTCAATTAGCACTTCTTCAAACACATTCATGCATTAGTACAAGTACACAAATAGTACACAAGATGTATATAGAAATTCAGTAATATATATATATTGGTAAACTCAAATATGCTTGCATTTTCATGTGTGATTTTGCATTTTCATGGTAGAATTAGGTCTGCAATTTTATGTCTTGAAACCCTAAAAATCAAAAAATTATTTTTTTTTTCATTTTTTGGCCTCCCTAAAATTTTAGCCCTCCTACAATTTTGGCCTGCCTATTTATCCTTAAAAAACCCTAGGGTGAAATTAGAGGGAGCCCTAATTTTTTTTTTAAACCAAAAATATTTTTTTTTGTAAAATTTGCAACCCTAAACCCTAGTTATCAAATTTTACCAATTTGTCTTGCATGTACATGTGTATTTATTGCATTTCATGTGATTTAGGTTAAATATTAAGTCTGAATTTATTTATTGTTTTTATTAGGTTTTTTTTTTATTGTTACAAAAAAAACATAAAAAATCTACAAAATCCTAAAAAAACTAAAACAGTCCCAAACCCTAGCCCATCCTCTTCTTTCGTAACTCTGGGCCTCCCTTTCGTATCCTGCTACAACCCTCGGCCAGCTTCCTTTCTACCTCGGCTGCCCTCCTTTATCCCCCTTGCAAACTCGGCCCCTCCTCTATAGACCTGCTCAAGGCTTGGCCTTACTTGGGGAGCCTCCTCTCTCCATTGGCATCCCTTTTACCAGGCTGTAGCAGCCTCCTTAAACCCTACTTTGAGATCTGCAATTTATTGCAGACTGTCACCTTTTCTTGACAGCCCTTACATCTGTCATGAACAAGATTTTAACCAGCTCATTAAAGAATTAAACACGTCATAAGTTAGACTGATATTTGAGCTAAAGGTGGTTAGTAAAGGTTAGCAAAAGATACATTGATTGTTGTTTGCTTTAAGGACTGATTGTGGCATTATTTGCATGCTATAAATGATACATATCAGACTTGATGAATTGCCTAAACTGTTAGAAGATAAAGCTTAAAATTAAATTGGATTGGCATGTATAGAATGGGATTGGTCACTGATGGAATACATCATTTGCTTGGTTATTGTCTTCACAATTTAATGCTGCAATACTGTCATAACTAGACTGCAGATCATAACTGGAATTGTACACTTACATGCTTTTGCCTCCTTATTAATGGTGAATGCTTTCTTACATGGTTGGATAATAGTTCGACTGTTCACTATTGGAATATCTCAGTCTATCTTACTGCAGTATACACACTTGGTTGAATGATTACATGCTTTTGTTAATAAGATTGATGTACTTGTTGCATCTACTACGTTCATATCTAGTATGTCTTCTTCATTCTCAAGTTAATTGATTTAAGGCACTGGTCACTAATATCATTGTGTAGAGGATAGAATTGTTTTCTCCTAGTGTCTTGCAGAGCATATAAAGGGCTCTCCCCTTGGAGGTTACGACACTCCTAAGAAGTTGGAGGTGTGGCTGAGGTGACACTGGTCACTCTCCCTACAATTGTCTATCGGACACTAGCCCTGCTAGTTTGTCTGGTAACAGAGGGCAAGATTCTGCTCCTCCTCCTCTAGTCATACAACACTCTAGTCTCATCTCCTCCTAGATGGAGTCCTCCCATAGCTTCTCATAGGTGGAAAGTTTTCTTGGGCATAGATCCCATGGACAAAAGGTTTTCAAGAAGAAGAGAACCCATTCAATGTCAAGGTACTAAGATCTAACTCTTCTCCCTTGCCTCCTCTCCAATTGTTGCAAGTTGATCACAGAGCTCATTAATCCTTATTAAGTAGGCAGCTACATTATCTGTCTTGCTCATCCACGTGGCTCTCAGCTTATTCCACAACATCATCTTCTGATTGATTTTCTCACTCGGATATGGAGTGACTAAACCATCAAACATGTCCCTCCCATGGTCTTACCAATGATGTGAGGGATCAAATGATCCTTCACGGGGTCAAGGATAACTCGTTTGGTCTTGGCCATCTTGTTCTTATGTTTTTCTCAATAACACACAACTGATAGGCAGTAGGCACTACAACTAACTTCTCAATGAAGTCCCACAAATCATGCTCCTCTAACAACATTTTTACTTGACACTTCCAAGAGACGAAGTTAGAGGGACCTTCCAATCCGTCTTCTTATCCAAGATTGAATGTAGTCATCCTGTTGCACTGGAATACCCTTCTAAACAAAACAGATTAGCAATCTATCACAGGTCCATTGTGCTGCCCTGCTAAACAAAACAGATCAGCAACTTATCACAGGTCCACTATGTTTTCTTAAGCACGGGTTACAGGCATCTCACCCCTCAAACATCCCAACAACTCGCTCTCACAATAACATCCCTTCTATCCATACAAGGATAGAAGGTTTAAGCGACTGCGCTCTAATACATGTCAAAAATTAGATCATGGTGAGCAGATTCTAATCTCTAAAATTCAACCTAAAACTTAGATCACAAAGGCTGAGAAAACCAAACAAAATTTCTGAAATTTCTGCTAAAGAGAACTCTAACCCACAAACAAATGCTGCTGTATAATAAAACAGCAAACTGATTTTTCGGAACACTAAAAACAGCATCTATAAATTCTATTAAATCTAGAAAACAGAAGACAAAAACACAGCTAAAATCCAAACTCATAAAGCCCAAAGAGGTACATGCTACCTCTCCTTTATAGACTAGGAAAGAAGAGGAATACATTAAATCTGGACACATGCACAACAGAGAATTAAAGTGTAAAACCATAGAGCACCCAGCCTATAAGAATAATTATGCTAAATTAAGGAGTGCCCTCCTAGAGATCTATGTCCTTAACTTCAGCTAGAAAATCCTCATGCAAGAGTGTCTACAGATCTGTAGCCTCTAACTGTGCATGCAAAACTAAATAAAGCAAACTCAAAAATAGAATTGTCTGCTAATTTAATTAAAACAGGGAATAAATTGAATATGGCACATGCATGCACCCTTCATTCTCTCTCTCCTCCATAAGAACTAGTGCGCCCTCACTCTACTGAATGCACTACTAAAGAGAGGCAGCTTGTTGCTGTTGAAGCTCTGCTATACAGACTGCTATACGACTTGTTTTGCCGAAGGAAAGAACACTGTAGCTGGAGAACTGTCCAAGCTACATAGGTAAACTAGCAAGTAAAATACATCAACCCATGCAACTTGTCTAACATTTCATCAATGAAAGAAATGGGAATCTATCCTTAATCGTGATCTTAAATCCTTTGTAATCAATGCATAATTGGAATGATCCATCCTTCTTTCTAACCAAAATAACAGGGACAGAATGAGGACTTTTACTCCTCATAGGCTCATAATTTCTCCACATCATAACAATTCTTGGACCAACTGTTTAATCTCAGTCGTATGATGAAATGGATAAGGATATGGTTTGATGTTGACAAGGGCAATCCCAATTCTATTTTCAATACTATGTTCAATTCCAAGGTCAATGGTAATTATAGTGGCAAGTCTTAGAACACAAACTTGTTCTTCTCAATAATCTGATTCATCTCCTAGATTTTGGGAGCTATTATTTCAGTGAGTAGAACTTCAATGTGATAACGGTTAAAATAAATGTCAAATTATAAGAACTTCAATGTGATAACGGTTAAAGTAAATGTCAAATTATAATGGTCAATTAGCTGTATGGTGAATTGGTTAAAGATATGGTTTGATGTTGACAAGGGCGGTCTTGATCCTATCTTCAATAGTATGTTCAATTGCATGGTCAATGGTAATTCTACAAGCAAATCTTAGAATACAAACTTGTTCTTCTCAATAATCTGATTCAAATCCTATTTTGGGAGCTATTATTTTGGTAAGTAGAACTTCAATGTGATAACTGTTAAAGTAAATGTCAGATTATAAAGATCAGTTAGATAATAGACATAGGCATTAATAAAGTCACTTTGACTTTAGGTTATTGTATGATTTTATTCTTTATTTCACTTTAGTGTGTTTTCTCGATCTATCCCACATTCATAAAGTGGATTGACTCGACTAGCTTGCAACCCTTTATAAGAAAGCTTTCACTTTCTCATTTATGCAATGCACCATGGAGAACTCTCTTGAGTTATCTTGGTTTCTTTATGCGTTCAATTTCCGTGATATGATATCAAAGCTCAGTTAGAGCCACAAAGTCCGTGAGAGAATGAAGATCTAGGGACTGCTGCCAGAAGAGACAGATCGAGTGATTGCTAGCATAGCACATTGAAGAGACAAAAGGGTTTCGCTGAAACCAAGTATTCATTCATTTTAATTTTCAATTAAAGCAAAGAAAATATTTTTTAAAAGAAACCCTGCATATCTAGGTTCCAAAAGAAGAAGAAAAAATTGAGAAGGAAAGTCATACAACTATACCACAATCAAGATCAGCTATCAAAGCAATTTTCAGCCACACAGGGGACTGTACAGCGCTGAAAATTAAGTTGTACGGGATGCTAAAGAAATCCATACACCGCCAATCAGCCACACATGCTGTACAGATCAGCCATCAAGGACTATATGGTGCTACCATTAAGAAATCGAGTTGTATGGTTGTACAAAGAGATGTCAGATTTTATTATTTTAAAGCAGCCACTGGTAAAGCAATTCGGTTGTATGAACCTCAATTTTGACCTGTACGGTTTGATTTGATAGCCAACAACTGAAATTTCTCTAATTTTTTTCACAATTCAGACGATTTAGGAGCAGATTGGATCTGTTCTTGTCTGTATTGTTGCCCAGATCTAGAAGTTGAACGACTTTAAGGGATCAATACATCATGGTCTTAGGCATGCAGGAGAGTTGATGTTGTATGGGTTTGTTGATTTTGACTGGGCAATCGATGCCAGTTACAGGACAAGTAATTCAGGTTGTTGCTTCAGTTGGGTTCATGAGTAATATCTTGGTTCAACAAGAAGTGGGTTTTAGTGGCATTGAGTTCAGCAGAGGCAGAGTACATGGCAACCAACACTACTAGCTGTGAAGCCATTTAGCTTCACAAGTTGATAGAAAAGCAGACAAGTCAGAGGTTAGAGACTATTGTGGTCTACTGTGGCAATCAAAGATGTAGCAAGATCTCTAAGAATCCAGTATCCCATGATCTCCCCAAGCACATTGGCATTAAGTGCCACTTTCTCCACGGCAGGGTTTAGAAGGGAGCAATGGCTCTAGAGTATGTTTAGAAAGATCAGCGGGTTGCAAATATCTTGACTAAGCCACTAATGGAGGGGGAGATTGAGATGTTCAAGGAGAGATTGGGGTTAGTGGAGAACACTTTCCTCACAAAGAGAGAGGGTTAGATATTTTACCTTGTTTAGCTTTGTTGAGATATTGTAACTTCAAAGAATATTATAATTGTACTTTATTATTCCGGAGATGTTTCATTCCTCCGTAAAGATCTTATTGTATATCCGGAGATGTTTATTCCTCCGTCAAAATGTGGTAACTTGGGTTATTAGACTTCCCTATTGGAGGTCGGCCATGTATGTGTCATGTGGGTCAAAGGGTTATTAGACCACCCTAGAGGGGTCGGCCCAGTCAATTGTAGTGGGGTATTTAACCCATTGGTTAAATACGAGCCTACGTGTACTTGTGTAAAAGATATGTCACAGTAGTGTATAAATAGAGGAGGTGTGTTCCTCATTTGATACACACACTCACTTGAGGATAGCGCACTTGTGGAGGAGAGGTCTGCTATTGTGGAGGAGGAGATCATGTCTCAGGGTTTCATCTTTGTATATTGCTGGTCATCTATATTGAGGAAGCTTTGCTGGGTTTTCTACCCCATGAGGGTTTCCCAGGATAAATCTCTGTCTCTTGTGTTTATGCTGTGCTTGTTGTTTCTTCAGTGATCCTGTATATGCTATTATTGTGAAATGGAATGTAATGCTGCTATTTTCTGTCTTAGCATATTAAATCTTAACATGGTATCAGAGCTAACCTGAAGGAAGACAAGGTATGGCACTTACGACACTTGCTTTACTTACGACAATTTGAAGGTTAGGGTTTTACATAGCAAAAACCAGTCATCGTGGCACTTTCGCTATAACTCCATTTTGGCGAAGGTTCAGGGTCTGAAACGTTTACAAGTCGAAGATAACATCCCCAGGTACCTTGTGTCCAAAGGGCATCCTCAGATTCGTTGTACTTTGTAAGTTATGATCAGTACAAGTTAGGGTTTCTGCCTCTTCCAGATCTCAGTCAAAATTAGGTGACCTTGGAAAAAAGGTCATAACTTGGGCTAGGAAGCTCCAAATGAAATTTCGTAAAAAGTGACAGGTAGTACACAGACTGTACTATCTCAGAAAACTTTTTCAGAGGCCGAAGGTGAACCAGTGACACGTGGCACGCCGTACAAGTGCGCTCTCCTGTTTTATCCCATAAACAGGTCACGTTGCCACACTTGGCATAACTCTCTCTCAGAGAGTCCAATTGAGGTCATACCTATCAGGATGGAAAGATAACAGGTCGAGATATCTCAGGAAAAGTTTTCAGAGGCCTAAGTTCAAACAGTGACACGTGGCATTCCGTACAAGTTCGCTCTCCTATTTTATCCCATAAACAAGTCACGTTGCGACACTTGGCATAACTCTCTCTCAGAAAACCCAATTGAGGTCAGACCTGTCAGGATGGAAAGATGACAGGTCAGGCTACTGCAGAAAAAGGGTTTCAGACCCTGTGGAGCAAAAATTTCAGAGTTATAGCAGAAACAATCAGGTGCATATTTCTGTCAAAACAGAATTATTTTTGGAGCACCTTTATTCATGGCTTCCGGAATTTAGGGTTTCGGAGAAAGTTAGAATTTTATGGAATCGGAGTCCACGGCTGAATGCTACTCAGAAAAATTGAAATTTAGAGACCAAGATCGAATTTTTTGGTTGGGTAGAAGACCGGGCTTGATCAAACCCTAGTTCGGGATTTTGATCAGAAAAATGGAAAATTAGGGCTTCAGCAAAAGTTGGAATTTTTGAAGTCTGTAACCACGGCTGGAAGCTCCTCAGAAAAATAAGAGTTTAGAGCCTTGGATCGAACCTTTTGATTGGACAGAAGGGTGGGCTTCATCAAACCCTAGTTCGGGGTCCTGTCCAGAAGATCCAGAAGTTTCAAAGGCAATTTTGAGGGGTCAAATTTTTGGAGATTCCAAAATTGAAGTATGCCAGTTTGATCAACTTAGCAAGACATATTCTTTCATCCATTCAGAAGTGTGAAAGTCAAAGATTGAATTTTTAGGGTTTCTCTAGCAAACCCTAATCAAGCTCCAGATCAAGTTTCAGGGGGAGTTGAGGCTAAGGCCCTACATAAGAAGACTACAAAAAGTCTCGACAGGTATGACTGAAGGAGGTTCAGGTATGCCTTGAAATCTGATTCTTGATTAAGTTCATAATGTGTTTGTCTTCATGTTATTTATTAGTACAATCTTGATTAATGTTATTAATTGTCTTATCACCCTAGTAACAATATCAATGCATGTGAATGATCAAAGACATTCATTGATTAGGGCTATATGATTGTACTTATGCATTATGGTGTTGTGTGAGGTTGATGTTGTCTGCTAACAAGACACAGGTACATTACAAAAGAAAAATCAAGTTTCATGACCATGACAACATGAAGACAAAGACTCACGAGGTATGTATGACTTTGTTATATTATGTTTAACCTACGAGACATGCAGGCTCTAGCTCAGGATCTCTAAATCATTGAAGAGATTGTTTAGGTATGTTGTACATAACTAAGCAGGTATACTAATTCAGGTATGTTTTCCTATGTCATGTTAGTATACTTGGTATGATTGGTTAGTAATCAAGGGTTTATGCATATTATGTCTCTTATCTTGGTTGATGATTTAACTAACTAGATCAAACAAGAATATGCATGAGTAAAAGAAGACTTCCTTGAAACCCTGAATACTAATGATCATGACTATACATATTCAAGATTATTTAGAATTAGAATGTTTGGAGAATATACTAATGAACGTATGTTTGTGTATGAGATCATGAGGATGACACTAGTGCACACTTGAGCATGCACAGTGGTACAGAATGAATACAAGTTCAAAAGACATATAGAAGATCAAGCGGGAGGCAACCACACAAACATAAAAGATAAGTATTTGAGTTGTTATTTGAAATAGTAAATGATATTGCTTGTATGCATATTTGTATTCCTAGAATATATCATGCTGAGTGTAAACATTCATAGAGCATTGAACAGTATACTACTAATATGCATATGATTGGTAAGTTGGACAAACATTCCATTGTTGCTTGTCTAGAATGAAACCTCTTTGCTGACATGCTGAGAGCTGTGCACACTCTCGATAGTATGTTCTGGTAGAGATGGAAGGCATCTAGATAGCCACTCTATGCATACAGGATATGGGAAAGTGTTGTGCCAAAGTATTGGTCAAAATAGTTGCATAACTATGTAAATGATATCTGTATGCATAGTAGGTTATCATGTCAATATGATTTGATGATTATGAAGTATTACTAATCATGTACTTAATTTTGATTTGTAGGAAAGATCATGATGAATGATGAACACTGAACAAGCGATGGATGTTAAACAAAAAAAAAAAGATTTTCAAATCAAACACACTATAGAAGGCTTGTGGCTAGAAGATTCTCTTAGAAAGAAGAAGAGAATCATGATGAGATGTTTGCTCCAAGTGGCTAGATAAGACCATTCTCTTAATGGTGTAATTAAAGAAGAAGTGTGAATCAGGTTATGTATGGGTTCCCAGGATCGATAGTAATTGATGAGAATACATGTGAGGATTGCATCATCCTTGAACACAAGTTCTAAAGTGAGCCGTAGACAAGTGTCTCCGAGAAAGAAGAGGGATTGTATCATCCTCGAACACTTGTTCTAAAGAGAGCCGTAGATGTATGTCTTCGAAAATGAAGTCCTTGGTGGACATGAGAGGATTGGATCATCCCTGGACTTCAGTCCGAAAGAAGAGCCGTAGACGTATGTCTTCGAGAATGAAGTTCTTGGTGAACATGTGAGGGGATTGGATCATCCCTGGACTTCAGTCCGAAAGAAGAGCCGTAAACGTATGTCTTCGAGAATGAAGTTCTTGGTGAACATGTGAGGGGATTGGATCATCCCTGGACTTCAGTCCGAAAGAAGAGCCGTAGACGTATGTCTTCGTGAATGAAGTTCTTGGTGAACATGTGAGGGGATTGGATCATCCCTGGACTTCAGTCCGAAAGAAGAGTCTAGACGTATGTCTTTGATAATGAAGTCCTTGGTGGACGGTTGAGGATTAAGTCATCCTTGGACGTGGTCCTAAATGTACGGTGGAGGATTAAGTCATCCTTGGACGTGGTCCTAAATGTACGGTTGAGGATTAAGTCATCCTTGGACGTAGTCCTAAATGTACGGTGGAGGATTAAGTCATCCTTGGACGTAATCCTAAATGTACGGTGGAGGATTAAGTCATCCTTGGACGTGGTCCTAAATGTACGGTGGAGGATTAAGTCATCCTTGGACGTGGTCCTAAATGTACAGTGGAGGATTGAGTCATCCTTGGACGTGGTCCTAAATGTACGGTTGAGGATTGAGTCATCCTTGGACGTGGTCCTAAATGTACGGTTGAGGATTGAGTCATCCTTGGACGTGGTCCTAAATGTACGGTTGTGGATTAAATCATCCTTGGACAGTAAATCCAGTAATTCCGAAAGGAAGGATAGTCCTAAATGAATTGAGTGGATTAAATCATCCTTGGACAGTAAATCCAGTAATTCCGAAAGGAAGGATAGTCCTAAATGAATTTAGTGGATTAAATCATCCTTGGACAGTAAATCCAGTAATTCCGAAAGGAAGGATAGTCCTAAATGAATTGAGTGGATTAAATCATCCTTGGACAGTAAATCCAGTAATTCCGAAAGGAAGGATAGTCCTAAATGAAATGAGTGGATTAAATCATCCTTGGACAGTAAATCCAGTAATTCCGAAAGGAAGGATAGTCCTAAATGAATTGAGTGGATTAAATCATCCTTGGATAGTAAATCCAGTAATTCGAAAGGAAGGATAGTCCTAAATGAGATTGAGTGGACTAATCATCCTGTAAATAGATTGGGATTGCCTCGTCCCTAGACATGGTGAGATGTCTTAAAGTGATAAGAACTAATCATCCTATAAATAGATTGGGATTGCCTCGTCCCTAGACATGGTGAGATGTCTTAAAGTGATAAGGACTAATCATGCTGTAAATAGATTGGGATTGCCTCGTCCCTAGACATGGTGAGGTGTCTTAAAGTGATAAGGATTGATCATCCTGTAAGTTGATCTAGATTGCATCATCCATAGACATGAGAGTTGTCTTAAACCGAGAGGGACTGATCATCCCGTAAGCGGATCAGGATTGTATCATCCTTGGACCTATGTCCTAAAGTGAGATGGATTGATCATCCCGTAATTGGATCTTGTGTGTTGCAGGGTATGCTGCTATTGTGTATACTTGTATTGATGAGGATACTTGTATTGATGATATGTCTACTTGTATTGATGAGGATACTTGTATTGATGATCTGTATACTTGTATTGATGAGGATACTTGTATTGATGATGTGTATACTTGTATTGATGAGGATACTTGTATTGATGATGTGTATATTTGTATTGATGAGGATACTTGTATTAATGATATTTATACTTGTATTGATGATGTTGTTGATCGTGATGATCTAGATGACGATGTTGTTGATCGTGATGATCTAGATGACAATGCTGTTGATCGTGATGATCTAGATGACGATGCTGCTGATCGTGATGATCTAGATGACGATGCTGCTGATCGTGATGATCTAGATGACGATGCTGCTGATCGTGTGATGACGATGCTGATGATCGTGTGATGACGATGCTGATGATCATGTGATGACGATGCTGATGATCGTGTGATGACGATGCTGATGATCGTGTGATGACGATGTTGATGATCGTGTGATGACGATGCTGATGATCATGTGATCACGATGCTGATGATTGTGTGATGACGATGCTGATGATCGTGTGATGACGATGCTGATGATTGTGATGCTGATGACGATGTTGATGATCGTGTGATGACGATGCTGATGATCGTGAGATGATGATGCTGATGATCGTGAGGATCCAGATGTTGATGTTGTTGTAGTTGTTCGAGTGCTGCAGAAGATAAAGACTCAGTACTGAAGATGTTGATGTTCCAGTATTGAAGATGTTCCAGTAACTGCTTGAGTTACTGATGATGTTGAGAAAGCTTCCAATGATTTATAGATGTATCATGTATGATGTTGATGACTCCTTGCTCGTGCAGATGTTGTTATAATATCCTTCTCGTTAAGGGGGAGTGTTGAGATATTGTAACTTCAAAGAATATTATAATTGTATTTTATTATTCCGGAGATGTTTCATTCCTCCGTAAAGATCTTATTGTATATCCGGAGATGTTTATTCCTCCGTCAGAATGTGGTAACTTGGGTTATTAGACTTCCCTATTAGAGGTCGGCCCTGTATGTGTCATGTGGGTCAAAGGGTTATTAGACCACCCTAGAGGGGTCGGCCCAGTCAATTGTAGTGGGGTATTTAACCCATTGGTTAAATACGAGCCTACGTGTACTTGTGTAAAAGATATGTCAGAGTAGTGTATAAATAGAGGAGGTGTGTTCCTCATTTGATACACACACTCACTTGAGGATAGCGCACTTGTGGAGGAGAGGTTTGTTATTGTGGAGGAGGAGATCATGTCTCAGGGTTTCATCTTTGTATATTGCTGGTCATCTATATTGAGGAAGCTTTGCTGGGTTTTCTACCCCATGAGGGTTTCCCAGGATAAATCTCTGTCTCTTGTGTTTATGCTGTGCTTGTCGTTTCTTCAGTGATCCTGTATATGCTATTATTGTGAAATGGAATGTAATGCTGCTATTTTCTGTCTTAGCATATTAAATCTTAACAAGCTTGGATAGCCTTCTCCATAGCTCCAGGCACACACAGTCAGCAAGTACACCAATAGGTCCTAAGTTGCCAGAAAACTTGGGTATAGGGATCGGTACAGGTACGGGGACAGTTATGCTACTTTTTGAAATAGGGTAGTTGGGTATGTCGGGGATACTGTAGACTATATATACATATATATATATATATATATAAAACATGGCACAGTCACATCATACATGTATATTTCAGATTTCTTCATAAATTGTGAATCATGATTCATAATTTTAAATTCACCAATTCATTGAACAATGAACATTCACATTGAAAATTTGAAACATAAAATTTGATAAATCATAGATTCATAGTAGATATCAAGTGGAAGACTGGAAGTTACATAAAATTTGATAAATCATTGTACCAGGCAGCTGTAACAAACATCAAACTCAAATCTGAAGGTACACTTGAAATCTGATTTTAAACACCTATTTGTACTGCTGCTACAGGCAATAAAAAGTTGCAAATATATTCCTGGGTTGATGTGAGCGTATTTCTCATTATTAAATACATATGTATATTTTTTATGTGCACATTTGGTAGTCAAATTATGTTCCATGAGTGCTAAACACAAAACCATAAAAACATTCCTTGTAAATCAATGCAAAATTAGTCTACCAGATTTGGACAATATTCAGTGTAATTTGAACAGTGTTGCAAAGTGTTTGGCATAAGTCCTGAACCAGACTCCATATGCAGTTAGCAAAAATTTAGTTCAGATTTGCTTGGGGGTCATTATATTTTCCCCAGTGGATCGTACCCCCGAGTACCCAACCATGGGTAACGTTGTACCATTTAGCCTATACGTACCCATTTTTTTATAATGGCATCTCGGGTACGTAGAGCCAGTACGAGGTACGGTAGGAAACGTACCTTATCCATACCCAAGTACCCAGTACGGACATGTTTACACTAACCCTGGGTACGGGTTGTTAAATTTTGGGTTAGGTTAGGGTTTGATGCAGAAAATTCAAAATTTCATATACTTTAATGCATAAATAAATGTAACAAACTAGTACTGAAGCATAATGGTACAGCTGTAACTAAGAAAGATAAATTTAAAACATAATTTTCATCTCTTTCAACTATAACACTCCCAAAGAGGTCCCTGTGTTAACGCTGAAATCTTCAGTAACATGTAATCAGCAGCAGTAGTAAACTATTTTAAATAAAGTTCTAACAGTAGTAAAGTATTAAGTCTGAGAACTTACCTGGGAATGAAGACCTTCCTTTGTATACTCAGAAAAACTAACTTTCAGAACAAACTGTGCCTGGGAACAAACTGTGTATACTCAGAAAAACAGTATTAAAGTATTAAGTCTGAGAACTTACCTGGGAATGAAGACCTTCCTTTGTATACTCAGAAAAACTAACTTGCAGAACAAACTGTGCCTCTCAGAGGCAAGTCAATCTATAGGAACAATCTGACCCTTACCTGAGGGTTAGTACAAACCTGAGAGAGAGAGAGATGATTGGCTGTAGTCCAGACAAATAGATAAAGACAAGGAGGCAGTAGTGGTGATCATCAACAGTCAAGTCACAGAGGCAGCCACAAGCAAGGCTCAGCACAAGAGGTCCGATCCAAAAAAAAAATCTCAGCACATAGATCTAATCCAAGCAATGTCTCAGCGTAATAGATCAATACCTTAAGAAGGTCTCAGACCAATAGATCAGACCACAATAAAGTCTCAGTACATACATAGATCAGACCCCACACAATAGATTAGAGTCTTAACTCAATAGATCAACCCACAAATGGACCACACACATCAGTAAACAACCCTAGATTTGAACACAGGAGGTCACGACCTCCACTAACATGGCAGAGGCAACCCATAGACAGCCTTTAGAGGTTGTGATCTACTCTCAGGAGGTCTTGGCAGGCTCAACAAGGGCAACAAAGGTTCGCAGATTCCACAGGTGAATTCACAGCAGGTAGTTCAAAGCCCAACAGACTCACAGCCTCCACAAAGATAGCTCTCAGCAGGCCAGATCAGATCCACAGAGCTCATGGCTTCCACAGACATGCACTCAAGAGGGTAGATCAGACCCACATGGCTCACAGCCCCCACAAGTATGCACACAGCAGGCTGGAACATACCAACAGGGCTCACGGCCTTCTCAAACATGCACTCAACTGGTTGGAACAAGCTCACAGGATGTTAGATAAACCTCAACAAAGTCATGGCAGACTTTAGCAAGCTCATGGTAGGCAGGATCAGTCTCACAGCTAGGCAGATCAAGGCTCAACAAGCTCACGGCTAGGTCACAAAAGAGGCAGCAACTGTCACAGGTGACTTGATCAGACCTCCACAGGGGTCACAGCTCTCCTCACGGGTTAGCAAAACAGTCTTCAAGGACCACGGCTCAGTAACAGACGGCAGCAGCGATCTTTTGATCAAACCCTTGACATCAAGCTGTACAAGAAGTCAAAGTTGAGATGTGATGATAAGATGTTTTTCAAAATGAGAAATTAGACTTCATTATATAGATATTTAATGACTTCTAGAAGGGTCATGATTTTAATCTTTTATTGAGTTAGGGTTCCAATAATTAAGGAAGGTACCAACAAATAAGGGTTAAGACACCAAACAAAATAAGATCACAACTTATAAGAATAAAAAATATAATTAGGGTGTCTTTTAATGGTGGGTACTAAGGTCATGGTTAAGGGTACAAGGACCAACAAAGGTACAATTCAAATCATAAAACAAGGAGTGGTACATGACCCACAACCCATAGGTCCAAAGGTATAATAACAAGGTGGGTGAATATCCCTTTTACCCATAAGAGCAAAAACATCAAAGTGGTAGAAGTCAAGACAACTCAAGGTGGGTAGATAACCCTTCTAACCACAAGACAAGGTGCACAAGGCCAAGAATAACAAGTTGGGAAGACCAAGGGTGAACAACCAAGGTGGGCGATACAACCATTCATCTCTCTCTCAAATGTACGAGTGTTCCATACACTAACTAAAAGTTCATCATCACTATATAAGGAAGGTCCACACTGGATGATGTGATCATGTGGAGCTCCAGACTGCACCTGAGGTCAAGTGCTAGTGACTTCATCAAGGGGTGGCCAGTCCCTTGAGAAGACCATCCAGCTCAACCATCTCGAAGACCTAGGAGAGGAGGTCATCACACATCATCATCTTGGTTAACTGACCAAGATCCACCTGGTTAACTGACCAAGATCCACCTAGTTAACTGACCAGGTATGTACCTGCAGGAACTGCTTGAATCTGCTTGGTCCCAAACAAGGAGGTCTCTATCTCAACCTGCAGGATCTGCTTGGTCCACGCGACCATGAAACTATCTGGTCCTAGACTAGAATACCCTAGAGACAAATAGGGGCCCTAGCCACATGCTAGGGACTTTGCCATGGCATCAACCTGCTTGGTCCCTTGACCAAGAACCCTAGGAGACAGTTGGGGGCCCTAGGGTACCTTCTAGGGTCTTACTCTTTAGTCTGCCTAGTTAACATAACCAAGAACCCTAGTTAACTGACTAGGGTACCATTCTCTCTGAGAATGGGTCTCGCAATTGTACTAAAAATTAACACTCCCTCTCAGCAAGAGAGGCATTCTCATCAACACTAAGCTTGTCAAAGGCAAAGGCTTAGTCAACACATCTAACAACTGCACCATGTCCTTGTCATGGTGAAACAACCTGTCATAGAATACAGGATTGTCAATAAACACCTTGATCTTATAGATCCACTTGGAAGTTACACCTGACATCCCTTGTTGTCTGAGAACCACTTTCCACATATCATTATTCATTTTCAACTAAATAGCATCTTTCCAAACCTAAAGTTTGGCTATCTCCACATCAGTGGATGAACTTGAATCAGTGGCATGGCTCCCACTGGAGCATCCTTGGAACTTCTCACTAGGTTCCTTAATGAGATCAACTGAAGGCTTCTTGGCCTTCTCCCTCTGCTTCTATGAACGAGAAATCTCATAGACTTCTATATCTGAGTCACTGAAAGACTCCCTCTTGATCTCTGAAACTTGACAAGGGTTAAAAAATTAGAGCTTTAACAACATGTCCTAAGACCTTGTAAAGGTCTCCCTCACGGACACCAATCTCAGTAGCTGAGCTTATATTTTCACCTTTAGTCCACACTAGTGCCTTACCTTCTAAGAAGGCTACAAAGAACCCCTTGTCTTCTAAAATTGCCACTAAAAGAACATTCCTCTTTAAACCAACATATAAAATTTCCTCAACATGAATTAACGTACCTGAATCAAGCTTTAAGGCAATTGAACCAATTCCTTTCATTTCAAAGGTACTTATATTCTCCATCTCCGCTTTCTTATTAAGCTTCTTGGCCTTGTAACCCACAAGAGCCCTTTTGTATCCAGTCATATGCTTGGTGGACCCATAGTCAATCCACCATGAGTCTAATGAGTTGGAGATGGAACCTGAGAGTGCTGAAATCAAGAACTCTCTTTGATCTTTTTCTTTGGTCTCAACTTTAGATTTCTTTTGTTGAGGCTCTTCCTCTTCTATAGCAATTGAAGCATGATGCTTCCCTTTATGTCAATTCCTGTCAGGAGGATTTCTACAAGCGTTTGTATAATGACCAAGCTTGTTACATTTAAAACATCTTACTTTTGACTTATAAGAGTGCTTACCTTGAGGTCCCTTACCTTTGTTCTAGTGTTGGGGGAAACTTCTTCCTTTCTTTGTCTTAGCAGTAAGAGCATGATTCTTTTCAGCTGGAGGCCCAGATCTACTCTGGATTTTGCCTTCTTCTTCTAGGCAATCATGCCACAACCTACCAAAGCTTGGTTGTGTTTCTCTTCCATTCACTGCTGAAAGAAATGTCTCCCAAGATGTAGGAAGACCATATACTACTGTTTGCACAAGATCATCATCATCTACTAAGACTCCAATTGCCATGAGTTGATCTTTTATCTGAGCAATCTTAGAGAAGAAAGAGGCAACTGATTCCTTCTCCTCCATCTTCAATGAATGAAGATGCTTCTTCAAGACCCTCTTCTGAGTAGGTGCCTTCTTCTCATAGAGATTTGCTAGGGCATCAAAGCATTCCTTAGCTATCCTTAGAGGAGTCATTACAGGCATCAAATTATCTTTGACTGAGTCAAAGATGACCCTCTTTGCTTTAGCTTGCTTCTTCTTAAATGTTGCTCTTCCTTGAGCTGTTGTGGGTTCTTCCACAATCCTAGTGACCAATTCATCCAAGTCACTCTCCTCCAAAATATTCAAGACCCTAGCCTTCCATGCATTAAAGTTTGAGGCTCCTTCAAGCCTATCTTCTGCCTTTATTGAGTTAGAAGCCATCACAAACCCTTACAATCAACTTGCCAAGTACACTTGTAAACCTGTAGTCAAGTTGAACAGGGCACAAACCCTTACCTTAGGATCTATGTAGATTCTGTTATCCTGCAAAACAGAGTTAGCTACAAGACCTAAGCTTTGATACCATGTTAATTTTTTAGAGCTAGGGTTTAATGCAGAAGAATAACAATTCAATATATTTTAATGCAAAAATAGATAAACAAGTACTGAAACTAAATATGAAATAGTACAGCAAAAACTTTTAACATAATTTTCATCTCTTTCAACTTCACACCTTTAACACTACCCAATTGGTCACTATGTTAAAATAATCTTCAGTAACATGTAATTAATAATAAAATAATCAACTTGTTAGCAGTAAAAGAGATAGATGAAGATACTTACCTGGGTGTGAAACCTTTCCTGTAAAATACTCAGAAATGTTACTTTCAGAAAAGACTGAGCCTCTCAGAGGCAGTCATCTCTCTCTCTCTCTCTGGTTGTACTAACCCTTTATTAGGGTCACTTGGTTCCTAGTGTTGACTGGGCTGAGTCAATCAGAAGAGGTCAATGACAGAACATAATAACAACCTTAGTCAAATCACAGTCACAGTATGATATAAGTCCAAAAATATAGACACTAGAAAATATGGACCCTAACAAGATTAAGACCTCAACTAGACAAAAAATAAAGTCTCAGTAGACTAAAAACTCAGCAAAACACGGATCCAAACATAAACCAATTTATCTGACAGTAAGTAAACAATCTGAAATAAAACAAGTCTTAACAAGAGAGATTTGGGTAAAGATAAGAGTCAACAAATACAAACTTAGAGAACTCAGTCAAGTTAGATAAGGGAACTTCTCAAATAATTAGTCAACAAACAGAAGGAGCATGCAAAAGGGTAGTATGAAACCTAAGGCTTCACGGCCCTCCTCAATCAGCTCACGGCCTTCATTAAAGAGGCAGATCTAGGTTACGAATGATTGAGTCTTCACACAGGCATGCCCCAAGAGATCAAACTTTAATTAGGACTGAAAAAATAGCAGATCGGAGTTGTTCAAAAATCAAAACAAACTCTTAACAAGCAAATCGAGTTTATCCACTGGAAATCACACTTGAAAACAGCGGATCGGATTTCCATAAGAATTAGGATGGCAATCTCATACTGTCACGGCTTCCTTCAATCAGATTAGTCAACAACAAAAAAGGACATCTTAATCAAGAGTCAAACCCTGGATGCATCAAAACAGAACTGGAATAGATCAACAGGTGGGCGGCCTCCAGAATTCAACTGAGCAGAGAAGTCTGATGTCACGTAGAGGAAGACTTGGATTCTATGGATGATTAAAAGCCAAAACACGACTTCAATATATAGGATTAGGATCTTCTAGAAAGATCAATAAAATAATCCTTTGATTAAGTGGGTTCCATTAAGTTAGGAAGTTACCACTTAAAAAATAAAAATAAAAAAACATAAAAGATAAAAAATAAAAATAAAAAAATAAAAATGAAAAAAATAAAAATAAAAGAGTCACATAAGTAGGGTACTATGACTAATAAAAAATGGTATAAGTCAAAACCATACAAACAAGATTGGGTAGCTTGACCCATAACCCCTAGGACCAAAAGGGGTGTACTTCAAATGTGGACAAACAACAATAGTACCCATAAGAACAAAATAAAAAAATAACTCAAGGTGGGTAAATGACCCTATTAACCACAAGTCAAAGACAAGGTACCACAAGACCAATAATCAACAATGTGTAAGGACAAAAAGTAAATCAACCAAGGTGGGGAAGGTACAACCATTCATCTCTCTCTCAAATGTACAAATGTTCCATATAACCTGAAAGTTCATCGTCACTGTATAAGAAAGGGTCCACACGGATGATGTGATCATGTGGTCCTCTATATTGCTCCTAAGGTCAAATGTCAGTGACTTCATCAAGGGGTGGCCAGTCCCTTGAGAAGACCATCTAACTCAACCATCTCGAAGACCTAGGAGAAGAGGACATTACACATCATCATCTTGGTAACTTACCAAGACCCTCCATTCTCAAGGAATGGCTCTCAGCCCAAAGCTGAGCTTCAGTCCCAGACTGAGTCATGTTGATCAACCCTCTGGTTCTTGACCAGGTCCTCCATTCTCCCGAAGAATGGTCCTTAGCCTCAAGTTGAGCTTTCAATCCCAGGCTGAATGTTGATCAACCACCTACAAGACCTACTTGGTTCTTGACCAAGAAACTTCCTGGTCCTAGACCAAGATGTCTCTGTCTCAACCTCCAGGATCTGCTTGGTCCTCATGACCAAGAAACTGTCTGGTCCAAGACCAGAATAGCCTAGAGACAAATAGGGGCCCTAGCCACATGCTAAGGACTTTTCCATGGCATCAACCTGCTTGGTCCCTTGACCAAGAACCCCAGGAGACAGTTGGGGGCCCTAGGGTACCTTCTAGGGTCTTACTCTTTACTCTGCCTGGTTAACATAACCAGGAACCTGAGTTGCAGGAAACTTGTTACTAGGCCCTGTACCATTGCCATACCAGGCAGGAAACTCAGAAACACGTTTGGTACTCCTCGGAAACACGTTTCCGGCCGTGCCACCACGTTTCACGTGGAGGAAACATGGGTGGTATGGCTGGAAACGCATTTTCGTGCCGTATCCACGTCTGTATGGCGCGTTTTTGCCTCGAATTCTTGCTTTTCCATCGAAAAAAGGAACCCATTAGCTTAATCAATGGCTTAAGTTGTTTCTTAATGGGTTAATGATGGTTTAGGAAACCCCTAGAAGCCTCTAAAAGTCATTTTTTTATAAAAGAAGGATTTCACTTCCCTCATCTCACACAGTGATTTCAGCAAGCAAGGGTTACTTGAGAAAGTCGATTTGACGACAATCAACGGCACTACTGCGCAAATTGACTTATCTTATGTTTTAGTTCTATGTTGACTGTTCACATTTTGATAAATGTAGCATTGTAGCCTCATACATAAAGGCTGATTTTGAAATTTTGAATATATTGTATCGCCAAGGTTGTTTTTGGATATTACTACTTGGTAACTTGCATCATGTAATCATCTATGACAATTATTAATGATGTAGAGATGGACTTATGAGTAAAATGTGATGTTAGATGTTTGAAATTATGATTTATCACTTGCCATTTATGTTTCACATTTAATTTTTAATGTCCTTGCTAATTTCCATATATATATATATATATATATATATATATATATCGCGTTTCCCCGTTTCCTAAATTTTGGGGGGTCGCGTTTCTAGTGCGTTTCCGTATCGGATACACATTTTTGTTTCCCCGTATCATAAAACTTAGCCAGGAACCCTAGTTAACTGACTAGGGTACCATTCTCTCTAAGAATAGGTCTCGCAGTTGTACTAAAAATTAACATCTCAAACATCATGAAACAATTAATGGTAATGTTAAAAATTTAAGTAAAAGGATAGAAAATGAAAGATAAGGAGAATGTCAACTTTTACTTGAAGAATTTAATATTACCATTTAATGTTGTTGATGATTACTGAGGTTAGGTTTTTTGCTATTAGAGTAGGTTTTTCCTCCTTTATATAGCATTAGTATGGGCCTAAGGTTAGTTCCCCCCCCCCCCCCCCCCCCACCTATCACTTAACTTTTTGGTTTTTTTAAGGAAAAATTGAAAAAAAAAAAAGGAGGGAGCATTTTTTTTGCAAGGAAGTGAGCTTCCTGAAAATGCTCCCATATGGAAGTGTTTAGGAAGTGCACTTCCTGGACGCTTCCTTCGGAAGCGAGCTTCGGGAGCAGGGACGAAGGGGGGGCACGCTTCCACACAACATAGGAGTAGTTATTAAAGAAAATTAAATGATATATGTTAAGTTGTTAACAAAGTAAAGGTATGCAAAAAAAATTGTTAGCTCCTCAACAGTGTGGCATTTTCTTCACAACTCTAACATGCAAGGTAGCTGCAATAAGGTAATTGCTTCTTTATTTTTACATATTTATTTTTGATATCATATATGTAGTATTTTCTTAAAAAAATGCACAAACGACTAGTAGTTGTAGAAGAATCGACCTATCCACATCAAAAGAGAGGATTAAGGGACTCACTGACATTCTGTAGGATTTCTATAGTTGCTTACACATTTATTTTGATTATAAGCTCCTCAATAATCACATACAGCATTACAACTAGTCTTGGGAGCAAAGTAGGACGCTCAGTACCTCACTAAACTCTTCTCATTAACCCAAACATGACACTTTCCCATACTCCCTAAATCCAATGTTATAGGATTATCACCTTTTGGAGGCATCAAAAACTGTCTATAGATTGACAAAGAAACAAATCCATGACTTAGAAAGGATACTGGAAGGTAAAATCAATATAAACAAGCAGGGTAAGTCTTGGAATGCAAACAAATACATTGTTAAAATTATTTTTGGAATGACCTTGATCCCTGCTCCAGTAAAAAAACTTTGATTACAAGAAGAACAATGGTTTGGCACTCCTAAGATTGGTTGTTATGTGAAGAACCTGCAACAATTGATTAATCAAAATACATGAGATAGCAGAATTATCAAAACTCAAAATCACTTTTAGTGATCGCAAGCCACTTCGAGGGGGCAACCTCCTTTGAGCAAGCTCAATACAAATAACTTCACGGTGCCTTCATAGGCCTCAACACACACTTATATAGTAAGTCTAGGCGCCAATACTATGGGTCAAAACCATGGACCAATACAAACTATGGATCAACAATACTATGGGCGACTTACAAAGCATATGCGCCAAACAACAATAACACAACTATGGATCAACAAATACTACGGGACGACTTACAAAGCATATGCGTCCAACAACAATATACTGACAAAGTAAAGACATGAGTTCCTCACATCCCCTCCCCCTTAGAAAAAGCTTTGTCCTCAAAGCTTTAGATGTGGAAATTGTTGTTGAATCTGAAGGAGTGGTTCCCATGTAGCATCCTCTGGTTGCATACCGTGCCACTGAATTAAGACCTCTGTGATAGAGCGAGAGCGAAGCTGACGAGTGCGCTTATTGAGAACGGCCTCCGGCTCCAAAAGGATGGATCCTTCATTATCTAGTTCAGGTAAAATAGTTTGTCCTCTGATGTTGGTGCCAAGAACTTTCTTCAAACAAGAGACATGAAATACTGGATGAATGCGGGAAGGAGGAAGTTCCAATTTATAAGCAACGGACCCAATCTTCTGAAGAATCCGATATGGCCCATAGAACTTTGGAGTGAGCTTATGACGCCCTTTGAGTTTCAGGGAGGATTGCTTGTACGGCTGGAGACAAAAAAAAACCATATCACCTGCTTGAAAAGTGCGCTCAGAACGGTGTTGATCGGCTTGTTGCTTCATGCGATTTCTTGCCATGTGAAGATTGTCCCACAAAATGTGAAGAATCTGATCGCGGTTGCAAAGGACTGTGTCAACTGCCTAAACTGGTGAACTGTTGAGGGTGTATGGAAGAAGAACTGGCAGTGACTGACCATAGACTGCTTCATATGGGGTCATTTTAGAGGCAGTGTGGTAAGAGGTATTGTACCACCATTCAACGAGAGGAAGCCACTTTGCCCACTGATGTTGTTGTTCAAAGGTGAAGCAACGAAGATAAGTTTCCAAGCATTTATTGATAATTTCAGTTTGACCATCTGTTTGTGGGTGATACCCTGAACTCATCTTTAGTTTGGTGCCAGTGTGGCGAAATAGTTCTATCCAAAAATGACTGGTAAAAGTCACATCACGATCCGAAACAATGGAAGAAGGGATGCCATGAAGACGAAAGATCTGGTCCAGGAAAATTTGGGCGACTGAGGAGGCTGTATAGGGATGGCTGAGAGCACAAAAATGACTATATTTGGAGAGGCAATCAACCACAACCAAAATCACTGTCTTCCCTCCAGACTTAGGGAGCCCTTCAATGAAATCCATAAAAATATCTGTCCAAGTCCGTGTAGGTATGGGCAAGGGTTCGAGCAATCCCGGAAGGAGTATCGTTTCACCCTTATTGCGCTGGCAAGTATCACATTCAGCCACCATCTATTGAATTGTCCTTTTCATGCCCTGCCAAAAAAAGTTACGTCGTGCCCGCTCATACGTTTTGAGGAACCCAAAGTGCCCTGCCGATGGAGAAGCATGGAGTTCATAGAAGACAGCCTGTTGAATATCTGTGCTCTAGGGAAGCACCAGACGACCCTTGTATCTCAGGGAAGCACCATCCCAAGAGTAATGTGGTACAACAGAAGGGTTGTTGGCCAAGCATTGAATGATTTGAGATAATGAAGAGTCATTGTCATAGCCCTGTTGAACAGATTGCAACCAATTTGGAATAGGCATAGAAATAGCTGAAAGAGAACCTTGGTCATCAAATGTGCGAGAAAGAGCATCCGCCACAATATTGTCCTTACCTTTCTTGTAAGTGATCTCATAGTCATAACCCATGAGTTTGCTAACCCATTTCTGTTGTGCTGGGGAGGATACACATTGTTCCAGGAAATATTTCAGACTCTAGTGATCAGTCTTGATGCAAAAATGATTCCCTAATAGGTATGGGCACCACTTCTGTACTGCATGCAAAATAGCCATCATTTCCTTCTCATATGTAGAGGCAGCTAAATTCTTACCTGAAAGGGCTTTGTTGGTGAACGCAATGGGGTGTTCATCTTGAAGGAGAACAGCATCAAGTCCATTGCCACAAGCATCACTCTCAATAGTAAAGGGCTTGGAAAAATCAGGCATAGCTAGAACAAGTGTAGTACACATAGCTTGTTTCAGTTTGTCAAATGCACACTCAGTAGCATGTATCCATGTAAAAGCATCCTTTTTCAATAGAGCAGTTAATGGAGTTGCAATCTTCCCATAATCCTTGACAAACTTGCGGTAGTAGCCAATCAACCCCAAAAAACCACGAAGGTGTCTGAGGACGCGGCCAATTGTTCATGGCAATGATTTTGGCAGGATCCACGCGAACCCCTTCTGCTGAGATAATGTGCCCAAGATACTCGACTTTCGGCTATCCAAAAACACATTTAGACTGTTTGGAGTGGAGATGATGGTCAGAGAAAAGTTTCATTACAAGATCCAGATGTTGGAGATGTTTAGCCCAGGTTTTACTGTAGATGAGGATATCATCAAAGAATACCAGAATGAATTTCCGCAAGTAGGGCCGGAATATTTTATTCATCGAGGCCTAGAATGTGGAAGGAGCATTAGTGAGGCCAAAGGGCATGACCAAAAACTCATAGTGGCCATCATGTGTGCGGAAAGCTGTTTTAGGGATATCATCTTCATGAACCCGAATTTGATGATACCCAGAACGAAGATCCAACTTGGAGAAAAATTGAGCACCATGAAGCTCATCAACAACAGGAATTGGAAACTTGTCCTTGATAGTGAGGTGATTAAGTGCTCAGAAGTCAATGCAAAGGCACCATGACCCATCTTTTTTGCGGACGAGAAGAACTGATGAAGAAAAGGAACTAATGCTTGGCAAATAATACCTTGCTTCAGTAAGTCCCGGACGAGCATTTCAATCTTTGTTTTTTTGTGAAATGGGTAGCGATAGGGCCTGATGTTGGGAGGAACGCTTCCAGGAAGAAGCTGAATACGATGGTCCTCTGGCCTTGAAGGTGGCAATCCCACTAGTTCAGCAAAGACACCGGAATATCGATCCAAAATATGTTGTAAATCCAAAGGAGTAGTGGAGACCGCTGATGGTTACATCTGAATGGAATGGATTTGAGCGATGACACCATGTGAATTCTTCTTAAGGAGTTTTTCCATGCGATGTGAGCTGATGATGCTGAGAGACCCTGGTTGTAAGCCTGTCAATGTGTGTTTCTGTCCATTGATGGAAAACTGCATCCAAAGTTCTGCAAAATCCCATAAGATGAGGCCAAGTGTGCGTAGCCATTGAGCACCCAATACCACATCACATCCGCCTAAGGTCAAAGCAAACATGTCAAAGCGCAGGTTATAATCTCCCATAGAGATATGCACATTACGACACTTCCCTTTGCAAAGTAAGGTGCCTCCATTAGCAACCATGACTTCAAAGTTGGAGCAAGGATGGACAAAACAATCAGCCTGTTTGGCGATCCGAGGGCCAATGAAATTATGAGTGTTGCCAGAATCAATGAGTATTGTAAGAGGAAGCTTCTTGAAGTATCCCCTGACCTGCATGGTTTGGGGGCTGGTGATTCCAGCTAAAGCATGGAGAGATATCTCTAGCTGGTCATCCTGAGACGAAGGGTCAATATGCAGCTCCGGAATGTCGACCTGAGCATCCATTGTATCTGGAGCTTCTTCACCAATTTCAAAGGCAGGCAGAGAATCCATATCCAAGAGATAGAGCTTTTGCTGAACACATCTATGTCCCCGAGTGAATTTCTCATCACAATTATAACAAAGCCCTTTTTCTCTGCGTGCCTGCATCTCAATTTCCGACAACTGCTTGATAGGAGTTGGTCGAGGAGCTAGCGGAATGGGAGGTCGTTGAGAACCCATATTTCGGAAGGGAACAAAAGGGGGTTTGAAGCGCTATTGGGCTGCAATCTTGTCTTCTGCCAACTTAGCCAACCCTAGGGCTTCTATCATTGTGTTGGGACAGAACATTTTGACCTCAGAGCGGATTGCATCCTTTAGACCACTGATAAAACAACTCCGGTAGAAGCCATCAGGCAATCATTCAGTGTGGTTGGCTAGTTTCTCAAATTCGGTTTGGTACTCTCTCACGGTGCCAATTTGGCGAAATTTAGTGAGGGCTCCTGTGAAGTCATCAAAAGTACTGGGACCAAATCGTTGCAAAAGGAGCCGGCAAAACTTTGTCCATTTTGGCTCTTCATGAGCCTTGATGTACCAACGATACCATTGAAGAGCTTCATGTTCCAAATGAAAGGATGCAAGTGGAACTTTGTTGACATCAAAAATATTATGCAGACTGAAATACTATTCTACACGATAGATCCATCCAGTCGGATCAATACCATTGAAGCGAGGAAAATCAAGCTGCGGACCCCGGAAATTGCTAGAAGAAGAGAACCCATTGTCTAATGAAGACTCGGACTGTCGTTTGTTGTTCATGGCTAAATGCTCAAAATGGAGGTCGAGAAATTTTTCATCAAGATCCTGGAGTTTGGCTTTGATGGCTGCAAGTGCTTCTTCCATTTTTTTTGCTCCTACGCAGGTGACAACCATAACCAGGAGTTTTTTTTTTTTTTTTTTAGTGGGTAGAAAAACAAAAACAGAAACTGTTTCAGTAAAGGAAAATCTGGATTTGGGAGAAAATCTGGATTTGGGAAAAAATATGAAGGGTAATTGGGGTTGGACTAGGTTTTGGACACTGTCGAATGGACAGGGAAGCAAAAAAGGAGGATTTCAGAAGCGGGGTGAAAGAATAGGAAAATTCGGCAGAGAGGGACAAAAAAGCAGAATTAGGAAAGGAAATCTGTGGTAAAATTTGAAGGTGATTGAGTGAAATCTGAGGAAGTTATGGCAAACCCTAAAAATAGACAAATGTAGGATTTCGGGCTTTGGGAAGTGGAATTTTGGATAGGGTCCTCAGGAATGAAATATGTAGAATGGGATTACAGGGGTTCCACGAAAGTTTCAAGGCAAACGGAGTGAAAACAAGGGAGATATGGAGAAAAAACTGAATGGAGCTGCTACGGCACGGAAGGGATCTGAAACAGATAGATCTGCAACGGCGCGGAAGTGATCGGAAACAGAGGGATCTGAAACGGCGCCGAATGGATCGAAAATGGCTGGATCTAAAATAGATCTGAAACGACTGGATTTGGAACGGCTTTCAAAATGAATCTGAAACGGCGCGGCAGTGATCGGCAAGAGTTCAGCTGAAATTGATATGGACCCCAGGTATGTGCGGCTTCCTAATAGTTCAGAGATTTCACTTGGCCACCAATGCTATCTGACGGCTTGTGTATTGGGACAATACCCCTCACTCCACGTCTCAGGTAAAACTGATAACCGCTTTGCCACAAACAACAGCTCTTGGTTTACCTCACGGGTGGGAACTAGTCAATCAGATAGGGGTCGTTGTCTGTTTCGCTGACAAGTCCTCTCAATGGGCCAGCTACTTTGGGGTTCCTGTGGTACTCCTCACAATGAGTTTTAGGGCTTATGCCCAAGTACTTCCCACAGTTAAGCGGATAGGGATTATTCCCAGATCCGAACCTGCAACAGATGCGAAAAAAAAGTTTGGGAGAAATTCCACCCAACGAGCCCAAGAAAGTGCTCTGATACCAGATGTGAAGAACCCGCAACAATTGATTAGTGAAAATACATGAGATAGCAGAATTATCAAAACTCAGAATCACTTTTATTGATCGCAGGCCACTTCGAGGGGGCAACCTCCTTTGAGCAAGCTCAATACAAATAACTTCACGGTGCCTTCATAGGCCTCAACACACACTTATATAGTAAGTCTAGGTGCCAATACTATGGGTCAAAACCATGGGCCAATACAAACTATGGATCAACAATACTATGGGCGACTTACAAAACATATGCGCCAAACAACAATAACACAACTATGGATCAACAAATACTACGGGACGACTTACAAAGCATATGCGTCCAACAACAATATACTAACAAAGTAAAGACATGGGTTCCTAACATGTTAATGATGGTAAATGCCTTCCCTCTCATTCCCCAACAACTGCAAAGACAGATGAGTTTAAAAAATAAATCAGCACTTTAAGAGGATCAAAATTTGCCTGCTGATTTTTTCGTTTTTCCAATTTTTGCCGATTTTTTCCTATGCCGATTTTTTCAAAATTTAGCAATCTTTTGGGGCAGATTTTTTGTTTGAGGTTTGACATCGCAAAAAATTGCAATGTCACCAATTTTTCGGTGATTTTTTCATAAGGAGATACAGGGCACACCACTAAGATGGTTAGCGAGAATATGTTTTAAAGCTATAGCATTTGAGTTTATTGTTTTCCAGATTTTATAAAACAGTGATGAGGATTTGACAGCTTTGTTTTTGTTGGATTTTTTTTAGTATTTCTAGCAGCATGTGTTTGTAGGTTTTAGTATTAAGAGATTGCAGTTTTGATAGGTTTCAGTTCTTAAGCTATCTATGGTTTAGTTATTCTTTAGGTGTAGAGTCCGCTTATCATGGTTTGAGAAATTTCAACATAAGACTATACGGTATCCAAGAATATTTGGCAAGCCAACATCTTCACATAATCACGAAATGTTCAATCAAGAAAAACATCAACAATAAGTGTTAGTAAGGGATGTCCACTTGGCAGAGGTAGCTCTATTCAAGTGCATCATTTCACATTTACTATAATCAACATTCAAGAGGTAGGTCCTTAACTGCTGGCTCCATCCTGACAGAAACGACATCTGATCACCAGTAAAACTACCAATCCAAAAATCCAGGTTTCATTTAGACTAAAGATGTCAACCATCAATATGCAGCAGGAAATTTTAGAAAACACATTGGAGCTATGTTAAGGAAGGGACAGCTTAACAAAGAGAGATACGTAACATCCTGCCTATATACTATGCATAAAAAGTTATAAACACGGATCAGTGCAAATGTTTACAGTTGGATTGAATGTGCCGCTGCATGAGCCCTCTATTACAATTCTGAATACAAAAATTCTTATAAACATCCATGAAACAACTAAGAACTAAGAGTATAGAATGTCATCCTATGATGCTCGTGATTTAATTGAACTTGCGATATCAAACAGAAGAGAACCCCTTCAGGATCTATGTAGGCATGCCTAAGTAAAAGATACAAATAGAACTAAGAAGCTCTGGCATCTGAATTTGCAGGTGGTTTATACCTATTAGACTTCTGGCCAGATTAAGTTTCACAGCATACTGGGGTATATTATACCTTTTATTCTTTTGGGGATAGTATAGTACAGGAAGAGAGGCAAGCAATGAGGGACTTACATGCAACTTTTCCAAAGTTTTTGTCAAGGAAGTGAAGATCCATATGATAAACAAAGCATCAAGAACAGCAACAGGTAATACAAGGAAAGTCCTTGCATTTCCAGACACATCATTTATATTCCCGACATTTTCTACAAGCTCCAATGCCTCTGAAGCCACAAAGTAGATTGCTCCAAGAAGAACCACTTTTGATGTAATTCCCCCGAGAGTAGGTCGCACCACACCATAACCCATAGAAACCACAAGAAGGAGAAGCCGAGACACAGTCTTCTTAATAGCCATAAAAGTGATTGCCCAGATAGTGATACCCATTGGTCTATGCCCAGTTGCATTAAAATTAGCATATTCAAAATACCAGAAGGTCATCTCAAGCATTCCAAGGGATATGACTGCTGTTATGCAGTTTTGAAGCTGTAATATATCATTCCCAAAACACACATTTTGGAGAAACCAGATTAGTCCAAGAATAAGGTAGGCTAAAGACAAGAACCCATAGAATTTCAATAAAGGTGCTAACCGGCCTGGCAAATAGCCTGTTGGATTCTTCCACACAGTTCTACCATTGAGAACAGTGCCTTTCAGCTGTGGATCACAGAACATAAAATAAATATTGTACATGCCAGACTTTGTGATATAGATGGTGTCTGGCTGCGTCTTTGCTTCCACATTATTCCCCTGGAAGACAAAAGGAATGGAGCGAGGCCAGTTTGGCTCATCAGATGATCGGTGTACAATGATCTCCCCTTGTTTACAGCCTTCTAACTTGGCAAGGTCCGGAGTACAGCATAGTGCAGTGGCCCCAGATAGATTGCTGCCAATCTTATCCCTATCCGTTGTCTCAATAATAACTGCTTCAATAAGTCCAGTACTATGCTCCATTTCATCATGCTTAGAAGCAGATTCCTGGGTCCTGTGCAAAGTGATTGAATCAAACCTGCCAGATAGACTTATCAAAATCATGAAACCACCCTTGTACAGTTCTATTGCAAAATGCCTACATATAACTGCATTGCATAAATATCCAAAGAAATTAATATGTGCAAGAAATCTCATTTCTCACAGAAACTTGTGGAACCCTGTAACTGGAGGAATCTTGGCAGCAAATGGACTTTGAAACTGACCACATAAAAACCACATGCTCACGAATCAAATAGAAAAGGAGCTTCAAAATGGGCAAGAAAGAAGTGGAAACTTTCATAAGCTTGATTTCCAAAATGATAAGAGGTTCAAATTCCTCCTATACATTACAATGGATATCCACCTAAAGCGTGGGCAGAATTGTCTGTGCCACTGCAATGACTCCATAGGGAATTGATTCTTGAGAAGTGGTGAGCAACTGCCTTTCACAAAGTGTATGACAATGACAATTTTTTTGTAATCGAAGATAAATTGAGCTAGCTGAGTCAATGAAAAGAAACATTGTAGGAAACTGTAAAAGCACTTTAGATTTGATTTAACTCAAACTGTTTAACAATTTACTGAGTAACTAAATCTAATAAAGAATTTGATGCCTCCCACTTGTGATGCAACAAATATTTCAATTTTCAATAGACAAGCCAACCAGGAATCTACAATTGTCTGCAGCTAAGCCTTAATTTTTGTTTTCAAAGAGATGTGATGCACTCTTGCCTTACGCAAAGATGTCTGAAAGCTAGCAAAGGGTAACTGGAGCATAACCATCTGGTGGAACTCTTAGAGCATGGGAGTTTAGTTCCCTCTACTAAAGTTTAAAGCCCCCACCTCAGCAGCACCAAAATGGACGCTGAAGAGATCCAAGCAGAGCCGACAGAGGGAGCAGGTCACAAAGAAGGCATTCTACCAGCAGAGGTCGCCCATGTGATGATAAGGAGGGAGGTGCACTAAGCAGGGAATCAGTGGCAAGAAGGCCTGAAGTACAAAATGCCGATAGTTGGCCCACCTCACCTCCATAGGGAGGAAACCTCGGAGATCAACCAGAATGGGATGTGAATGTGAGCAGAGATGTCATGGAAGGGTGGGACACTGAACCGCCCGATGTGGAAAATCCAGTGCCCCCGGATGATTAATTCTCGTTTGCAGAACAGCCGATGACCCTCAAGAGGCTTGCGTTTGATTTAGTGGCCTGCACTTGTAAGCTTTGGACTTTGGTCCCAAATTGGATAGGACGGCCCACTTATAGCTAGAAGAAGCACGCTAACCTCTTCAATATGCAGGCAGAGATGAATAGATAGGGCAGTCAATCTCTTCGATCTGATCGGCCCATATTTACTAGTTCACAACCGTGAACGAACAAGACATCGGTGTGACAGGAGATTATTTCCTGTTGTGACAAAACTCTTAGTAGGGCCAAGTTTGCCCTGATACGTCAACCCTGTTGACTAGTGGTTTTGAATTTTGGGCATGAAGCTTTTCGCTCTTGTTTTGCAGATTTTGCAATTTAGGGGGATGTCTAATATCTGTAACATGCTACCAATTCATTTTCAAGGATAAAAAAGAGAAATAAGAGCTGAATTCCAGCGTATTATCAAAACCTTATCAGATAAAGTACCTAAAACTATTTAGAAAATGCAAATCAGTTTTAATTACACCCATAATATACTCAATATTCTTTGTCTCGTGGATCCAGATTCCCAAGGGAGAAAACTATGAAGAACCATAGACCCAAATTTTCATCAAAAAAAGGAAGAAAAGACCAGGGATGAAATCCACATACTTGATGAATGACTTCCCATTGTCTATGCCAGTCCTATTGTCTGTACCCGAAGAAGCATAAAGGCCCTCACTACCCCCGTAGAAGGAGAATGCATTCCCTTGTTGAAAGAAGGCACCATTGGTGTACTCGTGAATCGATCCATGAACTATCTGAGAACAGATAACCAACAGCAACCCCGATAATGCCAAACCCACCACCGTTCTGTACATTTTTACCCCACTCTGGCTACTACTTTACTTCCTCAGATAAAACATTTGGGCACCTTGCTGTCTGCCAAGTGACGCCAACTCAGATTTCTCTGAACATAAATAGCAAGATATGTCTGAAAATGGTGATGATCGTATTAATTTTGTCAGAAAAAGCATGGATATGTCTGATTGATCGATAATGGGTAACTCCCAGTCTCCGTTGCTATCACCGTTGCTATTGCTGCAAAATTCAGCGAATGATGACGAAGGTGGTCAGGAGATCTGCACATGAATGTCTCATCTGCTGTTGCTTACGTTGACTATCGTAATTTCGATATTTAATATGGATTCTGAACCGTACCAAGTGATAGCGAACACCGAACAATGTCCGTTAACATGGCTCTATCATGGTTATAGTGAAAAGTTTATACGGGGTTAGATTTATATTTATATAATGGAAATAGTTAATATGTGTTATTATTAAATAATATTTAAAAGCAATATATGATAGTATAAGCGAATAAAGTTATTACTAGCATTTGCCTCTTTAGGAACAAAAATGAACGCCGCTATGACAAGAGGAAAGTTAGAAGGAAGAAAAACATATGCAGAGATAGTACTTAGGTGAATTAACTAATTCAACGCAAATATACATTAAGGAATAAATGTCACTGTCAACAGGCTTCAAATTTGAAGCCTTCAGGCCCTTCAGAGGCCATTTTGCACGTCATAGAAGGCCACCTCAAATTTTACCATGCAAAAAAAAATTAATTTCATGGGAAGCCCTTCAATAATTAAATTAACCACTACTATTTAAAATTGCAACAGAAGGGTAGCTTCAAATTTCACCCATCAACAGTTTTTAGTGGGAAATTGGGAATGCGACTACTAGCTAGGTGACTTGGGAGTGGGACTTGGTTACTCTCCAATGTCCACGTGTTTGATCATCGATGGATCATGGACCATTAGGCCTCTAATAATATCATTGACCGGCTTACGTGGATTAGCTTACACTGTGCATCCCATGGCTTGAACGCTTCTAATTTCTAGTGTTTGCAGCGAGCATTTACGTGTTTAACACATTTAATGGCATCAAGAAATTTATTAAACATGATTGGTGACTCATACGTGTTGTTGGAAGTGGGCTTACCAAGTTACCATTTATCACATACCAATTCGTGAATTCTGACTCCACAATTAAGAAACTTCTTGTAATGTTGCAGGTTGTTTTTCTTGCCCGTGGCCCCTACCCAAATCCCTATGTTTTCTTTGTTGTATCAAGTTAATCCTACCATCTACGGCTCCCAGTAGGATCACACCTTGTGTTTTCTTTGTTGTATCAAGTCAATCTTGCGGCTCTCGAGTCCCACCTTGTGTTTTCTTTATTGTATCAAGTCAATGCTCGAATTCCATGCTTCCATGGATCCGACCATCAATATATAATATTATGGGAATACAAACAAGCTTTTTCTTATACCCCTACTCCACTGTGGTCGAGCTACTTCCAAGTTCCACCTACCCTATCTCCTCCAATCCTCTAGGAGAGTTTGCAGAGCGAAACTGCTAGTGCCAGCTTGCCATAAACATATATAAAGAAATTTGTTTTCTTTGAGGAGCTCAACTTCAATGCTGACTGGATTGCTGACATCCTATGAATTTACAGGTATGTACATCATTTTATCCATTCATGATCCCATCAATTATTTAAAAATTTTGTTATTTGATTAAAATTCTGTAACTTCAAAGTTCAAACACAATATTATTATTTGACTGAAATTTTGTTACTTCAAATGGGCCTTGAAGGCTTCAAATATGAATCCTGGAACCGAGAGTGGGTTTGTCACAAATATTCGTCAGAGGCTGTTTAGAATGACATTTATCAATTCCCAACTGTAGCAACAACAACAATTGCTTCTTTCGTCATATGTTTTGTGTATACGCATATGATTCCATGTGCTCCTTTCCTTACCCTATTTTCCATTGTCGCCCGATCAAATCTCTTGAGAATTTAGCTACCCTTTAAATTTCTTAAAATGGAGGGGACAAGGAAGACCATTTTTTTCACTCTGAAACCAAGTGCTTCCCTATGCAACTTCCACTGGCCACGGTTGCAGCCCTACAGGAAACGCGTGTGCGCACTGCACCCCCCAACTTTACCAAAAACCCTATGGATTTGGGGAAGTTCCCACTTTGCCAACCTCCATGCATCTAGTTAATGAGTCAGATCAAGAATCCATACTTTGTATCTAAAAATGTATTGCATGAGCTATTTTCCCCAATTGCTCAGTCGTCGAATCGATACCTTCCTCTAGTACACAGTTCAAGATTCTTGGTATTTATTAATATGAAGACCACCGATGCTACAAAACTTACAATCCCAACTAGCTATCGAATTTCAATATGATTGAGAATATGGAACAACATCTGGTGAAGGACAATGCTGAAAGCTGGCAATTTTCTTAGAATGCCTAGTGCCCACTCCTGCATTCGACTGTACGAACTGGGACAAAAATGTTTTTTAATCTTGATTTTTAGAACGACAATACTACTTTACCTTTTGATTTTGTTACCCTTATCCGCTGGTCTAGAATAGAACAAGAACTTCAACCATCTATGCATCTACTCTCTACTTGGTCTACCTACGTTTTACTTATGCTTCACAACCCATCCTCTACTCCATCGTACCACAAAGTTAGTATGTATAACGAGATCTAGGGGGAGGGCTATAGAGAAGAAGCATCCAGGGTCCTTAATCAGCTATTAAGAACAACAACTTCCTGGAGTCGGATAGTTCTCTTTGGTCAAACCATAACATAGCATGTAACATGTAAGGAGCGCTTAAAGTTATTCTATCCCAAGTACGTGTGGCATTCATAGTGTTGAATGAAAAATTAAAACATATATTGTTGTCATTGGCATTCAATTTTGTCGTAGGGTACATAATTAGAGTGACAAAGAAACTTTTTATTAGTTTTCAATCCAATCCAACTTCTTTGTTGAACCATTCTCTCTAATAGACTTGCGTGAAGGAGAATTATAAATGGCATAGGCAATGCAGTTGTTTGATAGAGGTGCATGAAAGTGAATTATTGTCCTCAATTCAACAAAGTAAAAAAAAGTTACCATTCAGATTCTTTCCCTTCACCTTTTTTACTGCCTTTCTGCATACATCTCTATTGTTCACTAATTTAGCAACACATACAGATGAGAATCAACGTCCAATGTTTTGGCTTCTAAAACAGTCTTCATCGAGCTTGTACTGTTCGTTCGAAGCAACCTAGGAACCCATTTTAAGAGGTATTAAATATTATTATACTGGTTAAAAGTTAGATTGGAATTGGGATAGCAAGCTAATTGTAGCTGCACTATTGCAGAAAAAAAATCTATAAAATTATTATGGCAATTCACACTGAACATCTGGAAAGTGGATTTTCTATGTGTCTCATAAGTTATGCTTCACTAATAAATTCCTCATGTTCAAGCAGATCATGAAAGAGTAAAATAGTATTAATTTTTACTGTAAGGATGAAAGTTGGATTGGAATGGGATTAGGAAGTTAACTGTATTATTATACTGGTTAAAAGTTTAAGAGGCAAGATCAATTTGGGAAATTGTTAAGATGACAAAGGTGGCATAGTGGCAGAGAGACCGAGCCGCTAGATCGGGGCGAAATATGGTTGTGTTATATGACATAAATAACTTCCAGTACTGCCATATCCACTGCAAAATAAAACCTCTCGACTTTACTACGTAAATAAATAATGAAATTTTGATGTTCTAGTAATTTTCAAATGAAAAGAATGACTTATTTTTACATGGCAGCATTGAAGGGTTCAATATCTCATAGCCCTTCAAAGTGAAATGGGACCCCACCCTTCAAATTTGATCCCTGACTGTCATTCAATTATTCGATTAATGAAAATGCATGACATAATCCAAGGGCAAATAATTCATTGACCAATAAAGTATCAACTAAGTGTAGCACCAAATTGCAAATAGATATAGCAAGTAGATATGCAAATATCATTCATCAAATAACAGTAGCCCTATTCAATATTTTATCAACATCAACATATAACTTTCAGATATGTATGTAATCCGAGTTGATTGATTTTATAGCAAAAGTAGAGAGCGAGCAAAAACTGCGATAACCAGTTCAAGTAGCTGAAGTAAATACTGGAAACCATCAATTTGATTTGGCATAAAATATTCAAAAAGAAAGCTTTAAAACCGAAGAGAAATAACTTAGGATCTTGCAAATGTAAATAGTAACTTGTTAATATGTATAAATATTTATGGGTTGAGTCTATGTTGCTAACTACCACAAAAATGCATTAATAGTGCACACAACATAGCTTGTTGAATACAAATTGTTAGTTTTGTTTATTGGTCTCCAGAACTGACCGGCATATCCCAACTGGTCCATAGAGCTTGTCAACTTACATTGCAAATTTTTGGGTGGAGGGCTTAGTAGATAGGTCGACCCCTCCTACTTCAAAATCTTTCTTTTTGCTGAAGAAAGAAGGAGATGTGAAATAACTGAACAAAAGATGGATGACTGTGCAAAATTGATAGATGTAGTTGGTACTGTTTATTTATGACTGGAACTAGCCGCTGCTTCTTGTTGTGCACAGACCTGAACAATTCTTTCAGGTGAGACAGATAGATAGTGGTGGAAGTTTTCCCAATGGTGCAGTGAGTTTTGGATGTCAATCGTAAGTGTTGTTAGGCTTGATAACTCAGTCATCTTTTCCTCTGTTGTCTTGCCCTGCAGATGAATTAAGTCGGGACCAAATAGCTCAATTTTCTTATTGGCAGCTGTAAGCAGAGTTTGGAGATGTGGTTGAAATTCTTCCACTTTGAAGAGGTTGTTTCAGGCTTGGCTCAACCATTGCTCTTCACTTTTTTCTAATTTCTCCAATTTGCTATTTTCTATCAGAATTTGATCTTCGATGGTTCTGCTCATGGTGTCGTCAACTACTCGGCATTGCTGATGAAGTTTATCAATCAAGTCACTTGTCTTCCACATTTATGTGAATACATTGCATAGTGTTTGTACCAATTGCAGAGAACATCAATGACAGTAGCTGCTTGGTCATTATACTGGTTGAGCTGATCATATGCTGAATTAAATGCTTCATATTGTGCCGACATCAGGGATGTTGTTATTGTGGCCTGTTCTTGTCGGTCCTTGATGAGTTCTTCTCGCAATGTCTACACGACTATTTGGAATAATTGAAGAGCTTTATCAAGTGTGCTAGTCGTGTCGGAGCTGGCTGGAAGAGAAACGACTTCTTGCGCTAAGTCCTGACACTTAGCCAAAAATACATTTTGGTCCTCTTGAAATCGGTGTATGCGGTCTTTGGCTTCTAGTCGTCAATGTCGTTGCTCTCGATTAATTGCATCAGCCAGTAAGTCGAGCTCTGCTTGTATTGCTTCTTGTGGATTATGTCGAGATGGGACCGAATTGTTGAGATATTGTAACTTCAAAGAATATTATATTTGTACTTTATTATTCCGGAGATGATTCATTCCTCCGTGAAGATCTTATTGTATATCCGGAGATGTTTATTCCTCCGTCGGAATGTGGTAACTTGGGTTATTAGACTTCCCTAGTGGGGGTCGGCCCTGTATGTGTTATGTGGGTCAAAGGGTTATTAGACCACCCTAGAGGGGTCGGCCCAGTCAGTTATAATGGGGTATTTAACCTAATGGTTAAATACGAGCCTACATGTACTTGTGTAAAATACATATCAGAGTAGTGTATAAATAGAGGAGGTGTGTTCCTCATTATATACATTCACTCACTTGAGGATAGCGCACTTGTGGAGGAGAGGTCTGCTATTGTGGAGGAGGAGATCATGTCTCAGGGTTTCATCTTTGTATATTGCTGGTCATCTATATTGAGGAAGCTTTGCTGGGTTTTCTACCCCATGAGGGTTTCCCAGGATAAATCTCTGTCTCTTGTGTTTATGCTGTGCTTGTTGTTTCTTCAGTGATCCTGTATATGCTATTATTGTGAAATGGAATGTAATGCTGCTATTTTATGTCTTAGAATCTTGAATTTTAACATGGTATCAGAGCTAACCTGAAGGAAGACAAGGTATGGCACTAAAGACACTTGCTTTACTTACGACAATTTGAAGGTTAGGGTTTTACATAGCAAAAACCAGTCATCGTAGCACTTTCGCTATAAATCCGTTTTGGCGAAGTTTTCGGATCTGAAATTGTTACAGGACGAAGCTAAAATCTCCAGGTACCTTGTGTCCAAAGGAAAACCTCTAATTCGTTGTACTTTGTGATTTATGATCTGTACAATATAGGGTTTCTGCCTCTTCCAGATCTGAGTCAAAATCAGGTGACCTTGGGAAAAAGGTCATAACTTGGGCTAGGAAGCTCCAAATGAAATTTCGTGAAAAGTGACAGGTATTACACAGACTGTACTATCTCATAAAACTTTTTCAGGGGCCGAAGTTGAACAAGTGACACGTGGCACGCCGTACAAGTTCGCTCTCCTGTATTATCCCATAAACAGGTCATGTTGCGACACTTGACATAACTCTCTCTCAGAGAATCCAATTGAGGTCAGACCTGTCAGGATGGAAAGATAACAGGCCGAGATATCTCAGAAAACTTTTTCAGAGGCCGAAGGTCAAACAGTGACACGTGGCATGCCGTACAAGTTCGCTCTCCTGTATTTTCCCAAAACAGGTCACATTGCGACATTTGGCATAACTCTCTCTCAGAAAATCCAAATGAGGTCAGACCTGTCAAGATGGAAAGCTAACAGGTCAGGCTATCTCAGAAAATTTTTTTAGACCCTGTGGATCAAAAATTTCGGAGTTACACCAGAAACAATCAGGTACATATTTCTGTCAAAACAGAATTATTTTTTGGTACCTTCATTCGTGGCTTCCGGAATTTAGGGCTTTGAAGAAAGTTGAAATTTTTGTAATCGGAGACCACGGCTGGATGCTACTCATCAAAATAGAAATTTAGAGACCAAGATCAGAATTTTTGGTTGGGCAGAAGGCCGGGCTTGATTAGACCCTAGTTCGGGACTTTGATCAGAAAAGTGGAAAATTAGGGCTTCTGTAAAAATGGGAATTTTTGAAATCTGTGACCACGGCTGGAAGCTCCTCAGAAAAATAGAAGCTTAGAGCTTTGGATCAAACCTTTTGATGGGGCAAAAGAGTGGGCTTCATCAAACCCCAGTTCAGGGTCACGTCCAGTGAATCCGAAAGTTTCAAAGGCAAAATTAAGGAGTAAAACTTTGCAGTTTTCAAATTCTGAATATACCAGTTTGATCAGCTCATCAAGGCGCATATATCTATCCTTTCGGAAGTTTGAAATTCAAAGTTTGAATTTCTTTTTTGGCTTCTCTGACAAACCCATATCCAGCTCCAGGTCCAGTTCTTGCAAATCAAGTGGATTGGGTTAATCCTAGAAGAAGATGGATTGGTCACCTACATAAGTGAAGAAGTTCCTATCTCAGAGGGAGATGAGGATAAGGGCTTACATAAGAAGAATACAAGCGATCTCGACAGGTATGACTCATCGAGGTATGTTTCGATATTTGTCCATGATTAAGTTTATGGTATGTTTGTCTTCAGGTTATTACAGTTAGTACAATTTTGATTTTAGATTTGTCGTATAACCTTAACAAAATTATGAATGCATGATAGAAGATATTCATTGGTTAGGGTGTTGACACTTATGATTGTACTAATGCATTATGATGTTGTGTGAGGTTGATGTTGTCTGCTAACAAGATACAGGTACATCACAAAAGACAAATCAGGTTCCATGACCATGAAAACATGAAGACAAAGACTCATCCATAATCTTTGTTCTACTTACGAGGTATGTATGACTTTGTTATATTATGCTTAACCTATGAGACATGCAAGTTCTAGCTCAGGATCTCTAAATCATTGAAGAGATTGTTTAGGTATGTTGTACATAACCAAGTAGGTATACTAATCCAGGTATGTTTCCCATGAATCTTTCCTTGTGTTAGGATCCCTTATATAAGTATACTTGATATGATTGGTTATGCTTATTCATAAAGTTAGTAATCAAGGGTTTATGCATGATTTAATTAACCAGAAGAGTACTATGATCAAACAAGAATATGCATGAGTAAAAGAAGACTTACTTGAAACCCTGAATACTAATGATCATGACTATACATATTCAAGATTATTTAGAATTAGAATGTTTTGAGAATATACTAATGAATGAATGTTTGTGTATGAGATCATGAGGATGACACTAGTGCACACTTGAGCATGCACAGTGGTACAGAATGAATAGAAGTTCAAAGGACATATAGAAGATCAAGCGGGAGGCAACCACACAAACATAAAAGATAAGTATTTGAGTTGTTATTTGAAATAGTAAATGATATTTCTTGTATGCATATTTGTATTCCTAGAACATATCATGCTGAGTGCAAACATTCATAGAGCATTGAACATTATACTACTAATATGCATATGATTGGTAAGTTGGACAAACATTCCATTGTTGCTTGTCTAGAGTGAAACCTCTTTGCTGACATGCTGAGAGCTGTGCACACTCTCGATAGTATGTTCTGGTAGAGATGGAAGGCATCTAGATAGCCACTGTATGCATACAGGATATGGGAAAGTGTTGTGCCAAAGTATTGGTCAAGATAGTTGCATAACTATATAAATGATATCTGTATGCATAATAGGTTATCATGATTTCATGATTATGAAGGATTACTAATCATGTACTTAATTTTGTTTTGTAGGAAAGATCATGAAGAATAATGAACACCGAACAAGTGATGGATGTTCAACAAGAAGATTTACAAATCAAACAAAATATAGAAGGCTTGTGGCTAGAAGATTCTCTTAGAAAGAGGAAGAGAATCATGATGAGATGTTTGCTCCAAGTGGCTAGATAAGACCATTCTCTTAATGGTGCAATTAAAGAAGAAGTGTGAATCAGGTTCTGTATGGGTTCCCAGGATCGATAGTATATTGATGAGAATACATGTGGGGATTGTATCATCCTTGAACACTTGTTCTAAAGTGAGCCGTAGACAGGTGTCTCCGAGAAAGAAAAGGGATTGGATCATCCCTGGACTTTCAGTCCTAAAGAGAGCCGTAGACGTAAGGTCTCCGAGAATGAAGTCCTTAGTGGACATTTAAGGGGATTGGATCATCCCTGGACTTTCAGTCCTAAAGAGAGCCGTAGACAGGTGTCTCCGAGAAAGAAAAGGGATTGGATCATCCCTGGACTTTCAGTCCTAAAGAGAGCCGTAGACGTAAGGTCTCCGAGAATGAAGTCCTTAGTGGACAGTTAGGGGGATTGGATCATCCCTGGACTTTCAGTCCTAAAGAGAGCCGTAGACGTAAGGTCTCCGAGAATGAAGTCCTTAGTGGACAGTTAAGGGGATTGGATCATCCCTGGACTTTCAGTCCTAAAGAGAGCCGTAGACGTGAGGTCTCCGAGAATGAAGTCCTTAGTGGACAGTTGAAGGGATTGGATCATCCCTGGACTTTCAGTCCTAAAGAGAGCCGTAGACGTGAGGTCTCCGAGAATGAAGTCCTTAGTGGACAGAAGTGGGGATTGTATCATCCCCGGACCTTGGTCCCTGAATTGATCCGTAGACGTATGGTCTTCGAGAATAAAGTGATGGGGATTGCATCATCCCGGAACCACTAGTTCAAAATGTACGTGAGGACTGCATCGTCCATGAACTGGGTTCAAAATGTACGTGAGGACTGCATCGTCCATGAACTGGGTTCAAAATGTACGTGAGGACTGCATCGTCCATGAACTGGGTTCAAAATGTACGTGAGGACTGCATCGTCCATGAACTGGGTTCAAAATGTACGTGAGGACTGCATCGTCCATGAACTGGGTTCAAAATGTACGTGAGGACTGCATCGTCCATGAACTGGGTTCAAAATGTACGTGAGGACTGCATCGTCCATGAACTGGGTTCAAAATGTACGTGAGGACTGCATCGTCCATGAACTGGGTTCAAAATGTACGTGAGGACTGCATCGTCCATGAACTGGGTTCAAAATGTACGTGAGGACTGCATCGTCCATGAACTGGGTTCAAAATGTACGTGAGGACTGCATCGTCCATGAACTGGGTTCAAAATGTACGTGAGGACTGCATCGTCCATGAACTGGATTCAAAATGTACGTGAGGACTGCATCGTCCATGAACTGGGTTCAAAATGTACGTGATGGGATTGCATCGTCCCTAGACATGGTGAGGTGTCTTAAAGTGATAAGGACTAATCATCCTGTAAGTAGATTGGGATTGCATCATCCCTAGACATGGTGAGGTGTCTTAAAGTGATAAGGACTAATCATCCTGTAAGTAGATTGGGATTGCATCGTCCCTAGACATGGTGAGGTGTCTTAAAGTGATAAGGACTAATCATCCTGTAAGTAGATTGGGATTGAATCATCCCTAGACATGGTGAGGTGTCTTAAAGTGATAAGGACTAATCATCTTGTAAGTAGATTGGGATTGCATCGTCCCTAGACATGGTAATGTGTCTTAAAGTGATAAGGACTAATCATCCTGTAAGTTGATTCGGGATTGCATCATCCTTAGACATGGTGAGGTGTCTTAAAAGGATAAGGATTGATCATCCTGTAAGTTGATCTGGATTGCATCATCCATAGACATGAGAGATGTCTTAAATTGAGAGGGATTGATCATCCCATAAGTGGATCAGGATTGTATCATCCTTGGACCTATGTCCTAAAGTGAGAGGGATTGACCATCCCGTAATTGGATCATGTGTGTTGCAGGGTATGCTGCTGTTGTGTATACTTGTATCAGTGTGGATACTTGTATTGATAGATGTATTAGTGAGAATACATGCTTTTGATGATAGATGTATTAGTGAGAATACATGCTTTTGATGATAGATGTATTAGTGAGAATACATGCTTTTGATGATACATGTATTGATTAATGTACTTGTATGGTTGAGGATACTTATGTTGTAGATCGAGATGATCCAGATGCTGTAGATCGAGATGATCCAGATGCTGTAGATCGAGATGATCCAGATGCTGTAGATCGAGATGATCCAGATGCTGTAGATCGAGGTGATCCAGATGGTGTAGATCGAGGTGATCCAGATGCTGTAGATCGAGATGATCCAGATGCTGTAGATCGAGATGATCCAGATGTTGTAGATGAGATGATCCAGATGCTGTAGATCGAGATGATCCAGATGTTATAGATCGAGATGATCCAGATGTTGTAGATCGAGATGATCCAGATGTTGTAGATCGTGATGATCCAGATGCTGTAGATCGAGATGATCCAGATGCTGTAGATCGAGATGATATGACAATGCTGATGATCGTGAGATAACGATGCGGATGATCGTAAGATGACGATGCTAATGATCGTGTGATGACGATGCTGATGATCGTGAGATGACGATGTTGATGATCGTATGATGACGATGCTGATGATCGTGAGATGACGATGCTGATGATCGTGTGATGACGATGTTGATGATCGTGAGATGACGATGTTGATGATCGTGTGATGACGATGTTGATGATCGTATGATGACGATGCTGATGATCGTGAGATGACGATGCTGATGATCGTGTGATGACGATGCTGATGATCGTGAGATGACGATGTTGATGATCGTGTGATGATGATGTTGATGATAGTGAGATGACGATGTTGTTGATCATGTGATGACGATGCTGATGATCGTGTGATGGCGATGCTGACAATCGTGAGGATTCAGATATTGATGTTGCTGTAGCTGTTTGAGTGCTGCAGAAGATAAAGACTCAGTACTGAAGATGTTGATGTTCCAGTATTGAAGATATTCCAGTAACTGGTTGAGTTACTGATGATGTTGAGAAAGCTTCCAATGATTTATAGATGTATCATGTATGATGTTGATGACTCCTTGCTCGTGCAGATGCTGTTATAATATCCTTCTCGTTAAGGGGGAGTGTTGAGATATTGTAACTTCAAAGAATATTATATTTGTACTTTATTATTCCGGAGATGATTCATTCCTCCGTGAAGATCTTATTGTATATCCGGAGATGTTTATTCCTCCGTCGGAATGTGGTAACTTGGGTTATTAGACTTCCCTAGTGGGGGTCGGCCCTGTATGTGTTATGTGGGTCAAAGGGTTATTAGACCACCCTAGAGGGGTCGGCCCAGTCAGTTATAATGGGGTATTTAACCTAATGGTTAAATACGAGCCTACATGTACTTGTGTAAAATACATATCAGAGTAGTGTATAAATAGAGGAGGTGTGTTCCTCATTATATACATTCACTCACTTGAGGATAGCGCACTTGTGGAGGAGAGGTCTGCTATTGTGGATGAGGAGATCATGTCTCAGGGTTTCATCTTTGTATATTGCTGGTCATCTATATTGAGGAAGCTTTGCTGGGTTTTCTACCCCATGAGGGTTTCCCAGGATAAATCTCTGTCTCTTATGTTTATGCTGTGCTTGTTGTTTCTTCAGTGATCCTGTATATGCTATTATTGTGAAATGGAATGTAATGCTGCTATTTTATGTCTTAGCATCTTGAATTTTAACACGAATTGGTCGATATGTACAGATAATCGACCCAACTGAGAGATATGATCCATATGATGTTGTTGCTGTTGCAGCTCTCTATTCTGACGTCGTTTGTCTTTACACTGCTTTTTCTTGGACTTCCCTTGAGATTTTGGAGGCTCTAGTTGCTGTTCTGAGTCTTTGTATGTCTCGGCTGCTTCGCGTGAGTGTTGTGTTTCCACTTGTGCTTCGTCAATGTTTTATTCTGCTTGTATTGAGCTACTTGGTACAGCTGTTGTATTTGTCGGGAGTGCTTCTGTGACCATTGGTTGATTTTCTTCTTGTGCTCGTTCCGTGGCTGCTTCAGTGATTTGTGTTGCTGCTTCAGGTGCTAGTTCCATGGCTGCTTCAGTGATTTCTGCTGCTGGTTTGGCTGATGCTTTGAATATTTCTTGAGCCGGTGCTTCTTGTTCTTGAATTACTTCAGATGGAGTAGTGGTTCTGTCAGCAGGGGTAGGGAACGACACATTAATAGCTGGTGTGTCTTCAACTCGGGGAGCAGGGATGGAAAGGGAGCTGCCACACGGTTCTGGACTGGCGACAAGAGACAACACTTCTTTTATCAATGGTTCGACTGAATTCAAAACTTCAAGGTCTGGGGGCTGTTCTGGTGGATTGACGACAGGTCGGGGAGGTGATTGGGCTTGCACCTAGGGGTTCACTGGAAAAGGGATAAACTGTGAAGTTTCCTCGCAAAAAAAGGGACTGGTGGGGTCCAGATTACACTGAAGATGTCTAGGATGCATACCAATTGCTTTTGGTGCTGAAGTATTGGGAGGGTTCAATACTTTAGTTGGGTCGGCACCAAGAGGGGCGGAATCAGTCGATGGGTTATTGTCGATGAAGACAGGTTTCTTGGTCACTAAATCTCGCCATTGTGGGAACATATTGGGAAGATTGGTTATGAACTGCGTTAGGTCTTGTTCAGTTTGAAATGCTTGACGAAGAGGGAGAGGAAGAGATTGTACAACATTTGAAAATTGAGTTAATGCTAAAGGTGCAAGTGGAGTACTTACAGGTGTAGAGAAAACAGTGTCTTCCGTCACAATAGTCGGAGACATTGTGGGTGAACTTACAGTCAAGTCGATAGAATCCTCGATCATAAGCTGAACTTTCTTTTTTGGTTGTGGTCGGCTACGAGCTTGCTCAGCTTCCAAAAATCTCTTAAACTCCTCGTCGACTGGTACTTTATTTTTAGCTGCATCCTCGAGAATTTGTGTTGCACTGTCGAACAGTTCTACCTCGTCTTCCTCAGTCGGCTCCTGTATGATCATTTTTATTTTTCCCTTGCCATGCAATTGTACATTTCGTGCTTGTCGAGCTTCTGCTAACTCGTCGGCCAGCTATTGAATGTTGTCACTCGTCAAAGCATATTCTGGGTTGTCAGAGTGACTTTGTTCATCTGAATGTTCGGTTGTATCCGGAGGGTCTTCATGTGGTGTAAGAGTAAGTGCTAGAGGTTGTTGTGTTGTGCGACCATAGGTTCAACTTCATATACAAAGGTGTGCATATATAGGTGGCCTTCATACTCTTCCTCTTTTTCTTGATCTGTTAGAGGTTCAACTATGGGGACGTTGACCTCTCGTGCCTTAGTAGGAATTGTCAGTATTGTATTGATTTGTTTGCTGAGCTCATTGAAGATTTCGTCGACGGAAGGGTAAAAGTCGAGAGCTCTTGTGGTGCCACCTATGCCTTGTAGGTTCCAGACCTTGGTGTGATCCAGCTCAAGTTGGATGTGCGCCAACAAAGGAAGACTTCGTCGAACATTTTGAGGTACTCTCCATCTGGTGGATACACTTTTTAGGTTTTGAAACCAGACTTCGAGCCAAATTTTTACTGTTGAGGGACCTAGCCGACTTCCCCCAAATGTAAAAGACTTGAAGTTTTGCATTAACATGGGTCTTTCTAGAGCAAAGTCTTTATTTCCTGATGGTCTCAGATGCGTCATGGCAATCTAGATAATTAGAGATGGGTACCGAATGGTCGCTCCATCATTTTGAAATTTGGAGCATATCGTCTGAATAATGTCGGCTAAGTAGTTTTCCCAATTGTATTGTTTGCCACTTACTGCCATGTTCAGTACTGCCTCTAGCATTTCAACTTTTAGATCTGAACCGCGACCGGAAGTTGATAAAGCGGTCGAAACGATTCGAGTATCTATCTTAAATTTTCATATTTCATTTGACTTATCACTAACCCTCGAGAATTTTTTCCACTCGGGTGCTCTGTAAATTCTTCAATCAACTCTGGCCTATGTCGAACGGGTACCTCTTTACCTTTATTTGACAATCCTGTAATCTTGTAAATAAGTGCACCATTTATTTCAACCGGGGTATCAAAATAAAATTTCCCATTATGAAATCTGCTAACTATGAATTGAGCAATAATATCCTTCAGTCCACCAAATAATTCAACCAGAGGTGCTTACATGTAATTCAGAACTATAGCAACCCACAAATTTTCAACTTCTTCTCTCCATTGGCCTTTTGAATCTTTTCCCCAAATTAGAATGTCTTTCTAAGTTCTTTGCCAATGTGACTCCTGTACCTTAGCATTTCGAACCTGCTACAAGCGGGTTTGTAACGGTGATTGGGCTTTCTCTAACTCACGAACTTTAGCTGTGACTTAACGATTGGTTGTCTGAACCCTCTTAGGCGCCATGGTTTCTATGCAATTATAAAGATCGCAAAGGTTTTCTGGTATTTCTGAAGTCTGGTTTTCCATTTCTTGTTAGAAGAGTATCCAGGAATCCTCGACTTCGGGATTTAAAGGGGACAAGCTCGGCACATGTGACTGTACAGTAGATGGGTGTAATAAAGAGTGATTTAATGATGGAGTTAATTTTGATTGACAGGCTATCTGTGCCTCATTAAGTGGATGCTTTGCATTTATATTGGAAGGTTGTCGCCTTCTATCTTTTGTCTGATCATGTCGGGTATCACTAAGCTGTCGATTGTGATAAATATGGTGATTCCGACTTGTACGAGTGGCGACTTGGAAACTTCCATCTTTAAAGCCTTGGTATTGTCGACGCATAGGGTTGATATAAAATTTGGTCGATCTCTGACGAGTTACACATGTGGTCAACCTTCGACGAGTTACAGATTTGGTCAACCTGATTTTACTTATGTTGAATTGGAAACTTCCATCTTGAAAGCCTTGGTATTGTCGACGCATAGGGTTGATATAAAATTTGGTCGATCTTCGACGAGTTACACATGTGGTTGACCTTCGACGAGTTACACATGTGGTCGACCTTCGACGAGTTACAGATTTGGTCGACCTAATTTTACCTGATTTTCGACCATATATACTATGATCATGAAGTTTGAAGTTCTCTACAAAGTGGACGGTGACAAATAACTTTTTTTTATATACATTTTTTTCCATTTCTGGTTTTATAGGTCATAATACAATGTAAAGTGGTTTTGTGGTTACCCCAATTTGGCCTCTCTACAACTTTAAGTTACATTTTGGGTGTTGACATCCAGGAGGTGAAATCCGTCAAATCTAGAAACGGGTCGAAACAATATGCAACCAAAAGAGAGTTTTGATTAATACATTTGGCATAGTATATGTTAAAGTTGAGTCTGGTCGACTTTTAGACTGCTTTGGCATAGTCGACAGGCGACTGCACAAGTCAGTGAAGAGTGCTCAACTGTTTTGGCATAGCTGACAGGCGATTGCACAAGTTGGTGAAGAGTAGTCGGCAGACTCTTGTCGAAGATCGACTGATTATGCTAATGAAAGATGTTATGGCCAAGGTAACCAACAACTTCTATAAAAAGTCGGTTTCTTGTTAAAGTATGGTCGAGATTTGTTGGTCGAACTCTCACATTATGGTCGATTTGGGTATTCGAGAAAAACAAATGTCAGCAAGATTCCTCAGTCAAGTCCACTAGAAAGTGACTTTATTATATTGTATTTGGTCGACCACTCCGCATCAATTCTTATTTTTGGTCAAATTGTAAAATATGATCAATGGCTATGAAGGGCATGTAATCAAGATGACTAATTCAGTTGCATCTGATGTTTATCTTACGCATTAAATGGTCGAGTCTGTAAAAATAGTCGGGTAATTATTTGAAAATATGGTCGATGTAACATTGTCGGGACATGTAGTTTGAGTATATACATCATATGGTTGATACAAAAAATTATATGTTATTTGGTCAAGTGATAAGTCATTTTATTTGAGAATATGCGACCAAAAGAAAGTTTTCGTCGATACATGTGGCATAGTATATGTTAAAGTTGAGTCTGGTTGAATTTGAAAAATGGTCTCCAGATAAAGTTAATATAGATAAAGTCACTTTCTAGTGGACTCGATCAAACTTGCTTCGACCAAACTTGAGCATCGACCAAAGTCGCTATGTCCATATCCTTTTGAGAACTGCGCGAGCTCAGAAGGCCATAACGAGGCCCATAAACATTTTGCAAATGGTATTAGACAAAAAATAGCAAAATCTCTTTAGGAAATAAATTTATCAGCATTTCAAATCCTTATAAATTTAGGGTCCTGATTGAAACGTTTCAGATAGACTATAAAAGAAACAATATGTCCAAATTGAAAAACTAATAATAAATTAGCACAGTAACATTTTAATCCTGCATCTGTTATGCGCTGATTTAATTCGACTGAGGTGGTCGGCAAACTACTTTAGCATAGCTGACAAGCGACTGCACAAGTCGATGAAGAGTGGTCGACTGCTTTGGCAAACCCGATAGGATATTGCACAAGTTGGTGAAGAGTGGTCGGCAGACTCTTGTCGAATATCGAGTGATTATGTTGATGAAAGATGTTATGGCCGACAGAACATATTCTTTAGACGGCCAATTTGTCTCATTAGTGCCCAGGTTGGCTTCACGTTCAGGTCAACAAAAGCATGCATAAGTGTAACATCCCGAAAATACCAAAATTAAAAAAAAAAATTATAATAGCAATAATTATCAGAATTATTTAATGCGGAACATATAAACTAAATCGAAATCATAACTAAGATAAATTAATGATGATGACACGTCATCAGCCTTAGATAATATAGTGGTAATTTCTACTTCAGGTATAAACGGATGTTAATCCTCTTTAACGAAAGATCTTTGTATGCTTACGTAAACAAGTACAGTTTACAAATTTGTTTAAGTTCTTGGTTAATATTACATGTTGATACAGTTTGTACTGCTTCAATATTCTTGATGGATTGCGGACAGTTTGTTTGTTGTTAATAAAGGGGTCCTATGAGGCACCCTGGAGCTTACTTAGCTACAAAAGCTAAGGCATTTGAAAATGTTTCTATGTGTAGACCGCAGGTAAGAGATCTACAAGACAACATAATATTTAGAGTACTTATGTTTTTCAATTCATCGCCAATGTAAAATGCTAAGTACTTCCCTGCGACACTAGTAATTGGAGGTATGGATACTTGGTTCTAAATCTAGTTTGTAAGCTGGCTTTGAAAACTCTTCAGTGCTATGAATTTATGTCGTCAGTTGATTGTTATAATGCTATTTAATAATATCGTGAGACTCCTATCTTTATCGTGAACATCTTTGAATTTATCATTAAACTAAGCATCTACAGAACTTGGATTATTCTAAATCCTGAATTCATTATTTGATTATCAACAATCTGATAATGTATTTGAATAGTCTAGTGACTAGTGTTATGAACTCTGCATTTATAATGTATAATGTCGTCACTTAAAACATGCCCTTGACATCATGTTTAACCGTATACTTATATGGTTAGTTTTATTCTATAGTTACTATGCATTCACATAATACAATGACATGTAGTTCAAATATTACGATACCTAACTTTGAACTATATGAATTATGCACATAAATTTCAATGATATGATTGTCAATTTGCAATGATATGTTTAAAATATGAAATAGTATGATTATAATATGCAAACCATGGAATATGATGTAATTCTATTTATTTTTATACTTAAGCAATAACTTGAAATCGATTAAGTGGTGTCTCCATCCTTACAATAAAACGAGACTTATAGCAACAAAAGGAACTAAACTACGTGACCTAGATCTTGTCCTAAGTATGTTTATCATATTCTTGGAATTCACCCAAGCTTCGTGAATGAAGTGATGAGTTGATGTGCCTTAAATTTTTTATTTGATAGATTGACAGAAATACGATCATGTAATAAATGTTATGACCGAACTCCATAGTGGAAGCCTGGTTGTCAACCCACGTAGCTCGCCCACAAGAACTTTGATCGGTTTTACCATTAGGAAGCCTGACTGGCAAGGTTGTCACGACACTTCTCCTCCGAGCTGTACACTGTAATATCCTCTTGGCAGGCATTGCTGGCACTGTTTGTGGTTGATGTAATTAATGGGCTATCATTGCAAAGTTTCTCGGCCTTCAAAAATGGCACCATTGGCATCTCCATGCTCGTTGATCTTATCAATTCTCAACTGTTGATGTTGCTACCCAAAACCTTGTTGTATGTAACATTTTGCAAGCTCTTTGGTCTTCATTGTTACGCTAGAGTATGGCCAACAGGCTGCCCAAAAAGTAGGGTTTAGTGAGAGTATCTCTCAGGGTTCGATCATGCAACCTGTGAGTAAAAAAAAATCTTCTAAAATAGTTACAGGCATTGAACCTTTTGCATTTGAGCTGCGATTTCCAAATAGTGACGGGGGTTTTCTTCTTCTAGTGAAGTAGTAGAGTTTCGGACAGTGTTCGAATCTCCTAAGGTTGATAATGATCTACTGTGATAGCTTTAGGGTTGTTGTAGAATACCAACTTGCTTCGTCGTTTTGATAGTGTAAAGGATTGATTCTTCGATATGCCAAAATCAAAGGTAATAATCGAAAACTGTACAAATGTTGTAATACTTGATTTGATTGTTGCAAAATCTTGTTTTGACCCTGCAATGCATGTTTGGCAGGTACCCGTTCGAAAAGAGGTAGATGGTTGAAGAAAAAGAAACTGGAAATACTATGGTTTTCCTGGTAAGCTCCGGTGGTTCACAAGAAACCTCGTAGGTGCCTAGATTGGTGTTTTGCTGCAAACTGGGAGTTGGAAACATTTCAGTGATGGCCAACTGTGAAGTTTTTAGTTTGACTTGCTTTGATGTTAAAATGTAAGAGGTTTATCCTCCGTTCTTTTAATGCTTGGCTCATTAGGTTTTTGCTGTAGCACTGTAACCAACTTCGAGTTGGTCTAAACACCTTTGGTTGTTTGAGGGCAAGGACCCAATGTGTTTTGAAAAACTTAAATGGATAAATAATAGAGTCTCTGTCATATTTTCACTATGTTGTTGAGCAATCTTGAATGGAGTCGTGTTCTTGTTTTACTTGATTCTAAGTTAAGCTGTAGGCAGTGATAAGGTTTTAGACTAAGTTTTCGTGTTGCCGAGGCCTCAAGCATGCGTTGTAAACTATTTGTTTTGTGTAATGGCACTTCGCCATGATACAACGAGCAAACTTCGTTTTGATTTAAAATTCATATGACTTGGAAATAAAACATGGTTTTGGTTATTGCAATGTTGTGTTGATTTGTGTATTCGGCACTGTTATTTACTATAATACAGAAGTTTGATACTTATGCATTTGTAAACTAAGTTTGAAGATTGGGAGTTTGTGATTCAAGCTTGTAACTAGTAGAGATGTGTTCTATTTTGGTAATGTTTCGTTCTATGTTGAAAATGTGTCTTCGACGGGGTTATTAGAACCCTAGCCACGACTTCATTCTGAAATTGAAGTTTTTGTTTCGGCAATGTGAATTCTACAGAAACAGTTACTATAGTTGAAAAGTTTTTGAAATAAAGGTCGAGAGTCGATAAGTAGGGTTTTGAGATGAACTTAGAAACAAATCTCATTGTATAAGGGATCTATCTAGGGTTTGAGAAAGAAATGTTTAAGATTCGCCATGAAAGGCTTGAGCAGAACAATGAAGGACTGTGTATTTAATTCTAGGTTTTGAAAATAAAATAGGGTTTGATACTATTTTGAGTTATTCAAGAATGGAACAAAAAATATAAGTAATGTAAAATAAGATATGAATATTTGTATTAGATTGATACAAAAACTAATTATTGAAAATATAGTTGTATTGAAAACAATCTATGACAAATATGAGAAAAGTGAAGAGTGTTTGTTCATAACAAAAATTGTATGGAAATCAATTTGCAACTACTATATTTCGTGAAATTTGAAATGTTAGAAAACCATTAAATGTATAGTATGGAAATGTATAATATTTCTATCCGAGATAAATGTAGTTGAAATGAAAACTATAAATCTGTGCAGAAGTAAAGTATGTATAATGCCAATAAATCTATACAGTGACTAGTTTCTGCAGCTGTTAAATCTTGAAAATGCTATTATTTGGAAATCATAAAATGTTTAATATTGAATGCATTTGTTTGCTATCTAAAATGAATAGGGTTAAGAGAAAAAATATTTGACTTATACAAAAATTAGGCTATGTTATCTTTCATGTATTAACAAAAGAGATTCTATATTACTGTTGATGTTAATCAATAATTTTTACTGTGTAAATATAGGTCAGAATTGTAAACATAACACTTACTGCAATTATTTATCCAATCAATGGCAATCTGCCTATCTCTTATCTAACATTTAATTTGCTTCTCTTTACTAGAGTATGATGCAAATAACAACATGTGGAAAAATATAGAGATGATTACCTAATCAGATCTTTAACAAGGCTTTAACATTTAGACTTAAACAAAGATAAAAAAATAAATACATTTACAAAATAGAGTTTGATGATTTCACTAAACAGAATTATTAAACTGTAAACAAAATAGGAAACAACAAAACCTGATCAACTGTAGGGAAACAAACAGCCCAAGGAGCCTGTTCCACCCAACCAATTCCTGAAGACAACCAAGTTACTTGCCTTAGGACCCTCGAGTCTGTTCACTGAACCACTAGGAGGAAGAAACTTAGAAGCTTAGGACCTCAACTTGCAGTAGCAATAGTTATCCAGTCTCAAAGACTTAGCAGTCAAAGGGACCTGCACCAACACCTTTGGTTCTCCTTCTCAGAAAAATTTGTAGACTTACAGTTGCACTCTCACATAGCCTCCCTATTCGAATCTCTCTGTGATCACCTGATGCACATGAGGAATATTTTTTGCAGAAAAAATTGTGTAAGAGCTGCTTGCTCAATTCCAATTTGCCTTATGTAGGTTGCCTAGGCCTTTTCAGTTGTTAACTGGTCATTAAATGAGCTGCCTGCTCACTCCCTCCACCTAGGGGATAATGCCACATTTGTAGGGGTAGTTGTCCCATAACCAACAGCCAGTGGTGAAGTGCAATTGTTGCCATCTGTCCCATGCCTTCTAACAGCTTCCATTCCTCCTAGTGGGTCAGTGAACACTCATTTAACAGTTCCCTTGGGTGTTTGTCTCCTACTTTAATTTATTAAATAATAATAATTCACTAATTACATTCATCCTTGACCAAACTTGGTCATAATTACAAAACTTTGTAATTAAAAATTAACATAAAGTATTTTGCCAATAATAATAATATTTTCAGAATTTGGGTAGGTGACAATAAGTTTATCAACGCTTTTCATTCGAGAAAAACAAATGTCGGCTAGATTCCTCGCTCATAGAGCGAATGGAAAACTGCCACGTGTTTTGCGATGGTTCGTCAATTTAAGTTTCTCTTCATCGAGGTTTCCTGTCACTTCGTCGCATAGTATATGTTAAAGTTGAGTATGGTCGACTTTTAAAAATGGTCGGTAGAGTGTTTTCATGGTCGTCTCGATAATATATGGTTCATGAGAATTGTCAAATTTGGTCAAGTATAAGTGATGTATGTGGTCGACCACTTTGGTCGATCCTCAAGTTTGGTCGAGTCCACTACAAAGTGACTTTATCTATATTGTATTTGGTCGACCACTCCGGCTCAATCCTTATTTTTGGTTGAATTGTAAAATATGATAAATGGCTATGAAGGGCATGTAATCAAGATGACTAATTCAGTCGCATCTGATGTGCATCTTACGCATTAATTGGTCGAGTCTATAAAAATAGTCGGATAATTATTTAAAAATATGGTCGATATAACATTGTCGGAACATATAGTTTGAGTCTAAACATCATATGGTCGATAAAAAAAATTATATGCTATTTCGTCAAGTGATAAGTCATTTTATTTGAGAATATGCGACCAAAAGAGAGTTTTCGTCGATACATTTGGCATAGTATATGTTAAAGTTGAGTCTGGTCGAATTTGAAAAATGGTCGCAGATAAAGTCAATATAGATAAAGTCGTTGAGTCTGGTCGACTTTTAAAAATCGTTAGTAGAGTGTTTTCATGGTCGTCTCGATAATATATGGTTGATGATATTTGTCAAATTTGGTCAAGTATAAGTGATGTATGTGGTCGACCACTTTGGTCGATCCTCAAGTTTGGGTCAAGTCCACTACAAAGTGACTTTATCTATATTGTATTTGGTCGACCACTCCAGGTCAATACTTATTTTTGGTCGAATTGTAAAATATGATCAATGGCTATGAAGGGCATGTAATCAAGATGACTAATTCAGTCTCATCTGATGTTTATCTTACGCATTAATTGGTCGAGTCTGTAAAAATAGTCGAGTAATTATTTAAAAATATGGTCGATGTAACATTGTCAGGACATGTAGTTTGAGTCTATACATCATATGGTCGATACAAAAAATTATATGCTATTTGGTCAAGTGATAAGTCATTTTATTTGAGAATATGCGACCAAAAGAAAGTTTTCGTTGATAAATGTGGCATAGTATATGTTAAAGTTGAGTTTGGTCGAATTTGAAAAATGGTCACTAGATAAAGTTAATACAGATAAAGTCACTTTCTAGTGGACTCTATCAAACTTGCTTCGACCAAACTTGAGCATCGACCAAAGTTGCTCTGTCCATATCCTTCTGAGAACTGTGTGAGCTCAGAAGGCCATAACGAGGCCCAAAAACATTTTTCAAATGGTATTAGATAGAAAATGGCAGAATCTCTTTAGGAAATAAATTTATCAGCATTTCAAATAAAGTTAGCATCCTGATTGAAACGTCTCAGACAGACTATAAAAGAAACAATATGTCCAAATTGAAAAACTAATAATAAATTAGCACAGTAACATTTTAATCCTGCATCTGTTATGGGATGATTTAATTCGACTGAGGTGGTGGGCAGATAGTTGGGTAATTATTTAAAAATATGGTCGATGTTTGTTAGAATAAGTCATGTTTGTCGGTGAAGAGTGGTCGACTGCTTTGGCATACCTGACAGGTGATTGCACAAGTTGGTGAAGAGTGGTCAACAGACTCTTGTCGAATATCGAGTGATTATGCAGATGAAAGATGTTCTGGTCGACATAACATATTCTTTAGATGGTCAATTTATCTCGTTAGTTCCCAGGTCGGCTTCATGTTCAGGTCAACAAAAGCATGCATAATTTTATCAACGCTTTTCATTCGAGAAAAACAAATGTCGACTAGATTCCTCGCTCATAGAGCGAATGGAAAACTGCCATGTGTTTTGCGATGGTTTGTCAATTTAAGTTTCTCTTCATCGAGGTTTCCTGTCACTTCGTCGCATAGTATATGTTAAAGTTGAGTCTGGTCGACTTTTAAAAATGGTCGGTAGAGTGTTTCCATGGTCGTCTCGATAATATATGGTTCATGAGAATTGTCAAATTTGGTCAAGTATAAGTGATGTATGTGGTCGACCACTTTGGTCGATCCTCAAGTTTGGTCGAAGCAAGTTTGGTCAAGTCCACTACAAAGTGACTTTATCTATATTGCATTTGGTCGACCACTCCTGCTCAATACTTATTTTTAGTCGAATTGTAAAATATGATCAATGGCTATGAAGGGCATGTAATCAAGATGACTAATTCAGTCGCATCTGATGTGCATCTTACGCATTAATTGGTCAAGTTTGTAAAAATAGTCGGGTAATTATTTAAAAATATGGTCGATGTAACATTGTCGCGACATATAGTTTGAGTCTATACATCATATGGTCGATAAAAATAATTATATGCTATTTGGTCAAGTGATAAGTCATTTTATTTGAGAATATGCGACCAAAAGAGAGTTTTCGTTGATCCATGTGGCATAGTATATGTTAAAGTTGAGTCTGGTCGAATTTGAAAAATGGTCGCCAGATAAAGTCAATATAGATAAAGTCACTCTGCAGTGGACTAAACCAATTAATGCGTAAGATGCACATCAGATGCGACTGAAGTAGTCATCTTGATTACATGCCCTTCATAGCCATTGATCATATTTTACAATTCGACCAAAAATAAGTATTGAGCCGGATTGGTCGACCAAATACAATATATATAAAGTCACTTTGTAGTGGAATCGACCAAAGTGGTCGACCACATACATCAGTTATACTTGACCAAATTTGACAATTCTCATGAACCATATATTATCGAGACGACCATGAAAACACTCTACCGACCATTTTTAAAAGTCGACCAGACTCAACTTTAACATATACTATGCGACGAAGTGACAGGAAACCTCGATGAAGAGAAACTTAAATTGACGAACCATCGCAAAACACATGGCAATTTTCCATTCGCTCTATGAGCGAGGAATCTAGCCGACATTTTTTTTTCTCGAATGAAAAGCATTGATAAACTTATGCATGCTTTTGTTGACCTGAACGTGAAGCCAACCTGGGCACTAACAAGACAAATTGACCATCTAAAGAATATGTTCTGTCGGCCATAACATCTTTCATCAGCATAATCACTCGATGTTCGACAAGAATCTGTCGACCACTCTTCACCAACTTGTGCAATCGCCTATCGGGTATGCCAAAGCAGTCGACCACTCTTCACCGACAAACACGATTTATTCTAACAAACATCGACCATATTTTTAAATAATTACCCGACTATCTGTGCTAATTTACCAGCCAAAGTGATCGGTGTGAACTCACCAAAACCTACAACACGGTCGGCGGTCCACGGTCGGCGTGAAACGGCCAAAGAAACTCAAATAAACAAAAAAATAATTACCTGACTATTTGTGCTAATTTACCAGCCAAAGCGGTCGGCATGAACTCACCAAAACCTGCGACACGGTTGGCGGTCCATGGTCGGCATAAAACAGCCAAAGAAACTCAAATAAACAAAAAAATTGGGTAACGGTGCGGCAATCAGCGTGAATCGGCCTCGTAAGCGTGAAGTCTCAAAATTGCCATGACACGGTTGAGGGTCTGTGTGAAAGGGGCAAAGTAATTCAAATAATTTCAACGACATGGTCAACAAAGACGGTTGAAGATAAAATATGAGTTCTCCTGCAGAGAAAGTCGTAACAGTAAGAAATATCTGGGGCCAAAGCGGAAAACATGTGGCAGGATTCCATTCACTCTATAAGCAAGGAATCTAGCAGACGTGGATGGTCATGCTTCTCGTTGGTGAAATGCCTATGGTGTAGTTATTTTAAACTTGGGAGAATTGCTCTGCTAGGGTTTGAGAGTCAGCAACTTAGAAACCTTGGAGGCCATGGTTCCTTCCATGGCTGCCTTCCCTCTTTCTTCCCTGTGTTGCTTCCTGTCATTGATGGAGTGTGACGGATTTTTCCTGAGCTTGGAGAGAGGGTGATGCCTTAGCACGGCGTCCCATTGGGTCTGCGAGCACGAGATCCAGTGGCGGCGGTGGCAGTTTCTGTGAGTTCCACGATGACGGAGGTGGTTGGAAGTTATGGCCTGGCATGGCATCGACGACGCGACAACGAGTGGATGGATGCTCCAGGGTGCGTCAACGATAGTGTGCATTGGCTGTGCACAGGATTTGTGTGCGGCGGTAGTGGCGGCTAAGCCTACAGGCCCCAGTTCCTTCGACGGCTGCGGCTACAACCTCGACGACGGCGACTTCAACCTTGGTGACTGATCTTTGGTCGGGCGTCCAGATCTGAAACCGGTGGCCCTATTTTTCACCTGTTGTTCAAGTTTTATTGGTTTTTTTTCATGTGGCATAATTTACTTCTGGTTTCTCTTCTTTTGTTCAGCTCTTTACAAGCTGTTTTTTTTTCTATTGTATTTGAGCCATTCTTGGCTTACCTGATTTAGGGCTTTGCCATTCATGGTTGGTCTGAATCTAGGTGTTTTTTTCTGTTTTTCTTTGGGTGCTTTGGCACTTGTTTTTAGATCTGTAGTAATGGTTTCATGGACACAGATGTTGGTCTGGTTCTAGTATTGCCAAACAACAATTATACTCTTCAAGAGTTAAGATGATCAAATGTAATTTTGTACTCGAAAGATGAAATAAAATTATGCTTTGTTTTCAAGGAAAAAAATATGATAGTATAAGCGGGTTTAATAATTAAGAATGTGTTTCCTGTTAAGAGAGGTAGGATTGGAAGTTTATTCTTATAGTTGTAATAGTAGTCAATGTTGATTTGATAAATAAGTTAGATAGATTTTATTATTTTTAATAAACCAAATCAAATTTTAAAACTTATTTGAAAAACTTAAATTGATAAACAAAACATAGAAATTTAATTATGTAACCCGTATAAACCAATTAAACGAAAATCAAAATCTTCCCTAAAGATTTGAACTATATTTATTTAAGATACATAGTTTACTTGGATACGATCGAGGCCTCCATCTATGTCAAGATTCAACACTAAACACCTTATGTCCTTCACCACATAATCAAATGTAGGGAACATAAAACCTAGAGGACATTTACAATAGAGATTTGAAGTCACACAAGTTGCCTAGCCTTTCTCTAGGATCTGTAATCAACTTTTGAAAATAAGATATGTGAAATAATTTTGTTTTTTTATGATGTTTGTGAAGAGGACGTGTTGTGGTCGAAATATTTTAAATCCCTAATGGTGCACTTAATTCCAATGCTACAACCAACCAAGGATTCAACCAAGTTTTGGGGAGTATGGTTGTTGAAGCTCTAGCTCTCTACATTTCACGTAATGTTTGTGAAGAGGATGTGTTGTGGACGAAATATTTCAAATCCCTAATGGTGCACTTAATTCCAATGCTGCAACCAACCAAGGATTCAACCAAGCTTTGGGGAGTATGGTTGTTGAAGCTCTAGCTCTCTACATTTCACAAGTGGCTATGTGGCTATGGATGGGACATCAAGAAATTGTACTTATAGTTATATTGTAAGTATTTATTGAGGGATTTGAAGGAGATTTGATTAAGTTGTTTCCAATTTCAAGGTTCAAATCGAGCAGTGAAATTTATGGAGTATGGATGTTCCCTATTACGTTTTGTTTGTTGTTCACTAATCTAGGTGGGAATATATCAACATGACAAAATGGTAGGTTAAAATTACCAAAATCAATATTTTGTAAAATATAATTATGCATAAATTGTTTTTTGGAATAATCATTTCATGGACGCTCTCTCATTTTGCAAAATGATTTAAGCACTATGTTTTATTCAGATCTAGCAAATGGCTCTTCTTGCTTCTCTAAAACTATTTTGGTGATTTTTACTCTGCTAGATGAAATAATCAGAGGGTGGAGTGTGGGGATTATGTTGTGTGAAAGAAAGACCTCGTGGAGAAGAATTATTTGGCTTCTAGAGGAGTAAAACCTAAGTATATAGAGACAGACAAATTTTGTTACAGAATCTCCCCTCATTTTGACAAGTGAGTGCTTTGGGTTTCTGTAATTTGATCCACCTGAATTGTATAGTTTTGTCATATATACTTAGTTGTGTCAATGGATAATTGTTGAAATAGGATATCAATGACTGGTAGATCCAGTTGAAAGAGTATATCCATCACATGCCACAACTTCAATCATTTTTTTCCCTTAATTCTACATATTTTCCCTTGAGTTACGGTGTGAGTGGAAATGGTAGGGACACATCTTCTTTGGGTAGGGTTGAAGCAATTAGGGGCTCCTGTTGTAGGCGGGGTGGATGGGGTGATCAGATGTGGTCGTCCCCACCCCGAATCGACCCCATGATTTGTGCTCTTGAGGCACTTTAGCCCATGTGCATGCGTCGGCTCTTCTACCATATATGAAAAAAATGGTTGAAGCAATTAAAGACAATGATGAAGTAGTGCAATAAATGGTGGTTCTAAACTAAGTACAAACAATTGAGGCAACATGTCCAAGTCATTCATATAAATTTTACAAAAAAAATAATGGAATTTTAAATAGAAGCATTAGCATTCGAGTATAGATGACAAAATCCCAAGCCAATAAGAAAATTCAGTCTAGCAAGCCCGCCTATAACATAATCACTGCATGCATAAGTACAAAAACTCTATAAGAGTGGAACGAGAGGATGCCTATAGGACAAGTGGAGATAAGGGGGTCAACCCATACACACGTGGAAAGGAATCGTGGGACATATGATTTTAAAAAACAACTCGATTTGGACAATAAGTTTTGGGTAGGGGTGATGCACTATAATAGACACCTTCGACATGATTATTAGTCCTTGCCTTCATGTTAATAGGGACTCTATGAAATGGCTTGTCATTTTTTCATTAAGATGGCACTCAAATTAAAGCTGTTCATTTCACATATAGCCTAATTTTTTTGGGGTGTACACTTTATTTTAATTATAAACTTGAAATCGTCACATCATCAAATCAAAAATTTTGGGCTCTTATTTGGCCTCATATCGAGGCAAGGGGGGCATTTTTAGATTCAAAACTATAATCCTTGAAACTGATGGTACTTTACTATGCTATACTTCTTGAAATAATGCTAAAAGGGTTGTTAGCAGTACTTCCCTACATTAAATGTTTAATGTTTTGAGTGTGATTTCCCAAGTTCTATCACTGCATATAGTGCACGTGCCTTCTATGCATGTGGCATATGCATGCAATGCATGTGCCATGACACTTCTTCTACATGTCTTTGAATTTGTAGTAGCTAGAACAACTTCAGATGGAGTTGGAATAACCTCAAACATAAACTAATGGCATTGTTGAACTGAGACCAGATGTTGGACTGGGACATATGCTTCTAATGTGGTTGAGCTTGACTTGTAGTAACTATCTAGGTGGTCTATGATGAAACTATGGCGAGTGAGCATCTTGTGCAAGCTTTTGATGCCACTTATTCTTGAAATCCATAAATGACTGCTTACAAAGGTAAGGGTATTTTCGATTCATTAGAATACGTTGTTTAATCTATTGGATATGAATGCATAGTCAAATTCATTTTAGTATGACTAGAAATATATACCTTGCAATTGTGTTGAGACCCAACATTTTTGTTTCCCACA